>OZ010791.1:532715996-533915996 GCA_963932465.1 Maratus speciosus | reverse complement strand
ATATCCCGTAGTAGTTGGAAATATGTACAAACACATGGAAAAGAGAAAATAAATTGGGGCCTCGTCATATTTTTAGAAAAAAAATAACAAAATTTACAAAAATTCACAGTCAAAATATTCCGTTTAAATTTCCCTTTTTTCCATTCAGAATAAGGAAGGGGATAGAAAAGGGGATATTTCATTTTCTCATAGGGTAAAAACATAGCTAGCGGAAAGAGAAACGGGATGTTTCGTTTTCTGATAGGGAAAAAGTATGATAAATGTGGCTTTTTTGTGGCATTTGACCATTTTTTTTTCTAAAAATATGACGAGGCCCCACTTTTTTTTCTTTTCCATGTGTTTGTACATATTTCCAACTACTACGTGATATATTTTCTTACATACTACAATCATACTTAATTGGAACTCAAATACTCTGATTTATTATATACTTGCAAAGCCGTCGCTTAAATCGCATAGCTGCTGAAATGCGCGATTTGGTATTAGGTTTTTGTCGTATATGAATATGAAATTAATTACAATAAATAAAATAATAAAATTTAAAGATAACATAATAAAATTACACTGCCACAGATAATTTAAATATTGCTAATTAAGTTAAATTTTCATGAGCAGTTCTTTTATCGACGTAAGATAAAAATGCGCAAAAAATCTATTTTATAAAATAATTAAATTAATGTGAAAATCATCATTTGATCTCAACTGCAACAGCTCCTTGCAGAAAAATGATAAAATCGTTGACATTGCCTACGTCACTGTGAAAGATATTTTAAAGCCCCGCCCTAGCTTACGGGTCTACATTCGTTTTCAAAAAAAATGTTTTGTTATTATAGAATTGCTATATCCTGAATGACCATGAAAATCAAAATATCGTTCAATAATAAGTTGAAAACATCGCTTTTGTATATATAACCTTTATTTTTTTATAACACTAGGGGGCTCTGCCCCCTACGACCTACGCTCGTCAACCCCCGTTCAGACAACGCAGACTCTAACAGCACGCTAATTTGATCGGCTTTAAAAAAGATTTCGGAAGATTGAATTATAATTTTAATCTGACAATTATAATCTGACGCAATTTTCACCAAGCTTTTCATTATCTTTTAAATATTCGCGTAAAAATACTTTTGTTAGAAATGAAATAATATGACAATCTTAAAATATCAAATAAAAGTCTCGCGCAATTTTTAAATTTAAACTGTTTTGCAATATTATTTTTTGTTCATTTTACGTAATAAGTGTAATGTGACGTAAATGTGACGTAAATTCTCCTATTTAAGACATCTAACGCATGTTAATGAATTTATTATTTTACAATATTCTTTCTCTTTTAAAATTCACGTGTAAATATAGTTTTTATGACTTAATTTTCAATGAGTTCCTGTTTTTTATATTTTCTGTTTATAATAGTCACGTGTAAAATAAATTTTTAATTTGAAGCAAACATTATTGCTTGCGCTATTTATACAGTTGGCAACAGTTTAAATTAATACAATTTTCTAAAATATGTAAAAAATATCTCTCGAAATGCTGAAAATTTGAATTTAAAATAGAAATAAAACCTCAAAAAACGAGTCAAATTAAAAAGCTAAATGCAGTTTGGACACCAGGAAAATCTGACGCATAAAATGATTTAAAAATGATTAAATTCCCATGTACAGTTTTTGCTCCTATAAAAATTTTTTAATGGAACGATTTTGTCCAACTTTGGCACTAAATATCTCTTAAAATAAATCTTTGATTTGAGAACGGTGTGCATCAACATGTTTATCAAACATTTCTCTATAATACTACCGATTTTCATATTTTTGTATGCAACAGTTTTTTTAATATTAACGAAGAATGCACGTGCCATGCTTAAGCATTCAAATTGGATGCCGATCTGCCGGGAATATCTACGCAGATTTTCATTGGTCCATTTCGAAATCAAAACTTTTTCTTATATATAGAAGGATTGTCTGAAAAGTTGGCTGGTTCCAAACAAACTTTATTTTTAGAAAATTATTCCTCCTACACTCCTAGTGTATTGGTATCTTACTAGCCCACGGTACGGTATACGATTTCTTTCTCACAGCTTACCCTGTATCTCTGGAAAAAATAACGTTACCTTACAGGAGACAGCCGTAAAACAAGGCAGTACGATTAACTATTCTATAGCAATTTTTTAAACGTCTAATCATTGCACATTTAAAATTTTTATACCGTCGTATTGAGGAAAAAAAATATTTTTAAATGCAATTTGTTTGAAAACTGTATCTCCATTTATTTTTGAAATATTAATTTTTTTGTAGTTTTTAGCGCCATTTGTTTAATTTTGGCAACTCAAGTACTCCATTTATATAGAAAGTAAAACGAAAACAGTTGAAAAATAGCTATTATATTTTTTGTTGCCATTTTCTCATAACAACCGAAAGAAAATGTAATTAAAATACGTGTTATTTTGAAAAAATGTGAACGAATAATTTCTGTTAAAACATGGAGCTATTATAAACTGTATTTAATTTTAAGTATCTATAGACGCTTTCAGTGTGGCGTGAGTCATGACGTTTTGGTTGGAAACTGACTCCAAACTAACGGTTGCTATGCGTTATTCCTTTTTAAATATAAATCGTGAAAAATCTTACCAGTAAATATAAAGTATTAAAACACTTGAATGTGAGATATCGATATAAGATATAGCTGCAACACACAAACAAAATAGAAAATACAACATAGCAACCGTTTGTTTTGAGTCAATTTCCAACCAAAATGTCATGACTGACGTCACGTTTGAAATCGTCCATATTAATGTTACAAAATAATGAAGGCTTATGAATCATTAGACAGTCGTTTTTTTTTTTTTTTTTTTTTTTTTTTTTTTTTTTTTTATTTATTTTTTTTTTTTTTTTGGTCGAGTTTCTTTAATGACGGCCTCTTTTTGCTGCATTTGTGTATTATTTTGCGATAGTGAAATACTATGCCTACTTTACTGTAGATGTTTAAGAGTGGATCGTAAATGTGGAATTCTTACGCCGATGCGAATGACATCATTTTACATAAAATAAAAGCGTGTGCTCAAAGTTCTAAAATTGAAATATGTTTTGTACTATTTATATATACATTTTTTTTCATCGGGGACGATACTAAATTCTGAAAAAATCAGAATTCCTGTTTTCTTGTTTTTAGACTTTGTTTGGACAAATACTCTTACCATTAACAAAATCAAAGAAATTTTTAAATAGGTTTGTTGGTTCGTGAAAATTGGTAATGTTAGGAAGTTATACGTTCATGCATTGCTCCGAAATTTAAAAAAATTAAAACCCGTTCTTATAATCGAAGAGCAAACACCATGCCAGTTTTTAGACGAAATATTACAAACAATTTTAAAATGTGTACTTCTCATGTCGTAGGGTATTTGGAACCATGATAAAAAATTGCCTACATTTGAGTAATGATATTATTAGTTTTGCCAACGTTACTTTTGAAATTATCCTATAATTACTTCCTACAATATAGTCGGATGTACCAATCCCAAAACTTTCTTCTATCTCATACATGTTAATACTCGAAAATTCGCTATCACACTGCCAAAATTAAAGGGCAATCTATGCCCATCAAGAGGATTCTAATATTAGAAAAACTCTGTGCATTGGTTATTGAGATATGGCTATCTCTGAAATCATGTAAATACAGCAAAATTCAGCCTAGCAGCGCCACCTATTGGGTGCTCTACACCAAAACCACCAAGCAACACTACTTATGTCAAAGTCTAACTGAATCTGAAGTTTAGGGAAAGTCCGTGAATTAGTTTTTGAGATAGAGTTATTGCGAAAGTCATGAAAATTCCAGCATAGCAGCGCCATCTATTGGACGATTAATAACAAAACCTAATAAGCAACAACATGTGTTAACATTTATCTAAATCTCAAGTTAGATGAAAATTCGTGCATTAGTATTTGAGATAGAGCTACTGCGAGAATCGCGCAAAATGCAGCACAGCAGCGCCACCTGCCGAGCGATTTACACCAACATATAATCAGCATCACGTCATTGCAAGGACTAACTGAATCTGAGGTTTCATGAAAATCCGTGCATTACTTCTTGAGATAAAGCCATTCCGGAAATCGTAAATAATACAGCATAGCAGCGCCACCTGTTGAGCGATTTGCACCAAAAACTAATCAGCATCAATTAGTATAAGGGATTAACTGAATATCAATTTTTATTAAATTCCGTGCATTAGAAATTAGAGAGAGTGCCCACAAAATTTGTGTCACACACACAGAGACAGACAGTCAGACAGACAGACATTTTGTAAAAACAAGTTTTTCAGGTTCTCTGACCCCTAAAAATTGTGTAAATCCGTCCAAAACCGGATTGGCTCTTGGGTCGTCCCGACCAGTGATATATGGGCCTTCAAGGGCCTGAGACCGAGAGATGGCACCCCGTCTTACGTTAAACTGTAACTTATCATTGTAGAAGTTATATTTTTTAACTCAATAATTTTGAAATATGCATGTTGATGGATGAAATATTTGGAATTTCTCAGGCAGATTTTCATGAAAATTTATTAATAAACGAATACGAAAAGTCTTTTTTTTTAAATTAAAAATCAAGAGATTATTAATAAAATTATTCATATTTATACGAAACATTTTATTTCCAATAGGTTATGACTTTTGTTTATAAACCCTTATTTTTTAAATAAAAGATTTCATTCAAAATCAAAACTTGAAATTAAACACATTTCCAAACATAAGCTGATAGTGAAAACCGAAAATAAATTGATGTCTCAAAGATTTAATTTCAAATACTAATGATATTAATAATAAAATGATATTTGAAAACAGTCTGTTTTTAGTCCTTTGTCAGAAGAATAAATCGATGTCATTGAAAGGGATTTCCACAATGATACAAAACAAAATTATTCAAGTAATAATTTTATGCAAGCACGCAAAGATTATTTGCGTGGCTATTAAATGCATTGCATTATGCACTTATCAGTAATGAAATAAATCTTTGTTAGCACATATTTGTATTATAAAGGATATTAAGTTTAACTCCAATGGAATTTAATTCAGAATGCATTTTATGTGAAATATGTTATGGAAGCGTTATTGTAATGTATTAATAGAAGCTATTTTAACATACTAATAAGAACTAATGTGACGAATATGAATGGCTGAATACATGTCAAAATATTATTATTGAAACAGTGAAAGATCCGTATGATATAAAGAATTTGGAAGTAATTTCATAATGCATTTTGATATAAATGACACGTCTCTAGCGATTAATTGTAACACTTCTTACATTTCAATAATATTGAGAAGAAATAAAGAGGTCAAACACGTTTTTCACAAAGCAATTTATCTTAACTACATTCGAATTACTAAATCTTCATTTGCGATAACTTTAACACGTTCACGCCGGCGCGGTGGGCCAAACTCGACTGTCTCAGAGTTGTCAAGTCTCCGGCTTTTTGCACATCACTATTATTTTAGAGAAAATGTTGTACGTTTAAATCGCCCAATTGTTCTAATTAAATAAAACAACATTTTCTGTGTTAAAATACTGGTATCCAAAAAGCCGGAAACTTTGCAGCTCCAAGACAGTCGAGTGTGACCCAATGCGCCGGGATGAACGTGGAAAATGAAAGTCAAAAAAATTTTTAAGGGGACAAGAGAACTTAATATATATATATATATATATATATATATATATATTGTGAATTTCACCTTAAATATTATTCAAGGGTACATTATATGCATTATGACATGCATTTATCACAAAAAAAAATATTTTTGATAAAAAAAATGGAATTTTACGCGTCGTTTTAGAAATCTTCAAAATGCCCCCTGCGCATTCCATATCAATGAAAATCCCCAATATTTTTTGTAAAAGTTTGGTTTATATATATAAATAAAATAGAGCATCGAATTTTATATATTTAAATTTAAAGGTAAAAAAATTTGAAATTTTTTGAAATTTTTTCGAAAAAATTTCAAAATTTCATCGTTTTTTTTTTCTATTTCTTTTAAATTTCATCTTAAATATTATTCGAGGGTACATTATATGCATTATAGTAGGCATTTGTCACAAAAAAATTAAAAAAAAATTGTTTTTGAGAAAAAAATCGAATTTTATGTATCGTCTTGAAATCTTCGAAATGCCCCCTGCGCGTCCCATATCAATGAAAATCCCCAATATTTTTTATAACAGTTTGATTTATATATATAAATAAAATATAGCATCGAATTTAATATATTTGAATTTAAAGGTAAAAAATAATAATAAATAAAAATTTTGAAATTTTTTTCGAAAAAATTTCAAAAAAATCTCCAAAAATTTCAAAATTTTTCTTTCTTTTTTTTTTTTTTTTGTAAATTTCATCTTAAATATTATTCAAGGGTACATTATATTCATTATGGCATGCATTTAACACAAAAAAAAAATATTTTTGAGAAATAAAAATGGAATTCTTAGGTCGTCTTAGGATTGGTCGTCTTAGAAATCTTCGAAATGACCCCTGCGCGTGGCATATCATTGAAAATCCCCAATATTTTTTATAAAAGTTTGTTTTATATATAAAAATAATAGAGCATCGAATTTTATATATTTGAATTTAAAAGTTAAAAAAAATGAAAAATTTCAAAATTTTTTCGAAAAAGTTTCAAAATTTTTGTTATTATTATTATTATTATTTACCTTTACGCATTTCGAAGATTTCTAAGACGACGCGCAAGATTCCATTTTTTTCTCAAAAATAAATTTTTTATATATATTTTTTGTAATAAATGCATTCCATAATGCATATAATGTACCCTTGAATAATATTTAGGTGAAATTTACAAAAAATAGAAAAAAATATTTTTAAGGATTTTGAGGTCCCTTGTCCCATTAAATACACATATATTTTTTCTATTAAGAATTGTCTATTGTTATTTTATATTTTTCAAGGAGGAATGTATTTCAGCATAAAACAAATTTTATATTATACTACAATATCTAGAGAACAGCGAAATTAACATACGTTCCATAGGAAAATAGTGATACAGATGAAAAAATATAAAAAAGACCAGTCATACAGTAAATGTAATCTGCTTGGATTACATTTTGATTTTGATAATTATTTTTTCTAAAATTGATGTCTTCATAAAAATAAAAACAAATAATATACACAAAAAGTTTTAAAATCAGATATATTGTAAAAAGGATTAAGAACCTCAACGCAGAAAATCATATGTCATAATTTGATAACTTTTCATGAAAAACACGCAAAAAAATTACCTATATTTAGAAGTAATATTTATTGGGTGAGTGCAAAATTTCTACCCATTTTGAAGATAGGTAAATGTCATGTGGAGTACAGAAGTTACAGCTGACGTTTCGAGGACTGGAAAGTTGTCTTTAACGCGTAGAGTAGTAAAGTATGCATAGTCACAACGTTCATCAGAAGACCTCATGCCGTACGGGAAACAACATGGCAAGCAAGAAAGACCATATTAGACATTGTTTACTGTACAAGTATGATAAAGCCGTTATAGTAGTCGCAGATTGCGCAGCATTTATCAAGTGTATAGGGAGGATACCATGAACGAAAACACTTGCTGCCGTCGGTTTAGGAAATTCCGGGCCGGAGACAGGAGCTGTAAAAATCATTCCCGTTCTGGACGCTCATCAGTAGTTTCTGACGAGGATCTGGACGCATCCATAACAAATTCCTCACATCCAACAGTCGAAAAATTAACTTAAACGTTCTCGGTACTCAGAACAACAGTCGTTTTTGTGTATATTATTTGTTTTTATTTTTATGAAGACATCAATTTTAGAAAAATTAATTATCAAAATCAAAATGTAATCCAAGCAGATTACATTTACTGTATGACTGGTCTTTTTTATATTTTTTCATCTGTATCACTATTTTCCTATGGAACGTATGTTAATTTCGCTGTTCTCTAGATATTGTAGTATAATATAAAATTTGTTTTATGCTGAAATATATTCCTCTTTGAAAAATATAAAATAACAATAGACAATTCTTTATAGAAAAAATGTATGTGTATTTAACCCGAGAGTAGTCGCGACATTTTTTAGAACGTTAGTAGTCGCGTTCGGTCCATTTACCGCCGTTACCAGCAGGCCGAAAGCGAAGGGGAAACTTGCCGGTGTTATCAGTTGATCGAAAACGAATAACGTAGGGTGAAAATATTGACTGAACTTTAAAAGATTACAGCAATTATTCATTTTACAACCTTTTACAGCAAATTATTTATTTCGATTAAGTATATATTCAGTTCGCATCTAGATAAATGTTTTTATAACTCTTTCTTCGTTTTGCATAAATACTTAAAAGTAAATAGTAAATGATTTGATTGAATTTCTGATGTTACTACGAATCAATAATTAGTAGGAAAACATTTACGAATATGAATCTAAATTCGTGATATGTTTTTTTTTTTTTTTTTTTTTTGAAGGACAGAATTACAGTCAGGTAGATTTTTATGATACTCCGGCACTCTCTATCCATTTAATAAAATAAAATTAACAAATTTAGCATCAATATATTACACTGACATTAAATTGAACAATTAAACTAAAAGTAAAAATGGAACCTATGACATGCAACAGAAAATCAAATACAATACCACTAATTCACCAGCATATTGCGGACGATTAATTCATTTAAAACACATAAAAAACCATCAAATTTGATGCAATAAACAGTTAAAGACAATATATATATATAAACTTTCTGTACCATAGTACCATTGAAAAATAATGAAAATGACCAATAATTATGAAATCACAAACACCACATAAACCAAATATTATTAAAAATGTATAATCATATATATATATATATAATAAAGAAAAAGGTAAAAAATACTTAACATCGAAATTATAAATGTAAATGTTGTAACTACGTTTTATTTATTTATTTATTTTGTGGAGTGTCTGTGCGTGTATGAGGGGGGAGAGGAGGGGGGGGAGGCGAGATTTTGTGATTAAATCCCTTTTTCTAATGACAATGCACGATTTGTAGTTTTTCTACTTATTTCAGGGTGGGAGCAGCGCCCTGAATAAAAACTCTGGATACGAACTTCGCTTATATAAAGCAAATAATAAATAAGTTATTGAAATTATATATTTAATTTAAATGCATTTGCAATTGTAGATTTAAATCCTAAGATGGATAAATTATTTTAATTAATAGAATCACTGAAAGGTTCATATTAATAGGGATGTACTTTACAGCAACTATTTAATTAAAATAAATATTCAATTGTACATTTTATAATAAGGTATTAATGTAATAATTTAATTTAAATGAATTTTCTCTCATATTCTGGAATTCTGGAAAACATTATTCAGAAAAATAGTTTGAACAATTGATGAAGGACAACAAATTTAAATTTGTCAGATACAGTCCCCAAGCCTCTATTGGATTTCAATAATAACAATAAAAAAAAAAAAAAAACATTTTCTGCGGCATTGTTAAAAAGAATGTGTTTTTACTTACAGTGTGAAAATTTAGCAATAGATAAATTTTAGAAAAATACTTAAAATATTTTTTAAAATCATAGTATAAACATTCACTGAATTATCCTAAAGAGATTTTTATTTGCGTAATTTCTAACCTACATTATAAAATTCTCATTAATTTTCTTATTGTACAAATAAGTAATATGTATGTTCTTCGCAGATATACATACTACATTTCTGAGAAAATCGTTTTATCTTTCGAATTTGTTTTATTGTACAAAAACGATACATTTCAGATTTTGGAGATACGGCAATTTTTTTACTGATTCCCACAAAATTTTCTTCTCTTTTTTTTTAATAATTTGGCAGTGTTATTGTCTGTTTTCTTTCATTTATATGTTCCGGTAATAAATGGAAAGCAAGTTCTTTCAAATAATGATAATGAATTTCCTTTTTTTTCCATATTTAAACGATTATCAATTTGAGAATTTATTCCCGCAATGTTTGGCAATGAAAAAAAAATGTAAGTGACCATCCATCAGTTTTTTGTGAGAACTGACTTCACAACTAATATAATAAAACCATTTTAAGTCACATTGTAAAAGTAAAAAAAGTACCCTATGAACGGGTAAAATAGCAGAAAGAAAGAAAGACGAAATAACAACAGGCAGAGAGTCCGTACTTCGAAGAAACTTTCCCCCACAGATTTCGCGGAAATGGGAAAGGATGTACACGATGCGGCAAAATTCAACTAACGCATGTGGTCGCAACGCGGTCATTTAGACCGATTGAAACTTAAGAATGCGATAAAGTGCTAAGAAATAGCAGGAATGACTTGCAATTTTACTACACAAGAGTGTGAACACTCAAGGTCAGCTACACGGAATTTCGCTATCGTAACTTTAACGGGAAATGAGTTACAGGAAGATAACGAATTTCGGGCGGAGAAAAGACCAACGCGCGACTATTAACGGGTTAAGGGGACAAGGGACCTCAAAATCCTTTAAAATATTTTTTTTCTATTTTTTGTAAATTTCACCTAAATATTATTCAAGGGTATATTATATGCATTATGGCATGCAATTATTACAAAAATATATATATAAAAAATTATTTTTGAGAAAAAAATGGAATTTTGCGCGTTGTCTTAGAAATCTTCGAAATGCGTAAAGGTAAAAAAATATAATAATAATAAAAATTTTGAAATTTTTTCGAAAAATTTTTTAAATATTTAATTTTTTTTTACATTTAAATTCAAATATATAAAATTCGATGCTCTATTTTTTTATATATATAAAACAAACTTTTATAAAAAATATTGGGGATTTTCAATGATATGCCACGCGCAGGGATCATTTCGAAGATTTCTAAGACGACCAATCCTAAGACGACCTAAAAATTCCATTTTTTTTCTCAAAAATAATTTTTAATTTTTTTTTTTTTGTGCTAAATGCATGCCATAATGATTATAATGTGCCCAAGAATAATATTTAAGATGAAATTTACAAAAAAAAAAAAAATTGAAATTTTTGGAGATTTTTTGAAAATTTTTCGAAAAAAATTTCAAAATTTTTATTTATTTTTATTTTTTACCTTTAAATTCAAATATATCAAATTCGTTGCTATATTTTATTTATATATATAAATCAAACTGTTATAAAAATATTGGGGATTTTCATTGATATGGGACGCGCAGGGGGCATTTCGAAGATTTCAAGACGATACATAAAATTCCATTTTTTTCTCAAAAATAATTTTTTTTTAACTTTTTTTGTGATAAATGCATTCCATAATGCATATAATGTGCCCTCGAATAATATTTAAGATGAAATTTACAAAAAATAGAAAAAAAAATGATGAATTTTTGAAATTTTTTCGAAAAAATTTCAAAAATTTTCAATTTTTTTTTTAACCTTTAAATTCAAATATATAAAATTCGATGCTCTATTTTATTTATATATATAAACCAAACTTTTACAAAAAATATTGGGGATTTTCATTGATATGGAATGCGCAGGGGGCATTTTGAAGATTTCTAAAACGACGCGTAAAATTCCATTTTTTTATCAAAAATATTTTTTTTTGTGATAAATGCATG
Organism: Maratus speciosus; assembly: GCA_963932465.1. NCBI lineage: Eukaryota > Metazoa > Arthropoda > Arachnida > Araneae > Salticidae > Maratus > Maratus speciosus. Next base: position 533,904,433 of record OZ010791.1, on the reverse strand, counting down.
CCATAATGCATATAATGTACCCTTGAATAATATTTAAGGTGGAATTTACAAAAAAAAATATATATATACATATATATATATACCGGGTGTCCCAAAAAGGACTGACTGATTTTAAAATTCAATAACTTCCAAACGGTGACAGATATTAAAAAAATTCTTGCAGGAGGGTTATGCATAAAGTCAAAAGTTTTATTACAGTGATTTTCGATTTTAGTTCGAATTACAAACAATAGATGGCGCTGTAAGCAATAGTCGCTAAATACAGGCTCGATTTTTGGTCCTTTATTTTGTTCTATGCAGAAAAAGGAGATGGAAATGTATTATCCGGGCCACGAAGTACCAAAAATCGAGCCTGAATTGAGCCTCTATTGATCGCAGCGCCATCTATTGTTTGTAATTCGAACTAAAATTGAAAATCACTGTAAAAAAACTTTTGACTTTATGCATAACCCTCCTGCAAGAATTTTTTTAATACCTGTCACCTTTTGGAAGTTATTGAATTTTAAAATCAGTCAGTCCTTTTTGGGACACCCGGTATATATATATATATATATATATATATATATATATATATATATATATATATATATATATATATATATATATATACATATATATAATATGTATATATATATATATATATATATATAATATGTATATATATATATGTGTGTGTGTGTGTGTGTGTGTGTATTAAGGTCCCTTGTCCCCTTAAAATTTTTTTGACTTTCATTTTCCACGTTCATCCCGGCGCATTGGGTCACACTCGACTGTCTTGGAGCTGCAAAATCTCCGGCTTTATGGATACCAGTATTTTAACACAGAAAATTTTGTTTTATTTAATTAGAACAATTGGGCGATTTAAACATGCAACATTTTCTCTAAAATAATAGTGATGTGCAAAAAGCCGCTGACTTGACAACTCTGAGACAGTCGAGTGTGACCCACTGCGCCGGGATGAACGTGGAAAATGAAAGTAAAAAAATTTTTAAGGGGACAAGGGACCTTAATATATATATATTGTAAATTTCACCTTAAACATTATTCAAGGGTACATTATATGCATTATGGCATGCATTTATCACACAAAAAATATATTTTTGATAAAAAAATGGAATTTTAAGCGTAGTTTTAGAAATCCTCAAAATGCCCCCTGCGCATTCCATATCAATGAAAATCCGCAATATTTTTTGTAAAAGTTCGGTTTATATATATAAATAAAATGGAGCATCGAATTTTATATATTTGAATTTAATGGTTAAAAAAAATTTGAAATTTCATCGTTTTTTTCTTCTATTTCTTTTAAATTTCATCTTAAATATTATTCGAGGGTACATTATATGCATTATAGTAGGCATTTGTCACAAAAAAAATTAAAAAAAAATTGTTTTTGTATATATATTTTTTTATATATATTTTTTGTAATAAATGCATGCCATAATGCATATAATGTACCCTTGAATAATATTTAGGTGAAATTGACAAAAAATAGAAAAAAATATTTTTAAGGATTTTGAGGTCCCTTGTCCCGTTAAATACACATATATTTTTTCTATAAAGAATTGTCTATTGTATTTTATATTTTTTAAAGAGGAATATATTTCAGCATAAAACAAATTTTATATTATACTACAATATCTAGAGAACAGCGAAATTAACATACGTTCCATAGGAAAATAGTGATACAGAGGAAAAAATATAAAAAACACCAGTCATACAGTAAATGTAATCTGCTTGGATTACATTTTGATTTTGATAATTATTTTTTCTAAAATTGATGTCTTCATAAAAATAAAAACAAATAATATACACAAAAAGTTTTAAAATCAGATATAGAGTAAAAAGGATTAAAAACCTCAACGCAGAAAATCATATGTCATAATTTGATAACATTTCATGAAAAACACGCAAAAAAATTACCTATATTTAGAAGTAATATTTATTGGGTGAGTGCAAAATTTCTACCCATTTTCAAGATAGGTAAATGTCATGTGGAGTACGGACCTTACAGCTGACGTTTCGAGGACTGGAAAGTTGTCTTTAACGCGTAGAGTAGTAAAGTATGCATAGTCACAACGTTCATCAGAAGACCTCATGCTGTACGGGAAACAACATGGCAAGCAAGAAAGACCATATTAGACATTGTTTACTGTACGAGTATGATAAAGCCGTATAATAGTCGCAGATTGCCGCAGCATTTATCAAGTGTGTAGGGAGGATACCATGAACGAAAACACCTGCTGCCGTCGGTTTAGGAAATTCCGGGCCGAAGACAGGAGCTGTAAAAATCATTCCCGTTCTGTACGCTCATCAGTAGTTTCTGACGAGGATCAGGACACATCCATAAAAAATTCCTCATATCCAACAGTCGAAAAATTAACTTAAACGTTCTCGGTACCCAGAACAACAGTCAGAAGACCGATGCATGTACTTGTCTTCATCACCAAGCTCGATTAGTGGGTACCACACCTACTTACAAAAAGGAAATGAGAAGAGAGGATCAGCACCTTTGTTTCTTTGCTTTCCTCTAAGAGTAGGGAAACATTTTTGAACCAAATTGTAACGGTTGATGGGAAGCGGTTACTTTACCGTAGCGTGAAGCGTCGAAGGGCCGTATGCCGATGTTGCAGAGGGTACTCCATCGGCCTAAACAGTAGGACTTCACATCGGAAATGTTTTGCTCAGTGTATGGTGGAATGCCAAGACAATAACCAACTAGGAGATCCTTGAACTGAACCAAACGATAAATGCAGAGCTCTACTGCAAACGATTGGACAGAAAATGAGCAAAGCTTTCGCCTAAGCAGCCAGCACTCGTCAATCGCAGAGATGTTCTCTTTCATCACTATAAAGCCAGGCCTTATGTCGCTTGAAGGGCTCGGGAAAAATTACTGGGTCTTAGTTGGAAAATTTTACCTCACCAAGCGTATAGTCCCGACCTTGCATCTGTGATTTATTAACTTTTTTCATCGTTACACAACATGTTCGCTCGCCAAACGTTCAATGATGTGGAGACTATTAAAACGGCGTTACAACAGTAATTTGAGTCTAAACAGAGGAGTTTTATCGGCGTGGAATTCACTTACTGCTAAGCAGATTGCAAGAGGTCATACATAATGATGGTTCTTGCGTAAATTCATAGGTGCTTAACTTTTTGTGTTCTCCGCTTTTCTGTTTTTACTAAAAAACGGGTAGAATTTTTGCAGTCACCCAATGTTTTCGATTGTGCATGTTTTAGCAGAGCCATGTTCTCGCAATTTTTACTGAATGTATTATTTTCGAAGATAATGCATCCTTGAGTTTTGCTCGATGCAAGCTGTAAAAAGGCCCACCCCGATCGTTTTGCCATCACATTGTAAAAACAAACTAAAATAACTGAAATCCTAATATTTATCAGAATTATAAAATGTAATTGTTTGATTTTACAATTGACATCAATAATAATAGTAATGAGATCATACAACTTGTAATTAAAAAAAAATCTATTATTTTATCTAATCGCGAAAAGTATAAACAAAAGTATTAAAATAATGAATTTTCAAAGTTTGAAAAAGATTTAACACGTAGTTTTTACGGTTTAATCTCCGTTAGAAAAAACAATTCCATATACTTATACAACTCACAGTTGACACATATATAGAAACTCTTCCAGGAGAAGGAATGCATTGATCATGTGCCCAGTACTTATAGTCGTTTCAATGAACCTATTCTTTACTATCCTCTATGTATTATTTGCTACAAAAATACGCATGGCCAGTCAGTCTAGGCATGGCCAGCGTCGCTATGAACTACGTCCTTTGTTATCCTACTCAATTTAAGTTTTCTTCGCTGTTTTCCTTTCGCACACTTTGAATTAATTTTTTCTTTCTTTTTGTAAGATCGACTCCTCATTAGCACGCATTCTTCAAGTTTCTTTTTGAAAGGTAGACTCGTTATTTTGGTAGATATTTCAGTTTTTTTCATTTCTGAAACTACTGCATACATTGTAGTTTATTTTCGGAACTGGGAAAACTGATTAATAATATTCTTTGCATTTGCAGTTGCTGTATGGTTTTCAGTTTAACTAGTCGATGCGCAGGAACTTTTAATAACGTAATCTTTAGAATAAGTTTTAGCTTCCGATCTAGGCTTGCCTGGATGTAAGGAAACTTCTGTACCTAAAACTTGTGTATCCGATGATGCATTGTGATTTCCCGGAGTAGTCACTATAAAATGTTTGTCAAAAAATGTTCTGGTCAGACAATGTTCAAATGTTCAAATTCATGTTCAAATTAATGGTCAAACAATGTTCAAATTCACAAAATATTCTGGCCAGATTCCTCAGCATGTAAACCCTCTTACAACAAGATCAGGGAAAACGATCACTTGGTCTGTTTACTCTTACATTGGAAGGGCGTTATATATTTTTACGCCTTTTTTCTTACAACCGCATTATTTTGCAATTGACAATTCAACATGGTAATAAAGTTATCTTCAAAATACAGTAACAATACTATAATAGGTTTAATCAACAATAATGTTGAATACACGTGATAAAATAAATTATCTCATTGGTCGAAAAAAATAGACAACAACTCGCTTTATTTTTGCCGTTAATTAAATAATGTGCAATTATCGGACCATGAACATTGTATTTTTTGAGTTGTGACAATATTATCTGTTTTATTGAAGTTGCAAAACATACCCCTCTTTTATGAGGAACGAACTTAATTTTTTAAACGGCTTTTTCGTCCTTGTCTCACGGCCTAATGGAGATGTCTCTTTTGCTCATCCAACGTCATTTAATATCGGACCTGCGCTGTTTTCGTATTTTGACTTTTGCGCATTTAAACCTGTTAGTTGAACTGAAATTTCGAACGAAAGAGTTTTCTGCTTTCACTTCTTCTGTGGCGTCACATCAGCTACGGCTGATATAATTTTGGAAGATTGCTTGTATTTTTTATTACTTTTTTCGATGTAATTTTGATAATGGCTTCATGTCCATTTTATGTTCAGGTGGATTTCTGATTCACAAAACGTGGATAGATATTGATTGCAAAGATTGACATATTGTTTTGACAGAGGCAGCTGAATGAATCTTCGCTTGTTTTTTACCGCACGCAGCGTGTACATAGATTTTTTTTCTTTAGAATCCAAATTATTCTGCTCTGGTTTTTATTTTTTTTTTGTTGTTGTTGTTGTTTTATTCTTCAAAATTTCAAGAAATCAGCAAAATGTAAGTACTATTTTTGTTTTATTTGTAATTTTTCGTGGTGAAAATGTGTTTTCGAAAGTGATTGCAATTCTGAAGCACCAGCGAAATTCATTTTCAAATATGGCGATTACTTTCAATAGTTAAAAGCTTGTATATTTCTGTGCTAACATAGTGTGTTTTTATATATTTTTTAATGAAATATATGTAGGCAAAATTTTTCTTCCCGAAAAAATTGTTGTCGAACGGTGTTGTTCAGTGGTTGTTGAATGGGGTTGTCGAACGGTTTTTCAGGGAGGCTTGCCCCCCTGACATAGAAATTATTAGTTTTAAATATTCATTTTTATTGTTAAAAAAAACCTGGATTTTCACGAGTATTTAAAGTGATCGCAATATTTGAAAACAATTTTTTCCCCTGCTTTCAGTTTGGCGATCACTTTCGAAGACAACATTTTGGCGCGGGAAAAAATCGCCAAGCTTATGGTGCAGACCACAGACACATCTTTTCCGAAAAATTACTAGGGAAGGACATCGGCCAGGGTTAGCTTAATGGTAAAGCAACAGCACGGTACGCTGTGGACCGAGGTACGAATCCTGGCCCCGGCTAATTTTTCACTCCAGTTGGGTTTATTGTATTAATTGTATTTTAAATCTGTCTTAATATATGCGTACCTTTAATAATTATTAACAAACAATTTTAAAATTTAGTATGTATTATAAAAATTAGTTAACTCTGTTGTGAATAAATTTAAGTAAGGTATTTTGCTATTTCTTTATTTACAAAAAATGAGAAGAATCACATTTTCAATTACATAAATATATATTTTTTAATTTGCTTACAACGACTAGAACATATCAGCATTGTGACTATGATAAGAACTTTTATCCATCATCCACCATTTTCATCACTTCCATAATGGATGACATAGAAACGAAATATAAAACGCATACAATATATTCCAAATGACAAGGATTTAATTTTTAATACATCTCATATAATGGCTTAAATCACATGCTCTCGATAAATAAAAGTAAATTTCATGCCATATGAAAATAGTTTAAAAAAAAAAAAAAGAATTTTTTTTATGGTGTAGAAACCTATGAGTTGAAAACAGCTGTAACATATAATTTCTTTTTATGGAAATGTACGTCTGCATATAATTAAAAGCCTGAATCTCTTTACGATTAAAAGAAATGCCCACCAGTTATTAATTCTCTTAATATGCGTCATTCCTTAAAGAAACTGTAAAAAAAAAATTATATACTTTATGTATTCCACCCGCAACTTCAAACGAAAAAAAAAAACTTAATTATTTTTACTGTGCAGAAACAAACCTAATTATTACACAAAAAATGAAACTTACAACGGTATTTAATTAATTTTTTAAAAGATAGCTCTAATTCTTCTATGAAAAAAAAAAAAAAAAAAAAAAAAAAAAAAAAATCCATGGATTTCGCATCTCAGAGAACTCATTTGCTACATCTAGTGAAAAATAAATATAAACTTAATGAGGAATTACTATTATGAAACTACAAAGTTTTTGTAAAATGAATAAAAGTGAAAGTAATATATTTAATATTCTCAATTAGTACGCACAAATAAATGATTTTTCCAGATGTATTTATGTCGACTTGTATTTATTACTTTGAAGAAACCAAACTAATTATTATGGAAAAAATGAAATTTTAATGTTAATTTTAATGTTATTTTAAAAATATCACTAACTGTACCGAGAATATAAATCCAACCCTTACTGATTTTAGGAGAATAATGGGCAATATTTGATGAAAAATTAATATGGACTTTAGGAACATTTATTACTGTGAAACTACTCTGCACGTCTAACGTTATTAAAAATTAAAGGCAAATACTTAACGTACTGCATAAGACAGAAAAAGTCCTTCCGGCCAGTGCCGGGAGGAAGAGGTAGCTTTCATATTCCTTATTTTTAAAAAGCAAGCTTATATTATTCAAACACGCGAAGCTCAATTTAGTGGAAACCGATTATAGGAGATTCAGTCCTAATCTTTATCAGTACTAAATCATTATGAATGAGAATTTCGCGAAATTAGTCAGTTTTATCAAAGCTGCTTTTATTTAAATTAACTTCTATTTAATTACCAAATTCGGCAATATCTTGAAGTTCCTGCCATTTTAAGACAATATGGTGGATGAGGCGAACGAGTGAATTTGGTCGAGACCTTAGTAATTCATGTGTACATGCTCACTCACATCGGAATCGGTTGATATATACAAGTTCTGTCGCAGGCAAAAAATCAGATTTTTCAAAATGTCACCCACATTAGAAATTCAAACTACTATATCTGAGCCATTTTCTAAGATAAAGACAAAACAAAAAAATGCTCCGGAATCCTTATATCATAGTCAAATACTTAAGAAAGAAACCTTTTCTAATTTCTAATTTTTTTGCACCTCACTTTAAATATAATTTTTTTATTTTATTTAATGGCCTCCATTTTGAAACAAGATGGTTGATGAAGCTGGTCAGCGAACTTGGTCGAGACATTACGATATACTATCCACATACCTTCTTACATCGAAATAGGTTAATAAATACGCGTGTTATCACGTGACAAATATCAGATCGTTCCAAAATGTCAGCCATGCTAGAAATTCAAAGTGCTATAATTCAACCATTTTTTAAGATATATACGAAACAAAAACTGCTCCGGAATCTTTGTATCAAGGTCAAACACATAAAAATCTTTTTCTTTTTTCAATTTTTGATAACTCATTTTAAATTTAAAATTTATTTTTTTTAAATGGCAGCCCTTTTGAAACAAGATGGCGAATGAAGCTGACCAACGAACTCGGTCGAGACATTGGTATGTACTATGTACACACCAAGTTACATCCAAATCGGTTCATAAATACGCCTGTTATCGCGTGACAAAAATTAGGCTGTTTCAAAATGTCAGCCACAATAGAAATTCAAAATACTGCAACTCAGCCATTTTTTTTAGATATAGAAGAAAAAAAAAACTGTTCCGGAATCTTGGTATTAAGGTCAAACAAATACAAAAAAATCTTTTTCATTTTCGAATTTTTTGGTACCTCATTTTAAATTTTAAATTAAAAAAAATTAAATGACCGCCATTTTGATACAAGATGGCGGAAGAAGCTGGCGTACGAACTCGGTCGAGAAATTGGTACGTATTATGTATATACCAAGGTACATCCAAATCGGTTCATAAATACGCCTGTTATCGCGTGACAAAAATCAGGTCGTTTCAAAATGTCAGCCCCGCTAGAAATTCAAAGTGCTATAAATCAGCCATTATTTAAGATATAGGCGAAACAAAAACTGCTCCGGAATCTTTGTATCAAGGTCAAACACATAAAAAAAAATATTTTTCAATTTTCAAATTTTTGGTACCACATTTCAAATTTAAATTTTTTTAAAAATTTAAATGGCCGCCAATTTGAAACAAGATGGCGGATGAAGCTGGCCAACGAACTCGGTCGAGACATTGGTACGTATTATGTATACACCAAGGTACATCCAAATCGGTTTATAAATACGTCTGTTATCTCGTGACAAAAATCAGGTCGTTTCAAAATGTCAGCCAAGCTAGAAATTCAAAGTGCTATAACTCAGCCATTTTTTAAGATATAGACGAAACAAGAAATGCTCCGGAATCTTTGTATCAAGGTCAAACACATAAGAAAAAAATATTTTTCAATTTTAAATTTTTTGGTTCCACATTTCAAATTTTAATTTTTTTTTAAATTTTTAAATGGCCGCCATTTTGAAACAATATGGCGGATGAAGCTGACCAACGAACTCGGTCGAGACATTTGTTTGTACTATGTACACACCGAGTTTAATCCAAATCTGTTCATAAATACGAGAGTTACAGTGTGACAAAGATCAGATATATATATATCAACTTTTGAACGGAGGGTGGTTTCGGGGTCTGGGGGTCATGATCGATGAAAATATACCAAAATTTTTTGAAATCGCTTTCCTCCGAACAGCTGCAATAGGTAGATTTTTGTAATGAAAGCTACCTAAAAATAAATGTGACCAATAATAAGAAGTCTTTTGAGTTTGAAGAAACTCAATTAATTATAATGGATAAAATAAAATTGACTACAGTCTTTAATTTATTTTTTAAAGATTACTGTAATTATGCATGGTCATTTGTATAATTTTTCGAAGGTTAAATCATATACAAAGAGTGTTGTCATTAAATATCGCCATTGTAACTATGATGGGGACGTTTTTATGATTTTCATCTACCATTTTTATTTAAAATTAGTGAAAAACCTCCTAAGGGATAATAGATTCAATCTGGCACAACAAAGGAAAAGGAAAATTGTAAAACACTAGCAAACAGGAACTCTGCTTTTTCAGAATTTAGTGTCGTAGTTTATACGCCTCAAATTATTATTTGAAACAAGTATTCGTGATATATCTGTTAAAAGTTTATAGGATATAAATGTAGTTAAAAATTAAAAGGGTGTATCTGAAAAAATAGGCAAAACTTTACGGATTATAGAATGCAGCTGTACGAGCAAATTTCGTCATAGAATGTATGTTCGGAACGCAAACGGTGAGAAGTTAATAGTTAGTTTTCCGCCGACCCAGGGCGATGGATTGGTCGAGGTGGTCCTACAGCTTGGCCACCAGGATCACCGGATCTCTCATGTTTGAACTTTTTCCTGTGTTGCCATATGAAAAGCTTAATTTACGAGTGCCTCATTGAAACTGATGTGGATCTAGTCGTCAAGATTGCCGTTGTTGCCGGCGATATTTTGGAAATTCTCGGTGTCTTCGCAAATGTGCGTCAGTCCCTATCACGCAGGTGTGAAACGTTACACGTGGCAGAAGATCTTTTGAGTAATTTCATTGAGCATGTACATTAATTACATCCATGTTAATAAAATGTTTTCTGAAGTATTTCCTCTCATTTTTGTGTTAATCCTTTAACTGCAGCAGAAAAATATCTTTTAACTTCTCAAATTTTGCGTTCCGACATACATTCTATGACGAAATTCGCTCGTAAAGATGCGTTTTATCACCCCGTAAAGTTTTACCCCTTTTTACCAAATGCACCCTGTGTATATATATATATATATATATATATATATATACAACTTCAATGACGAAAAAAACCCCAATCAGGTGAAAGAGCTGAACCATATAATTTCTTTTTAACTGTATATACCATTACATTTAATTAGAAGCGTGGATCTTTTTTCGTTTAAAAAAATTAGTGCACTAGTTATTAGTTCTCTGGAAAATTAATGTCATTCTCTATTGATTCTTCAAAAAAATATATATATTATGTATTCCATTCGCAACTTCAAACGGAAAGAAAACTTTTTTCGTTTTAATGTGAAGAAACCAACGTAATCATTATACAAAAAATGTAACTTACAACGGGATTTAACATATTTTTAAAAAATCGTTGTAATTATGCAAAGAAGAAAAAATCCACGTACTTCTCATCTCAAAAGATTCGTTTGTGATATTTGATGAAAAGAAAATATAGACTTAATGAGAGATTAATATTAAGAAACTGGAGAATATTTTCTTTAAATGATTTAATATGAAATTAAGACATTTAACGCTGCTCTCAATTAGAACGTACAGATAAATATATTTCCCAAATGTAAATATATATATATATTGAAGAAACGAAACTAATTGTTATGGATACTTCGCATTTAACGCTTTCTTAAAATACCTCTGTAATTGTCTGAGAGGATATATCAATGGCATTCTGCTTTCAAAAGAGTTATTTGCGACATTTGATGAAAAATTTCTATCGACCTAAGTAGCAATTATTACAGTGAAAGTACTATGCATTTCTAACGTTATTAACAATTAAATTAACATTTTATTTTTCTTAATCTGCATGAAAAAATAAATGGGACTAATTCGATAATAAAAAATCATTTGACTTGGAAGAAAATAAACAAATTAATATTGAAGAAATTAAATTGGCTACGGTCTTTATTTTTATTTTTAAATCTCTGTAATTATATCGGGTATTTGTATCATTTTGAAGTTTAAAAATCACAAACAAAAAGCGTTGTAATTTAATGTGTAATTTTAAAGTTTGTGAACTGTGCCTTGAATAAATAAACAAGAAACTAAATGTTTTGCTCACTTTTTATTTACAGAAATATCAGGTTTCATTTTCCTTTCAACGACTAAAAAATCAGCACTTTGACTTTGATGAGAACATACTTTTTTATTTACATCTACCACTTTTATACATCATCCACCATTTTCACCACTTTGACAATGGAATATGACATAGACACAAGAATACAAAAAATAATTGCATTTCATCTGACAGCGATTTAATTCTTAATATACCTCAAATTATTATTTAAAACAAGTATTTTCGATTTAGTCATTATGTTAACTAAAACGTTTTAGGATATAAAAATAGTTAAAAAATAAATATATGTATCTTCAATAACGAAGAAACGCATCAGTTGAAAACAGCTGCAACGTATAATTTCTTTTTTATTGAAATATACATTTACAATTAATTGGAAGCGTCGATCTTTTTGCGTTTAAAAAAATATGCCCACGATTTTTTAATTATCTAGAAAATTAATATCGCTCCCTAATGATATTGCAAAAAATTAAATAATTTATGTATTCTATTCGCAATTTCAAACGGAAATAAAATTTTTTTCGATTTAATGTGAAGAAACCAAACTAATTATTATAGAAAAAATGAAACTAACAACGGTAGTTAATGTTTTCTAAAATATCGCTGTAATTAATAAAACAATTCTATAGAGTTCTAATCCCAGAAGATTCAGTTGTGACTTTAATGAAATATAAATATAGGCTTAATGAGAGATTACACAGGTCTGCGATGATTGTGTTTTTAAAATTTTGATAATTGACTTTTACGCATTTTTCATGTCTGAATCCTAAAATTACCATCATTTTAAACCATCACGTCAGGATGTTTTAAAACTGTAAATTTTAAAGTTAAAAATGGCGAAAATCCGGTTCTATAAAACGGATGTGGTGGCTGTGTTTTTTAACTCTTACTAATTGATTTTTATGTAGTTTTCAGCTCTGAATCCAAAAAGCTACTTCACTTTTAACCATCGCGTCAGGAATTTTAGAAAATTGTAAACTTCAAAGTTAAATAATAATAATAAAGGACTTTACGTTGTAATATCGATACAAAACAAATAGGTGTTGCTATCCAACGTACAATTTATACACAAGTTTAACATAAAACTCTACGTTTCGGTTTATTCTTTAAAACCTTCATCAGGAGAAAAATTTTCTAAAATATAAATCGACAACAAACTCTTTACATGCTACATTTTGAAATCAATTCAAAATTCAAAACATTCTAACGGAAACCTCTTACTCCCAAATAAAGAGTTCAGTGGCGCCATCTTTTAATCAAAGATGTAAACGAAGAAAGACTAGCTGAAAAAATGGAATTTTCATTGACTTTTCAAAATTGAAAGCCATATTGCTGGTATGTGAAAGGAAACATTATCATTACACACTTCATGGTTTCTTAGACGAATTTCTAAAGATTCACGAATAATAGCATTGCGCGGAATAACTTGTTTGGAAATAACTTTAGCATGGTCAAAGTCTATAAATGAAATGAGTCCTTTATGGTAGCTTCTTGAGAGTGCAGTAGAAAGTTTACGAAACTTCAAATCGTTTTTATGTTCTTGCAATCTTTCGAAAAATCGACGTTTAGTCATACCAATATAGGACGAGGTGGTCCCATCAGAAAATTTAAAGGGAATTTCATACACCCCAGAAAAAGATGAAAAAGGAATTGGATCTATTTTTTTACACAGAAGATTAAACAAAGTCATAGAATTAGAGGCAACGAGTTGAATGTTGAATTTCATGAAAGACTTTTTTAACTTTTCAAATAGGATAGGAAAATACGGAACCTTTCGGTAAACTTGATTAAATTTGGGGGAGGGGGGATTAACGGAAACTTTATACTTATCAACCAATTTATAGATAAGGCTTGAATTAAAACCATGACATAATCCAATGTTAACGATGAAATTGATTTCATCATCCAAAAATTCATCGGAACAAACAAGTAATGCACGCTGGATAAATGACCTAAATGCGGCAATCTTATAATTCCATGGGGCAGCTGCAGTGACGGGAATAACATTGTTTAATTTCATGTCAAAAAATAGCGATAATAAGGTACTATAAACGAGATGTGAAGGTTGAGAAATCACCTTAGGCGTACCTGGCCTTTACGACATTATAGAAGTGATTCCATTAAATGGGTGACGATGATGTCGGTTACTGCTGGATGTTAATTCGAACTAAACTCTATAGAGAAAATAATAGAGAAGGGCTAGAGGCAGAGAATGAGTTCCTAAAAAATTTCCACATATGGAATAAAATTGTAAGGATATTAAATGAGGGATAATTCACATTTTTACCTGTAAAATTTCATAGTATAAGCCAGAAAATGAATAAATTGTTAAGAAAAAAAATGCTTTAAGTTGATTTCTTGTTTTATAAGATTTTCGCAATTTTTCCATTTTTTTTTTTAATTAAAAAATTTGCTATATGAGAAAAATCCTGGCTAAATCGTAAAAAATGAAGGAAAATTTTGTATTCAGAAATTCAAAATATATAAAAATCATTTATCTAAAACTAGAAAACACGACCATCACATCAATTTTACAGTATCGTATTTCCGATAGTTTTTAATTTTCTGACTTTGAAATTTATGATTTGCGAAAACTCCTGACGTGATAGTTAACATTGGAGATCATTTCCGTATTCAGCGCTAACAAATACATAAGAAACAATAATCAAATGTTAAAAAAATGGCACAACCCAAATTTTGCAGACTAGTATTATTATTAAGAAACTAGAAATTATTTTTAAATTATTAAAAATGAAAGCAAGATATTTAATTTTCTCTATTAGTCATAGAAATAAATGAGCTTTCAGAAGGTTAAATAAGGGGAAAGGTAAAAAAAGAATTTTTTTTTTTTTTTTTTTTTTTTTTTTTTACTTTGAAGAAACCAAACAAATTATTATGAAAAAAAATTAAACTGACTACTGTGGTGACGATCTGCACCACACACAGGGTCAGGTGACAATAAGAATGGTTAGTACACTTAGCAAATTATTATCCAGATCCGCGTTGTGGAAGATCATAGGGGATAACGTCAATTAATAAATAAGGGGAGAGAAAATTTTGAATAATATAAAATTTTGTCAATAACACAAGGACTCTTTATTTAACGTTGAGAAATGTAAATTTAGAACAGGTAGGCTGCATAAAAAGATCAAATTTAATCGTTACTGAAATTATTAATTCTTAAAACAGTAAAATTATAAATATTATCTGAAACAAAAGAATAAGGAAATGATTCAAAGAAAAGGACAGAAGAGTATACATATATAAACAATTTTTATTTTCAATTGTATAAAATTCATATTTCAATTAGCATTTGTTTAGTTACGATATTAATTTCAGATTAATATTCAATTTGTTCATTTATTTAAAGATATAGTTCGATCCACATTAGAACAGTAAAATTTTTATTTGTTATTTTTTTGTTCTATTAACTTACTCACAGCACCGATCCAAAGATAAGAGGCTTCTGGCCAAAACATTAATCAAAATTTTAATGGAATTTTATTATTCCAATTATCATTACAATATATAAAATAATTAGTTAAAATATTTAATGAGATAATAATTCTGACTTTTTAGACTATAAAACAAATTTTGTAAGCTTAATTATACACATCATATATATATCAAATAATCAATAGCCATAAAATAAATGGAGATAAATATATGTAAATTTTCTCACACAAATAGATTAATACCAGTACTGTATTAATCTAAGGCACAAAATTTTTATAGAGTTTATTGGATTCATTCTGAAGCACAAGTGAGTTCATCTATTTCACAAAATTCTTTTGTAGAGTTGATCAGATTCTATCAAAACAATTTACACTTTCATTGGGAGCTACTAGATGACACATAAATTTTTATAGAGTTCGATCATCACAATTTTCACTTTCATTGAAAGCTACTTGATGACGCATAAAATTTTATAGAGTTCGATCATCACAATTTTCACTTTCATTGGGAACTGCTATATGGCGCAGGAGTTGGCTTTCAGGTGCAATGTTAGCCGATAGTTCGGAATTTTCCTTAAATACGCTTCTTATCACAGCAATTCAGTATGCTCAGGTGAACTCTTCAGATAAAAGCTAATTCTTCCATTCCATTCATGAGTATGATTAGTCTGCTTCTGTTATGGACCTTGATTTTATCACTTTGTACATTATCACTGGTTGCGAAGAGACTTGAAGTAATTTTAAAGATCATTCTTTAGCCAAGTAGGGAATTTCAGGTGAAATCGTATATATTTTTTTTTGTGTGTGTGGAGAGAGACGAGTCATAATGTTTTAGAACCTCTTGTAAGCAAGGTGTGATTTAAATGAATGGTGTGCATTTAAATGAATCTTCTCTCCTTCCTTTTTTTAGACCCTTTTTTGTGGGGGGGGGGGGGGGGCTTAATCGACACAAGCTATAGCTCCTATTGGCTGCTTATCTTTGCTCCCTCATTGGTAATTTCGTAATTCACAATGCTGGCTTCCTATATCCTTGGGCGTGTCTATTTTCTTTTCCACTGCATACCTAATTTTTATTGCTTTGCTTCTGACTTCTCAAGGAAATATCACCACCCACGTTGAGTATTATAAATTCTCTTTTGTCAGTTGAAAATTTATTCCTCACTCATCGTAAATTTTCTGTTCTTCTATTTTGATCCTATCACAGAATATGGCGTCTATGCTGAAACCTTATCGCTAATTGCCCTGTTTACTGTCTGGTCTTATTTGGGAATTTTTATTACGCTGTTTGTGCACATAAAAATATTATACAATTCAAAATTTTAATATTATTACAAAATAATTACAATATTATTATTCCTTATTTTTTTACAAACATATCTATAACTGACAATATATATATTTTTTTTTCATATACACAGTATAATAATGATTAATTAAAATATACACTGTTGTCGGAAGTATTTTTTTTTAATTTAATGTAATGATTGATTAATAAATAATTATCTTTCGACAATTAAAGAATTAATTTTCAATATTATTGGATCGTGCAAAATTGTCTAATTAGTTGAATTGATTCTCAAGCTATGTTGTATAATTTTTTTACAACTACGGTCTTGTAAGTTTTAAAAAAAAAAAAGATCTCTGTAATTATTATAAGAAAAACATGCCCTTCTGATTTTATAAAAATCACTTGCGACATTTGAAATAAATAAATAACATCTACTTTTCAAGAAATCATTACTACAAAACTATTGTGTATTTCTAACGTGAATAGAAATTAAAGGCACATGGTAAATCCTCTGAACCGGCATGTAAAAATAAATATGACCATTTCGATAATATGAAAACGTTTGCCTTTAACCACTTCACCATTGCCCCGAGATAACTCGGGGGTAAAAGCACTGATTCCCCATACCTGTCGCCGGTAAAGTGGTTAAAGAAACTAAACTAATTATTATTGAGAAAAGTAATCTTGACGAAATATACAGGGTGTCCCTAAACTCATGGTATATACGCTAGGAAGTGATAGAACACATCAAGACGAGTAATAGTAAATAGGAAACCAAGGGTACCAAACGTATACCAAAGGAGACAGGCGCCATCAAAGTTTAGGGTCCCAAATTGCAAATGATGATAAAAAAGGAAAAAAATGGGTCGATTTATTTGCGGTTTTCGCTAAAATCATTCTTTAAATTTGTATTTTCTTTTAAAAAAGTTTTAAAGAGAAAGTTATAAAAATGCCGGTAGAGGGCGCTCTAGACTTTGGAGTACCAAATAACTACTTTTTACCGTTTTTTTTTTTTTTTTTTTTTTTTTTTTTTTTTTTTTTTCTTTAACTCTGTTAAATGTTTTCTAATGCTTAGACCTTAACTTAAATTTTATGTGCACAAGCGTGAAATTTAAACATCGGGAGTGGTTAAGTGGAGCAAATTTAACTGTTTTCAGGGGGTTGATTTTTGAACGATCGTATGTAATGAGCAAAATAATAACAAAATGATGGAAATCAGGACAGACAGAGATGGAATGAAAAGAAACCAACAAAAGGAAGAAAAACACTTTATTCAATCAAATGAAAATAAACAACACGAAGTACTCCATTACAGGAATTGTTCAAAATTGCGGCCTCCAACACGAACGCAGGCTTGAAGCCGTCTATGGATTGACCGCCGTACATTGGCTAAAACATTAGGCATCTCTCTTATGTTGGCCAAAGCAACGGATATCCGGGCAACAAGGTCTTTAGCAGAATCTACGGGACCATCTTCGTATATCAGGCTCTTCATATGACCCCACAAGAAAAAGTCCAGACAGGATAAATCGGGTGAACGGGCCAGCCAGCTGATTGGACCACCACGACCTATCCATCGCCCCGGATACATGATATTCAGGGCGTTACGGGCATCCAGGCTGTAATGGGCCGGTGCGCCGTAGTGTTGGAATCACATACGACGTCTGATGGGTGCTGAAACATGGTTTAATAGTTCTAGCAACACCTGTTGCAGAAACACAAGATATCAATCTCCATCCAGGCGCGTTGGCAGTAAGTATGGACCAATTAGATAATCGTGAACGATTCCGGCCCAAATATTGACCAAAAAACGTCGCTGGAACGAACGTGGGCGTATTGTGTATGGGTTTTCATTTGACCACACATGATAATTGTAGATATTCAAAATACTCTCGCGTGTGAATGTGCATTTGTCCGTGAACAACACTTGTGCACAAAAACCAGGGTCCACAGCCGTTTGTTGGAGCAACCACGTCCTAAAATTGACACATACCTGGTAATCCGCTAGTTCTAGGCCTTGGACTCTCTGCGCATGGTACGGATGCATTCGTTCATCTCGCAGAATTCGCTACACGGTATTACGGGAAACTTTAACTTCTTCGGACAGTTCCTGCGTGCTAGATTCAGGCCTCTCGCTGATACGATCCAAAATGCTTTCCGTAACGGATGGCGTTCTTACACGCCTAGAGCGTCCAGTATCCTGAATGCAACTTGCAAAGGAGCACCTTTCGCACAGATGTTGGTGCAGTCGAAATATCCTCGCATCAGGAACACGTCTGGCTGGAAAACTCTCTCGGTACAATCTTTGAGCTTCTGTTGCATCGCCGTGTGCAGCTCCGTATATGTAATGCATCTCGGCATTCTCCTGGTTAGAGTACGAAACTATATTATCGGCTATCCACAGAGAAAATGAAGACAGCTGCTGTGAACAGTTCCCAGTTTTACAATTACGCCCTCGCATAAGTAACTTTTATGTTAGCGAAAATTAGCATACGCGTTCTTCTTCTTCCGCATGTCACATTTTCATATTCTTCTTCCGGAAACTTATAGCATAATGGTAGCTATAGCGGTTGCATGTATCTAGTTTGGACATGGTCTAACACGTTCGCGTTTGAATTCAAATCATGCATTACTTAGTGAATGTTGTTTGTTTTAATGTGTACTATCGCCTCTTAAAGTTTGCTTCATTACTTATTATTTTGCTCATTACATACGATCGTTCAAAAATCAACCCCCTGAACACAGTTAAATTTGCTCCACTTAACGACTCCCGATAACTTCACTTGTGCACACAAAATTTAAGTTAAGGTCTAATCTTTAGAAAACATTTAACAGTGTTAAAAACGGTAAAAAGTAGTTATTCGGTACTCCAAAGTCTAGAGTGCCCTCTACCGGCATTTTTATAACTTTCTCTTTAAAACTTTTTTTTTTCAAGAAAATACTAATTTAAAGAATGATTTTAGCGGAAACCGCAAATAAATCGACCCATTTTCCCCTTTTTTATCATCATTTGCAATTTGGGCCCTAAACTTTGATGGCGCCTGTCTCCTTTGGAATACGTTTGGGACCTTTGGTTTCCTATTTACTATTACTCGTCTTGATGTGTTCTATCACCCCTGCGTATGTACCATGAGTTTAGCGACACCTTGTATATGTGTTGTTCTTTCCTTTCAGCATTTTAAAACATTGAAAGATGCATAATTAGTATTTATAAGGGGCTCCAAACTTCAGACATTTTCCGAGCAGAAAATTGGTATAACAGCTTACACACAAGATTAGAAAATAAATTTTGGAACTAGAGGGAAATTTTTTGTACTTAATTATACGTCAGATTACAATAATTACTCTAAACCTAAATAAATGTGTATTAAAATTATTTTTATATTTTTAATAGAAAGTTGTATTTAGCTAATAAGAACAATTTGGGACCCTAAACTTTGATGGCGCCCGTCTCCTTCGGAATACGTTTGGGACCCTTGGTTTCCTATTTACTATTACTCGTCTTGATGTGTTCTATCACCCCCAAGTGTATGTACCATGAGTTTAGGGACAACCTGTATATGTGTTGTTCATTCCTTTCAGCATTTTAAAACATTGAAAGATGCAGAATTAGTATTTATAAGGTGCTCTAAACTTCAGACATTTTCCGAGCAGAAAATTGGTATAACAGCTTACACACAAGATTAGAAAATAAATTTTGTAACTAGAAGGAGATTTTTTGTACTTAATTATACGTCAGATTACAATAATTACTCTAAACCTAAATAAATTTGTATTAAAATTGTTTTTATATTTTTAATAGAAAGTTGTATTTAGCTAATAAAACAATTATTATTGTTTGTGAATGAGATTACCCTTTTGAAATTTTCAAGAGAAAATTCACCTAAAAATATATGTACATACACATATATATATATATATATTTAACAATGAAAAGCAAATTTTGGATTCAGTTTACATAGGCTAAAATTAAACACATGTTTTGAAAATTTCATAAAAAAATAATTAGAAATTTTTGAGAAATCCCGCGATTTATGATCAAAACCGTCATTTGGAGAAAAATTACGTCAAAATTTTGGAAACTCGGCTTAAGCTATTGAGCTAGTATAATTCTAAATGGCATAGATTGTGTTCTAACGGGAATTTCAAGGAAACAATTTTATGAAAATGTTCAGAAAATGTAGTAGTTTAACATCCAAAAAAAAATTTAAATTTCGAAGATTTAAGAGTACTGAAACTCCTTAAATTTTAAAGCCTAAAAATGTTTAATGACACCGAAGTCCATTGTCAATTCGATTGTAATGAGGTCTATCACCATTATTTTTTTTGACCCATTAAAGCCATCATAATATTGCGGACGTAACGAAATGATATACAATATTGAGATATAATAGATACGATATTACGATTACATGTTTCCTATAGAAAATAAATTGGATTGTTTTTAACAATCATTTAAAGTATTATTAAAGCTTACGTTTTTTTTTCTTCTTTTTTTACACTGTATTCAATTAGCATATATAAAACCATAATGTATATATCTTCACTTACAAAATTAATTCTTTTAGATTATTAGTTTCAATTATGGTTATGTCGAGTCATTTGTATCGTTTTTGGAAGGACAATTGTTAAACTTACAGTCTTGAAATTTAATATGCATTACTGAAGTTAGTCAACTGTGTTGTGGATAAATTAAAGAGAAAAAAAATTTCGCTAATTTTTTATTTACAGAAGCGAAAATAATCTCATTTTCAATTTATATAAAAATAAATTTTAATTTCCTTTCAACGACAGGAAAAAATCATCATTGTGACTATGATAAGAACATTTTTTTAAGAATGACAAATTTCCTGTGCAACTAATCCATCATCCACCATTTTCATCACTTTGACAAAGGGTGACAGAGAAAAAAATTGCAAAATACAATGGATTTCAATTGACATTTATTTAATTTCTAATACACTTGAAATAATTACTTAAAACATGTGTTCTCAATATTTAACAGTAAATTTTATGCCATATAAAAATAGTTCAAAAAAAAAAAAAAAACTTTTTTATTAGTGACGAAAAAACCTGCCAGGTGAAAATAGCTGAAAAATGTAATTTATTTTTTATCGAAGTATACGTTTATATTCAATTAAAAGCCTGCCTGTTTTTGCGATTAATAGAAATGCCCACCAGTAATTAATTATCTGGTAAATTAATAACATTCCCTAAAATACTGCAAAGAAAAATTAAATACCTTATGTATTCCATTCGCAACTTCAAACGGAAAAAAAAGTTTTTCTCGTTTTAATGTGATGAAACACACCTAATTCTTGTACAAAAGATGAAATTCACAACGGTATTTAATATATATTTTTTAAAAGATAGCTGTAATTATGCAAAGAAACTGAAATCCATTGATTTCACATCTCAGTAGACACATTTGCTAAATTTAATTAAAAACAAATATAGACTTAATGAGAGATTATTATTACGAAACTACAAAGAATTTTCAAATGATTAAAAATGAAAGTAAAATATTTAATGTTCTGAATTAGAACGTAAAAAAAAATGAGCTTTCTAAGGGTAGAAAAAACCATTTTTGTTATTAATTTGAAGAAATCAGAGATAATTATTATGAGAAAAATAAAATTTACGACAACCATTAATGTTTTTAAAAAATATAATTGTGATTATAATAAGAAGATAAGTCCATGGCATTCTGATTTTAAGAAAAATGTTTTCGACATTTGATTAAAAATTAATATCGACTAAAGGACCATTTATTACTGCAAAATTACTGTGCATTTCTAAAGTTATTAAAAATTAAAGTCGCATACACAATTGCCCGAAAAAATAAATATGACCGATGATAAGAAACCTTTTGACTTTTAAGAAACTAAACTAATTATTATGGAAAAAATAAAATTGACTACGTTCTTTATGTTGTTTAAAAATATATCTGGAATTATGTTGTGCCAATTGTATCCTTTTTGGAATGTAACATTAAAGTTTGTTAAATGTGTTGTAAATAAATAGGAAATAAAAAGGAATGGTTTGCACATTTTTCATTTACAGAAATACCAGTTTAATTTTTTTTTACAACGACTAGAAAACAACATTGTGACTATGATGAGAACTTTTTTTATGATTTTCTTTTTCCAGTTTTATCCATCAACCACCGTTTTCATCTCTTTGACAATGTGTGGCATAGAAACAAAAATTAAAAAAAAAAAAAAAAAAAAAAAAAAAAAAACGCATTTTAGTTGACTGTGATTTATTTTTTATTACACCTCAAATTATTATTTAAAACAAGTAGTCTCGATATATAACTTAAAAGTTTATACGAAATAAAAGTAAACATTAAATATATATACCCCCAGTGAGCTACGCCCGCCAACCACAGTCCAGGCCTCACAGGCTCTAAAAGCATAATAATGTGCACTGTTTAAGAAATATTATGACTTTACAGAAAATTGAATTATATTATCACTATAAAGGCGGATATCTTCTGTGATTGTGTTGCCGTAATTTTCCGATTGAATGGAGTATTTTTGTGGATACCATGGACTGATCCGTTGTTGCCGTAGCAGTCGATGACTGTTTTCGCTATTCATAATTAAGAGCAATTACACATTTGAATATCAGCTTGTCATTATTTTTCTGACTTTATAAAGACGTTATGGGCAATATCTTTCTTTTTGTTCCGAGATTAAAATACACCGTCTGCTTGAGAAAAGCTTTCAGAACCAAGATATTGAAAAGCATTGTGTTTTGAAATTTTTAAAATTATATTTTATGTTTTGATCTAGTTCTTGATATTTTCAGGAACAGGTACGGCTTATTCATTAATTCTTTACTTTATTTTAATCCTCCATCAAGCATATTTCGTCACGTATACATTGTTTATATTAATTAATAAGAATATCCGAATTTTCTAAAATGTATTTATGAAATAGTAATTCCTAAAAAATAAAACGAAAGTGTTTTACATCCACATTTACCTGCATCGCGCATCAGTTTACGCTGCATCAATTGATGTAATATATAAACAAATTTGTTAGTCGCACTACATTTTTATTATGTGACGTCACATTAAAACTCTCCGGAATGAAACAGTTTTAAATGTATCGTTTTAATATACAGGATGCATATAATTAAAGTTTCACTTTGAAATGATCATAAAAGGAAAACTACTGGACTAAATGTTATCAAACTCGGTAATTGTTTAAAGGAGGTCATGTGAATTTATTTCCAGCCAAAAAATGTCAAATACTCACCACCAGGTTGGAAATGGTGCTGTATGCAATACTGTTAAACGAAATAAAATATGAAGTCATCGGTTTAAAATGTGTTTAATTGTTTCTGAAACGTATTACAAAGCATGTTGAATGTGGCGTCCACCATTTTCCTAAAGCGAGTGAAATCGTATTACTCCATTCTCGACAGTTGCTCTTAGCATATTAGGAGGAGTGTTACGGACATGTCGGTGTATCGCATCTTTCAATTCCGCCAAATTGTTTAGATTATCACCATAGACAGTGCTTTTTAGATAAACCCATATCCAAATGTCACATGGGTTAAGATCTGGCGACTGGGGTGGCTATGATGTGGGGAAGCTTTGGGCTATAATCCGTTCATTTGTGAAATGTTGCTTAAGTAACTGTATGATACATGTACCAATATGCGGCGGGGACCCGTCCTGCATATAAATCGCTAAAAATCGTATAAAGTGCCACTTTTCTAGAGTTCAGGTATGGCGAAAACTCTTAAAATCGACACTAAGCGAGCTGCAGTCACAGTGCATGTAACAGGTCCTGCTGTCATCTGTTCTTCAAAGAAAAATTGTCCAATTATGATATTATGAAATGTGAATATGTGTGATATTATGAATATATGAAATATGTCCAACTGTCCAATGTCTTATCACAGCAAATGGTGACGTTAGGAGAATGCAAGAGAACTGGTTTCACAACATGAGGGATTTGTTTTCCCAAATCCTGCAGTTATGGATGTTGACATCGACATTCAGATAAAAATGGGCCTTATCTGTCAACAAAATGTTCCATGACAAATGTTCGTCCACCTCCATCCACGCAGGGAATTATAAAGCTAAAAATTATCTTGCAGCAGTATCGTTACTTCGAAGTTGTTGACATGTTTTATTTTGTATGGGTAGAACTGCAGCTCATTGCGGACAATTTTATACACCGTACGCTATGGTGAACCAATTCCACGTGCGACATTACGTACCGTGATGCTTTCCATTGTTGCTTTCTCCACTACTAATGCAACAACATTCGTCGGTTTCCACAGAAGCAGGCTTCCTTCCCCTCCCAGGAGCAACAGATAACAAACCCGTGACTTTAAACGTTGCCATCATTTTCCTCATACCGGTGTTATTGGCCTTCGGTGTATTCCTATTATTGAACGATGCCTTTGAAAAGCACGCCGTTCATTGCTATCTCATTCATAATAAAATTTAACGAGAAAAACACTGTCTTGCATTGTTAGAGACATTGTGGATACGTAACAATGAGAAGTTTGACAAACAGGCTCACTTTCATCGGACAAATCAAATGACGTGTAAAGTATATTTGCATAAATCTAATTTTCTTCTTCCTGCCGTAAGCCAATTACAAGCCATTGCGGTTTTGCATAACCCCCACAAACAGTTTCGTTTTAGAAACGATTTACAATATTTCAAAACGATATCTTCGTGTCTTAAGGCCGAATTCAGGCTTCAAAAATTACAAATTATCAATCTGTAAGAAAACAATTTCCTATATGTGCATATATTTACGAGTGATTTGCGATCTCAAGTTTTGTGATCGCTAATTTGTGTTTTGAACTTTTTAAAACACGAGCGGATTTTATTACACGGATGGTGGTGCACCTCATTTTTTTGTCGCATTTAACGCCTTTAAATAGTAATTTTGTTTAAGTCAATGCCTCTTAAGGCGCATCCCACACTGAGACGACAGGATACATGTCGCACAACATTTGGGAGAAAAAACCGGTCGAAACAAAGAAGAAAGTTGATTGAAACCTGTTTTAAACCAGTTTTTTCCCTGAATTCAAGCGACATGCCTTACATGTCGCCTCAGTGTGGGATGCGCCTAAGAGTACAAAAATTGTTAACCCGTTTAACAAAAGGTTAAGAGAAATTCCGATCGTTATTCCGTTTAATAATATTGCATACTACGCCATTTCCCCTGTGGTGGAGAATATTTAAACATACTTTTTTTGGAACGAATTCAATTTCCATAACCTCCTTAAAACTATTACCAAGTTTTATAACATTTGGTGCAGTAGTTTTCCTTTTCTGACAATTTCAATGTGGAACTTTAACTATAACCACCATGTATAACGTAATTTCCACTATTAAATGCATTTCTCGTGAAATAATTTAATTATTTTAAACTTCTTTTCTCTTTTAAGATTCACGGTTCATATATTATTTAATGTCAAAGGGTTTTAAAATATTATTATTTGAACTATGACCTATAAATCCGTTTCGCGTGTAGCAATTTCATTATTTTAAAGTTTTCGTACTTTTTTTATATTTAAGTGTAAATATCACAGAACACAATTCGCTTCGTTTTCTACTTTTAAAGCGTGATAATTTAATTCTTATTTTAACATTTTCTTTCTATTTTTAATAATTATACTTGTCAATTTCAATTTGAAAATGACGGCAAAAAGAAATTTTATTTTATTTTTTCAAATTTTCTTTAAAAAAATAATTTAATCACGATATTGTTTCACTATCTATTAAAAGAAAAGAAAATTTCAATTCAGTTTGAATATGACGAAAAAAAAAAAGAAATCTAATAATCCCTATACTTTTTCTCTCTTTTCCACAAAAATTGATCAATATTTTTACAGAACATCATTACAGAAATTTCATTAAAATTAGAAAAAAAATAGTATCTCAAAAACTATTTCAAATTTTTAAATTATAATACCAGTTTTGATACCTGAGGATCAATATGGATAATTGTCATTAATTTTCCCGTCAAACCTTAAACATTTTAGGAGAAATAACCGTGAAACATAATCAACCGTTTAATCAGTCGTTTCAAAAAATCGTTTCATAAATTCGTTTCATTAGGATTTTATATAAATAGGGTAGATATATCTTCAGTGACGAAAAAACCGTGAATCAGGTGAAAACAGCTGCCAAACCTTCCACATTTTAAGAGAAATAGCCGTCAAATATAATCAGTCGTTTCATAAAATCATTTCACTAGGATTTTATATATATAGGTAGATATATCTTCAATGAAGAAAAAACCGTGAATCAGACGAAAACAGCTACAACATATATATTTTTTAACGAAATATACCTTTACATTTAATTATAAGCGTAGATATTTTTGCGTTAAAAAAAAAATTCTCACCAGTCTGAAATTCTATGAAAAATTTATATCACTCCTTAATGATACTACAGAAAATTAAACATTTTAGATATTCTATTAGCAACTTCAAACGGAATGTAAACTTTTTCCGTTTTAATACGAAGAAATTACAATTATTATAGAAAGAATGAAACTTACAACGGTAGTTATTGTTTTTTAAAAGATCACCGTAATTATGTATGCAAATAAAAAGAAATCACCAGAGTTCTCTCAGAAGATTCATTTGTGACATTTGATGAAAAATAAATATAGGCTAAATGAGAGACTATTATTTAAAAACTACCAAGTCTTTTTAAAATGATTAAAAATGAAAGTAATTCTCTATCTAATTCTCTATTTATTCTAATTAAATTCTCTATTTAATACCCTGATTGAATTTTCTATTTGCACGCAGAAATAAATGAGCTTTCCAAAAATAAAAAGTTTTTTTTTTTTTTTTTTTTTTTTTTTTTTTTGAAGAATCCACATTAATTATTATGAAAAAAATGACTATGGTCTTTAAGCTTTTTAAAAGGGTCTCTGTAATTATACCTAGGAAATAAAGCCATGGCGTTATGACTTTATAACAATCATTTGCGACATTTGGTGTAAAATTAAGACACGCTTCTAAAGAAATGATTACAACGAAACGTCTGTGTCTAAAGTGATTAAAAGTTAAAGTCACGGACTTAATTCTGTGTATCAGCACGTAAAAATAAATTTGATCATTTCCATAATAAGAAAACGTTTGTTTTGAAGAAACTACACTAATTAATACAGAAAAAAATAAAATTGACTACGATTTTTAAGATTTTTTTAAAAAGATCCCTGGCATTTTACTGAGAAGCATAAATCCAAGGCGTTCTGATTTCAAAAGATTCATTTGAAACATTTGAAGAAACGTTAATCTACGCATAACAAGAGATTATTACCATCAAACTGCTGTGCATTTTTTTAGGTATACTAAACATAAGAAACATACTTAATGCTAGGATTTAGAACGTAGAAATAAATGATCATTCCGAAAGTAAAAATCCTTTTTCATTATTATTTTAAAGAAATCAAATTAGTTATTTAAAAAAAATAAAATTGACTCCGTTGTAATATATATGTATATATATAATATATATGTCATGGTTTCCCAGGTTTTGGGTAGATTGACACATGACCGAATAAATATATCCGCAATTGGGATACTGTCATCTGTTGAAAATCACGCAGTCGAAGATAAGTTGTAATCGAAGATCATGTGATAGTGACCAGCAACGATCACTAAAGAACAGTTATGCAGTCGAAATTAACTAAGTGCTAGGGAAGGATAACAGTAAGTATTTCTCCAAAAGAAAACGTAATCAACATTAAAAGTGAACAATTCTTTATTGATAACAGCACATCTCAAAATTCCCATGCATTATAGTCGGCGAAAACACCTTACAACGCGCGATGTAGCACAATGACAAGTAATGTAGTAATGTATCTGCAAATATACAATAAAATGGGATAACAGAAAAGAAAATGTTTAAAACTGATTAAATGAAGATGTGAAAAATTACTACAGAAGCAAGAAAACATCGATTGAAAAATAAAGTGGAAATTTGATAGGAACTTTCATTTCATTTAAATAGCAACCATGGTAGGAAAATAGAAAGAAAGGGAAATAATAAAAATGACGAAAACAGCAGCCTTAAAGAAATGTTAGATATTCATTCCTTTGCAGAAGAACATAAAGTTGATTAGAATACTTTAATTATGTACCGAGATGAATTTCCCCAGATGAACACATTGTTGCCAGGTCGAGTGTCACACAAAGTGAATATTTAACACGGAATTTGTCTCTTGTGCCTTAAATTCTGTCTGGGCAGTTTTGTTACACATCACATATTCCCAAATATTTTAATAATAATTAAACCATGTCGCATAAAGTGATTCTGGCTTTTAAAAATGATTTTATTTACCTTAACAAATATTTCAATATAAAATAAAGTGGGTCAAGCCTCCCATAGGTGGCAGAATTGACCCATTATTTTCTCGTATTTAAAATCTGTCATTTTTGAAGTTTCTTACATAGTACACATATGTTGCAATTTTATTTTCATAACTAATTGTATAACGAATAAAATGATATATTATACTTTATTCTCGGTTCAATAGTTAAAATAAAATCATTTTGTAAAAAAGGGATCAACCTTCCCTAATCTGCCTAAACTGCAAACACCGCACATTAAAGAAATGGACAAGACATATCGGAGATACCATCCCTACGGATCAGTTTGAAAAATGTATTCAAGATTTTATATCAAGAATTTTTAAACTAGGAACCGCACGTTTTTTTCTAAAGCAATTTCTTATGAGAAAGAACGATGCTTTATCCGCTATGGGAATTGAAAAGAACCTGGTGCTTTTAAGTCCAAAATAAACTTAAAGGTAGTAGGAACATTCAATATCAATGAGGGATATATAAACATATAAATGTTAAATCTGCAGCAGTAGTTTAACGTTTAGCACGTTAAAACGTAAATACAATGTGCTGAACTAAGTATAATGTAAGTCTCTATCTTCGTAATGTAAGTATGAGTAATGTACGTATTATTTAATAATAAAATAATGAGTGCAATTTAGCTAGAACGATTCTTTATTAATCAAATAAACATACTGCATCTCTTAAAAAACTAAAACGCTTTAAATATGGTAAGGCGGGAAAAAGTCAGCCTTTTGTTTTTTTAATAGCCCTAAAGCTATAAAATTTGTTTTGATGAACCGATTGATATATACCCCATGCAATAGATAATTGAAATAAAAGCATTATTCTTAAAATTTGTCAAAATGTTTTTTTGATGTATAGTCTTTAATAATGAAAGTATCGATTACATTATTTATTCTAATAATGTTTTTGGGCTGAGAATAATATTAAATTAATCATATATTTGGATAAAAAGCAATTAATAAAAAGCACAAAAATTCACACATTTTTTTTATGTTAATATAATATTAAAATGAAGAAATAATTTATTACAAACAAATTTATATTCCTGAATACAAAAGAAACATTTTAGGACTCCGTACATTCATAGAATCAATATCAATAAAATTATAACATGTCTCTAATTTATAACCAGGTATATATATACATTATAAATAAATAAATATATATATATATATATATATATATGTATAATATATACCGGGTGTCCTAAAAAGGACTGACTGATTTTAAAATTCATTAACTTGCAAACGGTGACAGATATTTAAAAAAATCTTGCAGGAGGGTTATGCATAAGGTCAAAAGTTTTTTTACAGTGATTTTATATTTTAGTTCGAATTACAAACAATAGATGGCACTGTAAGCAATAGGCGCTAAATACAGGCTCGATTTATTAGCCTTCTTCTTCTTCTTTCATGCGGAAAAAGGAGGTTAAAATGTATTGAGCGGGCCTTGAAGTATCAAAAATCGAGCCCGAATTTAGCATCTATTGATCGCAGCGCCATCTATTGTTTGTAATTCTAACTAAAATCGAAAATCATTGTAAAAACTATTTTGACCTCTTCCATAACCCTGCTGCAAGAGTTTTATAAATATCTGTCACCGTTTGCAAGTTATTGAATTTTAAAATCAGTCAATCCTTTTTTGGACACCCGGTATATATATATATATATATATATATAAACGCAAAGTATAGTAATCATCAACAAAAGACAAATTATATTCATGTGAAATGTGCCAAACAGCTGCAGTAAAACACATAAATTCAATATAAACCAATATAAGGTTATATTTAGCCTGAACCAGCGCACCCCCCCCCCCCTCACAGAACAAGAAGAACAAGAAGAAAATAACTATTTGTAAAATTTTAACAACAAATATGAAAAAATAGGCTGCGGCTTCATCGGCAGTGGGCTATATTTCAAAAGCAGCCGAGCATTCAAAAAAATTTAGATAAAATATGCATTAGTGGCAGTGGGTTTCGGCCAGAACGGTGATAGCAAAGTCAAATGTTAAACATTCGATGGCTATTATCACATGCGCCCCCCACCGGACCCTACACCAACATTACTGAATGAATGCCTCACCTGGAAAACATAAAAGATGCTAAAAATATATTCGTTGAAAAAACCACACTTAACCAACTCAGCCACTTTGCCACAACCCAAATATAAACATAAAACAAACTTAACAAGGCAGAATCAAACATTCAATCAACCAATCCAAATTCATTCCAGGTCTGTTGCCAATCGACACAGCACATCATCATAAAACTGTCCTTCAACAGGCTTTAGGAAATATGAGTCATTCACTGACGTCGAAAAGCAATCGATCAGTAATGAAGAAAATCTGCAAAATCTGAATATTTTTTTAAATAAAATTTAAAGGAATATTGTTTTTGTAATATAGATTACTTTTAAAATGAAACAATTCCTTCTTAAACAGATGTTTATCTGTACAAATTCTGAAAAAGCGAAATATTTGACTAATAATTATATTAATATATATATACGTTTGTAAATATTGGAGGACCAGTGAACAAGTTGATTAACCTGAAATTGAAAACTATCACGTTTATTGTAGATTGAAATATGTACTTTGTTACCTACTAAAATTATTTTTAAATCAAGGTAATCAGCCTACAAACCATTATTATTTGTTTTCTTTAATGTCAGGGAATCAGGATAAATTACTTGAGAAATTTCATTAAAATCGCTATTGAACTTTAACACGATCGTCTATGTATCTGTAAGCCAGGAATCGGACATCAGCTTTATTAATACTGTACTGAAACTCATAAAAAAAATAAAAATAAGTTAGCAGCTGTAGATGAGTAGCTAGTACCCATACCAATTCCACTAATATGTAA
Source organism: Maratus speciosus (assembly GCA_963932465.1). Classification (NCBI taxonomy): domain Eukaryota; kingdom Metazoa; phylum Arthropoda; class Arachnida; order Araneae; family Salticidae; genus Maratus; species Maratus speciosus. The sequence continues at coordinate 533,873,106 of OZ010791.1, read as the reverse complement.
GTATATTTTAGAACCTGTATAAACATAATTGTTGTAACGACAAAACCGACATAATTTATTAAACAAGTTAGAGTTGAAATCTGTAACATCTAAAACGAATTCCGCTGTCTTTAAAGGTGCCTCCTTTAAACTGTTAATAGGAACAATAGTAAATAAATTTTCAAAATGGTATGTTTGGATAGAATGAATGCTATTGCTTTTTAATTTTTCTGCAATCTCGAAACTATTTGAAATAATCCAGAAACAATTACTGTCTTTATACTTGTATTTTAACATATTCAAAACTTTTTTAAGTATATATATATTTTATATATATATACATATATATCTCATGATATCCGGTTAAACTTTCTGGATTTCCCCCTACATTTTTCATTTTTTATTCTTCATCGTTATAAGATGTTCTTCCTATCCTTTAATATTTTAATTTGTTAGATTTTATTCTTTTTTATCCTTGTAATATAAAACAAAATCTACATGCAACAGCACAAATTGATATGAGAGTGCAGTGGTAATTGTCAGAGAGGCGTTTTAAGTTACGTTATGCAATTTGCAGCTGAATTAACTTTATGTATATTATGTGGAGATCATAAAAACAATAAATCATATGCAGGGCTTCACAGAATGTTTACAATATGCTATCGTCAAAATTAGTAATTTGTGGTAGTTGCTGAATATGAGTTTAGTAAATTGTTCATTTAGATAGTTTTGTAACAATATTATTGTAGTTTTCCAAAATATTTTATAATCCATTTTTCACGCATCATTATTCTTTCTTATATCTTAAATGTAAAACATGTAAATAGCTCTCACTTAAATGACTCTTGTGATGGCAAGAAAAATAAATTAACGATAAACATTCTACATCAATTTACCTTAATAAATGCCTTTTTGTGTTCCATTTTTTTAAAATTAAATAACTATTACGAAAATATATTAAAAATTAAGTGGAAGGTATCATATATATATATATATATATATATATATATATATATATATATATATATATATATATATATATATATATATATATATATATATATATATATATATTATTTACAAACCACTTTTTTATATCCAACATATATACCACTTTTGTGTATCTTTTTCATGAGAATATTACTGAAATGTGTAGATGTGTTGTGCGATGGTTCTTTATTGTCAGCTAAAGAAGTACCAAATCAGAATTTCTTGAAAATAATTTTATACAATATAATTTTATACAATACAATTTTCAAAATAGTTTTATAGAATAACGTTTCGATCATTCTTAATGAAATTGAAGAATTTTTAGAATATTGATTTGCATACACTTGAAATTATTAAATCTTCCATAATACTTTATTTTTAAATTCTTCAGTATATTTCAAAAGAACTTTATATTTGAACCTTTCCGTTATTTATCACTGCCAGCGTAAGTAACCACCTCAGATCATGCTATAGTGAAATATATTTATCAAGCTCGACTGTTGAAAAAGAAAAAAGTGACAAGTGAGTTCAACTGCATGGAGATGACACCGAAATAAATATGAAAAAATGTGCTTTTTCATTATCCATAATTTAATATATTCTGAAATATATACTTATATATACATCAGATGCACTCTTTTATACAGGGTGATTCAGCTCGTCGGTGACAAACTTTAAGGATCGATAGAGCACACCTAGACGAACATTTTTGAATAGGGAATGTAGGGTCCCTGACGCGATGGTAAGGCGCTAGGCGCTTTCGAAAATTTGGGTGCCGAAATTCGAAACGTCATAAAAACTAGGGAAATGGTTAGATTTTCTTGCTTGTTGCGTCGAAATGATTCTGTTTGTTTAGACTTTCTTCAGTACCAATTTGATAAGCGTATCTCTTAAAACATGGATAGGGGGCGCTGCAGACTTTGGAGAGCTAGACAACAACTTTAAGCCGGTTGTTTTGATAATTTAACACATGCTCGCCAAAGTTTATACTCTAACTTAAAGTTTGAACCCAAAAGTAGAGCCCTGCAAAAAGCGTAAGAGCCGGAATAAAATGTCAAAGTACAGGGTGGTCGAAACTCGAAGGCTCCTAAGAGATAAACAAACAGATTTCTTGACTTATGGCATGCATTTTCATGATTCTGTTTGCTGGGGCTCTCTGAAACTCAGTTGAACGGTACAAAAAGAAACATCGATAGGGGGCGCTTTGGGCAAAAAACATAATTCGTTGACATTTCGGACGCTAACTGGAAACGGGGCGCTACGATCAGTTAGTAATAATGAAAACACATTTTCTACCTCTGCTCAACACTTCTGAATAAATTTAGACCAAAAACATCAATGATACTGGAAATTTATTTACAAAAAATAACACTACAGAAGATGCTCGAAATTTCGACCTTGGGCCATGATGCAGGCTTCGCACCTCCGTCGCATTGAGGAGTGTGTGTTTCCAACAATGCCAGGAGTATCTCTGATCTGCCCTGCAGCTGCCACAATGCGCGCCACAAGTTCTTCAGCACTGCTGACAGGTGTATGGTATACCTCGGCCTTCAGGTAACCCCAAAGGAAGAAATCCAAGCAGGTGAGGTCTGGTGATCGGGCAGGCCAGTGAACTGGACCCCCACGCCCGATCCACCGCTGGCCATACCTTGCGTTTAGATGGAGACGCACGTCGTTCGTGTAATGGGCCGGAGCTCCATCGTGCTGGAACCACATCTGGCGACGCGAACCTTCGGGTACGTGCGCCTCATCCAGAAGCTGCGGCAGCACTTGATCCAGGAAAATCAGGTAATTTCCACCTGTCAGCCGTTCAGGTAACAAATAAGGGCCAATGAGGCAATCCCCCAGAATGCCGGCCCACACATTTACTGAGAAACGCTCCTGGGCTGCTCGGCTTCTGGTTTCATGTGGATTTTCATCACACCACACATGACTGTTGTGGGCGTTCCACATTCCCTCCCGGCTGAAGGTGGACTCGTCCGTAAACAAAATGCTGTTTACAAAACGGGGATCCCTGGATCTCATCGCCAAGTACCATCTTGAGAATTCCACTCGAGGGCCAAAATCCTGCTCTCTGAGCAACTGCACCCGCTGGATGTGGTAGGGGTGCAGATTCCGGGAACGTAAGATGCGCCACGCAGTTGCTTGCGAAATGCCAACATGTCTGGCGATATCTCTCGTGCTAAGACCTGGGTTGTCCTCAACCAGGTTAAGCACAGCCTCTTCGTTGTCGGGGGTGCTCACTGATCGCTCCCGTTCAGGCCTGCCTCCGTCGAAAGATCCCGTTGTGGACAACCTCTGGTGTACTCGAGCGAAGAAGGCATGGCAGGGGATTTGCCTGTTGGGGTAACGCTCGGCGTACAACCGCTGAGCGGCTCGTCCATTACAACCAGCAGCGCCATACGCCAAATGCATGTCAGCCAATTCAGAGTTTGTGTACCGTTCCATCCTACTACCGATCTGCAGACAAGTAACCCGAAGCTTAAGTAGGTACCGCACGTTCAAAAGACATGTCTGCGCATACAACTACGTCATCTCGCGTTGTCGCCTACGCATTACGTATCTTTTGCATATCGATATGGTACGATATCTTTTGCATAAATCAGCAAAAAGCACCTTATGTAAATTTTATTGCGCGCATTGTGCATGATTGAAACCAGCTATGTTTGTTAAAAAAACAAACAAACTGCAGTTTTAATAGCTTCTTATGATAAGTAAATTACTCTCTCGTTTTGTTTCTACCTGATCGTAGCGCCCCGTTTCCAGTTAGCGTCCGAAATGTCAACGAATTATGTTTTTTGCCCAAAGCGCCCCCTATCGATGTTTCTTTTTGTACCGTTCAACTGAGTTTCAGAGAGCCCCAGCAAACAGAATCATGAAAATGCATGCCATAAGTCAAGAAATCTCTTTGTTTATCTCCTAGGAGCCTTCGAGTTTCGACCACCCTGTACTTTGACATTTTATTCCGGCTCTTACGCTTTTTGCAGGGCTCTACTTTTGGGTTCAAACTTTAAGTTAGAGTATAAACTTTGGCGAGCATGTGTTAAATTATCAAAATAACGGGCTTAAAGTTGTTGTCTAGCTCTCCAAAGTCTGCAGCGCCCCCTATCCATGTTTTAAGAGATACGCTTATCAAATTGGTACTGAAGAAAGTCTAAACAAACAGAATCATTTCGACGCAACAAGCAAGAAAATCTAACCATTTCCCTAGTTTTTATGACGTTTCGAATTTCGGCACCCAAATTTTCGAAAGCGCCTAGCGCCTTACCATCGCGTCAGGGACCCTACATTCCCTATTCAAAAATGTTCGTCTAGGTGTGCTCTATCGATCCTTAAAGTTTGTCACCGACGAGCTGAATCACCCTGTATACAGGGTGATTAAAAAAAATTCGTTTACAAAATGACATGGCAAATCAGGCATACAGTAAAGATAAAAAATGACATAGGAACATAGGGTCGCAAACCACTTATTAGTTGCAAACACAGGGTGTTTCATCTTAACTGAACTGCGGTTTGGTGGTTATAATTCCGAGTAAAATAAAAACATTGTAATGAAAATGTAACGCTGTGTACCTTGTTTTGTGTGAAATGTGATAACATCACGAAAATATCTGGAAAAACACGTAGCTCAAGCAATCGATGAGAACTTATTTATTGATAATCACAGTCAAACAATTTGGGGCGTCACGTATAATGCAAAATTCTACCACTTTTGGTTTCTGTTATCACATTTACAACAAAGGTAAGAATATATGTTAAATGTTTTATTATAATATACTTCAGTTTTCTGAAAGTTATTACCATAAACCGAAATTGATTTAGTAAGAAACACCCTCAATATGTGACTAAATAAGTGGTTTGCGACACTATGGTCGTATGTGATACATACATATATATATATATATATATATTTATATATATGAAGGAAACTTTTAAATATAATTTAAATATGTTTAATAATTATTTCCATTATGGTTTATAAATATTGTTTACATATACATAGCTATAAGAAGTTTGTTTCAAAAGAAGGGGATACTAAGAATTTAATTAAGCCACACTTTAGCATCGAAAGCACTAGAAACTTTCTGAAATCGTCAGGTACAACACCATAGATTGTATATCTTAGGATAGCGAAGAGAATTCAGAATAACGTTGAAAAACAGGTATGCTTATAGCATGTCAGCGTGTCGAGTTTTTGTTATTTTAAAAGCTGTTGTTTGATTATCAACGTTTATTTTTTTAAACCAAAATTGTATGAAAAAGTGGGAAAAAGTTTTTCGAGATTCAGTTCGTTATACGACTCTACAATTACTCGAATGATGCAATGATTATGAAATGATCTTGCAATAACCTGGAATGCTCCGATGAATCTTAAATGGATACGATTAAGCAAGCACATGCGTGTTTAGAATTTGAAGAATCAGGAAGTTTGAGCATCGATTTTAGTATAAATATGTTTTCCAAATTTCTTTTGTCATTATTTCTCGAAAGTTTTACGAGCAATGTTTTCGGGAACGACCTGTTTCTCTTCATATACCTATTCAATATTTTCTTCATATAGTGATACTAGTCACGTGTGTATATATGTGTGTTACGTTTAAAGACGCGAATCATTAATATACATTAAATTGTTATTAGGGAAAATACACACAAGTTGTATATAACGGCTAAACACAGAAGCTTTTTTTTTTTCTTTTGAAACCATTTAATCCCTTGCACTGCAGTGAGGTATTTTTTATGCTACCTAATTTTAATCAAGCTGGGCACCATAATCTTTGTATCTAACTTTGATATAAATAAGGCTGTAAAACTGCATCTCCGTATTTTAAAATTTAAAAAAATCAAAAATTGTCATCTGAATTCAGCATTTTAGAATTACATTTGAATTCCTTTGAAAGAGTTAAAAATCAACATATGTCCAATATTATGCAATATTATATATTTATAGCATTTCTAATTACTTTTTAAAGTAAAAAAAAAAAAAATGAAGTGACAGATATATTATTCGACAACATTGTTACATTGTATTTGAGAATATTTGAATTTTGAACTATTTTCAAGAATAAAAAAATGTGTGATTTCAAGAAGTGATACATTTTATTTGAAATATGATATTTGGAGGTTAGCCTGTTACAAAAGCGTATTTATAGTTTAATTTCCTTTTGTATATGTCTTGAATATACCTTTCATTTTAGCAAATTTTGAAAGCTTTACATATGTAGCAAGTATTTCTTTATAGTTAAAAAAAATATATATGTGACCTTTTTTATATCACAAATAGCCGTTTATATTAATTTAAATGCATATTAAATCCTTCAATATATTATATGAACAATAAAAGATCATTGAAATTCATCTAAAAAATATTATTTCACATTTTATACATAAATCTTGGTGCATAAGATAATAATGACCAAGTCATATACTTTTTTTTTTCACCAAATAAGAAAAATAAATACATTTATTTACATTTATATAAAACTGCCATTAGTCGTTGTATAATTGATAATATTGGACTAATTTCTTTTACATTTATTCACTATTTACATTGCTTTAATAGGTATAAAAAATACACGATATACTATAGTATTTGCAGGTTTTAAATAAAGAAATAGATATTGCATATTTTAAGACACAAAATAGAAACATTTTTAGCTATACTTGCATGATAAAAAAGAAAAATAATAATATTCGATTAAAATACACAGTGTGAACCTTTCGTTTTCAAAATAATAATGCATAGATGAGAAATCATTTATAAAAACGATTCACGGATTTTTATAGTGAAGAGTATTATGACACTAATATTTGCTATTATAAAAATAAATGAAAAACAGTGTGGTTAAAATGTATTATTTAAAACTGTTATTCGATGCTGAAATGTAATAAACCTGTGTATATTTTCATATTTATAAAATAGTAAAAGTCTAATATTTAGAACGCTACAAAAATACAATTTCTTGGATTTTTGAATGCATTTTTATATCAAATTTTAAGAGAATTATTTCAGGTAAATAAATTATATTTTTGCGCATTCAGACAAAGTGTAATAGTTGTCGCACTTCTCTAAATTTGCTACTTACTTTGTTTAATTTCAGAAGTATATTTTAAACATTTCATAAATTTGCGACTGTGGAAAAAAGAAAAAATGCATCATAATACCCAATGGGTATTTATAATATGTTTCTGCTTTTTTGTACGATGAGGGGATATTTAAAAACGCTATCTATCAGGCATCATATGATATAGCTATAGCCAAAAACAGCTGAGATATAGATTGCATGACTTTTAAAACTCCCTGTATAAGAAACTTGAAAATAGGATAAGAAATATAAACTTTACAACAGTTTAAAATACAGAATAAAATACTGTTAACAACTTATTAAAAAACAATACCCTGTATTTTTCTAACAAATCAAAACAAAAGTATATGCACATAAATTATTCACAATTATTTCTTCTGTGGATGAAACGAAAAATGTACATTTTTCATGAGCATATTAAATGTTGCTCGTGCAAATTTCTTCACTAAATTCTGAAAGAAAAAACATTTCAGAAAAACATAATCAGTAAAATAATCATAATAATTTTAAAACACACTTTCAGGTACTTGAAAAATGCTTATTCCGGAAACTTCCTCTATAAAATATATTTAAAACATTATCAATTTAAATCTAAAATAAACCTTATAACTTTCACAAAAAGAAATTTAAAACTTAAAAAGAAAATAAAACAACTCTCCTTTTAGAATATTATTTTCTTTAATGAAGCCATTTATTTAATATGTTAGAGAGATTCAAATAATGAAGCGGAAACTTTATGTCAGCAAAATATAAGAAATGAGAAAAGTTTTCTACAATTCGAATACAAGCTATTTTCTACAATTGCACGTAATTAAAAGAAAGCAAAAGAATAAGGTGCATTCTAATATAATCCATAAAAAGAATAATAAAGAAAATTTGGAAGACTCTTTTTTTTTTATATCTAAGAATGTAATTTTAGTTTGTGTTTATTTAAATGAAAATTAAAAAAGAGATTTTACAAGAACTATGCACTTTATTTCATAAAATTTTGGACAATAACAAATCTTGCAGTATACCTATGCGGCATAGTGTAATAATTAAAACTATTATTATTATGTACAAAACATTCCTTGTTTAGTCTCACTATATTCATAAAGAAAAGTGAAAAAGTGGTCAGATCATATATGTAGCATTTTGGTTTTATGAGCACGAAAAATAAGATAAATGGACCTGATTATAATAACCGATGAATGCGACAAAATCCGCATACTTAAAATATTAACACAAGAATCGTGCATATGAAATCATATACTCTGCTCAAAAAATTAGGGGAGCAAGCAAAAAAGTGAAGAGAACAGTGCAAGACAGCCATGTATGTGCATAAAAAGAATAGTACACGTGTATCAATGCGCAATGCAGAAAAAAAGACGCAAAAAATTTTGTAAGGGGGCTTTTATTCTTTGAAAAGATGAAAAGAACATGAAAAGATGGTTTAGGGCAACGATTTGTTTTCATGTAAATGATAAAAAAAAAGTGTTGTTTAGAAATTATGCAAGGTTTTTAATATGACGTATGGTCTCCTCGAACAGATAAGACTGCTGTACACCTGTTTTCCATGGATGCGATGAGGTTATCGATAAGACTTTGGGGAATACTGTTCCACTGCTCAAGAATTGCAATATCCAAGTCCCGCACAGTAAAAGGACGCTTCGGTCTCGCAGCAATGCGTCGCCTGAGCATGCTGGTCATTCCATACGCTGTATTGTTTTAGCTTCAAGCATGTTTTCCACTAGACGAACTGTATGAAGTCTGGCATTATCATGCATGGAAAAAAAGAAATCACTAATTTCTGCAACATAAAATACGACACGACATGAGGTCTCAGTATCTCGTCTGTATAACTTCGGATCGTCACATTGCCATTCCGATTGGTATGCAGGCCTTTACGTCGACCTATGCAGATTCTAGCCACTAGCATCAACCCACCTCGTCTGTCATGTGATCTTTCACAAACGAATGTGAGGTTATTTTGAGTGTCTCTTTCTCTCCATGCCAAAATATATGAGATGTCACATCCAGACTGATTTGACTCCTACAACGTTGCTTCCAAACTCGATGTTCAGTTCCTCAAATTCTTTGGGCCGCACAGTGGCTTGAGGTCAACGGAATACAGACCATTGGCTTACATGCATAGAGACCACCCTGATGAAGCCTACTTCGGACTGTTTGGCTGGACACCCTTCGTCCTGTGGCCAAGAATAACTGTGTTTGCAGCTGAGTAGCATTTCCGTTCCGCCTTGACGAGCTGTTAACAGGATATATCGGTCATCAGTTTCTGTGTTAGCACATTTTTGACCTTTCACTTGTCCATGACTAACATTCCATGTGTTTTGGAGTCGATTCCACAGCCTTTTATAGACACGTCTTGCGACTCCAACAGCGTCCAATACACTTCGCTGTGTTTCCCCAAATTCAACTGTCCCGACAACACGCCAAGTCATGGATTGCGGTAAATCATGTTGTTGAGACATTTTCAAGCCACCTTTTCTCAAAACACAAGCTGAGCAATTGAATTTTACAATCTAGGCAGTACAGACATTTCTTCAAAATCCCGATTTCTGCACTTATCTCCTTTTTCTAGTTTTTGACGTCATAAACTTTAATTTACATGTGAAGTTTTCTTTATCTGTTTTCTACAACACTTTAAATTATGGATGTTTTATTTTACGTTACTTATCGGTGTAATGGGTAATTTCGTTAAAATCATGTGCTTCCCTAATTGATTTGAGCAGTGGATATATGTGTGACCTATTTAAAAACAAATCTCATTTCAGGAACAAAATGCGAAACGTGTTACTGATTTTAAAGTTATTGGAGAATTTTCTTTTGCAGTAAACCCTGTTGATTACCTATCTCCTATAACACTTTCTTAATGCCTGTGATAAATGAACGAGTTAATAAAACCATTTTGCTTTGCATGTCAGGGATATAAAGTCTGTTCATCTATCTGAAGTGAAAGCGACGAAGGATGTTCCACAATGAACTAAAAGTGTGCTGAGGCATTTGTAAAGTTTTGGTGGTTACTATATTTTTTAAAAAATCATACTGCTTGGTAAAGTTATCATACGAATTGAATGTTTCCAACTTAGCGGGAAAATGTGCAAGCCGGGAATTGAACTCAGATCATTGGCTTACATTGCCCATGCTCTACCGTTTAAACTACCTGGGCTGATGACCGGCGAGCACATTTCGCTTAGGTAACTTTATTGGTAAAAACGCCTGGTCTGTCATGTAGACAGCGCAAAAGAATAAGCTTAGGTAAAGAACTCCATATAAACGATGGGCACGTAGATAAACAATTGGTTTTAACACAGTCATACTAATTGGTAAATTTATGTTACGATCTGAATATTTCTAACTGAGCGAAAAAACGACCCAGCCGAGAATCTAAGCCAGATCCTAATCATCTGATGATTCTTGGATTTGTGTGTTTGATATGTTGATAGGTCTATTAGTGACGAATTGTGTCCTCCAAATGAGCAGAGGTTTTCAGCAATGTACCATAGTAACTTTATATGTTTTTACATATCCCGCCAAAATCATGTTTAAAAGCAGAAATTGGTAATAATCAAAATATTGATGATGTCCTTTCTCTTCAAACAACTGAATATAATATACACAAAAAATATTTTTCGTTTCGGAGCAGTCGTTCTACCTTATTTTATGTAATATTAATTAAAGTCTTTAATGACAGATTTCCAGCTATGTAGTCGTTGAATATGAGGATTATTTTTTCTTTTTCTTTTTTTTTTTGTAAGATATATAAATAAAAAGAATTAAGCACGATGCTAATCAGAAGTCATAAAATTTAGATGTCTCCAGAAGAATGTTATATTCTATAAATAATTTCGAGAGAGCGAGTTTTCGAGATAATGAGGTCATAACTAAAACATAAAAATTCACGTAAAAACACAAGATACCGAATAATATTATAAAAATTAGAGTCATGATAAATGAGAATAAGTGTGAATATGTAACGGTTGTTGACGATAAGTCTAACTACAGGATGATAATTTTAATTTTTTTAAATAGTAGAAAATAATTACATTAAATTGAAACGAATTAGTAAATACATAAATGAATTTACATTGCTAGAATTTATTAAGGTGCAATATCGAGGCCTGGCGACTTTTCTCTTGAAATTATTCTTCAACCAATTTTTCTGTTCGAAAAATAGCGGTAAATTTCATCATTTTCCACTTTTTCCGAGCATTGCATACAAAAATGCCATCCATATGACAAGGAAACACTTGTTTTCCGTTGAAGTGACCTGACGGAAATATCGGAATCGTCCCTTACACCCTGACTCTTTAGAAAGATATTGAAGGGTGTGAGAGATTCATGGAAACACCTCTATTTTCTTCGACACAAATGAACGGCGATTTTTCCTGAAAAATTCATTTTTTACTGCGAAAAATATTCGACATAGCAAGGTTTTGAGTGAAAACTCTTCGAGATAAGAATTAAAATAACATTATATGAATATGTAATATCAAGGGGAAAAATCATTTTTCGATATATCAAGGTTTTCGAGATATCGAGTGTAGACTGTAGGTAAAACACAAAAAAAAGAAGCATTTATTTGAAAAAATTATTAATGGATTCATTATTTATTGTACAGCATGATTCACAAAGATGGAAAAAAAAGCATATTTCCTTTAATGTTGCCCTAGACAACTTCATATTGCAAAGATTTTTTTAAAGGGTGTAAAATTTGATGACACAAGTTGCAACTTCATTGGGTGTCTATTCGGGAAAATACAAAAACTAAATTTTTATACGGCCCCGTAGAGTAAAATTTGAAATTAGGAAAATTTTCTTTATCCATTCCTAAATTAATCGCACGAAAAAATTCATCTTGATATCTGCAAAACCCACTGATATATTAAAATGCAAATTTCGTGAGTTACACGCCACTTAATCATATCTCTGAGGAACGCGGTATTGATGCATTTGGAATGAAAGATAGGGATCATCCACAAATTATACGTTATTAAAAATCGATCTAAAACAGTGCCTCTCATTTTAGACATAAAAATATCAGTGCATGGATTTTACGTTAAATGTGCTTTCGAAATATGCTGGAGGGCTGCACTAGAGGTCTGAACCTGTCAAATTTTGAGCTTGCGTCCCGGCCCGATTCATAGAAATAAATACGGCCCGTCTCGGTATAGAAGCACAACGTTGGGCCCTAGATCGGCCCTTCACGGAAAAAAGTAAAAATCTCATCCCAGCCCGGCTGATTTTCTAAACAAAATTATATTTTTCTTTCAATATGGTTAAAACGTGATTCGTAACTGACCACAAATAGTTATTTTAGCTTTTTTTTTCATGTTTATAAGCTGCATTTTTTAAAAAGTGTCCTTGGATGTGATAGTAATTTTTTAATGAATCTCTATTAGTATATAAATGTCTCAGTTATTATGAATATTGTTAATGCATATTCTATGTACTGAAGACTTTGAAAAATGCTATACAGTAAAATCTTCTAAGGTAGAATCAAAATGCAGAAAAAAATGCGTTATGAACAAGTTCTCTTCTTATCACGTATAAATATATTCTATTCTTTTTTCTCAAAATATTATATTAAATTTGCTTGGATCAACACTTTTCTCCTTTTAATACAGGATTCTGTCATAGAAAATTCTTTTTCACAAGTTTTACTGTATTTTAATTTTATTTAACCGATGATTTCTCTGTGGGTTTTACAGATAACGAGATGGATTTTTTTCTGATTAATTCAGGGATGTATAAGGAAAATGTTCCTAATTGAAATTTTATCTTTTTGAAATCTTGTTGAATTTTATTGAAATCCCCCCCCCCCCCACCCCATGCATCGGCAACTTATGTCGTCATACGTTGAATCTTTTTTATGAAGCTTTTCAATTGGAAGTATGTGTTTAGGGGCATAATTGAAGCAAAAAGGCTACTGTTTCTATCTTTATGAATCACATTGTATATTTATTGTTTATTCCTTCGTCTAAATCTTTAAAGTATGAATGTAAAATGATTCTTTATTTAATTATAATACATTTTTTTTATTATAAAACACTTAAAAATTATATGCATCGTTAGTTCAACTTATTATGAAGTAACACCCAAAGACATATATAAAAATGCATTATATCATTTAGGCACTTTCGGCATATCATTTAGTTTGCTGCTAATTTAAGTATCTCAAAATGACTGAAATGTGACAACACTATGGTTTACTTTAAAAGAGAAATAATGAATGATTTTTTTTTCGAAACAACCAAGTTTAGAAAAAAAAATCCAAATAGTAGATCGTTTTCTTCTTATTTTCGACATTTTAAGTTTTTTAAAATGCTGAATGTACTATATGCTTGTTAAAACTTACCTATGAATTTACGCGATTTTTTAATTGCCGATTTTGGTGAAAGTGTTAATGTAAAAAAAAAATTCAAGTTGTGAATAAAAAAATCATATGCTTGATAAAACGTATAAATTTAATCCTACATTTGTCTATTTCAAATATTATTAAAACTGTTATTTTCAAGTTTTTCAACAAAATAAAAGTTATTCTCTTACGCAAAGTCACATGTTTTTTAAAGTTAGGGGATCTAACTTGTTGTACAAAATATAATTAAAAATTCGTTGACATATAAATCGTAATCACATGCATTTATGAGTGATGACATTATTCGATATATGAATATTTTTTAACGTTATTTTAAAATATTATTTTCGAGGTCTAAAGTATGTAAAGTGTTTACCTTCCTTTAATAAAAGTACATGGGAAGTAATTTACAAAAAACACATTTTGAACTCAATTCAATTAAATTTCTTGAAGGAGTGATAAAATTATTTATCAAGCGTAAGTAGATAAACGTTTTTTAGTACACGTCTTATACAAAGTATTTGATTTTTTAATGAAAGAATGAATCAGAGTAACTGAAATAAAAAAACAAATAAATAATATATATATTTTTTTCAATTTCTTTCATAAGTAAATCAATAATGTGAAAATAAATTTGCTCAATAAGTAGTAGATAAAAAAGCACACATTGCTAAGTAAATAAAAATTAGATGCAGGAAGTTAAAAAAAAAAAAAAAAAACTGCAGACCAGCGAATGTCTTTGATTTCTTGTACATGCTGTACAAAAATATTACGAATAAATAAGAAAAAAGAATATTTTTTAAATTTACACGGTTATTCCTCAGCGCTCAATGGGAGGAAGATCCCCTGACTTTTGGCCAATCAACGCGCTCTTCTCCACTGTCAAAATATACTTTAAAATATTTTGCATTATCGCCTATTAAATAAAGTCGGTTGCTAAATGGATATTGTGTTTAGTCTGGTGATATTATGGCATGATGTTCAAGAACCTTTTCTTATACGATTGTTTGGACATACTACCTGCATACAGAAAAATATCCATCTTTCGTAAATACATGTACAGCCGTGGAAAAAAAAAGTAAACACTCCTTACTAACTCTGCCAAAAATTATCGTAGAGGAAAATTACTGATACCACACGATTGGTAATAAACTCTACTTTTAAATTATTTATTTAAAATTTGCTTAGTGGGGTATCTACATATTAAAACAAACCATAACTTTGTTTTTTTCAATAGCAGTACACATTCTGACAGCACCTTCAATTAGCTTAAAAACAAATTTTTATGCAATTCATGCAACAAATTTCCGAGAAATTAATTATTTTAAAACGAGCATATTTTAGGGGCTGTATCCAAATTGAAGTTTTGTGCTCGATTGTTGACCGAGAGAATCCCCTTCTTGATCAAGTCATTTTAAACGCCACTTAAGCTTTCAACGAGGACTGTTAAATTACTGGATAGCATAATAAATTTCAAAATATCTACTCACTTCTATAATGGACGTCCCCTTAAACCATCATTTTGCCATTTTCTAAAAATAATTTGAAAATTACATGAAAGAAAAGTGGGAATTTTTGGATTTCCGTAAATCAGGACTCAATAAATCTAAATCCATAAAAAAAAATTAGGTTGCAATTCAAATTTTTTTCGAATATTAATTTCATAATTCATAATTCATCTGATAAAATTATAAAAATCGCAAATTCAACGTATTTATATTTGGGTATTTTAGTATTATTGCCACTCAAAGAAATTAGCACGTTAGGATTATAACTTCAAGAGATATTAATGAAAATATCAAATGAAGTTTAACATTAGAATCACTAAATCTTATAACGTGTTTATAATTCATAACTTGAAATTTGGTGTCTAGGCATAGTTGGAACAGGAAATTTGAAATATCTTGTTAAAATTGGGAATGGCCATTGACAAAAAATGAAGTTTGGGTTCGTTTTAATATGTAGATTGCTTCCTAAGCAAATTTTATTTACATCATTCAAAAGTAGATTTTACTTCCAATCGTTCGGTACCAGTAACTTTTAACCACGATAATTTGTTGAAGAGTTAGCTGGGGGTGTATACTTCTTTTCCCCCGACTGTACATAGCATGAATAGAGCCACGTCTTCTAGAGGCCATGACTCAAAAAAATATATATCTCATCATACATATCATCGTGTTCTTTAGAACACGAGTTGATATATATATATTTTTTTTTGAGTAAAATGGTATTTTTGGAATTAATTGGCCCTCATAAACAGTGTTCGCATCCCAGTAAGCATTATTAAAATGCAGTGGTGTAACATTAGATTCTACCCCGGACCTCCTGGTCATAAAATCACAGATTTTAAATCTGTGCCAATGTTTACGACTATCTGACACCAATAAATCTACTAGCAGTATATTGGAACTCTGTGAAACATGTATAGATATGCGGAAGGGAGAGATATTATATTATCAAACCCATTTTGAACATATCAGAATGCACATTGTGATAAATGTTATTTATTGTGTCTAATTCTAAAGAATTACTTTCATCCTATAAGAGACACCTATATAGTATTTATAATCTATCTATATTATTTTGTTTAAAAAGTATATAAATAAAAATTGATTACACATTTTTTAAAGACCACTTGATATATAAAGTGATGTATTATAAATTATTATCCTTAAAATTAAATACTTCTGTACTTTGAAACAAATGCGTAAAATATATATCTAAAATCACTTAATAACACACTATTTTAACTTAAAGTTTTATATTGGAAAAACCTTTTAAATTATGTGTTTCCAATTATTATTCTATGGATAAATAAAGAGAGATAAATGCAGTTATTGATAAACAATTTACTAAAACATTTTCTGCTGACTAGACTAAACATTTTACCTCTCTACACTCTATTAACATTCAGTAACATTTATATCATTTTTGCTCAAATTTTTAATTACCTGATAAACCTCTCTGCTTGATTGAAATGAGAAACAATACATCAAAATCAATCTTAATTACTCTTATTTTGCGACATTTTGCTTTCTAACATTGAAATTTTCTCTTTTGTAATTAGAAAAGGAATTAAGATCATTTTATGTTTCTTTTGTTGTTTCAAACTGTATGAATCCTAAACTAAATACTATTACTTATATGCTTTAAATATGTTGAAATAAATAGAAATTTTATTTTTAACTTCTTACAATCTATCCCACTTTAATTACATAAAATTATATAATACTTATAGTTTACAAAACGTATTACGTAAAGAATTAGATAAAGATTTTGCTTTTTATACAAATATTTTTAATTAACTCTTTAAAAAATATATTAAAAACATTTGGATGAAATAATTAATTTATTTTTGAATATCTTACATCAGTGCTCCCCGAACTTCTTTTTACAGCAAGACAGTCAGCTGTCATATTTGTCCTTCATGGTCCACTATTTTTTAATCCCTCCATTTTCAAAAGCAATATTATGTACAGGTACAATAAATCTATATAAAGCAAACCAGACTAAAAAAGCACATAATGAAATCAATAGTTTGATAAAAATCCTTTACCCTCACAAAAATAAGTAAAGACTGTTATAAGCCAATTTTTGAAGTGTAATGTTGTTTGTTTACGACAATAGTCTTCAGGTTTAGAGAAATTATTGTTAATTTAAATGATGAGTTCAGCTCATTGTTGGTCAGTTTCCGTATTTATTTTTAAAGAATAAAAGTTTTGGTCGCACTTAATGGTTGTGAAACGAAATGATTAAAGAAGTATGAGGCTTTTCAGATAAAGTTGTATGATGCTGTCAAAAACATAGCTACTGACAAGTAAGCTGTAGGGAAATTTTATGAAAAATAAGGGAAACAGATTAATATTCATAATCACTAGAATTTTTTATCAAATGTTTTACTTAAAAAAGCAAAAAAAAAAAAAAAAAATACAAAAAAGAACTAAACAAAATTGAAACAACACTCCACTTCACAATTCTTTTTACGTAGCCGGACAATTGACAAACTGCGTCTTAGTTATAAGACAGTAAATAGACATCTATTATAAATAGAAAAAATATGTATCAAGTCTCAGTATTTCACTAAATTCTCCTACACAGTAAAAAAAGCAAATGTTTGTTAATTTAAGAAAGCATAATATCATAACCGCTTCCAAGTTGAACACCATTACGAAAAGTGTCCATTATCTTGAGAAACCTGAGAATCCAATATATTTTCTTGTTTTAAAGAAAAAAATTTTTAGAATAAAGATCATTCTGCTACCTGTGACTTTCAGAAACAATTCCGGGTAGTTTTTATAGTGTATTAATTTGTTTTCTCAACCCGAAAAGTAGGATTTTCGGATTCTATCAATTATAAAATAAACATTATTATATTTTAAACACATATGTATTAAAGATACACATGATAAATTAATAGCATTAATATTAACATTAAAATTATTATTATTTTGTTATTCGTGTATGCATTAATTCAATTATACAGTTTAAAATATTCAGTGGTAAATTCAAAGTATCCTAATATATAGCGGGTTGAGAAAACTTAATAATAAAGTGTAAATATCACTCAAAAATGTTTCTGGATATCAGTGTTAACAACAGAAACTCAGCGTTTATGGATCTGTTTTTAAATCACAAAAATATATTACTTTCTAATGTTTCTAAATACATAAAACTCTTTTCAGAATAATCGGAAATCGGAAAATGTTATTGTATATATTCTTTCGTGATTTTAGTATATTTTGATAGGTTATTATTATTTCATGTTTACAGTGTAGTAAATGTCTTCTGTGTTTCTTCTTCTTATTATTTTTTTAAACTATAATTGTACTAATAAACCACAGCTGTTACAACAGATGTAATTTTGAAAATCTTTGAAATATATCTAAACGTTAATTTCGAGATTAAATTAAAATAAATATAAAAAAGCAAGTCTGTAACAATAGTTTACTGGATAATTAATTATGTCAATTTTTTAAATACATTTTCTCTTGCTCTTGATCACATTTCTAAAAATAATTTTTTTCTTAACTCTATGTAGATTCTTCTTCATTCAATACATTCATACCGAAAGTAGCAGTGCATTAAAAAAAAATAAGTCGCATATTTTGATACATATTTTGTGTATATTAAAACATAAAAGTTGTTTTATGTATTTTATTCATAAATTCTTATATATATATATTTTTTTTGATAATAAATGTCTCTTTTTAATAACACAATAGCATTGGAAATTATTAGAGATTCATTTTCTTTTTTCTTTCCTATTACGATGCACAGTGTAAGATTTTGAAAATTTAGCTGGAAAAAAGTCCAACAATCGACTTGCAGTAATTTCCATTTTAGATATAAGAAAGAACATCTAACACATTGGAGGGGGGGGGGGGAGGTAAAGTAATAACAGAATGACTCCGCAACAACATCATTAAAAATCTGCTCCAAAACAACAACAAAAAAATTAACCTTTTAGAATGGTGATTGCTGTAGTTGATTTTTTTGGCTAAAAACATACTTATTTTGTAATTTTTTTTATGGCAGTATGGAATCTTTACAACAGTGTAGAGACTTTTTATTTCACAGTCACGATAGTTATTTATAAATATTGTAATTAAAAAATATTTTTTAATTCAATATAAAGATTATTTGAAAATTTAATAGCATATGATAAATTTTAAAAAGCTGCCAAAAATTTTGTACACGCTGGTATATTGTAATATAATTTGTTTTTGTAATTATGTATGCAGATAGATATAAACTGAACCAATTTCAGCTGCAACAATTTGCAACTCTTGAATATAAATAATTTTTTGTCGGGTATGGAAGTGTAATTTTCGAAAAGAGAATTGTATCAGATTTTTCAAAATTATGTTACTCGACATGAATCATTCCGTGTGAATTGTAAAAATATCCTGATTGACCATGTATAACACAAATATAATTTTCCACATTGTTCATCATTTATGCGCAGACCGGATTAAGCTGCTGATTCATTTATAATTGACACTAATCGAAGGTGGATAAACTGCCATCGCTTAAAGAACGTTTTTTGAAGTAAAATAAGGTATGGTCAGATCTGAATATTTGCAATAAATACATTTACAGCACAGAAGTAATAATGCCTACCCGAAGAAAATTGGACGACCAAAGATTTTTTTTATTATTATTTAAGCGGACAGAAATCAGAAGACAAAAGATGCATTCACTATTTCCGAAACACAAATGAGTTAACATGTGCACACGTTGAAAACAGTCTGGACCAAAGGATGCTGTGTATGTATGTATTAAAGAAAATATCTGAAAGACCAAAAAGTGTAACGACATTTTTTAATATATCGTTCAAATTACCCGATGCCTGATATATTAAAAATGGCTGTAATGAAGAAAATCAAAATTTTATGATGCCTAAATCCGCACCCGTCATCTATTCCTTACTCTAGATCCATAAAGTTTAAGTTCATCATGGAAACTGCTCAGTAAATAAGAGAAGAATTTGAAATTCTCATAAATTAAATCTTTACAGCTCTTGCACTAACTATAGTATAATGTAGTGTTCAGACATACGACATAGAGCACAAATTTGAAATCACTGTGGTAGATATCACAATGTGCAACATTCTATCTTCAAATAAAACAAAATAAAAATATTATGTCTGTAACAGAAAATCACAAATCCAAGGTGCTGAATAACTTAAAATTTTTTCGATGATATATGAATAATACTCAGACGTTATCTTGGGGCTTATTTTTCAATCCTGGCTTTCGCTAGAGTGTCTTTCACTAGGGACGTGGCTGGGGACCTACGAATCTTGCTTCCGCAAAAGAGTCGGAATAAGTGGAAGAATAAAGGGCTGAGGACGAAGAGGGGCCGCTCGAGCGCGTCTATAAAATAATGTTGTACATGAAGCATTGGCTTATGAGATGCCAATGAAGGTATTGTTAAACCTAATCAAATTATTCGTAAGAAATATGTTGTAAGTTTTAAATGAGAAAGGTGCTGTATTTAGAAAAGTATCAACGAAGTGATGTAAAGTTACCCTTATAGAATTGTATTAAAGTGTATGTGTTGTGATTCAAACGTCTACTTATTCAAATCATCTATATATTAACATTTTACAAACAATAACTTAACCTAATCGCGGCGAGCGGCCCCTCTTCGTCCTCAGCCCTTTATTCTTCCACTTATTCCGACTCTTTTGCGGAAGCAAGATTCGTAGGTCCCCAGCCACGTCTCGAGTGAAAGACACTCTATCGAAAGCCAGGATTGAAAAAAAAATCAAAAATTGAAACGAAGATATACAACAAGCACAATTAAGATATATGGAATACTTCTTACGTTACTGGATATAGATTTGATGTAAAGAAATAGTAGTTCCGAA
This sequence comes from Maratus speciosus, assembly GCA_963932465.1. Taxonomy (NCBI): domain Eukaryota; kingdom Metazoa; phylum Arthropoda; class Arachnida; order Araneae; family Salticidae; genus Maratus; species Maratus speciosus. Next base: position 533,852,323 of record OZ010791.1, on the reverse strand, counting down.
AACTTGAAGCAAAATGAAGTATCGCAGAAAGAAAAAATATAATTGAAATATTTAGATATGAAAGAGAACGATTATTAAGAACTCCAAAACAAAGATAAGATAATATTAAAGTAGGAAATTGAAAAAGAAGAATTTTTAAGGATTCTGCAAAGGCCGCCAGCATAACAAGTGTTGACAAGCTCTTATTGAGCGATTTTATATAATTTTACTTAACATGTGGAAGTGGATACGAGATAAATATATCTGCCTTTAAGCATTACTAATCAGGATATTAAAATCTCAGTAAAATTATACAGCGACAAAAATTCACCCGGAAGTATTAACATTTGTACGGTCTCCGAATGAACAATAATAAAAGAATAGCAAACAACTAAAAATGATAGTGATTCACTATTCACTTTATTATAACATTGGTGGCTATATCAATACACTGTAAAAAAAAACGACATTTTTACAGTACACAGTACTGTTCATCTCGCGCACAAACTCGATCACTGTGAATGTACTGTATCTTTCTTTGGTTTCCTGACTATATTAACATGGAAAATACAGTAGTTGCGTAAAATTAACAGCACAATGTGCTGGTAATTTGGACTCAAGCAGTTTGTGCTGTAAAAAAATGCGTCCAAATTGCTTGCACATCGTGCTTTTAATTCTACGCAACTACTGTATTTTCCATGTTAATATAGTCAGGAAACCAAAGAACGATACAGCACATTCACTATGATCTAGTTTGTTCTGGCAAATCTACAGTGGTTTTTTTTACAGTGTATGTAATACATCGATTAATATTTCTTTTAATACACGAAAAGTTTTCTTCAGGAAAATAAATATTTATTACATATTTAAATATCTGAACTGAATACAATAACACTACGCACATGTCAACGTATAAAAATGATAAAACCATCTTTTTATTATGATTATGATGATGGAATAATAATGAAACAAACTGCACAATGTAATGATTAAAGATATACTTTTTTTCAAAATACAGAACCATTTTATCTCTAGTAAGATCAATTTTATTACTTTAATATCGACAATTTTCATAAATTGAATTTTGACCTGCTAAATTCGTAAAACCTTACTTTGTGTGGTGGTACTTTTAATCTGAACATTCAACAAGAATGTTTTTGATAAGTTAAGACACATTGCGCGGCTGTACAAGTTTGCTAAAGTTTTTCTAGTGTGCATCATCTAAGTACTTATAGTGGTATAACACACCCATGATAAATTTCCTAATTCGGAGATAAATTGGTGCACATTTCTTTAATATCGGGAAGTCATTTGACACAGTTTGGTACTGTAGCCTCATTCACAAACTGGTAAAACTTAAAATTCTGTTTTTTTTTCCTCTTATATTCAAGCCGAAGATTTATTGTTCGCTATGTCTATAAATTCCCCACACCATGTCATGTATATGCATGATATTGCACAACGTACAAAATGGGTCCTTATCTATACAATATCTACCGGTTGTTTCAAAAATTCCTTGCGAAAAAAAAAAAAAAAAAAAAAAAAAAAAAAGATCTCTGGGTTGAAGAAACATGCGGTTTGCAGATAAATATTCAGCGTGGTACGGGATTTTGCATGATACGAACAAACACATTACTTCAAATTCTCGAAAATAGGGGTCGCTACTGCAAATAATTGCATGGAATAATGCCATATTGCTCACACAATGCAAAGAAACTTCATGTACACTTTTTTATCCATATTCCACTTTCCACTTTTTTATCCATAGCATTATTCCATGCAATTATTTGCAGTAGCGGCACCTAATTTTGAGAATTTGAACTAATTATTTGTCGGTATCATAGAAAACGACCGAACCACGCTCAATATTTATCTGCAAACCGCATGTCTCTCCCACCCGTAGATCTTTCTTCTCACTTTTTACTTTTGCACCAAACTTTTGAAACACCCGGTAAATATATTTCATGCTAATTTCAAGATATTCTATATTAGCTATTTATGCGGAATATTCTGCAATCATCACACGAAAGGCAGTCATGTATTAACTGCTCTCACACTTTCAGTCACGCATACATTTATGGTAACTAAAATTGTTCAAAGAATGGATTAAAATTAACTGTAAAATACTACATTATCTTTGTCTCAAAGAAACGTTTTCCACCATTTCCTCGTATTTTAAATGGCTCATTAATGCATTTTAGTCGGGAGGTTAAATATCTGAGTGTATACCTTTGATAATATTCTTACTTGGCGCACGTCCATCGCTAGCGGAAGTAAAGTTAAAAAAGGTAGGATCTTCCTCATTTTTTGTATAGTTTTGAGATGAGTATGACAAACAAACTACTTGTTTCTAAAACGATACTTAACCCTATATTTCTCTCCTGTGCTCCAATCTAGTTATTCTGTTCTGAAAACCTCTATGCGACAAAAAAAATCAGGTTGAGCAGAATAAGTTATAAATGCATCTTTATATCCCCTGGTTTTGCAGGAATTAAAACATTTATAATGGCCTTAAAAAATTTCTATGGACAAAATTTATCAAAATTTGGATTTTTAGAGTCGAACCTTTTCTAGAATTAAATAATTCCCATTTTGAATTCGTGCATTTTGCATTAATAATTAAATCCGCAGATCCTAAAATATATCAGCAAATAAATGGTAATATGCGCATTTAATTCAGTTAATAAAATGAAAATTAATATAAAGAATATTATTCCTGTGCCACACAACAATACCATTCTTTAGCAATAAAGAAGTTAAACACACTTTGAGAAATAAAACTATGGAAATACCTAATGGTGGCCGAAACCAGTTGTTCAGAATCCCAAATCGCCACGTCTAGGCATATTAATTCTAATGCGAGAAATTCAAGCACACAGTTAATAAAAATATTAATTATGCATTAACTCGACCAACTTCAATACTTTTGTGGAGTGCATATTATATCTCTTGCTTATAATGTGATAACAAGATACCCTTTTGCATAATTGTGGCCTCAATAGCTGCAAAGTATTATAAGCTAATTCTTAAAAGCTAAATGCTCGAAAGCAAATCCGGCAATTCAAAATCTATAAAAAACTACTGAGTTAAAATTCAGCATTGTATGTCAGACTGTGAGTTCAACGAAAATTTGCGAATGTGTAGAAATCATCTTAAAGTTAAAAAACAAATCATAAGTAAATTCAATTATCAATAGCAAAGTAACGTTCCAACTCTACAGTCATCATCCTATAATGTACATCCTATAATAACCACCATAAAATTCTCAATACCCTCTTTTTAGAAAACCAATCTTAAGACCAATCCAATAGTTACTCGACGGTCATTGGGAAGATGCAGGACGTCTTAAAATTGAGAACCAGTTTTTAACACCAGCGTTCTTGTTTGTGTGATCCAAGTGACCGTTGATTCGTCATTTTCAAGCAAGTAATAAACCTTTCAAGTCCATTATTCGTATAATATAACTGCCCAACATTTGGTAGCAATAGCTAAAATAATTTTTTACATTGATAATTTTTACATTTACATTATAATTTAATTTGAAACTCGAAAAAATACAACAAGCATACTTATTATAAATTAAATTAAATAACATTTGTATCTTCAATACAATTTATCCTGAACATAAACTATCTGCAAAAATATTTTTTTACATCCATCCATTGTTGATATATTTGTGTATTTTGTTGATTTTACAAGGGCTCAAAACGATTCTGTATGGAAAAAACAACATGTAGGTCTTAATGCAGAAATACGAAATCACAAAGATTTGAATATTAAATAAAAAATGACTTCTTGCACGCTTGTAGTTGCAGAAGTCATGCAATGCCTTCTTTAATAAAAATGAACTCTCAGTCTTTTTAAATTTCCGCTATGGTATGACAAAATATAATTTCATTAATATACGGATATATTAAGGAATATTACGTACTAGTGGGCTCAGCTCCCTGTTCGCTAATGCTCGCCAACCCCCATGAATTGCTACTCAATTAATATTGGGATCGCTAAGCGATCCCAGCTCGCTCCACTCGCTTGCCACTATTTATGTCAACTCTAGCTAGAATGAGTGATATCATAAATCATTACAACGTATTAAATTTACAAATATTTTTAATGTATAAAAAAAATGGAAAACTTTGTTCAAAATGTAAATAAAAATGTACTTTGGAAACAGAATTAATTTAAAACCTTAGTGAAAACACAATAAAAAATATTGTTAGTTGGGCCGCTATGCGATCCAAGCAAGCAACATATGAAATTTACAAATATTTTTAATGTATAAAAAAGCATGCGAAACTTTATCGAAAATTTAAATAAAAATGCATTTAAGTGGTGCTGCCAATGGGTTTAAATACTTTTAACATTACGAAATTTACAAATTTTTGAAATGAAAAATAATTCATAAAAAAGTAATTGAAAATTTTGTTGAAAATATAAATAAAATTACATTTATCAAAAGTTTGGCACTGTGACTTCTGGATCATCATTGAGAAAGCTACGCGAACAGGAAATCGATGCCGAGTACTGAAAATTACGGCTTAAATTAATTTAAAACTATAATAAGACGCTATAAAAGATGCTACGTGTCACGCTATTGAACTCTAAACAAAACGTTTTCGCCTTTGTCTGAATACAACCTTGGATCAAAAAGATGATTCGCTGAATTCCTCACGTCACCGTAAAACGGACCAATAGCAACTGTCGTTCATGCATTGCTCAAACGGTTTGCGTTAAAAGAGAGATTCTGTATGAGAGATTTTGATTTGCTGCGTGGGTTGGGATATGTGACCGCAATCATGTGAGGCAATGTGACCACTGATAATCGTCGCTTTGGCTGTTGCCAAATAGCAAGCTACAAATACAGCCTTTTTTAGCGCTACGTAAGAGAAATATATATATCGATATAATATAAATATGTAATATTAAACTTCTTTGAAAAAATAATTCAGATGCAAATATATTGTATAGCGTGGATACACATAAAAATAGTCAATGTAACTTTCTAAATATATTATAACACTGACTAATCCTCCTGCGTTGCCCGGTAATAACCTTAAATAAACCTCAAATTTGCACGATATTATACCTTTAATCCGATTTTTTATGAATTGATATTTTTAGATGAAAAATTCATAAAAACGTACTTTGATATTTCGTGGTATAAGCTCTCACAATAAGATATTATCTTCTATTTGCACAAGCATCTTTTCTTAATTTAAACAAAAAATCTTTCTTTGTCCAGAATACTTTAATCTCTTTACCGGTTATAAATAGAAAGCTTTTTCAGCCAGTGAAAAAATTGCTTAAAAAATAGTGTTGTAAAAGAAATATTTTTTCTTCTCACTTTTTTTCGGGTCGTGGTTAACAACAAAATGAAATTCGCATCGATCGAACTCTGTGATATTTTAATTATTTATAAATATATCTGTATCCATGATCTCTTCGATGAATATTTCGCAAAAATATGAATATTTAGTAGTAAAAACATGAGCCGATGCCGAGCGAAGACACGCCGAAACGCACCGCCTTTTGAGGTTTTAATGAAAAATTTATTCTTATTTAAATTCTTCTACTCATCAGAAAGTTAGAGGATTTCTGCACCTGGTGTATATCTGGTATGCTCAGAAAATACGAAATGCGAAATTAGTTACTCCTAGCGCAGAAAAATGATTGTCTTCGGTAGTCGCGAAATGATATATTGTAGAAATGTTGACGACAAAAATAACATGATGTAGATTTTTTTTTTTTTTGAAGGTTAAAATTCGCATTTTTGAAACTGATTGCAACGTTAGAAAGAAGATCTCAGCTTCAAATAAGTACGTTTTATGAATTGCTACTTCTGAAATCGAGTCCTATTGGAGCGTCCCTGAAAAGAGAAAAATTCAGACGCTAGACGACCGTTTGTAATTTTTTTTTTTCCAGAAGCTTAACTTTAATATTTCTTCAAAGAGATTACGACGTTCAAAACTTCAAAGTACTAAATTTAGGAATATTCATTCCTTTTATCTGCATCACGAACAGTTCGTCCGAGGGATGTCAACCGTCTCGCTGTGCACCACGAGATTTCATAGTGCAACGTAAAAGTAGCAAAATTTACACAACCGGAGATTTTACCTCGGGTATTCATTTTTTCCACTGGCGACTGTTTTTTAATTAACCTTTAAATGCCTGATTTTTCAAAAATCATTGTAATAATGTTTTTCGGCTTTCATTTTTTAAGTAAATCATGGGAAAAATACTTTAAAAAATCATATTTTGTTTTAAGTATGGTTTACGGCTAAAAAACGGTTTGTTACTAATCAGCAATACTGGTCTTTAATTGAAAGAATAATTTTCCTTGATAAAATTCTATAATATTAAACACATAACAATTTTACGAACTATAATAAGAAATAAATTTTACTTGCTCACTGCAGAACAAAATAGGGTGTTTCGCAAGCATCCAAACAAAACAAAAAGAACAAGTAGCAACAATTGAAAAGATAAATCCCTCTTTATTCTTAAACAGCCCAAGTGTTGCCATGTACGTGTTGAAAATCGATTTAATAATATTTTCAGAATGTATTTTATTGCCAACATTAGGCATTATAGCTTCCATATTATTCTAAAAGTATTTTAGAGCCTAAATTGGGTATGCTGCCGAAAAGCAACACCTGGCATTTAAGGGTTAAACTCGGACCACTTTTTAAATACAAAAAATTCCCTATAGATTTTAACATGTTCAAGAGAAATATACTGCAAAATTGATTTTCTTAAAATAGTGGTGCGAGAATATAAAAACGGTCTCCAGTGACAGACCTGATTTAGCCTGATTTAAAAGTTTAATTATTGATTCAGGTTTGGGTTAGTAAAAAAACTCTTTTTCAAAACATGTTACATATTTAAACTCTAAAATATATAGTAAAGTTGGGACAAATGCCGCAGTTTTTATTTTCTTCTTATAAAATGTACAATAAAACAAAAAACAACAAACTAAGTACCGGAAATCATTGCTCAAACCCTTTAGATTCTAATTTCTATGTTAAACAAGTCAAAACTCTCTTAATAAAGTAGGCATAACTATTTTCCCACAGGTTTTTTTTTAACATCATTTTTTATGTGCTAGATAAGATGCCGCGTGGGTTGTGGGACAGATGCCGCATGGAGAAAAATGCTAGGTTGTTCATTTTCTTTTCAAGGAAATCACATTTTTATTTTCTCAAACTACTTAAAATGAAAATAAATAGCAGTAAACTTAGCAAAAGCAATAAATTGCAGCAAAAATTATATATATCATTAAATTGTGAAAAGTTGTGTGAAAAGTGTAAAATACAAAAGTGTAATCTCTATAAACAAAACTTAAGACAAAAAGTGAAAATGAAAAGAAAATCATTTGGATTTACATGAATGGATAGCATAATTACGGGAAACAATAGACAGCATAATTCCAAAAAAGATATAAATCACTGGTTTACATCCAGGCAAACATTGCAGTTTGCTCTTAATGTAAGTATTAGTTCTATTCGATTTAGGCCCTAGTCTGTTTATTTTTGGCCTTTCTTCTCATTCTTTGATTTTGTATTTTCATTCGCAACCAATCACACCACACTACCCGTTGCAAAAGTAAACTAAGGGTTTTTCATGCAACTATCGATTGAATTTGATGCACTGAATCATGTTCGCTTTAGACTTTGCTCCTTGATAAGACTCCAGCCACTCAACATATTCAGACTCATCAAATTCCAATGCAGTTCTGCCATCAGCATCCATAAGAGGAACAATTTACCCATTATCGGAAGATTATTTATATTTTAGTTTTTTCCTCAAGTAAGATGTTTTCAAGTTGATCTTTCCCTTCATTTTTCTACACATTTTACTTCCACCAAGTTGTCGTTTTTTGACGCTTTCTAGTTTCTTTTGTTTTTCATTTCCTTCTTCTTTTTTATTGTTTATAAACTCTGTGCTTGTAAAATATTTGCATCATTTTACTTTCTCTTACTTGGCTGTATAGGTCTGTTGATCCTTCGGGTAGGAGATATTTTGTTTAACACTTTAGATGGTGAGAAATGTAAACGGCCTACGTTTTCCTTATTCACACATGGTGAACTAACATTGTTGCTGAGAATATTTTGATAAGTAGCAGAATGCGCTAATATACATTCATTTAAATGTAAGTTCTAATTAAATCGCAGTGATGAATTTATTGAGCAGAAAAACACAAATATATTTTGCGCCATCTGCCCCTCAACCTCGGTGCGGCATCTGTCCCATAGTGGCGGGTAAATTGCCGCGCCGCCATTTTGTATCATGTGAGCGACGTGAGAGAAAGGCAAGCACATGTCTGTATTCTACAAGGATCTAGTCCATAGTTGCAATCGATTTTGGGATGAAATCTCTGTTTATTTTTCTTAAAATATGTAATAAAACCTCATTAGAATAATTTTAGCAACTTACCACGCAGGTTCGAGCCATAAAAACTGGCATAATTATGTAAATACTGACAATTAAGCGGTGTAAACGTATACAACACATCATTCAGCACAGAGGAACACTACGAACTTCTAAATTTGGTCTAGGGAACGCTAGTGTCGTCTACACAATCTCTGAGGCATCTGTCCCACCGCGGCGTTTGCCCTCACTTTACTATATATAGATTTGAAATATGTAATTAAAAAAATGCGCATTTTTTAACTTATTTTGATAAAAAAAAAAAAAATAAATAAATTACCCAGTGAGAAGGTTTAGGCGAAAGGCCAGAATAAAGCATCATTTTTTTTTTTCATTCTACGCGCTTCGAAAAGCAGTGATTGAGCATGCGAGTGTCGATTTTTGATATCAAATTGCATTTTTGATGTGTTTTTCTCGGCTAATTATTAAAACATTACAAATATACGCCCCAGTTGTGTCAGTACATGCTTTTGTCTACTCTCATCCAAAGGTTTAGACATGCGGCAGATTTCACTAGCTATCGCAACACACAATACATTTTATAATTTATAATTACTTTTATGAATATTTACCACATAGTAGCAGACTGTTCATAATATTGTATTCACTATATTATGATATAAAATATGCTGATATTCTAAATAATTAGATACAAAGGGATTAGAATTGCGTGTACTCGAATAGCGGATATATAAACACTGAATGATCATAACAATTGTCTTGAATGTTATAAACATTTGTTGTTACAAGAAGCAGTATATATTGTATATCTCACAATTATATATATTTGCTTAGATAAGTTTTGATTATTCCATTGCGTTTATCAATAACGGGAATTAAATTTTAAAGCAATTTATATTATTGTGTAATATTATTTTAGAAAAATGTAATATTATATAATGAATAATATTATTTATATAATTATATTCTGATTTTTTACCATTAGAAATTTATTTCATAAACACACTTTAAATCTAGAAAAAACAATGAAATATCAAACATAATGAATAGATTGTGAAATACTTTACAAACACTTTCAGAATAATCTTAGTGTTTTTCATTTTTCATAGAATGAAATGAGGTAGCCAAATGAAAAATTTAAAAAAAAAACAAGCGTAATGAATAGATTGTAAAACACTCTACTGATACTATCAGAATACTCTTAGGGTTTTTCATTTTTTATACAGTGAAATGAAATAGGCAAATAAAACGTTTAGAAATAATACATATTTTAAAATTTCAACATTTTCAACAATTAATCTCCATCAACTAAATGACAAATAATGTCATTATAAAGGTTTTCTGTGATTTACCTCCCATCGATGACAATTTATTCATATCCTTTTTGTGCAGCCATATATATAAATTTATTTAAATGATATTATATGAACATCAAATAATATAGTAAAATATGGCTCAAAACGTACAACAGAGTTGCCAACAAAATTTTAGAAAACTCTGTTTATAGGGTTGAATACGAATTATTTTGTGTAGTTTTGAACCTATAGCATTTAAACACCTTACGTAGATTTTAAGCACACGTAAAACTACCTGAAATTATATTCCATGCTGTGTACTGTATCAATTAACTTTTGCCCAATGTATGAATTTGTTATAATTTAAAAGCATCTCTTAGTTTACTTAGTTGCGTTCATGTAGAAAGTGAATAACACAGTTAATATCACACTTTAGGCAATTCACGAACAGAGAGCGTGATGGTTACGAACAATTTTGAAAAGACCTGTGTATAATTCATAGAATTTGTACAAACCACGAAGTGTATTATAATTTCCTTAAGCTTAAAATTGGAAACCAGAGATGAAAACGCACTTCCAAAAAATATTTCCCATTGTAATTCTTATAAACAAATCCTTTTGTGTGTATCTATAAATTAAAGATAAATGATAAGTCCAGCAAAACTATACAAAGTAAGTTGTAGTGCACTTCATTGATGCATACCAATGTCAAAAATTCTCATAAAATTGAAATACACTTCAAAAACCTTACCCATAAATCATGAAAAAAATAATTTTTTGTGCTTTTGTCTGTAAAAGAACTAGAAATACTACTTACATGACATTATTCTATAGCAAACAATTTCTAGTCCACATCAATAATGAATGCATTTTTTATTGTTTTTTAGTAGTTTAACTTCACTGAAATGCACAGTAAGTAGTTTTTACTTAAATATCTATAACAAAGAATTTTAATTATACGGATATTACACATTTTAGAACATTATTTTCTAATGATCCTTATTACCTTTCTTAAGCAAATACTCTGTCATTTGTAATATTGTTGTAGTTATATTAATACATCTGCAAATATATTGGGAAGTTATAGATAAAAAAACAACTTGACTTCTAATAAACGATAGTTGTTACATTTATGAGTCTTTCAGAGAGAGTTCCTAACCGGTTACGACGAATTTATAAAAGTATTTGTTGTAAATATTCCTATCAACCCTAGTGTTATACATATTACAAAAAAAAAAAAAAAAAAAAATGTCACGATTAAAATTTTTTAATCTATGCATAGGCATTTATATAAATAAATGTTTGTTTAAAAGAAAAAAAGTAAATGTTTGGCAAAGTAAAAATTAGCATTGATTGCTAAACGAAGAGTAACATAAGAAAGATTTACCTGAATAGTGAGATATATATTTCATAATGTAATCCCTGTTTATAGATGAATCATATGCATGCTAACGTAATCCTAAGATGCATTTGTTTTTTTTAATATATTGATTAATGTGTTATGTACCGAATCTCATTCTTTATGAGCCAAACATACGTATGATTTATTCAAACTAAGTAGTAATCTATGGTTTAGAAGAAAATTGAACAAATGTATTGATGAGTTAATTAATATAAAATCAATTAGACACATAAAAGAAATTGGTGTCGATTTGATATTGTATTTGCGATTTTATACCTTTGTTGAATTCAAACTTTCAGTTATAGAAAGCTTTCAAAAAAAGATAAAAAGTATAATATTAACACCATACAGAATCTTATGAATAAAGTTTAAAATGTGAAAATGGTATCCTACGCGCGTAATATATATTTGTAAATTGGTTACTTTTACATGGTTATATGTGCATACAATTTACACTCTTGTCGCAAAAATCTACCTGTATTTATATGTGTTTATGGGCTTGATAAAAGTATGTAATTTGTTATTCCTTCAAAGTGCTGAACAAAGCATATAAATGTAGAAAATTGTTTGGATTAACCCAAATTGGCGGATTATTGTAAATTTACATATTTTGCATTTTTCACAAATACCTGTGTATTTTCCATATTAAGCATAAATATGTGTAAGAACAGAATTACCTAAATATATGTGTAGTGTATATAGGGATGAGTGAAAAATATATTTACTGACTCAATAGATGGCGCTGTTTAGCAAAAAAGAACTGCAAAATATCCCATCTCAATCACTCATCGCCTTCAGGTTTCTCACAGGGGGCCAAAGAAAGGAATGTTAACACAAAAATTAAAAACATCAGTTTCATTTATTTAATTTTAATGTTTACAATGGCTTTATTTTTTTACTTAAAAACAGTGCTAATTATGAAAAACAAACAGGAGAACATTTACTTTAAACAATCTCCAATTCTGAATTCCACATGAGGGCTAAAAAATTCACATTTGCAAATCTTTGGAGAATCTTTTTGTGATTTTATTCCAATGCTGCTGTATCCATTCCTGTCTTCTGCTCCACATGTTATCAATGATGTCTCTCTACTGCTTAAGAATGGCAAGGGAGGTTCTCTATTTCAAATTGTGAACCATTTCTCATCATACTTTCTATCTCTTTGTGGCTTTCATGGTAGTTGGTAATTCGAAAGGATTGTCCCAGTCAATCACCTCAAAATATTCCTCTGCTTGGAAATTTAAATTTGGAAGATCAAATTGGTTTATTTTCGCCTTCGAGTCAGTTTTACTTGCTTTCAGTATCATTCTGAGGCCCAGTTTTTGAATATGTGATCTTTCGTCTAACCGCATTGCCAACATAATGAACAGAGTGAGCAAAATAAGAGTTTCTCTTATAGTTTTGTCTTTTTTTTCATATAACGTGTTATTTGTGTAGAATTAAGCTGCGATCGTCCTTTTCGATGTTCTATCTTGAGCTTGCACCTGTCAATAACTTTAGAAGGAGTATCTTTGGATATAATTCATACATCGCGAAGCTCAGAGGATGCAATGATAGCAGCTTACCTATCCGATATCCCTGTTCTATCCCAAGCAACGGCTAGATTTGCAGTGATATTTTTATTTTGGTCTGTCTTAGAGATTGAGGGCGTTTCATCGTCAGTTACCCTCTCCTCGGGCAAGAAGGCTTCTTCGAAATACTTTCAATGTCACAAGTAACATTTCGCAGATATATTTTGCTGAAGGACATTTCTTGTTCCCTGATTCCACAATATATCATATTTTAATCAAAGTAAATGCTTCATAAAATCATCATACGTGTGTAACACAGTCTATTTAAGTTGTATATTATATACAAATTATGTCTTTATATAATATATGTTTTACAACATCTCCAATACAATATGTTGTACTACAGATCCAAAAACAATATAATAAGTTCCACTTCTACTTGAGGTCATGTTTAAAATAAAAGTCCGTATTGTCCTGTTCAAAAAAAATAATAATAATAATAATAATAATTAGTGATCGAAACAAAGACAAGAATCAAACAAAGGCAACAGTCGATAAAACGAATAATTCCACAATAAAAGTCACGTGGTCTGCTTAGGTCATGATAAAACAGTTGTCAGATTAGAATACATACTGTCATCATTTTATAGTATATATTTTCTATTTATGTACGGAATTCCTTTTCTATCAGTGGCTTCTGACAATAACGTTTTAATAAAGCAATTATTGAAAACGTAATTAATTTATATTAATTTACAAATTAATTAATTAATTATTATTTTTTTATAAAAAGTTATTAAAAACTATTAAAAAGGCAATACAAATATTCAGTTTTAGGTTTGAAACCTCAAGGTGGCAACAATTTGAGCTGAAATTTGGAGACAATTTGTTCAAACCAGTTTCGCACAATGTAATGTCGCAGGGGATGTGAATTTCGAGAAAAAAGGTTTTTCTCTCCACCCTGTATAAGTATAAGACTACCCTGTATAAGAGCATACTACTCACAAATACGACAGAGAGATGTCATGCAGTAAATGTATCTTCAGACGATCTGGTTTCAGGTATATTAAAAGGTACACTATTTTGTAGTATTAAAATAAATCTGCACAAAAGAGAAGAAACACGCGAAGGACATGAGTTGGCTCTTTAGTTAGAAATTTTGTCTGGAGATCTATTAAAAACATTTAATTCACAACTTTCATCTCGAACTATAAGCTTCAGCTACGTATTAAAAATCTTTTGTGTTTACATTTTACGCATAGAGATGTGACACATAGTCATGTGTAAATTTCTGAATAAACTGTGTATTTCAGAGTTATTTGAAAACTTTTTTACATACTTCAGCAGCTTATGAATTCTCATAAAAATACACAGACCAATGCATATTTTGAAACTGACACACAAGGAATGTATTTGACAATTCGCACCGTACTTTACACATATAAACAAATCATTTTTGTATCATCAGTATACCTGTTATAATGTGTAAATTTTCGCTTTTATTTTTTTGGGTGTGTTTTGGTGGTGGTTGCGGAAATCTACGAGGAGCAGAGGAGTGAAAATTCGTAAGAAGATTTGACAAGGCAGGTACTAATGCGCCTGAGACTCATGCCATTTAATTCTTTGATACCTATCCGAGATATTAATTAAAAGTTCATAAAAAAAACTATCTTTGTTTGCAAACAGCTCTGACGCGCTCGCGTATGATCAGTTCGATCTTCCCCGAGCGCTTAGAATGGAAGTACCAAATGCGCTACTTTATTGGTCACATGTCCATGCGCTGGTCTAACGTTTCGGGATACAGAGACAAGAAAGCCGTATTCTTAAATTTAGTATTTTTACGATTTAAATACCGCAACATTTTCGAGAAATTTTTTCGAAAAGTCGCGTTTTCGCTTTTGATTTTCCACGCTCTTTCGGCAAAGCTCTCCCAAAGTCCACTTTTGGAGGTGAAAATAAATTGCATTTAAAGGTAATACCTTCATGATTTCGAGAATATAATCAGTGTTTTAGAAACACCAATTATAAACCTTTCAAAAAATTCACTATCACAGGTTATTTTACGCATCCCGAAGACGGTATTTATCTACGCTAAAAATAACTAAACATACGTATTTCCGGACAGTTTTTCATAACATCTCTCAAAAACAGAATTACATCATCTACGAAAATTTTTAAACTTTCCGACGAGCAGAAATACTTTAAAAAAAATAACATCTGAAATGTTTTCCATGAAAACGCTAAAAATTGGGTGTTTTGACGACGATTTGGCTCATGTTTTCACTACTAAAAAAGCATATTATTTTCACGAAATGTTAAAGATGTGTTCGGTCACTGCTATATTTATAAACGATTAATATTTCAGAGAAATCGGACGATAAGAAATATAATTTGTGTTTCTTATGTTAAAGGTTCCACCGCGAACCCCCCCCCCCCTCCAAAAAAAAAAGGCGATAGGAAAACATATTTTTTATTTTACAACTAGATATCTATATTTGTTTCACGAAATTTTTATGCGGTCTTCAAAACCGTTCAATTTATAGCCGACAAAAACATGAAAGACTTCGGACAACAATAATTATTTTTTTTAAACTATGAAACGACTAAACAACTTGACTAAACAAGATTAAACCTTCTTTGGAAATTTTTTACCAATAAATATCAAAATATTTTTACTAATTTTTGACTTAAATAGAAATTCAAACAAAATTTGGTTAAAGATATAAAATTATAAATGTATGAGTTGTATTTAGATTATTACCACGGGTCCGGATAATACAGAAATATGGGTCAGCTAGTAAGGTTAAAAAAGCAAGTTTCAAAGCATCTACTTTTGTAAGATTCGGAACTATAAACTTCGTTGATTCTAAAAATGCCCATGGAAGTGTTTATATGTATTAGAGCACTGCAGTAGAGAAAAAAATAAAAAATAATAATTAAGTAAGTCATGTCATGTTAACTGACACAGGACTTTCTGGCTAGTGTCATCGGACGATTGCATTATTATTTCCTGGTACACTCAAATATATCTTCGAAGGATAATATTTTAAATGAGTAACAATTGTCTACATGCGGTAAAAATTACTATAAGCTATCTTATGAACGTGATTGAAGTGCTCCCTAGTGTTTAAATGGGAAAATTGTAGAGCTTATCATGAAAAATATGAGAGAAGGCAAAAAATCAATTACAAAAGTTTATAGAGACCTTTATTTAGTATGAAATGATATTTTACTTGTAAAAATAGAAGGTGTGAAATATTAACTTTTCGATAGTCACCTGCTGAAACTAGGCGCGTATCTGGGAAAAAAACGGTCAGCAGAAAAGAAAATTTGAGTTCGAGATGAAAAATTCTGGTGAAACTGTTTTTAGTGTTTTACTTTAAGTTTTTTGGGGTGCTGAACACGAATCTGAAGTAGTCCTACAAAATTGCTCTTTGGTTAAATTGAAAAATCATGCACAAACCACTAGAAATTGCAGATCTTTTGGGTGTTTTTCGCTTATAACTTGCGAGGTCAGCAAAAAGTGACCCCCTATTAAAATACAGTGGACAAAAGTACCTACAATTCATATTCTTATCCTTTTTTTGTTCGACGTATGGTTTCGCAAGAGGCGTTGAAAAATCGAAGAAAAACAGTAATTTTGGAAAATCTCAAAAAACACATTCTTTTATACCCTTCCTGTTCAAAACACTAAAAGTAAGCATTTTACTAAATCCTATAATTTGAATAAGCAGATAAAATTCTCTGCAATTTATGTGTAAGTAATTTTTTTGGACCTTAAATAATTGTGAGAAAAACAATGACGAATGTACGTAGTAGTCAGCTGCCTCTTTATTGAAAACAAACAGCATAAATGCATTACGTTTGAACACATGTAATATATAGGCACAAGTTATATAGGTACAACAAAAAGATAAACAAGGATTAATGATCGGTTAGCTTGAAAACTGTTTAATGTTATACAGTATAATACAATAGGTAGGTAAGTATATTCATTATACAACACTTATTGTTAAATGATTATTGACTTGAAATGAGACTCATTAGTCAAATCGAACCCTGTTGGCCAAAGGTTGCATGATTGCTGGTGAGCTTTCCTCTTCCAATTCTTCTACTCGAAAAAAAAATGATTAAATATAATATTTATTTACTGACCTGTGCGCGAAAGAGATGTATTCGTCCCGAAGGAGAAGATTGTAGCCCCAGCCGTAGTCAAAAGCTGCAAGCAGCCAGGTATCGAAGTTTAAGCTCTTGAACAGCCCTGGTGCACATAGTATTTTTTAAAATGGTGGAATTAATTGTAATTAAGTTTGCAAATAATGATTCATACAATATTTTATCATAGCATGATTTTTACTTCTTTTTTTTGTTAGACCTCTTTTACAGTTCTAATCATGAATATGTTACTTTTGGATCTCAATTTAGGAAACTAATCAGCCTATTATATTACGAACCACAATTTACAAAATAATGAATAATTTAGTTCTAATTGTTTGAAAAATGAATAATTATACACACTGTATTAGGATACATATTTGGATCACAAAAATTAAAAAGTTAGTGAAAAAATAAAGGTATGGAATTATTTATGCATAGTTACCTTTAAGCACTACAGGGAATTCCGGATCAGCCTCGTCTTCTTCGATTTCAGTAAGGAGCATGTAATTGCAACTGTTTCGCAGTTCACCCACATAATTGAAGCACTTGGGGCCTACTTTTTTGTATCCACAATTTTTCTGGCAGGTCTTGCATTTGCAAGAAATACGTTTCAAAAACGCTTCCAAGTGCTGGTTGCTGTAGCGAGGCTACTGGCTCCAGAATATATTTCGTTTTCTGCCTACCGCTTCTTCAGGATCTTTTTCATTCGCAAGCCATTGTTGAACTTCGAAATACACCCTCACTGAATGTTGCTGAACTGCAGACTCAACAGGACGTAAGGTCGCATAATGGATTGATGTCCAGTATGCAGACCTAATGTAACATAAATACCTCAATTTGTTTAATGACATGACATCTTTGTCAGCAAATGTACACAATATGACCAAAAAACGAAGACCAGCAAGTAATTGTACAGCACCTGCCATTGGATCTTTAAAAATATGAATGGTGTTATTTAATGCAGGATTTTTCTGGAGAGTCTGAAGAAACTTCAACTTTCCTACTTTGAACAAGGCTGAATTAGTATCACAGCCTCCCATGTCATGCAAAAATAACACCTTGTTAGCACTCGATTGGTCAAGTTTGAAGTCTGAAGAAAAATGAGTGGTGAATCTGTCCTTGTGCAGGGCTTTAAAAATTATAAATTTGAATCTTCATCCCTACAGCAACAAATCATTACAACTAGCAACTTGACGTCTTCAACCACGGTAACTACAGAGTTATGTTGTTGTGGAAGTTCCCTTGCCGTGTTGACAATAAGTGTATCCGAATCCTCTCGTGGGTGTTTTCCATTCAAACAACTAAGAAAATCTATACCTATTATTACAGAGTATAACCTCGAAAATCTGGAATTATCAGGACCGAGACTAAGCTGGAAATTTGAAAATTACAAATTTCTGAAAAAATATCAAAAATACTTACGATTTTCTTGATAGTAACATTTATTCCTAATTTAATTTACGCATAAATGATATTTATGTGAGAAAAAGAGAAAATTGAATGTTTAAAAAACTTACTTTAGTTGATATTTCCTATGTAAAAAAAATCTGATAGGCATTGTAGTCATTTCTTCTAATGTAATTTCTCAAGTATCAATGTCAAGTAAATATCTTCTTTCTTGGATTTTATACAAGTGACTAATATCGATTTTGGAATTATAGTCTTGCTTCTCTAAAAAAAGACATTAATTTTCCATTGAAATATATGTATTTTTTCGCTGAGACTTGTCTTCTGTCAGGTCCTCGTCCTCGTTCGTCTGAGCTGCACCAGTGTTATTGATGGTTCTATTTAGAACAGCGATCTCGCTGTCCGCTAATGCATCGTTTTTATCTCAGTTTTTAATTCGTAAATAATTGCTAGGGTACAGATGACTTAGATGCCGAATCCCTGAAAGCCGGATTTTCTAGGTCACACTCTATACCTGTAACATAATAATAAGTAAATACGTTAGAAAATATTTACAGTGAAATGCTTACTTTTAGTGTTATGGACGGAAAGGGTGTAAAAGAATATATTTTTGGGATTTTCCAAAAAGACTGATTTTCGCTAATTTTTCAAGCGAAAAATCCACAAAAATCAGTGCTTTTTAGAGTTTTTTTTTATGGTTTTTCATATTTGCCGAGAAACATTTTGTAGGACAACTTCAGATTCGTGCTTAGCACCCCATAAAACGTAAAGTAAGACACTAAAAACAATTACACCAGAATTTTCCACTTTAAGCTCTTTTTGAACATAATTTTACAGCACTAATGTACGAGTACTTTCTTATAGAAAAATTCGCCTTATAGACACGAGTGCTAAAATAAGCGAGTTTTTCTATAAAATAATACTGGTATGTAACGGGTATATTATAACTATTTAAAGATTATTGCGATAGGTGGCAGCACTAACCGGCATTCTCCTCATTTTCCGACATTGCGATCGCTTGCCATTTCTTTAAGCGAGAGAATTCCTCACGAGACACAGTATGAAGAGGCTGTGAAAGTATGCATGTTGTTTCTCCCCCACGCGGAACTATGTTAAAACAAACAGGATTTCTTCTACTATTAACAAATTTGTACATATATATATAATGCACATAGACATGTTTCATAAATCAAGTATCATAGTCATATCTTTCGTATCAATATTTTATAGTCATATATTAAACGTTTTCTAAATGAATTACAGAGTGGCATTTCATGTTGAAGTCATGCGTTAATTATTTAAATTGTGGAGCCTTTCGAAAGTGGCAGTCATAGGCACATATTTTTTATGAACTGAGTGGAACCTGATTTTTCGCCACCCTATCAAATACGCCACTAATCGCTTTGCTATTTTCAGAGCTTCTAAAAAAGTTATTTTTTGGGCTCCATATTTAAAAAGTAAAAATGGAACCATTATAAGATCACTTCTGCGACTATCACAGCCGTTTTACTCGTAAACTATGGAACGTAGAAAGTTCAAATTCGGGGAAGAAATAAAGGATATTAACCCACATATTTACAGATTAATAAACATTCACAAATATATTTAGTGAAAATGTAGAGCAGCTATTTAGGTTACTTGAAAAAAACAAATCTTTCCTTTGTATATCGTGTGGGTTAAAAATCTTTCTGTCGCTTATAATATACATTCTGTACTCATTTCAATCTGCATACGGTTATGCAGGTGTAGCATAAGCACACTTTTTCAACGATGTTCTTATGACGTGGATATTCTCTTACAATAAACTTTTAAATATGAAACATTACAATGAAAAATAACAGGAATTTAACAATTAAAGATCAATTACGGAACAAAATGTGTCTGATGATACTTATACTATGTTGCATGATTTTTATTATTTTGTAAATGCCAATTTATAATTCAACTAATTTTAGCAAAAACAACATTTTACACAATATTTGAAAAATTAATCCAGAACTACTTACTTATAACTTACAGATTTATTATGGATAAATTCTTTAAATTCGTTTTATAGACAAACAGTTAGTAAACAGAATTGATAATTATACATGATACAATATTTCTTTAACCGGAAAGAAATTAAAACATACAAATAAATTTATTTGTACCTTACAGTTATGTTATAAACGTCTCTAATGTGTAATAATGGAAACAAAGGTGGTTTCATATTTTATTTCCGAAAGAAAATCTCATTTCCCCTTAAGAGTAAATATATACTTCAAATTCCTAGCATTGTATCCGGTGCTATGTTTCCGCTCACGTATCACACGGTCTTTTTCTGTATTCGAAAAGGGAAATTACAATTTGTTTTAGCAGTTTAATTGCAATGTATTCTTACTTCATATTGTGTTTTATCTCTTCACTTTATAATTATATGTGTTAGAATCTTTTAAGCCTGTGCAATAAAAGTTTCATTCTGAAAAAAAAAACAAGATTCTGCAGATTTATTTCAGAACAATATGTTTTTATTTTAATATCAGCTTATTTAAAACTTGTTGCTACTAATTTTATCAAAATTTCCAATAAATTTATCATTAGAATGCGAACAGTGCAATTTTATATATCATAATCTGTCTTGCAGTAGAAAGTTTTATAAAAAATATTTTAAACCAGAATTTTTATTTAAAACTGCTTTTTTTATCTAATCTTTTTTTTTGTGTTTTTTAAAATCAATTTTTAAAAATGTGGTTTTCGAAATATATTCATATGTCAGGGATAAAGATTACCCCCCAGGGTTCTCCCACTGTTAATTATTTTAAATTGTTGTGATGTCTTAGTTTACGTTTATTATTATTATTATTATAAGATTGACAAATTTCTATGAATTGTTGGATGTACAAAATTTACCTTCGTAACTTTTTTAAAATTAAGTGTAAATCAATAATTGTAATTTGCGTATGTCTAAATAGGAGCATACTTAATTTACTTCAGACTGTTATCAAGCATTTCTGCATAAATTCCAGAGAAATGGAGAACTTTTTCTGTGTACCAAATTTACTAAAAAACGTAAGTTTGTAATATATCTTTTTAAGACTGAAATTCTAAGGACGATTGAAAAGGAAAGAAATGGATACTTATAGTCTCGCTTTGGAAATACTGATTATGGAAAACGACGTAATAAATCGACTTAGAATAATTACTTAAGGATTTTCGTTTTTTTTTCTTTACGTGGTGTATAAGATCTCCCTTCTTGCCAAATGTCCAAGCTCTGACGGTAGATCGCGGTTCAAAAAGAGTAACGATGTGGCGTGTAACGCCGCCACGCTATACCTCAAATGAACTTGAAAATGCAACATAAAGATAAATTTAGATACAATGCATGGTCGAAAACACATAATTTTGAGAACTTTGCTGGAGACCCGGACAATTTCAGAAGTGGGAGCAAGAGGTTAAATATAACCTCCATCATGGGCGAGTAGAGCATTCGAATGCAATTTGGATGTCCTACATATTGATGTCAAAGCACGTTTGATCTAGACAAAAACGGACAACATGAAGACAGTAAGGGGGAATCAAAAGCTATAGCATTAGGTCACCAGATGCCCTAACAAGCAGAATCCTACAGAAAACTAAAAAACAATGTCTGTCAGATAGTTCAGTAGAAAAAACTTCATTGCCGTTACCTAGTATATGTTACGAGTCGAGGTATCCTAGTGTGAGCTCGGAACGTTAAGCATTGTAAAAGCACTTTACTGCATCATAAAATGATCTACAACTTTTAAGCAAGCATTTCGAAGCCGACCTATGTCTGAAAAAGGGATGACTTACATTAAAAGATAATAATAAAATTCAACTGAACTAAAACTGAAGAGAAATCCGAGGTCCGTGATAGTGATACTTTGCCAACAGCGGTTGGTTCTAAAGCGTGATATTGCGATTTTTTGCTGATCTACTCTGGCATATAGATTCTATAAATTAACGCCACAACAGGATTAAAAATTTGCACCCTTTACTTTCTAGACAGACATTTCTCTACTTTAAAATACTGTGAGAATTTCATTCAAGTGCATTTTTGGATGAAAGCGAAATTTAACATTTCATCCATATAATGCTGAAATTGTCAAAATTTAATTTTGTTTAAACATTTTGATTTGTGTTAAAGCATATACAAATCATGGATTAAATTTGGATTTACTGTGTTGCATTTTTAGTGAATTACATATGAATCCTCGTCCAAAAAATAAAAACTCCTTGAAATAATAAATGGAAAAGTAATGGTAACAAATTTCTTTAAACAAATATTGATAACAGAATTTTATACATTTACCCCCTAAATTTAAGATTTTCAAAACTGTCTGCCGAATTACCCACGATTATTAAAACTGCTCTTCCTTTTTAGAAATATTAAAACTAATATATTTCAAAATTTTAAGAAATACTTTTCAAAACAAAGTTTTTGTTTTAGGGCACTCATTGTCAAAAAAACGTTTCTGAACAATTTTGCTGCATATTAAACAGATTACAGATATTGTAAGATAGTTGTTTTCATGCTATCAATAAACATTTCAAATTTAACAAACATGTTTTATAGACGAGTATGATAAATTAACATAATGATCATTGGCGTTAAAATTAATACTGTTTTGTTATTCTTTCATGATTTACTCATGCAGTAAGATTTAATAGCATACAGAATCCCAACACTCCTGTTTGAGAAGGTTGATTAATACAACATAACAATTACAAAGAAACGTTTCAGAAAATGAATTACAGCAAAAAAATCGTTTTTTTTAAATTGTTTATTTAAATCTTAAACATACATTAGTTTTTAATATTTCCAAAGATAAGGAACAGTATTCACAGTAGTATGTAATTCAGAAGAAAAAAAATAACAAAAGCTTTATTTTTCAAGAAAACATGAATATATATATTATATATATATACATGGTTTTTCACCGCAGTGGTCACAAAGTTTCTAGAGAGATAAAGTACACATATACAATCTGAAATAGCATAGTTATGCATGGTCGGAAACGCTTTCCTGGCGTGGTAGTAACGACAAAAAGGATAAAGAAGGAAGGACAGGGACATTGTGAGAAAAAGTTTTTATTATTCTTAGTACAGGAAAAAACTAAGAAAAAAGAAAAGAAACAGAGACAACGATCGCCATCAAAGAAGGCGTTAGAAATTACAACCCAGAAGATTGATGCAAACCTCGCATTTCCAGAGCATGGAAGATCAAATTTATTCGAAAATACCGGGCGTGTCCCGAACTTCCCCATCAGCTGCCGCAATGTGTACGACAAGTTCCTTAGCACTTTTCAGCATTGTCTAGGCATTTTGTCTCTACTAAGTATAATAAATATGTTATCTCAACCTGTTCGTGTCCTTCCTTTCTTGTGTTTTGTGTCATCACTACAGCAACAGGAAAGCGTTTCAGACCATGCATTTTATGAGATTATATATATATATATATATATATTATTTCAAAATTAATGAAAAATTACTGCATGAATGGCGCTACAGCAGCACATATCAAATGCAATAAAACATATTACATCATTTCGATGTGGACTGGCGGCATGAACATGTGATGGCAGCCTTCTGGAACTTTCTGTATGAAATAGGCATCCTAAAGTCTTGTTAAAAGAACTGGTGTGTATTGATGAATTGGAACGAAAGAAAGTTGCAGACCTGGAATTCTGGTTTTTGACAATGGCTTTGGAAGAAAAATTTATTTGTTTATTGTTGACGGGTGGGAAACATTATACAGGTATTCATGTTTTGAGAATTTTTATTTTGCGGGTTTGGGGGGGGGGGGGGGCGCATGTTTATTCTGCATTCATGCTTGTTTTGTTAATTTTCTTTTGTTTTTATTTTAATGGTAATTTAAGTATATCCTCTAAAAGACCTTTTATTAAAGCTTTTTTGTTTTTGTATGATAATTTTTGTATGGTTAACATTATGTTTGTTAGTTTTAATTTGAGTTATTTTAGTTTTTTATAGAATTTGATTAATAAAATGACAATAGTTTTTCAGTAATGAATGCGGGGTGAGCATGTGTTCAGAAACCTGCAAAATTTTAAAAGTGGGGGTGGAGTTAGTTTTCTGTCTGTCCTCCCACTGATGAAGAACAGAATGTTTTTGTTTTTTACCTGTCTTTCTTGTTCTTTTAAATATTTTATAGTTAAAAAATTTCTGCAGATATACACCTTCCTTTTGGAGTTATGGTGTTTTGGCATTTTGAAATGATGTAATATATATATATATATATATATATATATATATATATATATATATATATATATATATATATATATATATATACATATATATATATATATATGTATATGTATATATATATATATATATGTGTGTGTGTGTGTGTATTATTCTGCTGAGAAAACATTTACTTGTCAATCCTAGGTAAAACTAAAAAGTCATTTTTGTAAATTGTAATGTGAAAAATGTTTAGTTGGGATTCAGTTGGGATTTTAGTTTATTCAACTTTAAAACATAAAAATATATACGAATATTCACATTAAAAATTATTTTATTTTTCCAGTAAAAAATTCATTTAAGTACGTTAAATTCGTTCATTTATGTTGTTTAGTGCGATTACTCTATATTGACTTTTATGTTATATTTCGTAGACTTTTTTTTTGCTTGCAGTGTAATGTAAAATATGTTGTTTTATTTTATTTTGACATTCTAAATCAAACGGAAACATGTTTCTATAAATACATGAAACATATGTGTCGTTTACATACGGTGTTAACCATTTCTTTAACGATTGTTGGTAGTTAAAATTACATTAACTTCATAAATTTTGTTGGCATTTTAAATGTACTTCTTTTCTGCAGTAAATAAAAGCTATTTTTCTGTGCGGCTATTTTAAATTGAAAGAAATATATTTCTCTTTCAGAATGGTCTAATAAAAGAATTTAAATATGGTTATTTTCATAATGGACAAAATGATAAATTCCTTTAATACTTGCAAAGGAAAAATATTAATTTTGTATAACAAAAGAAATTTATAAAATAAATATAATTGCAAAATATGTGATTAAATTTTAAGATTATTTTTATATAGTAGTATGTTTTATAAGTTACTGTCCCTTAAATTTGAATTTTACTAAACGAAATGTGAATCACATATTATTACATTAAAAAAATATATATTAAAAATTAACATTTGGTATTTAGTATATTATTATACCGCAATGAAATTTTTCGGTCTTTGAGAAATATATTTCTTGCAACTGCACATATAAAAGTTGATATGTATTCAAATTATTAAAAGTATTTCAATACTTATGATGTTGAAATACCTAAAATACAAGATACCATTATAATCTGAAAAATGCATCAAATATGTATTATACATTTTATTACGTTGCACAATAATACAAAATTATGAAATTACGTCTTTTATAGGTAATGTACATGATACAAATGAAGCGTATTTCTTTTTCAATAAATTTAATTGTATAAATGTTTAAATGAAAACAAAACCCTAAATAATTACGCGATAATATGAGCGCTAAATAAATCTCCCAGTCAAAAGCAAATGTTTGAAAGTTTAAAGATGACCCCCACATGCTTTTAAGAAAAATAGATCATTAACAGATACCCCATTGAGAAGTGACGGTCAGTGGCTAGACTACTTGGGGAGATAAAAATGAGACAGAAGTCAAACGATTTTACCAAACTACAGATACGCCATTATCGAACTTACTTCCTCTCATTCCCTTCATTTAAACGAAGAGGTGAGTGAGTCCATACCTCAGCCATAAACTGTATAAATTTGTGAAATTTTACATTTATGTTGTGATCTCAAGGCCGATTTCACAATACACTGGTTATCCGTTGTTTATTATTTTGGAAAAAAACTGTGGAAGAACTAATAAGTTTTTGTGCAGGTGATTGCAATATTGGAAACTGAATTAATTTTATTTTAAGTACTTAAAACAAAATGTTTTTATTTAAAATCTGCATATATCGGTCAATTAGCCGACGTTGTTATTTGATAGAAAATAGAAAAATAGGTAATTTTTACATACTATTATAATATCCTCTTCATGAATTATAAAATTTCAGTTTATTTAGATTATGAAGAGAATTAAGAGCTTTGGAATATTGGCAAAATGTAAAAATGAACTGACACGTTTAATATTTTCGCGATATCTATGACAGTTTTTAATTTATGTTGTTCTTACATGTGAAATCAAAAGAAGGTGTTCTTACAATTTTTTGTTGTTTAAGAGAAAATATAAAATAAACAAGTAAGAAAAGTTCATGCGTCAAGCATAGATTATGAAACACTTTCCAACACATTCATAATAATGTAACAAAACTGCACTGTTTAAAAAATTAAAATATTACGTCTCATTCAACCATATGGAAACGCATAATACATTTCAGAATCCAATTTCAGCTGTTCCCATCCGCAATTGGAAAATTATGCGAATTGCAGCCCTGTATGTGATTTATAGATTTCAATCTATTAGCTACATGCAAGCCAAAATTTTCTTCACTTAAGAGCTACATATATTTCAGTTGAAAATTTACCTTCAGGAATTTCCTCTAATAAGGAGAACGGTACATGAATACTTTTGTTCATCCCTGTATTTGAGGTATAGAATTTATATATAACGGGTAAGATGCAAAAAATTAATTTAATTTAAAAGCGCATACCAAATTTTAAACAGTGCACTCCAGCCATTATTATTCAAAGACCGTACTCTACTGTAACCGATTTCTTTTGTGCGTCCCTGTAAATGAATAAAAAATGCTATGAATGTCCTGTTCTAACGTGATCGTAGTGAAATTCAGTGATTTATATCAGTTTCAATACATTTGAAATACCATAAGGTCATTAAAATACTCCGCAAACGATTTTCCCCCCATATACCATAATGTAATGGAATACATTTGAGTGCCCTTGTAAATGAACGAATAATTCTACATACTTCATATACAATACCAAACATGCTTTCGTGACCCTAAATAACCTTTATCAATTTCATGAAAATCCGAGTATATTTACGGGAGTTATTCCCCATATACCATAATGTAATAGAATATTTTTGAGTGCTCCTGTAAATGAACGATTAATTCTACATACTTCATATACAATACCAAACATGCTTTGGTGATCCTAAATAACCTTTATCAATTTCATGAAAAGCCGAGTATATTTACGGAAGATATTTTCCATATACCATAATGTAATGCAATACTTTTGAGTGCCCCTGTAAATGAACGATTAGTCCTACATACTTCATAACAATACCAAACATGCTTTGGTGACCCTAAATAACCTTTATAAATTTCATGAAAATCCGAGTATATTTACGGGAGTTAGAGCGTGGACAGACGGACAGACGAACAGACAGACTAACGGACAGACAAACCGAATGCATAAACACTTTTCACTTTGTTGGAAAGTGTTAACGAATGCATAATCACTTTTCAACTTTGTTGGAAAGTGTTAAAAAGTAGTTTGTAAAGCGTTCTCAATTTTTGTAATTTTGTTTAAGGGGTATCAGGACTCTTAAAATTGGAAAAAAAGAAAAAAAATGTGTTTAAATTTAAAATCACTTTGCTGTACAATCTTTATACCTGGAATGAAAGCTCGATATTTTTACATTACTTAAAACCTACTTACTTAAATTTCTATGATAATTTTTTCTGAAAAAAGCTTACAAATTATTTCTAAAAAACACAACTTTTAGGTTGAAAACACCTCACAGTTGGTTTTTCCACATCTATTTCGATTATCTCTATGAAACAAAGACTGTTGTTTGAGAATTTTAGTAGCTTTGGTTGACACATAATGGTAAAACTGGCTGAAATTCTTTTAAGTATGAAAACAGATGGGTGGGTCAAGCTTCCCGTATGGCCAACCCTTCCCAGCCCCCTCTATACAAAAAAAGAGAGGTTCTTAAAAATTCATTTTGTAATATAATTAGAAAAAACGAATTTTAAAATAAGACAAGAGAATACCAGAAACATATTTGTCATATTTAATGCATAATATTCATTAAAGCAAATCATGTAAACAAAACATGCTAACACTTTTTAAATTTATTTATTTTTAAATCCAAATCTACGTAGATCGAACTATTAATTTTTTTCCTTTGGATATTTTTTTTCACCAAACGAATTTATTTATTTTATGAATTACATTTATAAATTAAACAAAAAATGTGAAAATTTAAAAAAAAAAAAGAAAAAAAACACATTAAGATAGAAAAGTTAGCTTCTTAGAGAATATATGCATATATTTTTTAAATTTCTTTCTACATATAATTACGGGAAAATATGCATTCTAAATTTCCTATTTCTATGTTGAATGCAAAGTTTAGAGAGAAAAGAAAATGTAACATTTCTTTTCCAGCATGCACACATAAAGGAATAATATCTCAACAGGAAGTGCATAAATTTATCTTTTTTTTATCAGAACCAGGTATATATAGAGCATTTTCACTTATAATGCTGACGTTTTTGTATTTGACGCAGCTGATCATTATACAGAAACTAATGGTTAATTTTAATAAGACTTTTTTAAAGACCTCTCTTCCCTATATCATTAAAGTTTCGATAGTATTGAAGAAACTTTGACATATTTAAATACAATAATTTTAAATTAATTAATTCTGAAGTACAAATTCAAGAAACATTACAGGTGGAATTTCTTTTAACACGTTAAGTGCCACGGTGACTAAAGCTGATAGCTGATAGCTGAAAAATTTACAATGTTTAAAGCAATTTTCAACTGAAATTCTGTAATAAATGAAAGGTAAGTAGATTTTAAATACATTTTCAGCAATTACTTAAAACAATATATATTTTTTTGGTTTTATATCATATTTTAGACTGTCTGTCTTCGGCGAATAACGGGTTCTAAACGGAAAGTTCCGTGTCAGTTACCGGTGACTGACGTGGCGCTAAACGTGTTATGAGTATTTTCAATGTAAAATTTAACGGAAATGGAGAATAATAGACAGGCGAGATTTAAAGTTATCTATTAATTTTAAGAAACTTTCGTTAACGCCACGATAAATATACAGATCGTGGTGCAATAGCTGTTGCACTCTTACACAAAAATGCACGAAAGAGAATTTAGTATGTTTACGTATATTAAATTCTATAATTAAACAAAAACCTAATTTGCAGAACAAATTTTTAAAAAAACAAAATTTATTTCCTAAATTGTTTAAGCCCCAGAAGGGGCAGATATTGAGATATTTCATTCAATTCGTCCTACATTTAATGTTAAAATATTGTAACAAACAAGTTAAACCAAATGAACATTAAAAAATAAAAATGAAATTCATACAATATAATACTTTAATCACCTATACACTTAGATTCCGATCAAATAAAATCGAAATAAATCTTAGACTTTTTTTTTAAGTTTTGTATTTTGCATGTATCTTATCATATTATGTACAATCGTCATAAACATAATGCAAAATCTGCAGTATAAATATTTACAACTTAAAAATGAAAAAAAGTCTAAGATTATAGTCTAAGTATATAGGTGTTTAAAGTATTATATTGTATGAATTTCGTTTTTATTTTTTAATGTTCAATTGGTTTAACTTATTTGTTACAAAAATTTAACATTAAATGTAGAACGAATTGAGTAAAATATCTCAATATCTGTCCCTTCTTGGGCTTAAACAATTTAGGAAGTGAATTTTGTTTTTTTAATTTGTTCTGCAAATTAGGTTTTTGTTTAATATGTCAAGTTTTTTAATAACTTCTGCATTCAGACGAACACATTTCAAAATTAATGGAGGGTATCATCATCAGGCTTTGATTTGTGCAATATCGCATCACAATTCGTGATGCAATTTACATATGTATAATTCAAAATGTTTCATCAGTGTTGCTGTAGTTTGGTCAAAAAATTACAATCTGAACTTAAAAAGTCTGCTTGAAAATGTAATTTTTATTTCCACTATGATGCCATATTCATCTTCTTTTTAATTCTTAAAAAAAAACTATTTCAGTTTCTTCAGTTTCATGTCTCATGCGAAAATCAGTCAACTAAAAATAGGCAAATTATTATTACGGCTTTTGAATTATTTACAACAATGAAGACAAAATGTTAAATTTTATTTGAAAATGCCCGTTGATTCTCAATGAAAAAAGCGAAATTTTGAATTGTTAAGAAAAATATTTGAATAATGTAAATAAAAATTAGCCCATGTTACTCTCTAGATTATAATCCACCTATATGTAAAGGCCTTTTATGATCCGTTTTGACACTGCCGTCAGGCAAATGTTTTTACACTTTGAATTTATAATATTATTAGAATTAGCAAATAATTAAAAATGAGTGGCATCAGGGATAAAAAGGTGGGAAGAAAAAATGAAAAGGTTATGATCTCCATAGGCTTTTTTATGTTAAATTAACATTGAGAAGTGACACTGGAAATAAATAAGTATTTCGCTGCCGCTCAATACTTAAATACGGAAATAATTTGACTACATCTTAAATAGGATGTAATCACCATGACAACCTAGAATAATCTATTATGGGATATCGTTGAATTAATTACATATGATAGGATTTAATGGAATGAAGAACACGTTTATTAATATCTTTTTAAGTTTTGATTCAATTGTCATAAAATTCGAAATGACTCAATAAAATTCTGATGCGAGTAAATATATTAAATTTGAAACCAATTGGTTGGGTAGTTTTTGCGCTGCTATCTGCAGACAGACGGACCAGATGACGACTATAGGTACTACGTATTTATATAATTACCATCGCACCTAAAAACATAAACAAATGACAGTTTCTTTTTATGTTTCTCGTGTTATGCTTTTTTACCAGAGAAAAATGTAATAAAACTACATTTTACACAAACGAATGAATAAAAGGACGTGGTCAGAAAAAGCTTTCTTGCGAAATAATTAATTTATTATACTTTTGCATTAAAACAATACATGCAAAATTACTTCTACGATAAAACGTTTATGTTTTGTAATTATCAAATGAATAATAACCTAAAAATTGCAAGTGTTCATCTATATATATAAAAGAAAGTCTGGATTTTGTATTAATCAACGCGCAGCCAAAACTACTGAACCTAAAATCTTGAAAATCGGGGTAAAAATACTTCTTAAGATATAGAGTGCCGCTAAGAAAGGATTTTCCAAAATTCCACCCCTAAAGGGGGTAAAAAATAGAACGAACTTAAAAAAAATTCCTTAAAAATCTGACTTTATAGTTATTTTTTAACTGATAACATATTTTAGTGTATTTTTGTATGCTGAATCGAATGGTACTAACTAATTTTTTTTAAGCCCAATAGTTCGAGAGATATTTCATATTTTTCTAATTTGGCACTATGTTTGGCGCCAAAACCTGAATTTTTCAAGTGATAATTTCTAAAAACTCATTCTTTTCATTCTGTTACTATAGCAAGGGAAATAATTCAAATTGAATAATATTTTAACCAATACTTTTGGTTAAATAAAAACAACTTCGTCAATTAGAAAAAAAAAATTCAAACGCCTCAAAAACTAAAACTAAATAATAAAAAAAAAAAACTGTGGTACTTTTTCGTTCTAATTTTACTCGCGATACCATGCCAAAATATATGGTATCGCGCCATTTATTTCAACCCTAATCGTGCAAACGATTTTTATTGCAAACTGTGCCACACATTAACATTTGCTAATTATTGAACGTGAATATTTTTATGCAGGAATTTTTACTGATGGAATTTATTTTATTCCATCATAATCTCACAAAACTTTTTAATTTGTTATTGAATAGAAAATATTTATTACTGATACTGATATAGATTTTACCATTTCGCAGTTATTTGATGATGAGGAAGCTACAATAAAATTATTTCAGAAGTTAGGAATTATACATATAAAAATGTTTTGTTCAAAAAACCATGAATGTCTTCATTGAAAGAATGAAATGTTTACTGCAATGTGAGATATACGTATTATGTACGCCATGCTTCAGTAGTAAAAGACATTTGCAATTTCAAAACTGCAGTTTAAATTGACTATATTTTATTACTTGCAAAATATTTATTTGTTCTTATATTTTAAGTATTTATTTTGGTACCCGTCGACCAATTTCGCCAAATTATATAAATCGCCAAACCTCTCGCCAAATTATACAAATTGACATAATTGTTATTTTAAATAACGAAAGAACAAATAAATTAGTATAACATTAATAAAAATACAAATAAAACGTTGAAATAAAAATCACCTGATGACGTAAATACGTGTAACTTGCTTAAAGTCAAGTGAATGTGACCACTACCCCCTACATACTAAATGCCTCTCGCATTCACTGTTTTCCCCATATAAGAACTGGAAGTCAGCTTAGCCCCAAAATGCTCTGCCATCTATCGGTGACAATTGACATGATTTTAGATAAATAACGTAAACAAAAATTGTTTTGAGAATATTTAAATAGAAAATTTTAAAATAAATTAGCTTAAAAAGCAAAATTTGTTAAAAAAATTTTGTTATTTATTCCTAGAATTTCACTTTTTTTTTTTTTTCTCTTTTCGTATTTATTTTAATTGTTGTATTAAATGATATTTTTTCTATAAAATATTTGAAAAGAGAAATTATTTCATAATTTCTCTTCAATTTCAAATGATGAATGATAAAATAACGCACATAATTTATTTTATTATATGAATTTTAAATTATATGTTCTTTTTTAAAATTAATTAAAATATATAAATTAATAGCACTTACATTTACTTGTAAATAGATTTCCATCAAAAATAAAATAAACAAGGTTTATGAAGTGAAAATATTTATTAACACTATAAAATGTTACATGAATTTTAATCAATGGATCAAAAACTATGAGCAAGTTTAAAAAGGTTATTGCTAAACATAAAAATATTTGATTAAATTAAATTTTACTAAATAGTAAGACATGTATTTCTTTCAGGCAAAATATTAATAATAAACAAAGTTAATGTGGGGTGAATGTGTCAGTGAAGGACAATCTTAAGGAATTGCTTTAAAAATAATTTTTAATTAATAATTATAATTAATATATTCCTGTTTTTTTACATTATATTAATCTATCAACAATATTTAACTAACTTCATAGTTGTACTTCCCATTGTGAATTAAAATTTAATTCTAATAACATAATTACTTGACACTCCAGTACTAGTACCATACAGTTGCCTCAATAAATAGATTGCAATATTTTTCTGAACTTCCCTATTTAATATTTTCTGTCTAAAATAATTAAATCATTGATATTGTGATAATAATACTATAAATATTAATTACCTTTATCATAATAATGAAACTAGCAAGTCTTTTTTTTAAGTGTTTAAAAAACATTTAACTCACAGTTTCATTTCTTTTATATTTGAATTATTAATTATTATAAGTAATCATCAAGTACTTTCAGGAAATTTAAATAGTTGGAAATATGATTCTTTTCAATGATGCTCCAAGACACCTTTTTTTTCATCTTTTTGACTACCCCCCCCCCCCATACACACACACACACACACCAGGGCCGAAACTAGCCTTTTTTGCATCCGGGGCAAACATGGATTTTGGCGCACCCCCTCCCCCCTCCCTCTTCCACAAAGTATATTTACAAAGATAATTTTACTAATTTTATAATAGACGACTTATTTCAAAATTTAAAATATGTAATCATAAAATATGTAATACTGAACTACGTAATCTACAGTGGCGGATCCAAGGGGGAGGTCCCTCTGAACACCAGCAAAAATATTCTAAAGATCATTTTTAAAATGAAATATACATTAGAGTCCCGATTATCCGAGTCCTGCCTAACCGAGTTTCCGCTTTCACAGAGTTATTTTATTCTGATGGACTGATGGCTTCCATTATTATAAAACAGCCATTATAAATGAAGTGTTAGGTGAAGATGAAAAAGCAGTCGTAAAAAGTTAGAACTCTGATTTTCTGGTCAGAATGGGAAAAAAATGGGCATAATTTTTTTTTGCCATTTTTTTTTCGTATTCTAACCAGATAATCAGAGTTCTAACTTTTTACGACTGCTCTTTCATCTTCACCTAACACTTCATTTATAATCGCTGTTCCATAATAATGAAAGCCACCAGTTCGTCAGAATAAAATGATCCATTCTAAAGGTAAAATCCTTCGTTTGGCGCCTGGGGCACATACACCCCCCCCCCCTTAGTTTCGGCCCTGCCACACACACACATACACACGCATGTTGCCTAAATAAATTGATTACAATGTTTTTCTGAAATTCCCTATTTAATATTTTCTATCTAAAATAATTAAATTATTGATATTGTGATAATAATATTATAAATATTAGTGACATTTATTGTAATAATGAATTAGCAAGTCTTCGGGTCAGGACCTCAAACGTCAATTCTGCAGCTTTTTTTTGCTTTCTCCCTGTCTCTCTTTCTCTCTCTCTCTTTTTTTTTTTTTTTTTTTTTTTTTTTTGCAGTGTTTAAAACAGTCAGCTCACAGTTTCATTTTTATTTGCATTATTAATTACTACGATTAATATATGAAGTACTTTCAGGAAATTTAATAAATTGGAAATACGATTCTATGCACTGATGTTCCAAGACACTTTTTTCATCTTTTTTTCGGGTCAGGACCTCAAACATCAATTCTGCTCTCTCTCTCTCTCTTTTTTGCAGCGTTTAAAACAGTCAACTCACAGTTTCATCTCTTTCATATTTGCATTATTAATTATTACGAGTAATATATCAAATACTTTCAGGAAATTTAATAAATTGGAACTCTCTCTCTCTTTTTTTTTTTTTTTTTTTTCTTGCAGTGTTTAAATCAGTCAACTCAGTTTCATTTCTTTCATATTTGCATTATTAATTATTACGAGTAATAGATCAAGTACTTTCAAGAAATTTAATAAGTTGGAAATACGATTCTGTGCACTGATGTTCCAAGACACTTTTTTCATATTTTTTACTATCCCCCCCCCCCCCGATACACACACACGTTGCCTCAATAAATTGATAATAGTATTTTTTTAATTCCCTATTTTATATTTTCTATATAAAATAATTAATTTATTGATATTGTGATAATAATACTATATATATTGATTACATTTATTATGATAATAAAACTAGCAAGTCTTCCGGTCAAGGCCTCAAAACGTCAATTCTGCAGTTTTTTTTTTTTTTTTAACATTTAATTCAGTTTATTTATATATATTATTATTATATATTTATATAGCATTTATATAGCATTTATTTTATATTTGTATTATTAATTATTACAAGTAATAATCAAGTACTTTCGGGAATGAAATTATTGATATATTTCAATTATCATTATAATTTTGCTGGAAGAAATTTAAATAATTTTGAATGTTATTGTATTTTCATTTTCATACAGAAAAGGTTTAGCATAATTATTTGATAAAAAGAAATACTTTGATCTATCATTTTTATTATTAATAATAACAATATTATTTCAGATTCTTTCAGATTAAGGTACTCTTTTCCTTTTAAGACATTGTAAATTAATAAAAGTACATCTTATTAATAGCAACTGTACATTAATTTAATTTATTATTATTCAACGGAATGTTATTAGAAACATGCAAATAATAGTAGTAAAAATATCTATTTGTATTTTTAAAAATACAATGAAAAAAAGTTAAAAAGACTCGTTGACTGTCTTCTACAGGAATGGTGAAAAGAAATATTTTCCTTTATTCTGCTGGATGAACAGCAGTAAGGCACACAGCAATACGGCAATTTATAGAGAATATATTAACTTCATTAAAAGTAAACATTCTGTTTAAAAAAATCACAAATTACTGCAAAAAATAAAAAAAATAATAGCTTTCAAAGGCAGGTCTATGGGGCGATCCATGTAAATACAGCAATAACATACCCCAAACAGTAGCGCCATCTATCAACCTTGCTGACTTCCATTTTTGAGTCAAATGCGAGAGGCATGTAGTATGTAGGGGGTAGTGATGTGACATAACGATCAACCATTATTGGCATTTAATCTTATAGTTTAGCAATAGATTTTTGGTAGACGGGATAACCAAGTAGTACCGTTATTTTTATTGATTTTAAAAAATGGTAGGTCAAAGTCTGTAATTTTAAAAAGATATATTTTTTAAATGTTCATTTTTTTATCAACAAAATTATTATTTTTTTCAAATGTATCATTTCATTTTTGTGCCACCTATTACGCTTGGTGATAATGGTGTTGGCATAACAGGGAAATACCAAAACAGTTACTGATTTTATTTCAAATGTAAAGAAAAAAGGTTTAATGAGCAATAAATATTGTAAATATGACTATAACTCAGATTCTACTGAACAGAATTTTGTAGAACTTACACTGTTAAATAGTAAATTTGGTTTATAAATGATTTAATGTAAAAACCATCATTCTAAGTTGCTACGGGAGTTCTAAAATTAGGTGAACTCGATTATGAAAGATTTCAAGTCAACTAATTAAATGCACAGTAAGTTAGATAAAATTTCAGGGATTTTTTTCAATATTTATCATATCATTCTGTGTTGTTTAGTTACAGAGCTATGCGGAAAAAGTTCTCAGTGGAGCAGTAAGGAAAATTGGAAGATATACGCTACAGAGATAGGGTATACTAGAGAATATATATGCTATAGTTATGGAAGTTGAGCTGAGTTCCCTAAAAAATTCAGAAGTGATGCAGTATATACCTACCCCTACCTCCCTGAGAGTTCTATAATCAGGTTAATGAGATTATGAAAGTTATATTTATCTCAATATATATATAATTCAAAGAGAAATTTCATTCCGGCCGCTTATATCTTGAGTTCTGCTGAATGGATTTTGACGGAACTTACATTGTTAGTTCGATAGTTTTTCAGAAAAGATGTTAGTATAAAACATAACGTTCTACGTTGCTTAGTTAAATAATTATGGGGAAAGTTCTAAATCAGATAAACCCAATTTTGAAAGATTTGCTTTTTTTAAAGGTTCCAGTGAATGCATTTTTATGGGATTTAAACTGTTAATTAGACCATTTTTACGAAGGTTTCGGTATATTTTCCAGTTTAAAAGATTCTGCTAAGTGGATTTCGATGCAACTTGATCGGTTAGTTAATTTTTCAGTGAATGTTTTAGTATAAAGCACATATCATTTGCTGTTGCTTGGTTGTTAGGTTGCTTGATTGTAGAATTATAGATGAAAGTTCTAGAATCAGGCGAAACCAATTATTATGAACGATCACCCTTTTCAATAAGTCCAATTAACAGATTCTGATGAGACTTGCATTGATAATTTTTCATGAACGCTTTTAGTATATTACACATTGTTCTACTGTTCTTTACCGAATCCTACGCTAACAGATCAACTAAAGAAATTGGTCCTTAACAGTCTAAATTTTGTATGACTCAATAAAAGATAAATTAGCGTAATGACATTCATATTGCTTTCAGCAATTCGGTTGGATACACCAGCTAAATGTCCATATTGCTTTAAAATGCATGCATGATCAGATTCACAGATATATTTTGTTTCATTCAAGATTTCTTTAGAAAAACCGACCAGCGTAGCGGGCGAAGGCGGCTAGTTAGCTATAAAGTTGTAAATTACGGAAGAAATTTTCATTAGTTGCATGTAATGTAAATATTCAATTTTCAATAAAAGAATTTTTGTCACATACCTACGACTAAAATGCTGTATACAAGTTTCTGAAACAAGCAGAAATATGAAATCAAAGCGCTTACAAATGCAAATTGAACTTTGTTTCTTATACAGGGTGTCCGGTCTCAACGGTGTCCAATGGCTAATTCCTAAACCGTTAGTCATAGACATATAGTTCCAATTAGAAAAAGGCTTTAAATCAGATAAAGAAATATTTTAAAAGCGATTTGGGTCAATAAAAACATTTTTTAAAAAATTACGAAATTTAAATTTTTATACTGTCCCCCAGTACTATAAGTTATATTTAGTAAAATTTTCGTATTACGCTGACAAGTAAGACAAAAAAAGTCCCATTCATATAACACTAAAATTGTGTAAGTTATGAAACTTTAAAAATGCATGACTTATGCCACTTTTCTGCTCTGAAAACAAATGAGTTCGGCTTGGCTTTGAGGGTTCACATTCCAAGTGCTTAAAGTATTCGAAGATCTCCTTTCATGTGTATCTGCGCTTTGAAAAAAATCTTACAAGTATTACGATTAAGTTAACATTTATTAAGTTTCAGATTGGCTGAAATAACATATGTTTTATTTTGTCATGATTTGAGACTGTTTCTTTTATGATTTATTTTAATAAAATTATGTTATTTTTATAAGTTTTTATGTTACTTCAACGCTCTTATATATTTTTTTCCAGTTCAGAATTTGTATTCGAACTTTAAACCACTTTCAAATATCCGAACAAGATTACATTTTACATACTGGCGCAAATCCGATAACAATCTAATATTATTATGATTTTCGGTGGTTACCATTTATACTTATTTTATAGGATAACACAAAAAAATTTCGGATAGTTTACCTCCAAGAATTTCATGAAAATTTTTACATTAGATAATACAAGAAGGAGATTGTTGGTTTTTTTTTTAACTCGTATGTATTTTTTAGCACTGAATCCAAAATTTGCCTTAATTTTTAACCATCATGTCAGGATATTTCGCAAATCATAAATTGTCGAATTTAAAGAATAACAAAAATTGGATACTATAAAGTAGAGGAGATGGTTGTATTTTTTAACTTTTGATAATTGATTTTTACGTACTTTTTAGCACTAAATCGGAAAATGACTTTCATTTTTAACCATCACGTTAGAATTTTTTTACGAATGTGTAAGTTAAAATATAGCGAAAATTTCATACTATAAAACATATGTAAAAATTTTTGTAAAACTTTGTAATATGTAAAACTTTTTTTATTTTATTTTATTCAATAATTTATTCGATATTTTTGCTTATCTTGGGATTCTTACAGCTGGTTGGTGTGATGAGATGGGGGAGAAGATTAAATTTTAACTTTGAACTTTTTAACTTTGAAATTTACAATTTGCGAAAAATCCTGATGTGATGGCTAAAAATGAAGCTCAATTCCAGAATCAGCGGTACAGAATACATAAGAATCAATTATCAAAATCTAAAAAACATGAAATAACCCAACTTTTGCAGACTAGTGTAATCTAATAATATTTTAAAATACATATCATTTTGTAAAGAATTGAGGCTGTTAATTTAGCATCATTTTACTTAACAAAAATTCTGTTTTTGTCTTTCTTCTTAAATGTTTATTACAAATTGTATATTTTGCATTAATTGAATGAATGACTAAAGATTTCAAATTTATATTGCAATGTTAATTTGACTGTCAACCATTTTTTAATATATCTGACGAAATTATATTTCGATTAAATTTATGAATGACCCCCAATTTGCAGCCAAAAATATTCTCAAACTTTAAACAGGTATTTCTCGGTCAATTTTAATCGTAGAACAACGGGACTTTTTTTGTATTACTTGTCAGCGTAAAAGGAAAATTTTACTAAATATAACTTATAGGACCGGGAGACCGTATAAAAATTTAAATTTCGTATTTTTTTAAGAAATGTTTTTATTGACCTAAATCGCTTTTAAAATATTTCTTTACCTGACTTAAAACATTTTTAGGTGCGTTCGTAATTATATAAATACGTAGCACCTATAGTCGTCGTTCAGTCCGTCTGTCTGTCCGTCTGTCCGTCCGTCTGTCCGTCTGTCTGTCTGTCCGTCCGCATATAACAGAGCAAAAACTACCCGACCGAATGATCTGAAATTTTTAATATATAATTGCTGCAAAATTTTGTCGAGCCATTTCCAATTTTATGAAAATCGGATGTATAGTTTAATTACAGGGACACCCAAAAGTTTTCCGTTACATTACGGCCAATGGGAAAAATTATAGCAAATGCATTTTAATGATTTTACAGCCTTCCGAATGGTCTGAAATTTTTAATATATAATTGCTGCAAAATTTTGTTGAGCCATTTCCAATTTTATGAAAATCGACATTTATAGTTTAATTACAGGGACACCCAAAAGTTTTCCGTTACATTATGGCGAATGGGAAAAAATTATTGCAAATGCATTTTAATGATTTTACAGCCTTCCGAATGGTCTGAAATTTTAAATATATAATTGCTGCAAAATTTTGTCGAGCCATTTCAAATTTTATGAAAATCGAATGGATAGTTTAATTACAGGAACAGTCAAAAGTTTTCCGTTACATTACGGGGAATGGGGAAAAAATTATTGTAAGTGTATTTTAATGATGTTACAGACTATGCACGTATGAAGCGCAAAAAAATATACATTCAGTACGATATGGGGTGCAAAACATAATTATAAAACTAGTTATAGTACGAACGCACCTCATTTGCCACGTTTGACGAGCAATTTCCAACTTGTTGTAATTGGAACTATATGTCTATGACTAACGGTTTAGGAATTAGCCATTGGACACCGTTGAGAGCGGACACCCTGCATATTGTGCCAATGGAACGCTCGACATAAGGTGCAGTATACGCAAAAGACACTTCCTAAAAATCAAATATATTTCCTTAGGAGAAAATGATTCTTTCATGCTTTTCCTTTTTCCTTATGATGATTTATCGAAAAAATCAGAAAAGATAACTTCTGCGATTTGTTATTTCCTTTATTAAATTCTTACACGCAACCATTCGGAATTGTAAATAAATCTAAAAGAAATATAATTATGGCATGTATCACTATTTCAAAACAAAGGTACATACAAAAATAACATTAATCGTTAAATTTATATTAAAATATACATATCGAATTTGATTATATTCTAAAATGTGGAGGATCCTACTTACGACAAATTTATGAGTTAATTATGAATACATTTTCATACCAGTTCTCAAAAAAAAAAAAAAAAAAAAAAGAAAAAAAAGGCGCCCATCGTAAATTCCGTAAAAAACAGTGCAGTGAATTTTAAATTGTTCGTACTAGTGGAAATCTGACATTTAGACGTAAAAATATTCAATGGAAATTGTACTTTTAAATCAGACTTGAAACCCCCTTATGTTAGAATTGATAATTTATCATAGAAATGGTCGAATAATCCCTGGAAAGACTGCAAAAAGACACTCAAAAATATTTCACGATTATAAATGTGTTTGCATACCCTATCAGATTTAAAGTTTTCCACACGCTTAAAAAACCAATATTTCAAGATTTATATTATATACTTTCATATCTACGATTAATAAATATCTGATTTCATGAAGAATTAAATAATGTGATGTGAGTCGGCATACTTATCAGTCATTTTTTTCAAAATTTAGATAGATTGTTATAGTGAACATATTGTAAATTCATCATATCACTCACCCGCAAGGAAAGTAACACATCTCGACAAAAGTAACTTTTACAGGAGAGGCAAATGGAAGTTTCGCAATTTTTTAATCCAACATAAAACGATAGCACTTAACTCTACAAGCAGCTGTAAAAGGTTACATAAAATGCGTAAAACCTTTAAGAATCAAGACATAAAAAAAGATGGGGTGAATTTACTAAATTTATGCCCCCCCCCCCTAATAAATATAACGCCTTGTGACACTTTTCTTGTTGCACAATTTGTCAAATTCAAGTCGTCTTTCAAAATTGTACGTGCAAAATTGCAGATTTTTAACACTTTTCACCAAAGTTGAAAGTGTTTACAAATACGGTTTGTCTATCTGTCTGCCTGCCTGCCTGTCTGACTGATTGACTGTCTGTTAGACTGACTGACGGTCTGTCTGTCTGTATGCCCGTCTGTGCTCTAACTCGCGCAAATATCGTACGATTGCCATGAAATTCTTAGATTTTATTGGGTATCACTATGACGTAATTTCTATTGTAAGTGAAGTCTATAGTGTTTACAGTTCATTTACACAGACACTCTAAAGAATTCAGTTATATTGCGGTGAATGGGAAAAAAATTGTTTGTGGTATATTTTAATGACATCATACTATTTTAAACACACTAAAATTTATATGTGTACTACGGCATTGACTGTAGAATATGGTGTGCATAGTCTATATAGTCTTTACAGGGACACACAAAGAATTTGGCTGAAGAAGAAGTTTAACTATTGGGATCTTTGAACAATAATTGCTGGAAGTGCGTTTGCAGTTGTGCTACGCGTTTTACATTGAACTATTTATTTAAATATTACTTGGTTTCGATAAATTCTATAGATTATGTACATGGCTGCCCAAAAGTTCTCATGTACATTTCCGTTTATTCACAGAAATTACTGAATGGAAAATTTCAACTGTACTATGCATTTCACTTAACTAACATTTAGCATACTATGTAGTATACATACAACCCCATAGATCATATACAGGGCTGCACACAAAAAAAGGTATTTTTTCGTCTTCATTGTAATAGCGGAAATTGGTTTTTCTAAATGCTTATTTATACACGATATTTCACCTTAATAAACTGTGAAGATTTGTTACAGTATGCTGATTGTGTTTGAAAGTGTTAGATAATCTATGCTGGACGCATGATTTTTTGTTCTTGTTTTAAAATACAATGTTTTAATTTTAATATATTATTATTAATTATTCAAGGAAATTAAAAGAAAAAGCATATTTCAAAACTTTTTTATAATTAATATTCAACTATAATCTTACAATTGTATTTCAGCGAAACAAAATTATAGTTACTATAAAATAAATATGCAATATAAGCATACAAGGACTGATTATAAAATTCATAAATTACATAGACATAATTACGTCATTAAAATATTTTCTATAACAACTGAAAAATAGAAGAATTCGGTAAGTTTTTTTCATGCTTCAATAGTAATAATTATTTATTAGTTCAAAACATTTCTATATATTTATAAACTACATTAATATAAAAAAGAACCTTACTTAGGTTGGTTGGTTGGTTGATTTTTGACGGCTAATTATCTGCACGAGGGATATAGGCCCAGGGGGGGAGTGCCCTTCGTGGGGGTCTTTCTAAGGAACCTAACCCGTATTTACGCATGGAAATCCATGGCTCAAAGAAAACCACGAAAACTCCGAACGATTAGGCCGACGGGCGCGATTGGGTTTGAACCCAGCACCTCCCGTCTACCAGCTTCGAGAGAAGAACCTCTCAGCCACTAGGAATCTTACTTAGGAGAGCAAAAACACAATAATTATTGGTTGTTGTTTAGCAATAATTCAAACACAAATATATTTTTTCAGTTTTCAGAGTTCTTTTCTCCGAAAGTATGAACAGATTATTACGTTTGTTTTGTAGCTTCGTTGAGCTTTTGAAAAAGACAAAAATATATTCAAAATGCATAATTAGAAATGAAAAACTAGACAAGTGGTTTTTATCTTTTCTTTTTAAAATTTGTTATTCTTATAAAAGTAAATATTGTAGAATTTTATAGAACTTTCTCAAACTGGAACTTTATTTTAAAAAGTTCTGTATGGATGTTACACAGTCTTTTATCTTCATTGTGAATGCTCTAATGTTTCAAAAAAGGGACATAACTTTGAGGGGTATGCTTGGAAGCACCTAAAGGACAAGCAATATTGTTTCCTCCGTTAACTCAAATGAAAGATTTTCGAATACGCTTCATGTAAGGTAAAAGCTCCCTTTTACCTCTAGCTTTAAGTAAGAAAAATCGCCTTAGTCATCAGAATATTTTACGTTGAATGAAAAAGAGGTTGATTTATCAAATCTTAAAATTTTGATTCGAGAAAACTGAAAAACATTATCTTCATTATCTTTCAAATAATTTCAAAGCACACCCCAATTCACCGCTCAATCGTTTTAATCCTAAAAAATCAGAGTGAACTAACTCATTCACTGGAAAATGTCTTTTCTATGGAAATGTTTTCTTTTACTTTCTCATCAATGTCACATACTGCTGAGGGATGTAAATTTGACCTTTTCCCCCCCTCTATTGTACTGAATGGGCAGCATCCTTCATTTTACGTGTGTCCACATATCAAGAACTTTATAGATTTTTAGTGTCTTAACAGCATGCATGAAAACGAAATAATACATTTATTTTGATTTTGTCCGTCCCTGTTATCATAGTAAAAAGTTTATTCCAATTTTTACCGTCAATACGTGATTCAATTTCTTGTAAATGCATCTACAACTAAGTATATATTTTATTTGCGCCGCGTTGACCCTCATATTCATTCCAAAAA
Source organism: Maratus speciosus (assembly GCA_963932465.1). Lineage (NCBI taxonomy): Eukaryota > Metazoa > Arthropoda > Arachnida > Araneae > Salticidae > Maratus > Maratus speciosus. The sequence continues at coordinate 533,807,991 of OZ010791.1, read as the reverse complement.
TGACATTCGACAACATCAATACTTACCTGACAAATTTTAATGTTAACTATTAACCTATGGCCTAACTATTAATGAAATGACAATATATTAATCACCAATACAGCGATATATCGCCAGATAAGGAAATTTTCGTATTTTTATTACAATGGCAATAAAGAAAAATTTTATAAATTGCTTGAGTACACTGTAAACAATAATCTGTAAAGTTACTAAATTTTTTCTTGGAAACTGGGATTCCTAGAACTTTTTATGTAACGGCAACAACAAAAATTAATGTAACAGATACACTTTTGCACAGCAAATCAAAAATTCTGTAAGGTTACTTAGAATTTTGTAGAAAACAGAGATGCCTTGAACATTTTATGTAATTGCAACAACGGGTTACAGATAAAATTTTAGTAAGATTACTGAAATTTTAGTTCATTCTTTTATAAAGCTAAAGATTTGTAGTTTTTACAAAACACATTTACAACTTTTTTATACAGTGTACATATAAAATTTTAGTAAGCATACAGATTTCTGTAACATCTGTAGAATTACAGTTTTTTTTTTTTTTTTCCGTGTATGAGTTTATAGAAAACTTTTTGTAAGATGTGTCGTTTTTAATGTTTCATCACTGCGCATTTCCCGTAATGGAAAAGTGACACAAAGTGTAATATAGAGGTTTACCATATAACGGCAAGAATAATAATTTGCCTATAGCAAGACGAACCTACGACACATCTATTTATGGAATAAAACACAGAGAGAATTTTTGCGAGATGTGTCAATTTTCTTGCGGGTGACCGATATTAACACATCAATAGCATTGCGTTATTTCAAATTTAAATCTAGTAGAAAGTGCATACTGCTAAAATAGAAACAAAACTTACTTGAACTCACAACTTTATGAGAGATCGAAAACATAATTTTCAGTTCCTTGCAGAATAAAATAATTGCAATTACATTAATAAGCTATATAAATACATGCCAAATCATATAATATTTTAAATCAGAAAAATAAATTATGAGAAATATTTATAAATACATTTTTAAGTATGTATTAAAACTATTTATTCTTCAATATATTTTGCGATCAAAAATATTTTCATTAACTTATAAATAAATGCAAAGTTTCATTTCATTTTATCGAGAATTTTGCATTAATTAGGCTAATATGTGTTTCAAAATTGTTATTGCGAGTTTATCTCCCATGTCTTTATTAATAAGTAATTATATAAACTGCATGCAGGGATTAATCATAGGTATATTTATCGACAAATAGATTTAAGAAAATTGTTGTAATTTGTTTTGAAAATATTTAAAATAGAAAGCTCCGAATAAATATTTTTACTACGCGATTTTGTGTGTGTGTCCTAATGTAGTTGCTCATTTTTTGGCCAATATAGAATGGGTTTTTTTCGTATACATTCACTGAAATTTAAGTGCAATTCTGTATTATATTTCATAATATTAGATGACGAAGAAACATGTTTATCTACTTCAAATGATTAGTTACAAGTAAAAAAAAAACTTAATATATATGTCAACGTCCACTGTTACTCCACTCATATAAGATATATCTAATTTGTAACAAAAATATATATATATATTTTTTTGTCCATTTGTCCATATAATAAATCAAAATTTATTTTTCTTGGGATCAGAGTGTCACAAGAGTAGCAAAATTTTGATTTAATTTACAGACAAGTATAATGCTTATTGTTACAAATTAGATATTTGTTTCGTGATTGGAACACAATGGTATTTAGGGGCTTATATCAATTTTTATCTTAATTATATTTTGTGATAAAATAATTGGAGTTATGTATAAAAAAATTGCTCTAATAGTGTGGTCAAAAGAGTAACGAATGGACGGTCTCACACACTCCTTATTTCATATGCTCTTTAAATAGGCTACAAATATTCTTATTAATGAAATGTTTTTTTTTTTCAAATATTTAAACTCAGTTAATTATGCCTGATGCTCAAAAAAGTTTAAACAGTTCTATGCAATTTCATATAAAAGTAAGGTTCGAATGACGACTTTGAAAAAACTTTTATTTGAAGGAAAAAAACACATCTAGCATTTTTTGTAGTTTATGACACCTATTTTTTTTTAAGCACATTTGAAGTCTGTAAGTATTATTATATAGTTTTGTTGCAATGGCAACTGACGTGCAAATGATAATATCTATACCATTTATGTAAGTGATAGTTTCAAGCAACATATAGACGTGACTTAAAATCCACAATGCTAGATCTAATCAGTAAAAATCTATTATTTTAATCACTAGCTTTTTTCGGTTACATAGAATGAGACTTCGAGCAGAAAATGCCGATGCCATAGAAGCAATTACTTGCATGAAGTTAATAGTAAAAGCAGAATCACGATTGAAATCGCTCCGAGATCGGGACGGAATTAAATAAACTCAAAATTAGCCAATAACATACAATACGGTGAGATCAATTTAAGAAGATACAAGTGACAATTTTTTTTGTTAATGTTACGTAGTGAAAAATGGCAATTATGAATTTTTTAACGATAAAAGGTTTAGAGCAGAAGTAGATATCCTGCAAAAGCACAAGAACCACAATTGACAGGAAGTTGATAAAATGACAAGGACGAAGAGCAATAATAGCGAAAGTTAATTAGGAAAAATAATAAAAGCATAGACACAAAGAACTTACTGAAATAATTTTTCACGCTGCAAAACAGCTAGATTGTATAGCTAATGGTCAAAAATATACAGATAGTGTATCTGGATAATTTAGCATCGGAATCAGATTAAGATTGGGAATGAACATTGCCATCCATTACTAGTTGAATAGATCTTTTCTTTTCCTGTATTTTAGTTAAAGTACGGTGGTGTCAGAGAACTACTGAGGGAGAATTAGAACGAAAGTTTAACATTATAAAAGGAAAACACCGGTGGTAAATAAATTGAAACTTAATAAAAACTGACAGTTAATGCTCACTATCCTTCACATAAGGAACTTACACTCACAAATATTACAATAATAAACGTAAAATAACATTATGCTAGTTTTCTAAAAACTGAAACTTCCAGAAAATGATAATATATAAGAAACATTATTTCTTTCAGTGACAAACGTTATTAATTTCTTATATATATTATTAGTGCGTGTACAGGTTTAATAGTAAAATATTTAATTATTATTTATATAGATTTTAGTTGAAACTAATAATTTTGAGATCGTACTCCAAATATTTTCACTTAGTTTTTATCTCGATCAAAAAGGGATATTCTTTAAGAAATAAAAAATAATAAAAATGACTTTGGAGTTTTAACTTTTGTCATCTTAACTTTTATAATAACATAAAATATTTTCCCATGAGCAACAGTTTCATGACCTGTTTCACACGACAGTTCAATCAGTCAGAAAATTCTTTGTATACGGGGGATTTATTTCAACAAGAAAAGAAAGCATAATTTTACAAGTTATACATTCTCAAATGCCCGATAAAAATCTTTTCATGCTTTTAGTATATATTTAGGTTATTTTTCATGTATAGTTATTAAGTGTGTCTGAATTTTAAATCCCTTAATGCATTCGAATGAAATATATTTTTTAAAGTAATTTATTGAATTAATTCTATCATAGTTATTTTTATAACATATAAACTTAGATTGTTACTTTTAAACCGCGGTTAGGAGAATATGAGGTTGTACTTATAGGATCCATAATTGGATAGAAAAATGAACAATATATAATTAAATTTATTCGATGTCGAAAAGACGAATATGTTAAAGAAACATATCATACAAAGGAAAGTAATATACAAGAAGAGGGTGTGCGAAATGTCATGAATAAAAGTTTCTTTCTTTTAACAATTGTCATATTAAAAATACATTTTTAGTTTGTTTAATGAAACTCAATACATTTCACGGAAATGAGGAATGAGATAGAAGATACTTTTATAAAAATCTGATTTTGGTGAAATATGCATTAATCATTTGTATTCATTTTCAATTGATATTCATAAAGAATATCAAGAATATATTGAATATGTATATCTATTTCATAAACCAAGAAAAGGGATGATGATGTATATGATTTATTGGAAATATATTTTTCAGAATTATTCATTTAACATAGCAAAACATTTCTATTGAATTATTTTACACAAGCTTTAAGTATGATACATTAAATATGTTTAAATAATTTCAGGTAGGATAAAAATTTCCATAAAACAGCATTTTCGGGAGGCAGTATTTTGTATTTGAATATTTAAGAATTTGGTGATAAAAGTCACTTTTTATTGGTATTATAGAACTGTACAGATCAACCAACCAACCAACACAAGGATTGAAAAATTTACGTCGGAGATTGTTGTAGTTACTTAAAACTACTGCCATATTTTAATTTAATTTAATTTAAGAAATATTTTATTAATCTTTATTCATTTAATATTAAAATTCGCATTCTAAAATTATTTTAATTCCTTCCTCTTTAAAACTTACTCTGTAATCTTTTCTTTCATGCGTAACATTTCATTTCATTTTAAAATGATAAACATAGTTTTGAAATCTGTACTTCTGGGAAAAGAATTCTCTGGAACTTTCTAAACAGGCTTCCATTAGTGAAGTTATTTCCTCTTGTAACTCCTCCCCTTAGCCAATAAAATTCAAATCAGTTTAATACGTAATTTCAAAAATTGTTACACTTTACTACTATTTGGCATCTTATCTTAATGAAATCTATAAAATTTAATCTAAAGAAAGCAGTTTTTCATATCCTTTCGCATTACAAGTTATGATTTGCCAACCCTGCCAATTGGCGACTTTGTTGTTACAGCAACCTCGTTTACCCTAGCAACGCTGAGTGTACGCGCTGTCATTATAATTCTGACAACAAGCGCAGAAAGCGTTGCAGCCTTGCCCTTCTGCAAGATAAAAGAATCTTGTGCGTGCAGGGAAAATAGTAAAAGTGAAAGAATGTGTTATTTTAAATTAAATGGTTTTTATCACCTGCATTATTTCATTTGTTTCCTGTATGGATGATAACAATCCCACGAGATGCAACGACGATTCTTCAGTAATAATAAGTGGGTAGACTCCTATAGATTGTTGTATAGCATGAATTATTATTTTTTTTCCTTCGATTGCTGCTTTTGTTCGGAATTTTGAATCGATGCTAAAATCTTCTAAATTCTTTGTTTTTTAGCGAGTGCCTCCACACTCCCCAGAGAAATATTATTATTTTTTCTCATGTTATGTGCCTATGGAAAAACATCGATTGTTTATTATTCAACATAAAAAAATACATCTATTAATAAGAGATATCCTCTACGAATGTTTTTTTTCTTTTTTTTTTTTTTTTTTTTCAAGGTGAATTTTAGTAAAGCCATTTAATTTTGCATCCACTACTATTTTTGTTTTTCAGATCACTTCAGGTAACATTTTTTTTTTTTGTTTTTATTTTCTTTTATATCTGCATTTTTATTTTAACGAATCATTTTTAAAATGATTGTCATGTCGTCGTGGACTTTTGTGACTACAATTCTGTTTACTCTTTGATCACAAGATAAATTATTGGAATATTAATATCATTTCAGTGCTACAAAATAAGAAGTATTATAGTATCCTTTCACATTTTACCATCACAGTGATAATTTTTAATTTGATGCATATTCATCTGCAACGTTTCAGAGACTTGAAATGCATGATCTGTATTCTATTCTGGTATACAGGTATGAAAGGAGAAAATCAACTGTCATGTAAATTACAAGGAAGAGATTAAATTAATACTAAAATTCTTATTGTGAATATTGTCGAGAAACCTGAGCAACGATGTTTTAATATACTTGATACATTTTCATATCAAATTCGTTTTATGTTAGTTAAAGTGATAAGATATGTGATAAATGTATTTTATAATTTACGAAATTATTTTTAAGAAATATCTTGATGTTTTGATGGCTTCAAGAACATTGGCTTTTATTATTTTGTTTTAAGTTGATGATAATTTGTTTGAAGTAAAGTTTCTATTTTAAAAGACAAACAAGCTGCTTTTTATAACCTGTTTATTTAAACGCTATCAACTGTAAAATATTGTTCTTACAATTCGATTTTTAAATGGATTCATATCAGGTCTGCTTGCATAAATAGAAATCTTTCTGCTACAATTTTCAAAGAGTAAACAAGAGACTATTTGAACATCATGAAATCTTCATAGTTAGGCAATACTAGCTCATGTTGGATTTTATTTATTAACGTTCCAAATTTTTATATTCTTTCGTTCTATTTCCAAACTCATAGTATAAGGGATGTTATAAAATCACGATTTATTATTGTGGATGTGTGAGTGAACACGGTAAATCAAAAACAATTCCTTTCATTGAAATCCCAATCGCCTAATATCTTATAGACCACTGTCACAAGAGCTGTATAAGCTCTCTTAAAAATCAGCCAACTTATTAGTTATTTAATAAATTTAAAACAGTTTTCAATCTGTTTTTCAACAGTTTCTATAGGAAATATCACCAAGAAAATGTGACAGCTTATCAGCGAAAGTCGACTAATCGTCTCATTACGGTGATAATAGTGCAGTGCCTTAGATACGTGGAGATAGTCACATGATAGTACCATGGCTTTCGTGGCTGCCTCACTATTTATTTTATCACTTTTGTAACTGTGTTGTCCAATTATAGATTGCCATTAATTATATTTCTTGGATTTGTTTGTACGTTTTCGAAAATGGAAGGGAAAAAAGAAAAGACGGGGAGGTTGCTCACTCTTCTTCAAAACTCACAGGAGTAGCCTACAAAGAGCAGCCTCCGCTTCTCGAATTTGATCTCGCAATTTAGAACCTTGATCAGGTGAAAAGGTCACCACCTGATTAGACCCCTCCAGAGGTAATATTAATAGGAAAAATAGAGGACTTCGCATCCATGACGTTTTTTATATGTACCAGTGCCACTACCGTACATGGAGAATTTTTAGCTGGTGGTGAGTCTGGAACCCGCGATTTTTTGGCTACGCTCTGCCAAATGGGCCACCGCTGCCCGTATATGCTAATTTGTTTTATTGTTAGGCATTGATGTGGGCGTGAAGTTCGCCACTGTCATTTGATTTTTGGTTACGTTTCTTAGTTAGTTTTCAGTTTCAGTCTCAGTTTCTTAAAGTTTTTCTTTCACTTTTCTTGGTAGGACATACTATTGACAACACCATAAGTATAAAATGAACAAGGGAGAATAATCATGCATTTCAGATAGACTATATATCACTTTCAAACAACAACAGAATACTGCTGCAAAATTATAATTTTACGAACAATGAAATGAAATACCTATATACAGGGCTTAATTTTCGCCGGAGCCCACCGGAGCTCAGCTCCGGTACCTCTCTGTTTTTAGTAAATATTCAGACATTGGTCGGAATTCATCGGAGGTCATAAATATAGGCCTCCGGAGCCCAGTGTAATAGAGATTCCGAAAATCAGAAGGCCAAATTACGCTTCCCTTTCCCTCCCATCTCCATGTTTATGCATTATTTTCTATCAAAACACTTATATGGGCTGTAGTGTGTGTCGCATTCGTAGGACATGGAGATTTTCTGAAAACTTTTCTTATAAAGGTTTTTGCTAGTTCATTCTTTATATATATATATGTGTGTGCATAGCTACGAACAAGTCTTTTTTGTGTTAATACTATTTCCGAATCCTTACCTTATTTAATTTCAGAAACTGCTATTAATTAACATTAAAATTGTTCAAAGATTTGTATTCGGAAGAAGTGATTAAGGCTGTTCTTAACTGCTCCGCTGAACAAGTGCAAAACGTTCTGACACATTTATAAAATTAATTTTTTAAAGGAAAGATATAAAAATGGAAAGCCTGACCATGGAAGCGATTTGGAATTGAACTGATTTTTTCATTTTTTGATCAATCAATTACCCATTGAGTTATAAGCAATATCGATCACGTGACAAACCCGTTTTTCGCCCACTCTTGAGTGATTTTTCTACTTTCGCGCGGAAATTCGGTTCAAAAGGTCTAATTTGACATTATTTTCTGAAATAGCTATTACGTTTGCATAAAAATGGAAAAAAAACCGCTCGATGACATAGTTTCTGAACACCACCACCAGCTAGTTTCATGCATTTTCGAACAAAACTAAATTAAAACTTATGTCAGGAAGTTGCCCTTTTGGATTTGAGAAAAGCCTTAACTAAAAAAATCCCTGCCGGCACGGACTACAGGCGGAAGTAGATTTTGAAGTTAAGTGTATTAATTGCACCAACAAAAACTAAATCATGATTAGATATAAATCCACTTTAACAGTTTTATCTGGCCACTTTTGACGAGTTTTTATTTCATTTTTATATAATAGCTGGTTTTATTAGAATCATGTTAATGCGGGATGAAAAAAAATACTTTCCCATGCTCAACAACTCGAAATTTTCTGGCACATTTTCAGATTAATTTTAAATAGAGAAAATACGAAACTTGCCGACGTGATTTCTGAAAAGATTTATAAGCGACATGTGTTTTTATTTTTCTTTCAATTAATTGAAACTTGATTAATAAACAATTATTTTATCAGTAGGGCAATATTTTTCGTTTCTAACAAAATAGCTTCGGGAAATTCTGTTCAAAGGGCCCACATTGACATCATTTTTGAAATATATTCTGCCTCTATCAAAAAATCGATCATTACGGTATATCATATAGTTTTTGAAGAAGAGAATCTATCAATTGGACGCGTTTGAGAGCAAAAATTAATTTAAAAATGAGTCAGAAAATAAGCAGTTTGGATTTGAATACATTCTTAATAAGATGATTTTTTTCTTCAATCGCTATGTATTTTTTAATTTGTTTTTGCTGTAAGAATTGGTCCTATCAAAAACTTGTCTATATAAATGTTGAAGATATATGATAAATTCATGGGGATTTTATATCTTGTGAATAGACGGAGTTATGGAATTTTTTCTTTTTCACCCCTCCCCCTTTTTTTGTTTACATTTTAATTTTTTTTTGCTGTACGAATTGGTCCTATCAAAAACTTGTGAATACAAAAGCTGTAGATAATATTAAGGAGATGTATATTAAAATTAATTGGATTTGATAGCTTGAGAATTGACGAAGTTATGAATTTTTTTCTCCCCAAAACCCCATTTTTTGCGTCCCTTGAGCCCATTTTTAATTTTATCCAAAATCTGGGATACATAAATTTTTGGTCCTATTTTTTGAAGTAATAAAAACTTTAAACTGATTTGATTTGTACAAAAATTAAGAAGTTATGGGTTTTTTTCTGTTTTCACAAAACCCCTACCTATTTCCATTCCCTTGGTCCGATTTTGCCCATTCACGAACTTGACCGAGATGTTATGCCCCTTGATTTTATGTATCAGTTTGGAAGAGATTTGTGCAGAATTGTGGAAGTTATCATGTCCAGAAGAAAGATATATATATATATATATATATATATATATATATATATATATATACAGATAGATAGATACATATATATATATATAACGTTTTTTACTGATGGTGGTTTTGGGTTCGAGGGGTCATGATCGGTGTAGATCTGCAAAATTTTTTCAGAAATTCCAACATAGGAACGACGCCAATAGGTAGTATTTCATACGAAATCTACCTAAAAGTGGAATTGTTGACAGCTAAGTATATGCAGGTAGATATCTCAGCAAAGAAACAAACAGTGGGCCATCAGCTAGAAAAAAGATGCAGCCAGCAGTGCTATCAGCGGTAAAGTGCAAGGGTGCCATTACTTAAACCTGTCGAAAATTTTCCAAGCCGAATGCAGCTGGCCCATCAGTGATGGCCAACAGCAAGCCAGCATTGGTGTGCCATCACATTACTTCAATCCGGCACTTTTCCTACAGTGCTAGCAACTATCCCACTGCTATTCCTTTGCTGGCCCAGCACTTTCCATTACAAAAATTTCTTATAGAATTCAATAAAAAAAGTATTATATAATTATTGCTCTTTTTTCTATAAGCTTGTTTCACCAAGAGACACAGAAACATCTGTAGAAGTGTCTATAGAAACATTTGAACTGCATGTGGTCACCCTCCCAAGTACTGACCGGTCTCGACGCTGCTTGGTTTTCGTGATCGGACATGAACAAGTGCTTTCAGCGTACGCTACAATTGCTCGTAGTTTCTAATTTCTCATTACACTATTTCAAGTTTGTTTCTTTTGTGATTTACGTTCCCAATCATTCAACTGGTATAGAAATTATTCTATTGTATAGAAATCCTATGAATTTTATACGCTTTTTTTATTATTGATTCTGAACTACGTAAATTATGGAAACCGAAATCCTTTGTAACCTAGTAAAACCAGATTTAAGGAGAAAAAAAAGTGCGTTGAAATAAAGAATTTATTTATTTATTCATTTACTTATTTATTATGTTGGTGGCAGTGGTGCTATATTTTTTACAGTTTCAAAAAAAATTAGCTTCACAGCTTAAAATGTGTTAAGATATTCATTTCAGATTTGTGTTCAAATACTCAATGTCTTCGATATTCGCAGCGTCACCTGGCATAAGGGTTCCCAGCAATAATGCTGCAAAAGTTCGTGCACTTCCATGTAGTGGTGTGCCAGCACTTGAGATAAAATGGATGCCCACTAGAATTTTATCTGATGATTTCCAACAGCAAAGTTGACTGAAGCTGTCCAGCAGTGGTCATGCAGTGGTAGACCATCAGCCAGCACTTCTCCATCATTACCAGCACATATCTTGTTGCTGGCCAGCAATTTCCTCTTTGCTGGGGTATTTCAAATTTTTGTTTTGCTAAAGAAAAAAAAAGATGCTTTATATTTTGCATTTAATGAATGAAATATAAAGATGGGGATTCGAATGATAGCTGAGTGTGGGGGGGGAGGGGGGCACGCTACGTCTTTAGTACTGCAGAATATTAGGGCTCCGGTACTTTTTTCGTTAGAAATTAAGCCCTGCCTATATATGACATTTATATAATGTAACGAGCTAAGTGAACAATATAAAAACATAAGGCTGTAAAAATTCGTTATCAATAATTGATGTCCATATCTGGCAAAAAATCGAATTTTTTCGTCGAACCATGTGTGTTATCTTTTTAATAATCTATTGTGAATTTATAATCACAACTTTCAACCATGTTGGCAAGTCTTGAAAACGATGTGAGAAACTACTCACTCGAATGAAAAAATATATTTCTTATTCCAAGAAAATATTTCCTGGTTTGTTTCTCTAAAAAAGAACATTTCCATTGAGAAAAGCAATAGAAATCACTTCTCAAGTGTAACAAATGGACTGGAAAGAAATGAATGTGAAAGTATAGCATTCTTTATTTAAAAAAAGAAGTTTTATTCACCTTCTATATGAAATGAAATTGAATGAGTGAAATGAGTGGAATAAAATGATATGTTTCCATTTCCCGAGATACAGACTATATTGAAGAACTTTTACAAAAAGAATTTTTTTTATGATTTAAACAGTACTATACTAAACGAATCCTTTTATTACAAATATATTAAATTTTATATATAATACTGATGCTTCTTTAATAAAGTATGAGAGTTTTATAAGCATCACATTTAAAGAATTGAGACAGAAAAATTTACTTTAGTATTTATCAATTTCCAATAGTGTTGAAAAACGTATATGGCTTCCGTTAGTTTGTCCGTCGTCTGTCGCTCCGTGTTCCCAATATCAAACATATACTATAATGTTATTTAATAGATACATTGTTGTGAGGTTCAGTCTTGAATTTGAGAAGTGAGGATCGAGTGTCTGTATTTTATATTTCGTTTTCCGGGTCACTGAAAAGATCCAATCAAATTATGGTCTGCGGGAAAAAAATCACCTGTGGTGTATTTCAATGCTGTTAAGCTATTTCAAACATAATAAAATTGATATGACTTTCTAAGGTGCACCAAATCATGATTTCTGTTGAATATTGAAGGAAAATCATTTATCATTCTTTCACAGTATTACACGAAAGAATTTGATTAGATAATTGCTTAAATTGAAAATTGTTTGCAGCGTATTTAAATGCTGTTGCATTATTCCAAACATAATGAAGTTTATACATCATGTAAACCACACGATTCTTACTGTAGAATATGACTGGTACAACTGCCATCGTTCAATTTCAGGTTCACCCAAAATATTTTGGATTCAGCAGTTCATATCGCGGTGGAAGAATGTCTTCATCTGTCATATGCGTTTTAAGTTTAACCCGTCAGCACACGCGTTGGGATAAAATCTACCCCAATCACATTATTTCTTCAAAAAAAGGATAAATTTTTTTGAGGACATTTAATATGACCTACCTTATCCCTTAAATGCATGAATTATTCTTTTAGAATTATGTTTTTTTTATTTTTATATTAAGGATTAGATACCAGAAATCTTCAGATAGATTTTTAACTTTATTTAGTAGTATATTTTTGTAATTTTTAGAGGATTAATATTTCTATATAAATATAGTGGTTGTAAGAACTTAATTGATGTATTAAAAATTAAATAAAAAGGTGATGGAAATTTAAATAACTATGCATTTAAGGGTTAAACCTTTCAAGGACAAAGTCGTGAAAGGGTGGATGAAGCAATGTCTTTTTTGTTCGCTAGGAGGGGGAAAATATATCTGTTAGGATTAAAAATTACCGCACCTGTAGAAACGTTTCATTTCCATGCATTAATTTCTTACGGGATAAACACACTAATAATTTTAGTGAAAGACTAACATAAAAGCTACTCTTATGTATTAATGAAGAGTTATTAAATGTAATTAATATCAATTTTGTGAAATAATTCATCTTTTAAGGTGTAAAACAAATCTTATGCATATTTTGTAAAAAAAAAAAAAAAAAAAAAAAAATACAGAAACTGTTACACATTTTGAAAAAAATATGAAAAGCGCGATTTTTCCCCCTAAAAGAAGTAGTACTGGTGCATTTTACAATATAGAGCAGTTGATTTGGTTTAAAAACGCATTTAGCCAAAAATATAATCAGGGACAAAATGGAGTGAGATTTATCCGACGCGTGTAGTAATGTAATGGAAAGTGACGCGTGTGCTTACGTGTTAACAATATTTTTGCTTACTGTGTGTTTGACATAAATTCAACTGACAATTTACACAAAATAACTTGTAATCGTTACTGCGAATCATTGTGAATTCCTTAAGACTATTTTTCAATTGAGTTATGCATTTTCCATATGAATTACATTTAGTGTACAGTTTATATGGTACATGTTTAGAGAAAATTAATATTTTCATATAAACGGCGCATAAAGAACTGGATACATTGCCGTATATGGTTGGTAATTTCTGAAATTATATTTTCAGCGTTGTTATGTTCATGATTTAAGTTAGATGAATTTTCGTTTAATATGCACCGTGTTTAACCATTTTTATAATGTGTACATGGATGTTCAAAATTATCCTTGTGCATTTACATCTATTGGTTGAAATTTCTGAAGGACATTTTTTAAAATGATAATTAGTAAAATTTTACCTTTCTTAAAAAAAACCTCAACACAGTTGTTCTATGCGTTTTGTAAAGGGGTTAAATTTTAGCACACTGTTTAGTTTAGGCGCAGCTTTATAGATCATGTACATTGAGGCCCAATTTCTATATCTTTGATGCTCTTGAAGCTCTTGCGTAAATCCGGTTTTTAAATGGATTACCAGGTTTTTAGGCATCTTCTTTTAAACTAAAAACATCCGTTTTAAGTGTTAAAATTGAAAAGTTTTATTAAGAGTTATTTATACTATTGAACGTAATTCATGCAACAAGATCTATTTTGAAGAATTATTATTTTGTAAATAATTCTTGAACATAATTCATGCTTAAAAGTAAATTTGGCACACTTTTACAATTTTGTAAATTATCTTTCAAAAATAAAATAGAACATAAAATCGCTAATTGCTTGGGATTTTGATTAATATTTAAGAAGACATTTTTTACCTCATACGACACAATACGTAACATACGACCATTTACTACATAAGTGGTAATTACTAAATTACGACTTATGTCGGTAGCATAGTAAATTTAAGCCACAGTTACAGAAAATCGTTTATTCCTCTCATATCCCCGAGGATTACTCTTGAGAATCGTACTCACGAAGTAATTTAGAAATATGCAGTGATCAGTTTAGTACATCAAAAAAAGTTATCTAGTTATGAAATGATTGCGTTTCATATATGTTTATAAAATTTATGTGATAAAACCTATAAATTAAATAAGGGCAAATAGCATGTACAATTTAATATAAAATTAGTAACTTTATACAGGAAAACTACTAAATGATTTTTTTTTCTAAAATTATTATCTAGCATTTTTTTTAAATTTTGCATACATTTCTAGTATAACAAGGAATAATATAAGTTCAAAATAGTCATCATATCATGTGCACTTTTTTTAAATAGCAAAATAAAATTTTAATATGTGATTCTGCACTTCGTGTCAAATGTGAGTCGTGATAAATTTTGAATGCCTTTATACGAGGGGAAGTAAGAAATTAGGTTGCAAACCAATATAAAAATTTAGAAATGAGTAGTAAATTATTACCAAATATGCCAATAGGTGGAAGCACTATCCAGCTGTAAGATGTTAATTTCGAATTTATGAGACAACAGTTGTGCAAGGTGAGCAGAGCGTTCAAAAGTTGTGGAGGAAGTACCATGTAGACGTTAAGTTGAGATTACGACAAAAGAAACAGTGCGGAAGGTTGAGGAAATGATTAGAGCTGACACGCGAAAAAATATGCACAACATAGCGACTGCAATAGTGTTTACACGTGGTTTAGCCTACAGTCAACTGATGCAGAAGTTGAATGTGAGGTGCTTAGACCGCTGAGAGAACAGACCGAGAACTTTTATGAAGCAACTATTGGAAAACGTATTATAAAAATGGGACAAATGTATTCAATGTAAATGGCGATGATATAGAGAAATAACTATGCTTTTCAAGTATGTATCTTGAATTCCCCTTTATTTAATTAGGTTTTGCAACCTGCTTATTGATTTGGACTCTTAATTAATACAATGAAATTTTACTTCCGAAAGGATTTTGGATAAAAATTTGTCGATCCCGCCACCGTCGCAAAATTAATGTCCGTTGAGTCAACACCCTCTTACTTAACCAATCGATTTTAACTAATATTACTTAACGCTTGAAACCTGTTTAGGTGAATATGGTCAAATTCTTAAATGCGGAATGTCATACTTTGTACATTCAATTCCAATCGGAGTAGGGGGCCTGCGCGATTGTCTCCATTATTTTCTTATTTGACACCTATATATATTGAGTTGAATGTAAATAAGAAAAGAATGATAAAAAATAAAAAGTTGTGTCTAATTATGCCAATTGATGCCAGAGCTTTTACTATCCCTCTTTTAAAATATTCTTGAAAGCCGAAATAACATTTTATTGATAGATTGATCATTTTCAATGGCCGCACGGATCTCTATGTGCTTGGCCATGGGTCCATGATCGGTAGATGGTACATTGAAGACGCCCTGCTTCCACATGTTCGACATTTTCGAGGTGCTGTCGGCGAATAGTTTCGGTTTATGGACGATAACGCACTTTGTCATCGCACACAGTCCGTACAAGATTGTCTTTAGGCCGAAGATATCCACCGCATAGACTGACCAGCACGTTCCCCTGACATGAACCCCATTGACAATATATGGAATAACTTGGGGAGACGTATTGCTGCTCGACAATTTCCTCCCATAAACAAGGAAACTCTCATAGGTGCACTGACGGTGGAATGAGTCAACTTGACTCAACAGCTACTAAATCATGTTGTTTTGAGTATGCCACGCCGTGTTGAAAGTTGTCTCGCATTACACGGTGGCCACATCTATTATTGATATGTCACTGATGATTGTTAACCGTGAATATTTTGCTTTCTTTGTACTGTCATGTTTTCGGGCACTATTCCTGTTTCAGAAAAAGAACATCTGATAATACCCTGTATACATCCTTTCAACAAAATATTTATACTAAATTCTGTGTAACATTTTGTTAATACTATTGTTTGCTTCTTGACCCACAATCTCACGTAGATTCTTATTTACGTGTACATTTTCTCTTGGTCCTTAAGTTTTGTCTTTAATATATATATATATGTATATATATATCAGCAAGCTCAACATACATCTCTAAAATCTCAAAATAAAAAGATTTATTTATCTTGACAATCTTGTGCGCAAAGAAAATCTACTAGACATTATTTATATTATGAATATATATCATCCTTTAAAATTGGGAATTAACGCTTCATAAATTTCTAAAACTGTTAAGCACACTCATTTCAATAATAATAACAAAGGAAAATTCTTCGTTCACAAAATTTTCGGAGAGTTAATATTCGAATTTTAAAAGCAAGAACTTTTTCCATCAAACAGTTTTACAAAATGATGTTGACTGTATTCCTTATTAAGTTCATTAATCATGCTGTCAGAAAACTTCAAATAAAGAAACTTTTTCTATAAGTTTTCGAATGCGCATTAGTCTAATTTCATAGTTTCCTATTTCCCGATTAGTAATCACAAAACTTTATAATACCCTAAAGGTTTTAATTTCTAATAAATTTCTAAAAAAAAAAAAAAAAAAAAAAAAAAAAAAAAAAAATCATTTTAAAAATAAGATCAGCGAATTTAGTTCATGATATATCTTGTTTAATGCGATGTAATGTAAATCTAAAATATTAAAAGGTACTTTTTTTCGTGCGTTCTATGTTTTTAGATTTTCCTTACATGTGTTTTTGCTTTTTTTTAATGGTCGATGTTGTAACGAATAGTTATTATTAAATTAGCATATTAATAACAGATGTTAAAAAAAATAAAATACCAATCATGTTTAGTTGCATTTACATTTTGTAAAGCTTTCATAATGTCATTCATGAAAAGAAATCGTTGTCGATTACAATATTCATTTAAATTTTTTAGAGTTCTTATTATTTAAATATATAGCAATTTAAAACAGTGTAAAAATATTTCAATTTTAATAGCTAAAATCTGGAAATTAAATCTTTAAAAAAAGTAAAAATAATTTATTCGATTGTTTACATGTTTCAACTCAGTGTTGCCATATGGGGAATTTTTTTCCTCAGATTGTCACCGCATTTATTAAATAGAAATATTCGGCCTATTTAAAAATAGATTTAAAATTCTGAAAAATAAGGCAAATTATACTATTTTAAGAAAGAGGTGACAGTCAAATAATCTGAATTAAAAAAGCTCCCAATCTGGCAACACTGTTTCAACTCTACCCGAGTCATTTTGAAAACAAATAAATAAAAATATTCTAAAATTGCACGGTCTATGAAACGCCATAGTTAAATTATCCACGTGTTCTTTCATATTATTCATAAAATAACGTGCATGATAAGAAAGAATAAATGGATAATTGAATGATGGCATTTCCTAGACTGTGCAAATTTAGAATAATTTTATTTATTTGTTTTGAAAATGACAGGGGTAGAATTGAAACATTTAAACAGTTGAATAAACCTATTTTTACTGTTTTTAAAGTTTTAATTTACACCTTTTTGCAATTAAAATTATTTCATTGTTTATTTAAATATTTCTCTAATGACGTGTTTTGTTTCTTCTTCGCTACTGAGCTTCTTATAATAGCATTGCCTTTCCATAGCTTTATAAGAAAAAAACTATTTTTTGTAGTGTAGAAGTTATAAAAGGTGAAATTTAACGTTTACATTGTTTAGCAGAAACAAATTGGAAGTAAAATATAAAAATACATAAAATTATTTACTTTTACGAATCGATTTTTATGAACTTTTTTCTTAATTGCTTGTCAGAAATATTTAAAAATAATTTGACTGTTTCAGCTTTAAAAATATAAGGCCAATTTTACTTAGAAATTATTGTAAAATCACAAAAGATTTCGTAACGTCACGTGTAATAAGAAACCTATAGAATATGCAAAGCATTTGAGTAAATAGTATCATATGGAGTAGTGTTATTAACCCTTAGCGCTCTGTTGTCTCCGCTGCGGAGACATCATCTTTCTTTGCAAAATTTGTTTTTGGCACCAGTAATAAAGGAAAATAAAAATTACTTATTTAATCAGAGTATTTTTGAAATTGTGTCCTTGAAGGAAACTTCTTTTTAAAAAGTGTTGCCGATCGAATAAGAGTTGTGAAAGAGAGGTTGAGTGTCGCAGTCCAAAGGGTTATAAAATATATTAACATTTACATTTTCAATTAGTTTATAGAACAGTAACCACTTGAAAGAAGAAAAAAATCTCCTAAGGTGGAACAACTGAACAAGAGATAAAATATAATGATTTGTGTTCTTTGTTTTTAGTAACGATGAAACATCTTTAACTTGAAACGAAATAGGATGATAAGTACCCAAATAAAAACAGATAATTGCATGATGTTCATGCTGTTCTACTTCGAAGATGCAGCAAATTATGCTAGTTTTTTTTTTTTAAATAATTAAATACGTTTTCGGATATCATATCTCCTTTCTAGAACACAATTTGTCCCAAGAATTGTTTAATAAACTCACTAATTTTACCATATACAATAATTAAAATAAAAAATAGTTTGTTTCCACGTCCCAACCTATTTTCTGTATTTAGTGCTTCTCAAAATTTTTCCAGCAAAACACAAAGTATCTCATTAACAAGGGAAATGTGTCTCCTGCCTATTTATGTTAAAAGAATAAGCTTAGAAGATACCTTCCTACTGAAACTGTACAAAAATCTAAGCATTTCAATTTTTACAACATATTTGGTTGTTCTTGCCACTCTTCTCTTATTATCTTCTTACATGTTGCCATTAGGTCAAGTGGTTTAGAAATTGTGAAGGTTTGAAGTTTGAAAATCGTAATGTTGAATGAAAAAATAGTTTGTTTCCATGTCCCAACATATTTCCTGTATTTAGTGCTTCTCCAAATTTTTTTCAGTAAAACACAAAGAATCTCATTAACAAGGAAAATATGTCTCTTGTTATTTATGATAAAAGATTAAGCTTAGAAGATGCCTTCCTACTGAAACTGTACCAAAATCTAATCATTTAAATTGTTACATTCATATTTGGTTATTCTTACCACTCTTCTCTTTTCATCTTCTTGCGTGTTGCCGTTAGGTCACCTAGTTTAGAAATTATGAAGGTTTAAAGTTTGAAAATCACAATGTTGAATGAAGAAATAGTTTGTTTCCATGTCCCAACTTATTTCCTGTATTTAGTGCTTCTCCAAAAATTTTTCCAGTAAAACACAAAGTATCTCATTAACAAGGGAAATGTGTCTCCCGTCTATTTATGTTAAAAGAATAAGCTTAGAAGATGCCTTCCTACTGAAACTGTACCAAAACCTAATCATTTCAATTTTTACATTCATATTTGGTTATTCTTGCCATTCTTCTCTTTTCATCTTCTTGCGTGTTGCCATTAGGTCAAGTGGTTTAGAAATTATGAAGGTTTGAAGTTTGAAAATCGAAATCGTAATGTTAAATTCATTTGGATTAGTTACAAAACAAATTACATTACATGTATTTATTTAAGCAGAACGCATATTTGAGAAATCTGTTTCTGCTAAATTAAATATTCGTTACAATTATTATTATTATTATTTTAAGTTATTTTCAAAAATATATTTTTGAAATGAAATTTTAAAACAATTATGCATTGTACCTGCTGGGCAACATATAACTATGATATGTTCCCGCACCATGTTGGTTAAATCAAAGTAAAATTGCGTAATTTGTTATTTCTGTTTGTATAAATATTTTTTTTATAAAATATAATTATGAGTGTAAAATTATAATGTTTATATATTTAAGTAAAATAAGAGTGTAAGTTCATACAAAAATTATTAAGTTGATTTTAAATAGTAAATATATATATTTTAAAAATTGTTGTATTGTAAAATGAATGTATAACGTTGAATGGAGTTCGGATCTCAGACAACAACAATAGCCAGACGCCATGGTGTCGTTTTATGACAAGCCAATAAAAAGTGGTGTATAATTAGAAGTCGTAAAATCATAAAAACGTTGGAATCAATTTATGGCCTCAATAAAAGTGTTGGGACAAATTTATGACTTTTCAGACCACCCAAACTTTAAGGCAGATAATAATATTAAAGTATATGTAAGGGGCCATTTGCAGACTGCTAGCTAATAGGCCTATCGAAGTATAATAAAAAATCTTCTCACATCCAATAACAGTTGACTAGACAAAAATAGTTCCACCCACTGCAGGAGCTGGTGTGCAAGAAGAATAAGGTTTAAAAAAAGATAGTCTGAAAAAAGATGTAGAGGACGCAGGAGCTCTCCTGAAAGCCCGTGCAATGAGTCCCGTAAGCCCTAGTAAAGCCCAGGCGAGATGGACATATCGGAGCGAGCCTAATCGAGCCTAATCAAGCCTAATTGAGGATGTCTTCCTGAGGTACCTATCGGAGTGAGCCTAATCAAGCCAAATTGAGGATGTCTTCCTGATGTACATATCGGAGTGATCCTAATCAAGCCAAATTGAGGATGCGTTCCTGATGACACATTGCCATGATCCTAAGCAACGCAACAACTCGGAATTTGATGAATAAAGGCCACCATCCCGTATATTAAAAGAAGGTACTATTTTAAACATTTTATTTTACCACTTAAGATCATATGAAAAATCTTAAAAAATACTTTTCTGATATTTTACGGTAGAGAGTAATCTGAGATCCGACCAAACCAATAATTAAATAAGATTAAGGTAATTTTAAAAATGAAAGAGAGTATTTCTTTTAGCAAAAAGAAACAATTATAATAATTAGAGTACGTGAAAATATTGTCTTTTTTTTTTAAAAGATTAAACATACTTAAAATAATGAGAAGCAAACAAAAGTGTTGCTTTCTATTTTTTTAATTAATATTATGTTTTTCTGTATATAGTTATGTTCAATGTAAATAAAATATTTAATCAAGTTTTAAAAAGTTTCTGTAATTATTTAATTAATGATATTTAAAGTGTGTCAATTCCTTTTTTTTACAGCTTAAATTTTAGTTTAATTCATAAGTGGAAGAGTTCGTCTAAATAATTCACAACGCATACTCTTAATTTTATTCGTAATTATTCAAATTTAATAATTACTTTTTGACGCGAATTATAATTTAATTTTATTAATGCTTCGCGTTGCTCTTCTACTAGAATTTAGGTAAATACGATCACTTATATTATTTGAATTTATCTAAGGTATATAAAATTATATACCAATTTGCTATGAGGTTGCTTGGATGATTTGGACCAATTAACGATTTTGGATATAAATTAAATAGAAAATAAACAGGTGTAATTATCTGTCCAGCATCCCCCCTTCATAGTAAAATGGTGCTATGACTCAGGAACGATCATCTGAGGTCATTAGATAGTAAAATGGTGCTATGACTCAGGAACGATCATCTGAGGTAATTAGATAGTAAAATGGTGCTATGACTCAGGAACGTTCATCTGAGGTCATTAGAAATAATAATAATAATAATAATAATAATAATAATAATAAAGGAAAATAAATTTAAGTATTATTTTAATGTCACAATTTTTAAGATATTGTAGGTATTTAAGTTTAATTGATTAAAATTTTATTAAAATTAATTTTATTATTGTGACAATAATGACACACATATAATAATTTTATATAAATAAAATGAATAATATATGTTAGCAAAAAAAAAAAAAAAAAAAGGAAATGAAAAAAATAATTCTGGGATTTATAATAGGTAAATTTAGGAATTACAATTTTTTTTTTCTCTCTTTTCTCTTTTGGTTGGATCTCAGTTACCATTGAGAAATAATGGCATGCACATCACAGATGACACATTTGTAAAAATAATTTTTTTTTTATATAATGTATAAATAATAATAAGAAGAAGAATAATAAGTAAAATTTGATAATATGTCTGGTATAAAAATGATTGAAATGTCAATAGATCATGATTTTTGAAATTGTATCACCTTGATACAAAAGAAAATTTATGAGTCGTACTACGAAGTAGTAGTACAATATTTACAAAAAAAAAAAAAATAAGATTGTTTTTTTCTGTAGAAAAAGACAGATATTTTTCTGTTAAATGAAATTATGTTGTTTTTTATATATACGTGTATTATAAATATTTTAGGGGTATTTATGTGTGTAAAAGAATAATCTACAAAACAACTTCATCTCCTAAGAAATTTTTTTTAAATTTTAGTGTTGTTGTTTTTATGTATTTATGCAATTTAGAATATTTTCATACATATGTTGTAATATAGAGAAAATAATATGAGATGCAAAATATTCTTTTAAGAGGTATAGGATCTATTTTGAATTGATATTTTGAAAAAGTATACATTGATTACTAATATTTGTTAAAAATGACTCAGACGCTAGATATAGATACACGTATTAAGTTAGTGTCACCATTTGACAATAAAAAGAACAAAAACATTATATTTTTCTTAGAGGAATTTGATAATATTTTGAATTCGACAGATATACAGGAAGAAACTAAATTATTAATTTTAAAGGCTAAAATTACTGGGGACGCAAAACATATTTTAAGTAAACAGATTGAAACATATAACGAGACCAATTATAATTTATTTAAAAATAATTTGGTGGAGTTATTTGGTACAAAACTAAGCTTCCTTAATGCTCAGAGCAATTTCCTAAATTTAAAACAGGCCGCAAGTCAAACGATAGAGGATTTCATTTTGGAGTTTAAAAAGGGTGTAAAATCTTATATCGAAAGTGCAGGCGAAAATGTGGATAATAAGGAAGAGAATTTTATCGAAATCTTAAAAATGTCGAATTTTTTAAATTCAATTAGACAGGATATTGCACTAGATGTGCGTAAAAATGCGCCCAGGTCCTTCAAGGAGGCATGCGAGTTAGCAAAACTTATGGAAAGTGCGTATAATGAATCAAAGTTTGAGGAAATTAACGCAATAAATAAAGAAAACAAAGATCTTTATGAGAACATTATAGAATCAAGTAAGCAAAACAAAGAGCTAATCGAGAAATTAAAAGGGGAGATTGAAAAACTAAAAAAATCAAAGAAAAAAAACCATGCAATTAGAGATGATAGTGTTCCGCGGAATAAGAAACTCTTTAATAAACACAATGATTATCAGGGTCCCCATTTCAATAACAATTTTCATTATAATGATTATGAACGATATTATAATGATTACTACAATTCCTTTAATTACCCGACGCATTATGGGATGTACGATTATTCACAACCTAACTGGAATTCGGGAAATAGGGATTTTGGATATATTTCTGAGAATTATGATCAAAATGGTTATCAATTTGAAAAGCGCAAAAGGAAAAAAAAATGGGCAAAGAAAACAGCGAAATCGGATCAAGATTCGGGATTTTCAGAGACGGAAATCGATAAAATAAATAAAACAATTGCAAATATAACAAATGCAGACAAAGATACTCTGCCAATTATATCACTAAGTATACAGGGCGTCGAAATACAAGCGTTACTGGATACCGGAGCTGCTGTGTCCCTTTTATCACCTTCTTTATTCAAAAAAATTAAAGATACAAACGTCAAAATCAAATATTTGGGCAATCAGATCCAAATTAAAACTTTAACAAATTCAAAGATTTTTTTTAAACAATGTGTAAAATTAACTTTTCGATTAAAAGGTATATTCACAACAGGCACATTTTATGTCACTAATGATGATTTTGATAGGCAGTACCAAATGTTATTAGGGTACGATTATCTCAAAGAAAATCATATGATTTTGGATTTATGCAATAAAACATTAAAATTTAAAAATCAACAAATTAAATTAAACGTTGCAAGTGAAGTAAATAATTATGAAGTGAATAACATTACGCCATGTAATTCAGGGGAACATTCAAATAAAAGTATGTTTGCCATTACTAAAAATAGAATTTTTCTCCAACCTGAAGAATCGAAAATTGTAAAATTAAAATGCCCAGAGGATATAAATATGTCAGATATAATTATTTTTGACTTCATTCAAGAAAATAGTAAATTTTCATCGAGACTTCGTTACACGAAGTTCAAAAAAATAATAACATAAATATTATAATAAAGAATAAACTGTTAGAAAAGTTAATTATTCAGAAAGGAACTAAAATAGGGGAAATTATAACGAACTTTGAGTGCAAGCAAGATGACTCAACTGATAATATAGAGAAAGGGACATTTTATGAAATAAATAATTTAAATATAGAAGATGTAAGAAAATTGCGAGAAGCAGAAATTAAAGAGACGGATTTCGATTTAAGCCATTTATCAGAGGAAGTACAACAAAAATTTCGAAAAATATTAATGGGCTATGTTCATGCATTTTCAAAAAGTTATCAAACATTGGGGCAATCAGCGTTTGTCGCACCAAGTTTTCAATTGAATCATGAATTCCCGGTACAAGCTAAGCCATATAAATTGCCTCAGGCAGTAAGACAGTATGCGAAAAGGGAAATTGAACAATTGTTACAGGCTAAAATTATAGAGAAGACTGACTCCGAGTATGCTTTTCCAGTTATTTTCGTTAGAAAGAAAAATCCGAGTAATAACCCGAATGCAGAACCCAAGTTTAGAATGGCAACGGACCTAAGACTATTAAACCAAATTTTACAACCTTATACTTATCCGATGCCGGACGTAAAAGACTTATTACAAAAAATAAGCGGTAAAAAATACTATACGGTGCCTGACTTACATAGTGCCTTTTTCCAAATAAATTTAAAACCAGAAGATTGCAAAAAATTAGCGTTTATTACGGAATTTGGAAAACATATGCCACTTCGTTTAGCTTTTGGCACACGAAATTCTAGCGCAATTTTTGCAGAAGTAATCGGTAAAATTCTGGGACATTTTGACAAAAGCAAAGTATCATACTACATTGATGATGTGTTGATATCTGCAAATACAATAGCAGAGATGACGAGAACCTTAGAAGAAGTTCTACAGGTATTAATAAATCACAACATGACAATCGAACCTTCAAAAATGCAAATTTGCAAAGCAGAAATAGAATTCCTAGGATTTAGGGTGAATCAAATGGGATATTCTCCATCTCAAAAGAATATTGAAAAAGTAAAAAATTTAGTCAGACCAAAATCGAAAAAGGGGGTCAGATCTTTATTGGGCTTAGCGAATTATTTTCGGACTCTAATACCCAACTATTCAGACAAAGTTAACCCTTTAATAGAGCTGACTAATGATAAAGTTAAATTCAGGTGGAGTCCAGAAGCAGAAAAAGCTTTCCTGATAATTCAGGAAGAAATTGTACAAAAACCAACACTCAGACCCCCCGATTTTAACAAGGAATTTTTCTTATTCACGGATGGGAGCAAAGTTGCAATTTCAGGTGTTCTAGCTCAAGAAAAGGATGGTCATTTGCTACCTGTTGAATTTTTCGGGAGAAAACTTAGAGAACCGGAAAAAAATTATCCGAGTATTAAATTTGAGTTATTAGCAGTGCATGAAGCAATTATGCATTTTAAATATATGCTTTCAGGTAGAAGATTTACTGTGTTAACTGATTCGAAAGCACTAACTCAGCATTTACATTTACAAGATAAATCGGAAATTATAAACAGATGGGTAGCAGATTTACAAGACTTTAATTTCGACTTCGAATTCGTCGAAGGGATTAACAATCCAGCAGACTATTTGAGCAGGAATTTAGATAATCTTACAACAGACAGAGAACTCCAAAATAATTTGTTTGCAAGTAACATAGCACTTACAGACGAAAATATTAAATCGGAGCAATATGCAGACGAAAAATTAAAAATTATAATAAATAAAATCGAAAAAGACAAAAATAATAGAAGCACGAAGAGATTTGCTTTAAATCAAAATAAATTATTAATTTTGAAACCTGGTTCAGATAAAAAGGAGCTTTTAATCACCCCGGATTCATTAAAAATTGCAGCCATAGAAGAAGCTCATAAAGCGCATTTCGGATTTCAAAAAACTTATGATAATGTGAAAACAAGGCTTTTTTGGCACGGAATGTACAAAGACATTAAACAATATTGTGCAAATTGTGTGCAGTGCCTCACATCTAAACAACACACAACAATAAAAGTCCCTGTTAAAAAAATGGTGAAAGATCACGAAGTCGGTACAGTCCTGCATGCTGACGTCATTGGACCTTTAAACCTCACGTTAAGGAAAAACAGATACATTTTAATTATAATTGATTCGACATCGAGATTCCTGGAAGCTGTTCCCCTACGAAACGTAGAGTCACAGACTATATTAAATGTACTAAATAAATATTTTGCAAATTATGGGTTGTGTAAAGAAATTATCTTTGATAATGCAAAATATTTAAGAAGCGAAATTATGAAAGAATATTTGGAATCTTTAAACATACAAAGGAAATTTGTGAGTGTATACCGTGCGCAAGGAAATGGACTTTGTGAAGTTACCAATAAAATATTAAAAACATCAATTGTAGCTATGTCGAAACGCACTACGGAATGGGACATAAGACTGGATTTTTTTAAACTAGCGTATAATTCCTCGAAACACCGCGCTACGGGATATAGTCCCTCACTGCTATTTTTCGCAAGGGAAATAAAAAATCCCTTCACAGCCCATATTCCTTCTGAGGAAATATATACCCATTCTTATGTTAAAAGCAGAATACAGCATATGAAGGAAATCAAAATTCAATCCCTTGCAAACCAGGAGAAAATAATGCAAGAATATATAGATGAAGAGGCATAAGAAAAAGTAAAGGATTTAAATTTGGGTCAAACAGTATATTTAAAATGTATTGGAAAACCAGGCGCATTAGAGCCAAAATTTCAAGGACCCTACGAAGTTACTAAAAAGTTTAGAAACTTTAATTATTTATTACAATATGTTCCAGATAAATCAATAGAGCCGATCAAACGACATATGGATCAGCTGTACGCTCCGAAATATGCAACAGGTCATACAGAGGCGGAAATTACGAATTTACAAGGGTCTCAGAAAAAAATTAAGGGTGATAAAAATTACAAAAATAAATGTGACATTTGTAAAAGAAAATCGCACTTAACTGAAAATTGTTGGTTCAAATTGAACAAAAATACGAGTCAAAAGGGTGACAAACTTACTAAAATGCATTATAAAAAA
The DNA here is from genome assembly GCA_963932465.1 of Maratus speciosus. Lineage (NCBI taxonomy): Eukaryota > Metazoa > Arthropoda > Arachnida > Araneae > Salticidae > Maratus > Maratus speciosus. The sequence continues at coordinate 533,780,895 of OZ010791.1, read as the reverse complement.
AATAATAAATATTCTGAGAATGTAGACCCATATTTAAAGTATCAAATAGATCATTATGATCAAAATATGTCGTTATATGGTTATACACCATATACAAACTTATACGGGGATGTTATACAAGATCATTACCCTTTCCCCCCTCCCCAATATTATCCATGGTATATGAATTGGTATTAAAAATAAATCAAAATACATAATTAATCGAATTTAAAAATTTAAAAATTTTCAAAATTTAAAAATAAATTTTTTTCTTTTAGGTAAAAAAAAAAATTGAAACAAAATTAATAACTTGCCTTTTTAAAATTCAAAATAATAATAAGAAAGGATAGGAACATGGGAACGCCAATTTGTCTCAGGGTTACAATATTGAGCAAATGTGCAGGGCGCACCCGAAAACATACTTATAAAATTATGTAATGTGCTTCACAAAACTTCAATGGAGCAGTGAAATATTTCTCTCCAGGCAAAAGTTATATATATATATTTTTTCTTTTCGAATATGAATTAGAAAATATAAAATCTTAACAAAGCCAAATAACATTAAAACTTAATTAATTTAATAGTAAATAATGTTGGAGTAATTTTCAAAAAAAAAAAAAAAAAAAAAAAAAAAAAGAGAGAATTTTTTCTGTCTTCTATAAGGATAGCCTTTGCTAATAGCCTTACAATTTAGATGACAAAATTTCAGAATTACTCTTTAAAATGAGTAGGTGTAAGCTATAGGTTCAGGGTAGTTAGAACAGCTTTATAGCATACTCATATATATATTTTTTTCTTATATAAATAGATGGTTGACAAGGAATAAATTATTAGTGCACTCTATATTAGGATAGCGGTCAGCTATAAGCCTAAATATAATAAAATATACAAAAAGTGCTAAGATTTATTCCGGTAGTTCAATTACAACTTATATGCTAAAGTCTAGAATTTAGACAGCAGGGATAAGTTTTATGAACAAAAGTGTTATAAGAAAAATTTAAAAAAAAAGGATTTTCGTGTAGCACATTGGTTTTTAAAAAAACATATATATGTATAACAATGGACAAGACAAGTTATTTCAACATGATTGCACACAAAAATTATAGTAAAAAAAAAAAAAAAAATACACAAATAAATAATTGAAGTAAAATTAAAATTTTCTCACCAAAGGCTTTCTGTATAGGGTGCAATTTTGGCCTACGGCTGGGTATGCACCAACACCAACAAAATATTTGTAGAAAAATTATTCACAGATACATCAATATATAGTCATCACCTAGGCATAAATTTCAGGATTCTTGGCTGAAAAAGGAATCGAAAAAAAAAATTAAGTATGGTATAATTACTAGATGTTATGCTCAGAAACAATAAAATTAGTAATATTATATTGTAAAAAGCAGCATTTTGAGTTTTATTTAGGAAAACTTTTGATTTTTAGGTTTTACACATTTATGGAGTGTCTAGCTCAGTAACAATAGTTCCTATATTTAATAAAAAAATAATAAATAAAAATATAAGTTCGTGTTGTTTTCAAAATAAATAACAAAAGGTATAGCAATTAGCATTTACAGTTAAAATTTATGGAATTTTCAGCAAAATTAACATTAGACAAACATAGTTTATATTATATTTAACTTGATAAGCTAATTTACTTTTATTAACGGTATTCAATTAGAATTAAAGTAGGCTTAAATTCAAGTTAAATTAATTAATAACATTGTTGTAGTGTAAAATTTTATGTAAGACTATTATATTTTTATTGTATATATAAAAATATGCAAATTTAACAATTAATAAAATGTATTAGCAAAATTATTTAATATAAATATTAAATGACATCTTGCTGAAATCAGCTAGAAATTAGATTTTTTTTTTTTTAAATAAAATATTTTATAAATTTATGTTAGTTTAGAATTTAAGCATTTTTTTTTCTCTTTACTTTCCCTTAGAATTAAGTGGAATTCTAAATTTAACACATATAAATATACATAGTACTGATAAATTTGAGTGTGTGAGTTCATAATTTTTTTTTTATATAATTTGGCCAATTTAACATAAGAAAACAAAATAAATAAATAAATATATTTATATATATTGACCTTAATTTTATTAAAATATGTAGTATGGCTTAATAAATTTATTTACTTAATTTTTTTTATAGTACGTACAGTAATTATTTTAAAAACTTGATCTATAAAAAAAATTGGATGTGGTTGTTTGTGAGTATACAAAGATTTTTTCTGCTGGCAGAAGTTCTTTGGTCCGGCCGGGTACTCATAGAGGGCTGCATACGATGTTACGTAGTAATTATCATTTACTTTTTTTTTTTTTTTAATTATACAAGTGTATTAAGTACATTTTTTTTTATAATTAAATAATAATTATTAATGTTGGATTAATAATAATAATTTATTATCTTTTATTTTTAAACATATCATTAAATTTTAGACAGTAGAATTCACATACGGAATGTTAATGATAAATAAAATTTTGAATAAATAAATTTTTATTTCATTCAGTAAATAAATAAATATGAAAATTTAACAATCTTTTAAGATAGAATTGTTGGCTAAATAAATAATAATTTAAGACAAAAAAATTGTTCTCTTCTTCGTCAATGGCATTTTCTGACAACACTATTTAATAGTATTAAATGAAGGTGCATTTTTAAGGTCAGCGTAATGCATATTTTGCATTTTGAGAGGCTGTAAAAGTCATTTTTCCGTGTTGTTTACATTTTAATAGTAAACAATATCATGAATCAAAATTTGTGTTTGTTAGAAAGGTCTAAAAATATACAATGTAATCAGTTAAAGAAAATTATATGCATTTTTTTTTTAATCCTGAAAGGAAATTTGGTTTAGATTTAAACCTGAATGCATAAAAAGCCACCCTCGCTTCAGTTCCAGTATGAGGCAGGAGAATTCAGATGCTAGAATCGCCATTTTTCCCCTGCAAAATAATAAAAAAAAGCAGAAGGTTTACATTAGATACGATACAAATACATACACTGTTTATGCATAGATTATGTTTAAAATTACATACAGGCATGCACAGTGAGTTAAGAAGAAAGTATATCACGAAATTATACTAATTAATACGGTAATTACAAGCATGAAATGGTTTTAAATACATACCTTTGGGAAGTCGTAAAATTTTGTCACAGCACAATTCACCTCGCAGAAAGGAATTAGTAGCTTGACCACCCCCCCACTTTTCGGGAGAATCGGGGACGTTCAATAACTGGTTTTATTCTCCTCTCTCCTTCTTCTTACTTTTTTTTTCTCGTATCGGGTAAAGTTGGAAAGCATTGCGTAATGATATATTAAAGGAGATGAATTAGCTTGTACATTTTGACAGATCATACATGTTAGAAGTAACAAATAAATAAAATAATGTAACAAGTTTGTATACAATATTTTTCTGATTATAATTTGAATACATCAGATTAATTGTGTGAAAATATAACATGTCATATTACAAGCATTGTATTTACTTTTATTCAGTATAAAATGTGTTTTAGATAAAACACTGTGTCATAAGGTTGTATGTGATGAAATAATATGTCAAATGCGTATGCCATTATTTTTCTTATAATGAGGTTTATTTCGGCATATTAGTTTCAGACAAAATTATAGCTTTGAATGTATTTTGGGCACTTAAACTGTAAAGTTACAAAATTATTAAACATGTGTGTGGTAAAGAAAAAAGGCTTCGAGAAAGACGTCTGATTGTCAGTACAGAGGTCTTCTATAAATGTGAATGTCAACAGACAACTATGCTATCATGTGTTGAACTTTCTGTTATGAAACAATAGAAGAACTTCTTATAAAATATACCAGAACCATTGATAATTGAACTTTACAGTCTTCGCTCAAAAACTGTGTAGATACACAGTCATATGGACACGTACATTTCTTCAAGCTTTACAAAAAAAAATAAAACCAGCAATCAGTTTTTATTATTTTTTTTTCCGACACCGGGAGAGATGCTGGGCAACATATAACTATGATATGTTCCCGCACCATGTTGGTTAAATCAAAGTAAAATTGCGTAATTTGTTATTTCTGTTTGTATAAATATTTTTTTTATAAAATATAATTATGAGTGTAAAATTATAATGTTTATATATTTAAGTAAAATAAGAGTGTAAGTTCATACAAAAATTATTAAGTTGATTTTAAATAGTAAATATATATTTTTTAAAAATTGTTGTATTGTAAAATGAATGTATAACGTTGAATGGAGTTCGGATCTCAGACAACAACAATAGCCAGACGCCATGGTGTCGTTTTATGACAAGCCAATAAAAAGTGGTGTATAATTAGAAGTCGTAAAATCATAAAAACGTTGGAATCAATTTATGGCCTCAATAAAAGTGTTGGGACAAATTTATGACTTTTCAGACCACCCAAACTTTAAGGCAGATAATAATATTAAAGTATATGTAAGGGGCCATTTGCAGACTGCTAGCTAATAGGCCTATCGAAGTATAATAAAAAATCTTCTCACATCCAATAACAGTGGACTAGACAAAAATAGTTCCACCCACTGCAGGAGCTGGTGTGCAAGAAGAATAAGGTTTAAAAAAAGATAGTCTGAAAAAAGATGTAGAGGACGCAGGAGCTCTCCTGAAAGCCCGTGCAATGAGTCCCGTAAGCCCTAGTAAAGCCCAGGCGAGATGGACATATCGGAGCGAGCCTAATCGAGCCTAATCAAGCCTAATTGAGGATGTCTTCCTGAGGTACCTATCGGAGTGAGCCTAATCAAGCCAAATTGAGGATGTCTTCCTGATGTACATATCGGAGTGATCCTAATCAAGCCAAATTGAGGATGCGTTCCTGATGACACATTGCCATGATCCTAAGCAACGCAACAACTCGGAATTTGATGAATAAAGGCCACCATCCCGTATATTAAAAGAAGGTACTATTTTAAACATTTTCTTTTACCACTTAAGATCATATGAAAAATCTTAAAAAATACTTTTCTGATATTTTACGGTAGAGAGTAATATGAGATCCGACCAAACCAATAATTAAATAAGATTAAGGTAATTTTAAAAATGAAAGAGAGTATTTCTTTTAGCAAAAAGAAACAATTATAATAATTAGAGTACGTGAAAATATTGTCTTTTTTTTTAAAAGATTAAACATACTTAAAATAATGAGAAGCAAACAAAAGTGTTGCTTTCTATTTTTTGAATTAATATTATGTTTTTCTGTATATAGTTATGTTCAATGTAAATAAAATATTTAATCAAGTTTTAAAAAGTTTCTGTAATTATTTAATTAATGATATTTAAAGTGTGTCAATTCCTTTTTTTACAGCTTAAATTTTAGTTTAATTCATAAGTGGAAGAGTTCGTCTAAATAATTCACAACGCATACTCTTAATTTTATTCGTAATTATTCAAATTTAATAATTACTTTTTGACGCGAATTATAATTTAATTTTATTAATGCTTCGCGTTGCTCTTCTACTAGAATTTAGGTAAATACGATCACTTATATTATTTGAATTTATCTAAGGTATATAAAATTATATACCAATTTGCTATGAGGTTGCTTGGATGATTTGGACCAATTAACGATTTTGGATATAAATTAAATAGAAAATAAACAGGTGTAATTATCTGTCCAGCAGTACCCAACAAATGTTTTAACAAAAGTCGAATTCTAGAAGCATAAATTATGCAAATAAAAAATGTCATAACAGTTTCAATAAAAAATGTCATGTAGTTTCTGAGTTATACTTAAAAAACTACAGGCATTTTAGTTCTTTAGTGAACTATTAACAGTGTTTTTTAACATTTGGAGTTTATGAATTTACTTGTGTATAAATGCTAAACTTTTTCGGGAAATGAATTGCATTTCTTAATTTATAACAATATAAGTGCATTTTAAATTATTTTATTGAGTGCAGTACTTTAAATTGTGTATCTCTTAATAGAGGCAAAATATGTTTTAAGGATTATGTGAAATAATTAGAAATGGAATTTTGATAATATAATCTTCTACAGTCATTTTGTATCTCTGCATAGTGCTTTTCATAATCTTTTTTTAACCATTTGGAGAAATGGTTATTGTTCTCGTCAGGGTAGGAAATCAAAAGCATATCTGAAGGTTTTCATTGGTTTAATCCGCATTTTATTCGTTATTTGATTGGTCTATACAGTAATCTGTATTTCCTTTTACTTTCAACAGGGATGGATACCTTCTGTTGCCACTATGACAAACAAGTAATAAAAACTACAAAAAAAAAAAATTAATAACACAGAAACAAATTGAGATACAGCTTTCAAACGAATTGCATTTAAAAGTACATTTTTTTTCTCTATACGATGGTGTAAAAAGTAATATTGTGGGATGTTTAGAAGTTTAAGAATGAAATTTCATTTAAAATTTACCGTCAGATTTCCAAGAAATCTGACGATGGAAAATCCTTTTCCCGAACAGTGAATGAAATGTTTGGATAATACGTAAGTTTCAGGTGGATAATAACTAATGAAAATGAAAGAAAATGAATAACAATTTCTGCCAAAGAGTTAATTTTAATTTGTAAGATTTTCACGTGCAAAAGAAAAATGTAATAAGTCAATTAAAAAATAAAAAAAAAAGATAAATAGGACAGGAATGAATACATATAAATATTTCACACCAAATAGGAGTTGCAGGCGATTTTTGTCGCTTGGAATTTTTACGTGTCATAACACTACTAATGTTTAATTAATGGCGTACGTCATGTATGATCAACTCCGTGCGATTTTTTATGTCTTAAATTTTAGTCTTTGAAAAAATCATTTTCCAAATGGTCGTTGTAATTTGTTAAATTGCTTTTTTTTTCCACAAGTTTGAACAATTACGTAATATATATATATCCCAAATAACACACATGTTCCTGAAATATCAAATGAGTTATACAATTCGAATTTTACTTTAGATGTACGTTGATATTGAAATATATATTTAAAAAATTGCGAAATGAAAAAAAAACAAAAAACATTCCATTCATTTATTTTTTATCAAAGTTAAGTCATCATGACTCGTGAACAACATACTTCCTTTCGTTCTTTAAAAACACAATATAAAAAATGAAAAATCTTCAATTGATCGAGATCAAAAACCATTAATCATTTTGAAAAGAAAATTCAAAATAGCGGAAGAAAGGAAACATCTTGAAGTTTAAAGACGAAAGAAATCGGAAGAATAATTTTCTATTTTATAGTAATAAATAAATAACAGGAATTTACTTTTTCTAAATGAAAAAAAAAATTCTATTATAAATCCTTGGTAATTTTTTACTGTGCAGCTAATTACATGCCTTGGATATTCGTTCTTAATTCTTAAATATGTTTTTTTTGTAAATATTCATGAATGATGGATAACTTACATGTGTTATATAATAAACGCAGTGTGTCCGAAAAACGAACGCATATTGTATTTAAAGTCAAATTTTAGACAAGCTTTGACGGTATTTAAGCAAATGCTGGACGTAGTCCCGATTTTGTTTAACGCCTCTGCGATTCGTAACATCCACAATCGGAAAATCGTCAATGTCTCTTTAACAGTGCGTTTTGTATTCTCTTCAAGTGGCATATGACGCTATCGCGACAATTGACGGTTGTTTTCGTGATTCATCGACTTAACATTGGAAGAACAACATGTGTAAAATTGTTAAAAAAAATGTCAGAATATAAATAAGTTTAATAATGGTGATTGTTCACAATCGATTTAGAGGTAAAGTTTTTAATCTTCAGAAAAATAATATTTCTAGCTCTTTGTCTTGTTATATTTATCATATTGAATAATTAATAAGAGTATAGAAAATAAGAATTAAGAGAAAAAAGAGATAATGCATTGAAAAATGTCCTAAAATATGAATGAAAATATGATTTTTCAATTATTTTATGCCAGCCGGACGCAGTTATAGCAGTCCGCCAATAGCAGTTTTTATAATTTCAGTATTTATTTTAGAAACAATGCTTTGATAACTAAATAAAATGTTTCTCTTTTAGTATTGAAATAAACAGTTTGTTTCATGGTTTATAGTATTATATCTTCCTATCTTTATTATTGTTATTGATTTTTTTAAATTAAATGTGGCGATCTCATTGAAACGATTTAAGACATGTATTTTACATTTATGTTTTGTGTGCATTTTAAGTGTAGTATTAATTAAAAAGAATATTGTGTATTTTATATGGAACGAACGCTAGTACCAATGATAGCAATGGGAATAATATTCGGCAATGTATATTCTGCGCCGTGCTAACATAAATGTACCGATATTTATAACCTTTATGTTATTATAAAATATTTTTATTCAAAGTTTTTTTATATTATATATTAAATATTTTGGGAGTTCATTTCGTTACAATTTTAAGGTAGAATTTACTTTATTAGTGATGTAACTATTTTTATAAATAATTTCAATTAAGACAGAAACTTATATAATGAGATATACGAAATATTTTTAAACACCAAACATTCATCAGTTACAATATGGTTCTTTTATCAATAACTAAAATTTTATTATATATCAGAAACTTCAATATATAATGCCGAATAAATGTTTTTGACAAAGATTTAAAAAAAAAAAAATGGTTTGCGAAAGCGCGATTTTCACAAAATTCATTCTGCTAGGATAATCAATTTAAGACTACGTACAAATGTTTAACACGTTATATATATTACACGTTACACATACATATTTGTTATGAATAAGGAGGAAAGAAGATATATAGTGCACTATCTACCAGTTGCAAGTGAAGTAGCTGTTGGAGGTTGTCACAAGATGGCGGCTGTTTTATTTTTAATCGGATCAACAGTTTCTGATTACTGCCGTGGCAAACTTCCCACCAGTCCATTTGAATTGGAAATTTCGTCTTTCTTAAGGGCCTTATAGATGGAAATATATTCTTACAAATATGGTAAAATTTCTACTGTTTTTACAGGTGTCAGTTCGCCCAGGTAATTTAACCTTTTTCAATGACAATGATAGGGTTCCTAGTTTGTCACAATATGGCGAAAACGCACGAACTGTCTACAGCCAAAGTACACATCCACAAAAAAAATGAATATCTTGTTTATGCTATTATTTATCACAGAAATTTCGCCTTAATAAAGATTTTAAATAACGAGAAAATATCTACTTAATTTTAATGGTGGAAGTTTCTCCCAGCTGTAGTCAACATCTGTGAAAGCGGTTACAGCTGAAGCTTCACTATTTTAAAGAATGTCAGTTCTTTTTTATTAATAGTTCCGTGTTTAAACATAAGTAGTGCCATATGTACAGCCCCATATTTATATTCAAATCTATGTCCAAATCATGTCGCCCCATACTCCAGAACATGTCGGCAGTTGGCCCAAATTCCAGAACATGTCGGCAAACAATTGGATGAATTTGATTAGAGGACTGCGAAAATATAACGAACATTACACTGGCGATAATAGAAAGCTTACCTAGACGTTTGGCGATTCTTTTTCATCTCATTTATCTTCTCTAGAACTGCATTATACATAAAGGCCTACTACACCACATGCCTCATGATGTAAAACCCGCGTAAGTTTGTTCAACAAATATTTTTTAATCTGCATCAAACTATTTCTGAAACTTTTTTTTTACTTGATGGAATGTGTATTAAACTAAGGTACTCGGCCCCCTACAAGCTACGCTCGCGAATCCCCGTTCAGACACCGCAGTTACTAAAAGCATGCTAATTTGATCGGCTTTAAAAAAGATTTTGGAAGATTGCATCATAATTTAAAAAACAGTGGCGATCTCCCTATAAACAAGTTTCTATTCATTTCTCTTTGATTGTAGAATTTTAAGGAAAAATGAACTGCTGTTAAAATATACAATGGCTGTTTTCGTCTTTCATTAAATAAAATCAGTTAAACATTTCAAACAGAGTCTTTGTCTCCCGATATTTTTTAACAAAGCGGAAAGAAAGTTCTTTTAAATAAGACATTTTAAATGTATCGTTTTTAATCTCACGAAATTTTCACCAAACTTTTCTTTCTCTTTTTAAAATTCACGTGAAAATACTTTTGTTAGAAATGAAATATTATTTGTGCTGTCCTAACAAAAATAGTTGAAAAGATAAAATCAAAGTATCAAATAAATGTCTCGCGCAATTTTTAATTTTAAACTGTTTTTAAACAATATTATTATTTGTTCATTTTCCGTAATAAGTGTAATGTGACGTAAATGTAACGCAATTTCTCCTTTTTAAGACTTCAAACACATGTTAATGAATTTATTCTTTTACAATATCCTTTCTGTTTTAAAATTCACGTGTAAATGTAGTTTTTGTGTAGTAATTTTCAATAAGTTCCTGCTTTTTATACATAATTATTTAATTCTAATTTGAAAGTTTTTTTTTCTGTTTATAATAGTCACGTGTAAATAAATTTTTAATTTGAAGCAAACATTACGGTTTGCGCTGTTTGTACAGTTGGCAACAGTTTAAAGTAATACCGTTTTCTAAAATAAGTACAAAATATCTCTCGAAATGCTGCAAATTTGAATTTAAAATAGAAATAAAACATCAAAAAATGATTCAAATAATAATAAAAAAAAAAAATACAATTTGCACACCGGGAAATTCTAACGTATAAAATAATCTAAAAATGAATTAATTCCCATGTATAGTTTTGCTCCTATAAAACTTTTTTAATGGAACGATTTTGTCCAACTTTAGCATTAAATATCTCTTAAAAAAATTCTAAGATTTGAAAACTGTCTGCATCAGCGTGTTTATCGAACATTTCTCTATAATACTGCCGATTTTCATATATTTGTATGCAATGTTTTTCTTAATATTAACGGAGAAAGATCGCCGGTCACAAAAAATTCAAAACCGGCGGCGGTGGCATGGGCAACGGCGGCGGTGACAGCGTAAGTTACCTTTTTTTAGAACAGAGAGATAATACAATAAATATATAATAATAAGACTTAGTACACCTATAAGTATTAAAATATCTGTACCAAGATATAAAAAGGAACACCATTTTTCTTATTTTTAATATTATTATGGCTTACTTACAAAATATTCAAATTAAATAAGAATTTTGTAAAGAACAGGATTTTTAATTAATGTTTAAAAGGCATTTATGTAATATGCATAACAGAGAAATGCGAAACGACATCAACTCAGTTAAATGATCTAACCTTTCAGTTTACTATCGCATTTTTATCACAGATATATGGTATATAATATTTCCAAGAAATGTAAAATCAAGCGTATATAAATAAAGCATTTATTTAATACATAATTAGTGTCGTTTATTTATTCATTTATTTATATATTTTGGAGTGTTTATTTGAAATATTTACGTTCTTTGTTGTTTAAAAAAGGCACATTTTGCATTTTTCCCCATGTAAAGACCGTATATTGAATTAATTATATATTCATCTGTTAATCCATTGTTTATTGATTTAACTAGTTTAATGTAAATTAATTCTCATTTTTCAATATGATTTATTTCAGCATTATTTTTACAACCTCTCCTTTAATGTTGATTTCCGCTTTTTAGATTAACTTCTTAAAGCCCAACATTCTTAATCACCCAGACAAACATTGTGAAGAAAAAATGCATACGTAATCATAAAAGAAATTTTAAATTTGAAAGAAAATGGCGCCAGATGTAATAAAATAATTGTTTGTTTTACGTTTGTTAAGCTTTTTGGGGGTTGCATAGACTTTCAGAATCATCTATGTGGCATATTTTAAATTACTTTCTTTTATATTGTCGAACAATCAACAGTCTCGTAAGTCAGTTTACTTGATGTTTTATTGAATTTTAAAATGTACCAAAGAATCTTGTTTTGAAATCAATTATTCCGATTAAAGTCCTATTTTTTTTTACATTTTATGTTGTGTTTCAAATTCTATTTGTTTTTCATATTTTCTATTTTTGAAAATACGTTGTAATAAGTAGTTTTCAAAACTCCAATATAAATAGATCTTACTTTGATATACAAAATTATTTAAGCGACATTTACAGGCTTCAGAATATCGATTTATATACTGTTTAAAGGCCGTTTGTCGTTCTAATAATGTTGATGTTGGATCGCAGATCAAATACCAAAAAGAGAAATTAAAATTACTATAAAATACTACTGAAAATAACTGCTATTCAAAATGCCATTTCGTCGTCACATATGGTCGTGATCGTGTAGAATCATGTCTAAAAAAAGGCACAAATTGGCAACCGAAGAAATGTTTAAGATTTAAAGTTAAATATAATTTAATTCATTAATTAAGAAAATGTTGCCATCAATTGAAATCCGAAACGAAAGCTGAAAAATAAAATAAAAACAAACTCACCCATGTGTGAAGTAAAACTCTTAAATGGAGAATAAACATACTTTATTCTTGCACATAATAAAACACATTTCAAACCAGGCCAGGATAATTAATACGTAAGATTAATGGGAAATCTTTAAAATAAACTTTTAATAATATTGAGGTTGATAATTAGCTGTTCATATATATTTATTAGATTATTTTACTGATGCATTCTGTTTAATGTTCTTAAGTTCCTGAAATTTATTAGTCTATTAAAGTTCAAGAGCAAATCATCGTACTGTACTGCAGAATTTATAGATTAGTCGGAAGCTGATAGAAGATATCCTTTTGGCTGGGTGAACATTATCTTATGCACAATTAATGGAGAGGCAATATTCTAAGAAATATTTAAATGTTAGCTTGCAGATAACATTATAAGACGTAAACTGCGGATTCAATGACGTAGAAATTCACTTTGTTATTCCACCATTACTTGAAAGCTTTTTAGTCAATGGAAGACTTATGAAAATCAGCTGGGCAGTTGAGAATGGCACATCTCCGGCACTCCCAAAAGGATGTTTCAAAAATGACAATTTTCGATGAAAATATTCGATGATAAAAAGATGCTCAAGCATGAGACTAACATCTGCGGAGCACAAGCTGCTTCAACGGAAAATGATGATTCAGGGAACGATGAAAACATCCCTTTTAAACTATTGAATATTATTCTCTAAATTGTAGATGCATGTTTGAATTTAAAAATTGAAGATAGATTATCAACAGCTAAATTTTCAGGATGTCAAAAATAACTCCTCAAAAGAGCTCTGAGAGAATATATTTATACTGGTTGAATTACAGAAATGCGATGTTTTAAGAAAAGGAACCTCAGTTCGTAAAAAAAGACGCTACGCGTCGCGAAACATTTCTTGACAAACCAAAACGAAACAAAACTTGAGGCCGGAGCCCCAAACTCACATCTGTTTTCTCTCCTACATCAGAGACGGAAAGCAGATGGCCCCAAAGAATCGTTGGACCCAGGCCCTGATCACCGAATAGGCACGAGAAGCGTGTGCTTACCATTCAAAATTTTGAAGGGGCCCCGAAATTGAGAAAACAGGGGCCACAAATTTTATATTGATTTTATTGAGGTGTAATTGTAATGTTAGATTGTTAGATGTATGTTTATTTTACATATTGAACTTGAATATTATTTAATTTGGCTTGTATGCATTTTAAAATATTAATAATTTAAAATACTTCCAAAATTGAGAGAAGTATTTCAAATTATGGATATTTTATATTGTGCATACCTACTGAATTCACCACTTTATCTAATATACATTTTTATGCTAAATATTATATAAATCATTTTTGCATATTTTTTTAAATGCATAAAACTTTTGTGTAAGAGGAACATAAAAGAGTTTAATGAACTCAACTGAGCCACTCTTTGGTATAATATTTGTGAGTTTCCGGGTATGTCGAATTTAGAAAACTCTTCTCGAATGAAAGGGGGCCCCAGAATGACACTGTGCTTCCCATAGCTTCAGAGGTTAATCGGGCCCTGGTTGGACCGACGCTAAAGATCAAATTCGCCAATCAGCGACCGGCACGCACGCTTCTGAGACGCATTGATAACGATTTTTATAGCAATCGAAAATATCGATAACGATTTTCATCGTAATCAAAAATGCATTCCCCCTGCATACCAGAGTCGCGGAGACATCACTGCCTTATACGAACTCAAGATGGAGGACAGAGGGACGTCACGATGTTGTTTTGCTACCGAGAAGAAACTAAAAGATGGCTATCTGCGGCGGAGAAAAAAAATTAATCGCGGGTCTTTCAAAACTGACAGAAGTGATTAAATATTAAAATGTAGATATCTCGCTAAATTACGGTTTAAAATATGAAATTTTGGCAATCGCTTAGAATTAAATAGTAGCATCCAATAAAAATAGTTTGGGAATAAAATAAGTAATATTAAATATCTTTCTAAATTTATATTTTCAGAAGTTAGCCATTATTAGAAATGCTTTGAAAGTTACTTTAACGTACGATATTCCGTAATGTTTGTATTATAAAAGATCTTTACATTATTAGAATGATATTTGATTACATATTATAATGTTTATTACTGTAAATAATTATTAATTATAAATTTTTTAACGGAATATAAATTATTTAAAATGCTTATTTATTTATTTAATTAATACGTTTTAAAAGTTGTTTTTGTACTTATTTATTGAAATTTAAATATGAAAATAATACAGACGATCAATTAATAAACTGAAATAGGGAAAATGTGACAGTCGTAAACAATTGAAAGTAATGTCAGAAATACGTTCATATATGTCAGGAATATGTCAGTTTCATTTTATACAACAACCTTAATCCCTTTCCTGTCTCTGTTTAAGAATATTTGAAAATTTGGTTTAATAATACTTTTGAATATGTCATTAATAGAGTAATTTCTTATTCTTTGTAATGTAATTTTAATGGATGAAATGTTATATTAATTTTGTATCATAAGATAATTGAAATGATAATCCCAACACAATTAAATACTCATAAGATTATGTGATATTTTATTCTGCTGGTATGTATTTTTTAAAAATCATTATTAAATCAATCGTTAAATATATAATAATCAGATTTTGGACATCTGTCAATACAAAAATATTTGTATCAAGATTTATAAACAAACGTATTTCTGTCTTGTTTAAAGTTACAAATACAGTGACATGATTGACTGAAGACAATGTTCTCATTTTCTTATATAAAGTACACACTTTCTTTTACTTATTTTTACTTTATCCAGTCCTAGTTACATAACGTTAAAAATTTAATAAGAATTTTGTAAGAAACTGGGTCTTTCATAATTAATTAAGAGGCATTTTTATAAAGTTATTAAAAGAGCAACCACACTAAATGGTAAATGATCTAAACTTTTAATTCACTATTGCATTCTTAGAACAAATATCTTCGGTTCAATATTTCAAAGAAATGGAACATCAAATGCATGCAAAGTAATGCAATTATTTTTCACATAGTTAATATCTTTTAGAGTTTCATTCATTAAAATTTCCGGTTTTAGTGGGCATGTTTCTTCCAATTATGAGTTCAAACAAATATAATTTTATTATTTTAGAGAAACCTTAGAAGCATTCTTTAAATCTTAAAAGGTATCAGAGTTTTTCAAAATTTTCTTATTAGCTTAGAATTCATTAATATAAAAATATCTATAGCAGCTGAGGTAAACTTTATAGAGTTACAATTTACTTCATTACGAAATCCATATTTACTAATTTTGTTTTGCCGAAAAAGGTATAATGACTTTTACACTTTTCTGGAATTTTAATTAAAAGTGACAGAAACCTTGCAAATTCTAATTATTCATTCATTTCAGCAACCGTAACACATGACATAATGAAAATTGTAAACAGCAAAATTCTTGCCGAAAATGTAATGTTTTTACTTTATTTAGAAATATTGAAGTTTAAACAAATGTATTTTCGTCGTTTCAGATTTAAAAATTATATATCTGCATTTTACATTCTATTAACGAATCTTTCATAATATTTTGAGATAATTAATAGAAATCAAATATAAAACGAAAGAGAGAGAAAGAGGTGAGCAATTAGTAACATATGCATAGGCTAATTTAATGTCATTTGATATTCATCTTTAAGGGAACCGTGGACATTTTCTGAGCGGAAATCGACTCAAAATTCGAAAATTATTTTTTCGCATATTATTATTCTGTAATTTTTTCTAAGCCATTTGGGAAAAATCGAATGCAGATGCGAGTATTTTTCACAAATGTACAAGCATTTGACTTTTGTCCGCAAACAATTTTTCGGTCTTTTAATATACTTTAAGTCTATTTTTCTCAAAACATATTTCAATATTTTTAGATTTTTAAAATGCTCCATGCTTCATAATATTCGATCAAAAATCATGACATTAATAAGAAAGAATCCGGATATTGTTTAAAAAAACTGTGCATGCATTTTAAAATTCAACTTCATTAAGATAATTAAATTTGATTTTTAGCTTACTAAAAGGCTAAATTTTGATTAAAATCGGTATCGATTTCGAAAAAAAAAATCTAAAAAATTAAGAATTCAAAGAATTAAGAAATCGATGCAAACATCTGTTTGTAATGCAGTTTTAAGTGATTAAAATACCAAATCGATGAACTATCTCCAAATTCATGACGCATGGAGCATTTTAAATGTTCTTTTTAAAATTTGAATTAAAAAAAATCTTAAATTTATAATAAGATCGGAAATTTCTTTTAGGGTATTTTGTATACTTATGGTGAAATGTATATTTCAACAAAATTTTATATCTCTATGATGAAAATATAAATTAAATCCGTCCCCTTAATAATAAATAATATGTATATCCGCAAAGACTGCAGTCTACATTTGAATGAAATATATATATAGCTATAAAATTTGGAACAAAGAGACCACGACATTGAGTGAATAGTGAATACTACAAAATATAAATGAAAGAGCGTTATTGCATTTCTAGTGCTAAAAAACGTTGAAAAACATAAAAATTCAAAATAAAATATAGATTTGTTTGTAAAGAAATGCATTTTTGATTAATTAGTTAAAGACTGGATAAAACTTTTAATGTAACCTATAACATCCAGTAGCCCCCCAAAAAATTAAATTTAATAATTATTTTAAAAAATTAGCATTTAATATGATTGAATTCCCGCTGTTAAAATTGTTCTTGCAATCGACTTCTGTTCAACCAAAAACTTAACATGCTGATCAATGATAAGAGGCTACATCTATGTTTTATAAAAAAAAAAAAATAAAGCCAGTATAAAATCAAAGCAAATACAAAAATTGATTTTTAAAAATGGATATAATAATTCCAGAAATACTTTTTTGTTTCTATAGAAATTTTTATGCAAGTATTCAGAATACTACGTAGCAACTCTGCTTACAGTTCGTTACAACATCAAAAAACTTCATCTGAGTGCTATTCGTGTATTTAGTATCTTTGGAAAAGTTTCTTTACTGCTCTCGATTAGAATTAAGGTATGTGTTTATAAGGAGTAGTATCATTGACTACTTTTATTTATTCAAGAAAACCTGTTAGACACAGCAGTACATTTTCTTTCGTGTCCTTATTTAAAGCGAATAAAATGGAATCTGAAAATTGATGAATATTAATTTCCCAAGGTATATTAATATTCTATATATTCCGTGTCATCTCTATAGTTTTAGGCTTTTGTCAATTGTAATATTCCAGTAAATGAGATAAATATTTTAATTAAATAAATAAAAGGTATCGCATGCAAGGCTGCCTCAGGCAACTATTTTTATATTCTGTTTACACCACTATTTTTTAAGAAATGCATTCTGTGGTATATTTCTCTTGCGAATGTTGTCAAAGTGCATGTAAAAAAAAAAAAAAATCTTTTAAAAAGTGATACGAAATAGAATAAAAAAAATAGTCGATTGTGGTAGCCCTGCGCATGTAACAATGAATTAGCTTTATTAAAGTGAAATTGTACAAAAAATGCCGTATTAAAATTACTCATATCTTTCAAAAATTTATATGTTTGCGCTTTTTACTAAGTATTGATTTTATCTTTTAACTAAGTCTTCGTGTGATCCAAAATACCAAAAATATAGTCGAAATTACTCAAAGAATTCTTTACAATATTTTGATAAAATTCAGATTTATCTGTCTTAAATAGCTGAACAATTTCACCTCATTACACTTAATGTATAATGGCAATAAACAATGTTATAATATTTTAAAATACCCTCTTTATACTGCGCATGCTTTCAGATAAGAAAAAGCATAATATAACCGTGGACAACCGTCTTAATATTAGAAAAGATAACGCTTTACCTGTAAATGTTTAATATGTGGCTCTGAAACGTTAGGCTATATGAATACATTACAGATCCTTTAAAAAAACAAACGATAGTGAATAACAACTTTTTAACAGTTTCTAAGGCATTTCGTTGTATAGATTCCACTTAAGTTTTATTCTCAAGCGTCAAATTTCTATCACAAGTTTTTTTTTTTTTTTTTTTTTTTTTAATGCGTTTATAATATACTTAACGAAAAACATTTAATTTCATTCAAATCAATTTCTTCTGAATTGATTGAAGATGAAGATACGAAACCCCCGTGCTCGTAATTCAACATATACAGGATTTCTAATTTTTAAAGACATCCTTTCTTGATCTTGGAAAACTCTGACTCAACAAACTATCTTATATCATGAATACTCAAATTCTGCAGAACTCAGACAATAATTTATTTTTTACTTGGGTAACATATCCTGCTGGTGGTTAAGGAAATTAAGTAGCAGATCCTTTCACAAACAAAAGTACAAACATAATAGTTACATCTTATAAAATTATTAGTTCCTCTTCCACCTTTTTTTTTTTTTTTTTAAGAAATAGAGATGAAGCAAGGATTGTCAGCGAAATTGAAATATGAATGGAATATTAATGTTAAGTGGAGATATGAGTACTGTTTCTTACCAAAATTGTACTACTTGGTTATACCGTAGACCAATTTCGACAAATTATTTAAGTCCTCGAACTGTTCGCCAAATTATACAATTGAAAGAAGGTTGCCAGATTAAAATTTTAAGAATACAAAATTAATTAATTTAAATTGAAAAAAAAAACACTACACAATAGGGTTATTTTAATGTTGACGTTCACTAATTGAGTAGCGACATAGCAAATCTAAAAGAAAATTTATTTAGATTATTTCGGACAAAAAATACTAGAAGTTTATGTATTTAAATGCAGAATTATTGAATTAAACTATAAACAAACAGATATTTTTAAGATATTCTATTCGTAAATAAAATGTAAGTAACGTAATAATTTAATTTAATAAGGAGCACAATAACTATCAATGATAACGGGGAAGTGTAAGGAACCTAATGCTGTTTATTTAATCAGAAAATGAAGACGGATATAACATTAAAATGAACGTAAACATTAGATATAGGCTTGAAGAAAAGAAAATAAAAATTTGCAGTAACTTTAAATAACGAAAAAACAAATAAATTAATAAAACTTTAATAAAAATACAAATAAAACGTCGAATTAAAAAGACTTGATGACGTAACAAACACGTGTAAAATATTGAATGTCAAATGAATGTGACATCATTGTGTTCATACATTATTGGCATTTAATCTTATAGTTTGGTGACAGTTTTTTGGTCGAGAGGATAATCAATTAGTTCCACCAAAATTGCGGAAAGCCTCCTTTTTCGCCACAGAAATTTATATATGATTGCAACTAATAACGGGCCTGAACTTTTAACCCCCTTACTGACAAGCCCGTGTTAATACGTTCACTAAGCTCCAGGTTTCACTGCAATACAAGCAGTATTTAAAGTAATATAATTCAAATGATTTAATGTATTTTTAATACATTGAACAATGATTAATACTTCCATGGATTGCATTTATATTCGTTATTAATTTTTTTTTATAAAATATTCAAGGAATCATTTTTTAAGCATTTAAAACAAAATAAAGAAAAAACAACATTACAAATTTGTCCTTTTCCAAGACAGTCGGAGGGTTTAAAGATAATTATTAGTATTAAAACAAAAACCTATTTCCACTTTGTGTATAAGGGTATACATTAACACCTAAACATTATTTAATTAATTAACCGCTAACCTTTACATTCCATATGTAAATAGAAAACCAGTCCATAGAAAGAAAGCATCAGTTTAGCATGTTTGTTTCTGAATACAGGAAAAAGAAATAATCCTATAGATAAAATAACGATATGCGGCAAAACAATGGGGAATAGCCAACTCAATTTTCAAAATGCGACTTTATTCCCATTAAATACGTTAAATGACGTTCCAATCCATCCAGAGGATGAACTTGACCTTACCAGATTAATACGATGTCTTATCTACATTGTTGTTCGTACATTATTTTGTTGCCTAACATGTTGTGTAAAATTTATGTATAAAGTTATATATTTGTTTATTAAATAAATACCAATAGCAAAGAGGAAATATAAACCTTATCTGTTGCCAGCTTCAATTGACTCTGATTCTAATTCTAATAGTATTTCGCATAATTATTAACTTTTAAAATTTTGTTAAATGCTTTTATTATAACGAGATTTTTAAAATATGACTACAAATGTAAGTAAAGCTTTTGATGATTGATATTGAAATGAATATTAAAACAAAAGGAAATAATGTGTTTAGAAAACAGACATACTAAACTATTTTAATTCTATTCTTTAAACTTTATCTTTAATGTCTAATAAGAGATAATGAGACTAATTTCTTCGAATTAAAAAGGGCATATTTTTATAAAGTTCAATTTCAGATAAAATCTATGATAGAGTAAGTATATAATAATTTAAATAAATATCTTTAACGCTTACGTAGCATGTACTCTTGAATTATAAAGTAAATGCTTAAAAAAATTGGCGAGTTTGATATACGATTGGAAATTAGTTTAAATTCCGACTCAATTTTAACCTAAAATTCGTAACTTTTTAATGCTGCTGAAACGGAAGAAATCCATAATAAAGATATAAAAAATGCCCCAAATCTGATATATTTTATTGATGATACAAGTTTATTTTATGTGAACTTTACATCATACACTGAGAACAAAAAAATTACAGTCTTCATATAGTTTTAGGAATGTGAAAAATACTTTTATTCAATGCAATAAAATCAAAAGCGTAAATTTTTAGTGTATCAGGTAGTGATATCGTTAAACGGTGAGGCGTTTTCTAAGATATTTCAAAATATTTTCAAATATTTGAGCTATAAACTGAATCTATTTTAAAGAAAATATATGGAAAGTTTCTGTATCTAAATTTTATACAACCTGATGAAAAGTATTTTATATATAGGGAAAAAATACAATTTAAATATAAAATTGAAATTTAGCGGTTGTTATATATACAATTAAAAAATAACAACAATAAAATTTGGTTACAAATTTACTATTTAAAAGTAAGATTAAAAAACAAAAGAAGTAAAGTTTTACACATATTACAGTTCTTGTTGTTGTTGTAAGAAATGCGATAAAAATTAATTTGAAAAATGTTCATGGTATTTTAATAGCGTGTAATTAATAAAGAAAAAAAAATATCGCCACATATTTCATTCTGTACAAATGAATAAATAATATAAATTCTTTCACGTAGAATAATAAAAGTGAAATAGCTGTACCGCTGTATAAAAATATACATTAAAAGAATTAAGGAATTTTAATATTCACTTATTATGTTTAATAACGAAATTAGATTTTTTTTTTGTTTTGCTGTTTTTAATTATAATTTTTCACAAGGTTGGATATTTTTAAACATTATAACTAACTGACGATTCCAGCAAGATACCAGAGCTTATACATCTACTCTCTATATAAAATCCTAATGAAACGACTGATTTGAAACGATTTTATGTAACGATTTTATGAAACGACTGATTAAACAACTGATCATGTTTCACGGCGATTTCTCCTGAAATATGGAATACTTTGCGATAAAATTAACACCAAATATCCGTATTGATCCACAGATCTCAAAACTGGTATTAGAATTTTTAAATTCGAATTAGTTTTCGAAATATTAATTTTTTTTCTAATTTTAAATACTTTTTTCTAATGATGGCAACTCAAATTTCAATCATAACAGATATTTTTTTTTTTTCAGAAAAGGTTATAATTTTAAATTAATGTGGCGACCAGTTTGGCCTCCCTTAAATCTCCTTAGAAAAATGCTTTTTTTTTTTTATTTCGTTATCATTTTATTTAATACAAAACATTCCTTTAAAACTGAAACATTTAAAATTAATGGCTTCCACTTCTTTCTTTTTCTTTCTTTTTTTTTTTTTTTTTTGACCGAAACGAAAAGAAAAATATTAGGCTCAGATGTCATATACGCACCGGGTTACCTAATTGGCGCCAAAATGGCGTTATTTTGCCTGACATGGTAACCCGGCTATTGTTGCTTATTCATTAATAAATGTTTATTTACATTTTTTTTTAAGTTACAAATTGCTTTGTTCTATAGTTATTATTATTTTTTTATTATTGTTATTTCATTTTAAAAATAATAGAAAATAATTTAAAATAAATAATGTAACTGGTATTCAAAAACGAGGTTTCGAAAAATATCACGCCAAACCCGGTGCTTATATAACATCTGTGTTAAATATTAAGTAATGTAAGAAATCATGACATTTAATTTCAAATTCAAAGCAAATGACCAATATCGCCAAATTATATAAATCTCCAAACCACTCGCTAAATTATACAAGTTGACGTAATTTTTATTTTAAATAACGAAAGAACAAATAAATTGGTATATAAATACAAATAAAGCGTCGAAATAAAAATCACTTGATGGCGTAAACACATGTAACTTTCTTACAATCAAGAGAATGTGACATTTACGTTCAACTATTATTGGCATTTAATCTTATAGTCTGGCGATAGGTTTTTGGTCAATGGGATAACCAAGTATTGCCGTTTTAATTTACCACTCGAAAAATAAGAAAATGCTAACTTACGAATTAAAAAAAAAAAAAAAAAAAAAAAAAAAAATGTACGTTTCCGTTATACGGACACCATTGTCGCCAAGCGTAATAGTTGGCGCAAAATGAAAATCACGTGAATTGAAACATTTGAAAAATAAAAGAAAAAACACTGTCGATAGTAAAGTGAGCCTTTTAAAAATATAACATTTGGAAACTACAGACTTTTACGAACTATTTTACTAAATCACAAATATATACTTAAAATAAGTGAACAAATAACTGTTATACAATAAAGTATAGCAAATAATAGCAAATCACAATGTTTCGCAAGGTTTACAATAAAAATCCGGTACTACTTAGTTATCTCGTTGACCAATTTCGCCAAATTATATAAATCGCCAAAACACTCGCCAAATTATACAAATTGACACAATTTTTATTTTAAATAACGAAAGAACAAATAAATTACTATAACATTAATAAAGATACAAATAAAACGTCGAAATAAAAATCACTTGATGACGTAAACACGTGTAACTTGCTTAAAGTCAAGTGAATGTGACATTTACGATCAACCATTATTGGCATTTAATCTTATAGTTTGGCGATAGATTTTTGGTCGACGGGATAACAAAGTAGTACAAAAAATCCTTTTCACGATCAGGGTTGAAATAATTGTTGCATTAGCATACATTTTGGCATGTGTCCGTATAACGGAAAGGTACCAAAAAAAGCTACTGGCGAGATTTGAACCAGGCTAACATAAAAGTACCAAGAATTCATTGCGATCATGGCAACTTTTATGTAGTTTCATTCGAAAATATAACCTTGATTCTTTAATCAAAATGGAAACCTTTCTTATGAAAAGCGAAGGAACTGTTGACTTAGTCTATTATTATAGAAATTGTTTTCAATTCTAAAAACAGCACAAAGAATAATATTTCCTAACGATTACAAATTTACTTACACATGGCTATTAAAAACAGAAAAAAAAAAACTTTAAAATTACTAAGTGTGAAAATGAGTACATGTTAAAAGCAGGAAAATATTGGAAATTATGTCTTGAAAATTGTATATTTCGTGAATACTAGAAGAGAAAGGAAACTTTAAAATAATAAATACATTAATATGCGTTTAACCCTTTCAGGGGCAAGGTACTTCTATTCGTAAAATGTTGAAATCAGTGAATGGCACCGGAATTTGCAAACAAATTTCGAAATGCAAAAATGCTTTCGTTCACTTACTTTTTTTTTTTTTTTTTGACACCCAGCCAGGACTCCAACCGTGAGGTTTATGGAACTAATGTCCTGGGGGGGAGAAAAAACCCTCCACAATCCAGCTCCGCGCACTACCAAAGGACCGGGCAAACCAACGGCATATATAATAACAAAATAAATAACAAAAGCATAAACTCTTATACAAAAATAAAACATAGCAACTCGCTATGATCAACAATATACAAAAAGCATGTTTAGAGATTACCATGCAACTTTTACAAGAGTGTGGGTTTATGGGTAACTCCACAACCAACTGAAAATCAGAAACAATATCAATAACTGAAGATAGTCCAATAAAATAAATAGTCCTTAAAATCAAAAATATTTAAAAACTTAAGTTCATAAATGCAGGAAAAACTGATAGCCAATGATTAACAACCACTACGCAGCAAGATCAATAATCAGTCCGCCAGTACGTAGGAATCCATCCACAGCACTACAGCTACCAGCAAGGGTTGCGTAATAGATAAAACATTCAAGCACTCACAACGTGAAGAATAGGCGTGTCCACCAGAACCACTGTATATGAACAAGTTCAATAATATTAGAGAGTCAAGTAAAAATATAAGTCTGTACATAATGTTCATAAAATCTGAGTCTTTAAAATC
This sequence comes from Maratus speciosus, assembly GCA_963932465.1. NCBI lineage: Eukaryota > Metazoa > Arthropoda > Arachnida > Araneae > Salticidae > Maratus > Maratus speciosus. Next base: position 533,756,200 of record OZ010791.1, on the reverse strand, counting down.
GAAAGTTTTAAAATACAAGGGAGATTGATAATACTTGTGGAACTTGGTAACTATAATATACTTGAAAATTTTTATTAATAGACTGCTTTAGAACCGATATTTTGTAAAAGAATAGTTTGCATTAAGTGCATTATATATCGCACATAACTTGCTGTAGTTTTTCTTGTCAAATAGGACTCTTCTGAAATTATAACTGATACTCTGTGAATTATCAAAGTGAAAGAAAAATGGTACCACAGGGCATCTGCCAAATTCGTTCACTTACTTAATAAAAGAAAAATTTTCATTCCAATATTCTGGTGCCAGTGTGGCACTTAAAAATTAAAATTAAGTGGTCCAAAAATGAACCACCGCCCTTGAAGGGGTTCAAGCAGTAAATTGTAGTAATTGTAGTAAATTGTATTATATCAATCGTTTTATAATGCTGTTAAAACACACCGGTCGGCAAAGACACTGTTTACTTAATTCATTTTATTTTACCTTCTTTTCAAATGTTTAACTGATCATCTTTAATCAAACATGAAAACAACCATCGGATGTCTTAGCAGCAACTGATTCGGCCTTAAATTTTCGCAATCAAAGGGAATTGAATAGAAACCCGTTTACAGGGAAATCGCTATAAGTTTTTCATTATAATTCAATCCTCTCTAATCTTTTAAAAACCAATCAAATTAGCGTGAAGTTAGATTTTGCGGTATCTGAACGGGGGATGGCGAGCGTAGATTGCAGGGGGCACAGCCCCCTAGTTTTTAATATAAATTTATATTGCATATATATTTTTCTATCGATATTAATCATAATATAAAAATATTTAAAAATATAATTTAATTAGTATTAGTAGTATATTATTTTACTCATATTAATTTTACAAAAACAATTATTGTTTTTTAAATTATATTTTTTAATAATGACTTATTTTTCATGTTTATATTCTCGGATTTTGTTATACTTATATTTTCTTTATAATTATAATTTTCCCTTTTCATACGAAATAAGTAAATTTTATATACGAAGAAAATCATGTAACAAATAAGTCGTTACCGAGACTTTAATTTTTATTCTACTTTTAAAATATATTATTATGTCTCAGTTACTTTATTTGATATAAATCCTATTGTCATTGTCTATTTAACGATTGAAAAAATGGTTTTAATAGCTTTATAAAATACAATTACTCATTTCCCGGAATTTTTTTTTTTTTTTTTTTTTTTTTTTTTTTTTTTTTTTAATGGAATGTGATTGCAAAATCTATTTCATCGATTATCTTTTAAAATCTCAGTTAATAATAACCAGCTATAATTTTCTAAAGTCACTTGATAAATGAATTGAATTTATTGTCTTTAACTATGTTTCATCCCCAGAAATACTATATAGGGTATCATTATATTTCGTAACCAGAAATGAATTTGTTTATTTTTGCAAGTCTAATTTTTATTTTTAAAAAGAATGCTTTTTCAGATATTTTTCATTATAAAAATATATGCTTAGAACATTAGAAGATTAAGCGTTTAAATCAATTAAATGTATATTGAAGTGTGGTAAGCTGTTTTACATTTCTTTTTGTATGTCAGATTATGATTAAATTAAAATAATTATTTTTTTTTTTTTTTCGTAAATAAGAATCCTTCAATCATGGCAAAGTAAAAGTAATCAAAATATCTTAATTAACGAAATATAGTGAATCCTCGTTAATGCAAATTACCAAGCAAATTTGTTATAAAATAAGAATAAGTTACTGAGGGCAAATTATTCAAACACGTTAGCCTATTTATAAAACTTTATTGAAAGTACTAATCTGTCACTTTTTTATGAGGTTTTTGTACAAATGAGTTTTTTATCTCATCATTTCCCAGTCTTGCGAATTATTAGAAAAGTGGGTCTGTTATAACACACATTGCTGTATAATATTGCCGAACTGCTATTAGCTATCCTTTAATATCTCGCTTTTTTGAAGGAAAAAAGGGTAAACACCCCTTACTAACTCTGCAAAAAATTATCGAAGAACAAACTTACTCGTATCACATGATTGGCAATAAAGTCTACATTTAAATGGTGTATATAAAATTTGCTTAGGATGCTGCTTACATGTTAAAATGAACCATCAGTAGCAGTACACAATTCTGACAGCACAAATGTACTCTTCACCCTTCAATTAGACTAAAACAAATTTGTATGCAATTCGTACGATTGCGATTTACGTATGCGATTTACGTATGCGATTCGTACGATTCCTATAAATTAATTCTTTTAAAACGAGCTTATTTTAGGGGCTGTTTCCAAATTGAAGTTCGGTACTCGATTATTGGCCGAGGGTGCCCTCTTCTTGATCAAGGCACCTTAAGCGCCACTGAAACAGTGATTGAAGACTGCTAGATTACAGAATACCATAAGAAATTTTTAAATAATCTAGTCACTTCTATCATAGATTGCCCCTTAGACCATCATTTTGCCGTCTTTAAGCATAATTGAAAAACTACTTGGAAGAAAATGTGAAATTTTAGATTTCCATATAGCAGGACTTAAGAAATCTAAATCCATAAAAAAAAAAAAAATTGTAGGTATTCATAATTTTTTCGAATATTCATTTCATAATTCATATCATAAAATTATAAAAATTACAAATTCATCGTATTTATGTTTGGGTATTTTAATATTAGTGCTACACAAAAAATTAGCACATTAGGAGTATAATTTCAGGAGATATTAATAAAAATATGAAAATGTAATTTAAGATTAGAAGCACTAAATTTTGAAGGTTTATAATTCAAAAACGTATCATAAAACGGCTTGAAATTTGGTGTATAGGCATAGTTTGAACTAAAGATTTGAAATATCTTGTTAAAATTGTGTATTGCCATTGAAAAATTGAAGTTCGGGTTCGTTTTAGTATGTAGATAAAGCAAATTTTATATACGTCATTTAAAAGTAGTCCTGAAGAAGTTCGCAGAAGCGAAACGAAATGTTGATATATTTTAATGTGTATTTTAATGTATATTTTAATGTGTACCATTTAGCAAAGTGTATTTTATTTTAAATACAATATTTTTAAATGTAGACTTTAATTCCAATCGTTCGGTACCAGTATATTTCTTCTACGATAATTTGTTGAGGAGTTAGTAGGGGGCGTTTAATTTTTTTTCACGACTGTACATCAATGGAGCTTTTTAACAAAAATAATGTACAAAAGCAGTTTCGATTCTGCTCGTAAGTTTTAAAAATAAATAAATAAATACATAAAAATGTCTGTATTGCCCGATGATTCGTACACTTTAAGTGATGTCTTTAACATTAACTATAAATAAGAAATTATTCTGAAAACGAAATTTTCCTCTTTAAATGGAAATAGGTCCTAATAGTAGACGTATTAAGTAGACGAATAGTAGACGTAATCGCTGTAAACGCATTGTTTAAACAAACAAACAAACAAAAAAACTAATTCAGGTATAATTTTCAACATCACTGTTCTGATAAACGTTTAGCAATAAGTGATACAAACACCAGCAGTTTTTTTTTTCCACTTTTCTTATTGTTTTTCATTCCCTTTTCTTTAAAATGTCACCGTATTCCAGCCTTATCCAAATTCTACAATACTTCAACAGTTCTTCTTAAAAGCAAAAATTCAATTATATCTGGTTTTGCTGCTAAACCCTACTGATAGTTCATGAAGAGAAATAAACACATCTATTGTAATAAAACGTAATAAAAGCAGAAGCGTCATCGAACTTTACCTTCTGGGGTGCCGTCATGAATATATTCTACAGCTGATGTTGGATAGAAGAAAAAGCAGTAAAATTTAATATCCCATAGCATATTTAAATACAGTCGTGTAAAAAAATAGGATTCGTCTTATTAAAGCTGCAAATCAATCTGTAGTTACGTTTCTGGTACCAAACCGAATTGTAATAATGTCTACTAATTTATTCTATTATTAAATTAGCCTTCGGAAAAACATATTGAGATTGGAACTTACATTAAAATTATTAATACTAAGGTATAATTTTGACATCAATACTGAAATGTTTTTGGCAATTTTTAACGTCAGATACTGAGCGGGAAGTCATTCGATCAAGAAGTTTAGGAATTCTGCAAATATAAAATTTTGCACGCCTAAAGCTAAACTCAATGTTAATCGTTTGAAAACATATTGTAATGTGGTTAATATTTTAAGCATAAGTCAAAATGTACCTAATATTTAAATAGTTATGACAGGCACTTTTAAAGTTATTCTTAAAAAACTACCCTCAAATGTTTTTCAAATATTAAAAATTATTTTAACATTGGGCGCTTCCAAATATGCCCTATCATCCGCATAACACTTAGCGGAATTATAAGAATTACCACTCGCCAGGAAATAAAAATTAAAGTTTATCTAATATTCGAAATACGATTTTAAAGTTTGTTATAATTTAAAGATGTAGACTACCCCAGATGGTTAATTTATTTAAACCATTAATTACTCGATGTTTTTGCAAATTGGTGTAAGCATTATTTTAATAGGTTGTTCTGTAGCAGAGAATTCAACGGTTCGATATCCTTTTTTTCAAAGGCTGAACGTAAATGCTGGGGTACAGATTTGTACACACACACATACACACAGACACAGACCAAATACTCATAGAACCTTATGAAACATCGCTAAAAATTACCAATTTTAATAATGGAAGTATTTTGCCATAAATGAACCCATCTTGATGATAACATGTATATATTTGATGATATTTTCTTTGAAATCCTTAAACTTTCTGTTGGAATGTACTTTGCTTTCAATGTTTTACACTTTTTTGTGTGTTATTTTTCAGTGTTAGTTCAAAAAGCCTTGAAACTAATACCACATTTTTACCGCCATCGCTTATGCTCGTCAGGAATCTTTTCCCTCAACCTTGATTCTCTAAAATCCATCAAAATTTTTCTTTCAGTATAGTTAAATAAAATATAAGAATTCTAAATAAATTTACATTTTTTTCAGTATTCCAATTTATGTATACGTTGCTTTCACACTGAAAATAAAAAGAGAAATTTAAAAAATTAATTCGCTTTAATTTACTGTTTTCACCCATCACACATTGCAAAGAAATGTTTCACTTAGTATTATTATAATTTTCAACAAAATTAGTTTCTTACAAGAACAATCAAGAGGCCGAAGCGTAAAATCATTATTTACGAAAATAGAAAGTTATCAATGTAAAATATTGTACAGAATCTCAAGTGTAAAAAATTCTTCTTTCTCTGTGATTTCTTATATCTTTCTGAACGATAAATTTAACAAGATGAATTTATCAAGTGACAGGTAAACGATTAGCAAAAATTGGAGGTACTTAATTAACATTCTGTAATTCAAAAGTATGGCGTGGTTATTTATCACGTAAAAAAAAGAAGAAAAAAACGGGCCTGGTTTTTAAGTTTTTTCCCCGAGTACGTTACATAGTCATTCAATATCTGATAAATAATTTGTCAGTTTGTAGTGTGTTTTCTAGCCCTCATAGAGCCTAGAGGGCTTTCCTGCATTTTGATAGAAATGCTTATAAAAATAATAATAATTTAATTTTTTCCCTCTTTGTTTCTAAAATACTCTTCATATTCCTTTATTTGACAAATTTTAAAATACATTTTTGTTTAAAATATTTTTTTTTCTACAACAGATTTATGTTGATTTTGAGAAACGGAAAAATACGGGCAAACCGCTCAGAGGGATAGATATACATTTATCAGTCATGCAACTTGTGTTATCTGTAAATTGGAGCGCTACGTGATTTAATAAATCATATAACTGCTAAGAAAAACAATATAAACATCATTTCTTAAATCTCCTTTTATTACAATAAAGACAGATTAATACTTCCAGTGTCTCAAAATTTTAATTCAATTAAAAAAACTCACTTGAAACTTAAGGTTACTTACTTTTATTTTATTGGTGTCAATTTTAGCACTAAAAATAAAAGAAAGTCGTCAATGCGAATTTGTTTTTATTTGGTTTACTTTGATTAGTCATTGATTATTATCTCATGAATTACACGCCAATTGATTAAAAATAAACAAACGGACACGTGCAAGTATTACTCGCGATCAGAGTGTTCCGTACAATAAATATATGAATTATTAACTGAATTATTAAAGAAAATCTTTACTAAAAGAACAGTAAGACTTTGTAAAAATCTTTACAACATAGGGTTGGGTATAGCTGTATATACTAGAAAAGTACGAATGAGTATACCATAAAAGCTCAAAGAGATATGAAGCTTACATAATATCAAATATTATTATTCTGTATAACTCTTTTTTTTAATCTTATCCTACTCAATTTACGATGAACTTAATTCGAGGCTGACAATAAAAGAAGTGCATATTTAACTTTCATTTGGCGTTTCATAAAACTAAATTCATCGTAGTAATATTTTTTTCTTTTTACTGTGTACCTAAAAGAAGACCCTTTTTCAAAGTTTAAACTTGGCAGTGTACTAAGCGCGCTTCGAAGGGAGCTCACTAAGTACCAACGTGCCTTGGTCCGTACCGCTTTTTTTCAAAAAGGTTTTTAATTAAATTTTAAAGACACGGGGGCGTATTGAGAGATCCACTCCTTGCAAATTAGTCGCGAATCCCATAGTAGTTATGTGATTAACTCCAATTAAATTAGTCTGTGTTTAAAAATTGAACGCTTATTGCTTTTATACTGCTACTGGGCTTTGCATTACACAAATGTACCATTAAAAGTTCTTATCTAAGCTTTAAAAGTCGATAGTACGCAGAGTACGCCAGCACTGTTATTATGTATGTCCAAACCGTCCGTATATTTAAGGGTTAGGCAGCCTAAGAGAGACTGCTCAGGGCCGGCTAGGCCTGCCCCTTAGAGCTTAACGTCTCTCCCGGTATGTTCCCCGACACGTTGGGGCTCGTTAGTGAGTACAGCCATGTCCGGCCGTATGCAGACGGAGAAACACAAAATGCTCAAGGGACGACGCTCACCCGCTAAGGGCGTCTATGCACCACCGACCACGGAACCCAGAATTTATTTTAAAAAGAACAAAGTGGGATTACAAAAATTAGACGAATGCCTTCCCGCCAGGAAAACGCCTACTCGCGACAGAGGGCGGGAGTATGAGAACATTTAAAGTAAAAAAAAAAATAAATAAATAATAATAATAATAATAATAAACATCACTGATCCTGGCCGCCGGGGTAGGAACCCCTCTCGCGACAAGGGGCGGCAGGAAGGGAAAAGAATGGAATGCGTGGCACAAGTAAAATGGCACGAGCAAATACTCAAGCGTCCATTGGAGATGTAATGATTTGCGTGGCACAAATAAGATGGCACGAGCAAATACTCAGCGTCCATTGGAGATGTAATGCTTTGTGTGGCACAAGTAAGATGGCATGAGCAGATACTCAAGCGTCCATTGGAGATGTATCTCTTGATAGAATGGTCAGAAGCACGAGCAGAGGCTCTTGCGATCGTAGGAAACCACACATTGATGAGTAGAAGAATTTGCTGGAGCCTACAAAGAGGACTGGATTCTGGTGCTGTTTGAAGATTGATATGGTGGCAGTGAGACTGGATAAGCAGAACCAGGGCTTAAGTTAAGTTTGTTAAGTATGTAAGGAAATTGTGAATGTGTTTTAATTTGTTGAGTAGGAGGGTGCGGGAAAGGACGTTTTGGACCCAGTTGACTGGCAGTATGTCTGGACGCCTCAAGTGCCAGCGTTGCGTGAGAGTACAACTGTAGTACGGGTGACTTATAGTGCCATCTTCACCGCAGACGCAAGTGGCAGTGGATCTTATTTTGAAGCGGTCCAGATATGCCATGAAAGGGCCATGTCCTGTTAAGAAGCTAGTGGTGTAGGGTGTTAAGTTATATAGTGTGAGAGAAACTTTAGGAATTAGCTTATATGTGTGCCTGCCCTTTTTTGAAGTATCCCAGTGCTCCTGCCATCGCGTCAGTATCCTTGCTCTAAGGACCTTTTTGACGTATGACTGGGGCACTGGGAGGTGTGTGTCTATTGTTTCTTTCTGTGTGGCCTTCTTCGCTAGGTTGTCTGCTAGTTCATTGCCAAAGATACCTTTGTGAGCCGAGACGTGACCTAGTGAGATACGATGTAGGAGATTCTTAAGTTTTAGTTTGATTTGCAGTACTAGAGGATGTTTTGTCCTGTGTGCCTGTATTGCCTGCAGGCCAGAGAGGCAGTCACTGTAGATGATAATACTATTGCTAGAGTGGGATTCCACCCACTCTAATGCGTTTAGTATTGCGAACAGCTCCGCTTGGAATACGGAGTTATTATCATCTAGCCTTGCAGACCACTGATGGACCACCACCGTGCCCTCCGTGGCGCAAAAGGCTGCGCCCACGCCAGTCTCTGTGCCTGAACCATCAGTGAAGTGTGTGGTGCTAAGGGCAGGTGTGTAGCTGTTGCGTGTTGTGTTTACTTGAAAATGTGAAGTCTCCTCAGCGGGGTGGAGCTGCCAGCTCCTGACTTTGTATTGCAATGTTGTGTTTGGAAAAAGAGAATCTATTACTGTGTCACGTTTTAGCTGTAGGATTGAGGATTTGGCGTGTTCGTATTCTAGTTGAAGTGTGATGGGTAGAATACCTGTAAGTATATGTAGTGCATCTGTGGAGATTGTGCGGTAGCCTCTTGAAATTTGTAAGAGAAAAGTGCGTTGTATTGATTTTAGTTTAGGTTGTGCTATGGATGATAAATTACCCCTCCCAGATACAGGCCCCGTAAAGTATTATTCTTTCGATTATTGTTAGGTACCAGATCTTCAGTGTTTTGTTGTCTACCCCTCCCAATTTAGAAGTTAGTCTTAATGAATTATTATGATATGCTGTCAATTTAAGTTTTAGGTCGTTAATGTGTGGGATCCAGTTAAGATTTGCGTCAATGGTTATACCTAGGAGTTTTATGAATTGTACGTGTCGAATGGAGACATTATTGATCCTCATCACTGGAGGGCGTTTTGGATCATATCTGTGTGGTTTGGTGAATACTAGTGCTTGAGACTTTTGTGGTGTGAGTGTGAGGTGCAGTAAATCCAGGAGCCGGCAGAAAATAGGAAGAGCTACGGCAAACTGTTCCTCCAGATGACGTCTGTAACGACCGGAGAAAATGAAGCTGAAATCATCGGCGAAGGCAAATAGTTTAAATCCCAGCCGATTTAGTTCTGTTAGTAGCACATTTGCTACAAGCAACCAGAGGATTGGGCCAAGGCACGAGCCCTGGGGGCAACCCTTCTGTAATCGGTGGGTAGATGTGCCACCACCCCAGTTAATCAGGACGCTCCTCTGTGAGAGGTAGGAGCCGATGAGACCAGCTATGTTCCCCGGACAGTTGAGTGCTTGTAGTTGTAAGAGAATGTCTCGCCATTCTACGTTGTCGAATGCGCCTTGTATGTCTAGTGAAACGAGTGATGTTGCGTTGCCCTGGGCTATGCTTTCAGTACAGGCAGTCATTATGGCATGAAGTGCGAGCACGCATGAGTGGCCCTCGCGAAACCCGAATTGTCTGGGGTGGAGAAGGTTGTTTGACTCCAAGAAGTGTGTCAACCGCATAACCAGAAGTTTTTCCAGAAGCTTTCCCAGAGTGGGAAGAAGGCAGATGGGTCTGTATGACTTGGATTCGGAAGGAGACTTGCCTTGCTTCAGAAAGTAAACTACCTCTCCCTGCCTGAGTACTAAAGGAAAGTATCTCATGGTGAGGCAGAGGTTAGCCCAGCGCGTGAATATGTGTGGAAGTGAGTTTTAGTATCCGAAAGTCAATTGAATCCGGCCCTGGGGCCTTCTTGTCATTCAATGTGTATAGTGCTGTTTTTACTTCTGCCTTTGTGAAGCGTTTGTCTTCGTGTGCTGTGAAAAGGATATCCTGGTTGTCTTGTTGGGGATAAGCCGAGGGGCCAAAGAGAGTGTGTGTCAGGAATTCCAGGTTATTTTTTCGCGAGGTTTCGTGAGTTGGTCTTTCTAGACGTATTTCTTCCGGAGTGAAGAACTTGCCGGTCAGAAATATTTGAGTGATGCCGAAAGGGTTCTCATTGTTGCTGCAGAATTTCTTCCACGCTGCCCGTCTCGCCGCCAGAATCTCACGTTTGTAAACTGCTTTAAGTCTCGTACGACGTGCTGCAAGGGTCTTTACTTCAGGGGGGATAGGATTGAGCAGGCGCAATGTTTTAATCTTGCGTCTGAGGGCTGTCAGCTGGTTCCTCCGCTTTCTAAGATCCTTGTTCCAGAATGAGAAAGTGTGTGATTTTTGGACTGTTTTCAGTCGAAAGGAAGCCTTAGCGGCAGTCTGCATGGTTTCGATTAAATTAGATGTGAAAGAGTTGAGTGTGTCTTCGCTGTGCACCCCTTCGAGTTGTGCTGAAAGGGATGACTTATGACTTTTGATGACGTTGTTAAATTTGCGAAGGTTTCCGCGAGTTGTGTTGTAGCGTCTACGTTGCGTGTAGAGTGGAGAGGTCATGTAAGAAAAGTGTATGTATTTATGGTCTGTGCCACTGTGTTTGTCTGATACGGACCATTGTGATATTCGTGGTAGGGTGAAGGAATTTGTAATTGTTAGGTCAGGCCAGCCTTCTGCTATGACTCTGTCTTCTGTATCTCGTCTTTCGAAAGTGGCTTCAGAGTTGTGCATGTTTGCAAGTGCCAAGTTATGGATAATTATGTGTCCTGACAGCAAGTCACCCCGGGCGTCTTCACGCGGACATCCCCAGAGGGATGAGTTCGCGTTGAAGTCGCCACCACAGATGAAAGCCTTCCTGTTTGTGATGGTGTGTTCCCATTCCGAGAGACAAAGGCCAAAGTTTGCCGAGGGGGCTGCGTAGCAGGATCCGACGACAATCTCGCCCTCCTTCGCCGTTATGGAGATGAAGACGCTATTGTCGCCGGTAAAGAGATGGATACATACAAGACTCGAGCTCCTGACAACGATGTGGGCGGAGAGATTCCGAGAGGAAAACCTTCTCCAGTCCTTGCTGAAGATAGCGAGGTTTCCATCGGAGCAGTAAGCATCCTGCAGTAGAGCGATGTCAATCTCGTTCTCTTCCATGTGGTTGATTGTGCTTACACTGGCTGCTATGCAGTGATTGAGGTTTACTTGGAGAAAATTTAGACGGCCTAAAGGAAGGGGTGGGTGGGGAGAAGGTGCTGAGGATGACATTGTATTGTGTATGTTATAAAAAGTTTAAAACCTCCTACCTTGAAAGCCCAAGTTCTGCTGCTGGCTGAAGTAGTCCTCCTGGTAGTAAGGTGAGTAGAGGTTCGGAGGTGGAGCATGACTCGGAAAAGGAAAATAACCTCGATGTGCAGGAGGATGTTCGCCCAGGAGTCCCGGACCAGAGTGGGAGGATGGAGCCGCCGGGGGAGGTGCTTGGGGATTTCGAAAGGGAAGTTGGAAGAGATCGTTCAGTCTTGCCCGCTCTCTGTTATACTCGAACTTGAAGGTTGGACAGTTGGAGGCAGAGGCTATGTGATCAGTTCTGCAGTGTGCATTGAAAAGGTTATTTGCGCGTCTACAGTTCACGCACGAGGGGGATTTGTTGCAGGTTGAGGATGGGTGGAGTTCTCCGCAAATTTCGCAGGTTTCATCATTATGGCAGTACTTTGCTACGTGGCCATACCGCTGGCAATTTCTGCACCTTTGGACTGTGGTGTGTGGCCGCAGTCTGCAGAGATTGTATCCCAGTGGTATGCCTCCATCTTGGATTACTGCCATGGCTAATTTTTCTGACAGAATGAGGTGCCAGTCCTTGCATGAGGGTCTTTTAGAAGGAACGGCTTTAATGAATTGGATTTCGTCTGGGTGATAATCGTAAATTTCATCCAACGTCGAGGTAATATAAGTTAGTGTTGTTCCGTCGGGAACTCCAAACAGGATAGTTTTGTGAAATGGGAGGGTTTTAATGCTGAAGAATAGATCTTCAGCAATTCTAGCATGGGATTTTAGATCACTTAGGACGACTTTCATTTCTTCGGCGGATCGGCAGAAGAGTTCCAGTTGTCTTCGAAGGCATTTGATTTCCAATACTACTTTTGGACAAGCGATATTTTGTTTTTCGAGCAGGTTTCTAATAGCCATTCCGCACATGGAGCGTTTCTTGCCCCTGACCACAATTGTTCGAAGATGCCTCTCCTCTCCTGGCCTCCGCTGTGGCTCCGCCGGTACTACCTCCTCTGTCGGTGAAGGGAACTCTTGAGACTTGCCGTCCTGATCATTATAGAGCAGGGAAGGTTGTTGACTACGAAGGTATGCGTCCCTATCATTATCAATTCTTAATTTGTCTAGTCTGCTATGGAGACTTTCCTCAAGCCTGGCTACTATTTCTTCAGTCTTTGGGATCTGTTGGATCTGGCTGGCAATGTTCTCGTTTAGTGTGGTGAGCTGTTCCTTAAGGAGATCTGCTTTTAAGCGGAGCTTTTCAAACTCCTGTTTGGACTCCTGTACTGATTTTTGATTGGCGTGGTCTTGTTTTCTGATCGATTGGAGGATCAGTTTCACATTTTTCAGGTGGTCAGCAGATTTCTCTGTGAATGAATTTTCGTCCTCTGACAGGACTAAGGTAACGAGGGATTTAGCCTTGTTTGCCAATTCGGCAATGGAATATGTTTGGCTTTCTCCCATTGTGAGCAGCGATGGTATGTGAGAAAAAATAAAAAATGGCTTTGAGAACTAGAATGGCAGATATAGTTTTAAAAAAATATTATAAGTCAGAAGAATGATCCGCGGGTTGTGGGAACCCATCTACAGGCCCCTGTGCGCCGTCCCGGCCTGTTGCATGTTTTGGTTTGGAATAGTGGGTGGGAAGGTAACGAGGCATTTAGTCTGTGAGCCCCTGCATCTGCTCAGCACTGTAATTAGATATGTTAGGAGTTGTTTTTGGATAAAATTGTTGTAATTTTATTTTAGGGCGTGGGGGTACTGGACAAGATGAATTTAAGGTGGGTTTGGACATGAGTGTCGAAATATTCTAAGTTTCCAGTAAAAATAAAATTTATGCAAAAAAAAAAAATGAAAAAGAAAATTAGAGCTCGAATTAAATGTGTATTAGGAGATGAAAAAACACGTTTATTGTTGAAAATAGAGAATTCAATATTTTTGCTGAGTAAGTTAGTCCAGCAGAACACGGGAACACAGGTTAAAGTTTAAAAATTTGCTGGACACAGGAACAGAGGGGACTGGACATTGAAGAAAGTATGGGGGGGGGGTTGGAATTTTGAAGTGGGTTTGGACTTTGACGAAATTTAGGATATAAGGGCCGAAATGTTCTAAGTTCCCGTAAAAAAAAAAAAAAAAAAAAAAAAAAAAAAAAAAAAAAAAAAAAAACGATAGTTAAAGTTCGAATTTAATATGCATTGGGAGATGAAAAAACAAGTTTATTGTTGAAAATAAGGAATTTAAAATTCTTACTGAAAATAAGATAAGGGTCCAGCAAAACACAGGTTAAAAATTTAATAAGTTCTGCTGGATTCAAAGTTCCTAGTGATTTTTTTTTTCTTTTTTCTCGCAAAAAGGAAAAAAGAAAGTTAAAGTTCGAATTGTTGTATTGTTATTGTATTGTAAAGTTCGAAAGTCTGTATTTGGAGATGAAAAATCATGTTTATTGTTGAACATGAGGAATTTAGTATTTGTACTGGAAGTAAGTTAAGAGTCCAGCAGAACACGGGGCAAAGAGGGAAAAATCTTTAAAAGAGGGGTGGGAGAATGAAGCATTTTTGAAATATTGTTGGATTTTGACAAATTACAGGCAGAAGGGACATACAAAAAAAATGACATGTAAACAAATTGGCTGCTAAGCCCGTCCAGAGACCACCGCCGGACACGGGGGAATTGAACAGAAGTGGCTGAGTCTCTAGAAAATCAAGTCTCAAGAACAACTTTTTCTAATTTGTTGAAATGGTGAGGAAAAAAAAAATAATACAAGCTTTATTTGCAATATGGGAATAATTTCAAAGTTCAGTAATTGAGAAAAAATTTCAATAAAATGACAAACACTTTTAATTTAAATAAATATGTGGTTAGATAAAATAGAAAATAAAGTCAGATGGGGAGAAAAAAAGAAAAAAAAGTTTTAAGTTTTGAAAAATAAATGAAAAACTGAGAATAAGTTAGAGTCCTAAATGAGCTAAAAGCTTGTAGAAAAAAAATGTTTCTTATTAGATAATTAAGAGTAAAATTAGACAACATTGTCTCGATTGAAATCAGCAGCAATTAACCTGCATTAGGCCTGCTATTAGAGTTAGGATGAGACAATCAAGAAGTGTAGCAAAACCCGAACCATGTGCTCGCTATGGGCCGCGAAATTCCAAAATGGAGGGCGAAAACCACAGCCAGGCGAAGCCCAGACACCCTACTGGTCACCAGGTCGCGTCCCCTACAGTGAGCAATCTCTAGTGGTATGGGAAACATCCAATACTCCATTTACGGAAGAAAAAAAAAAATCCACTTCCCTTTCTACCCTTCTTTTTAATGAAAAAAAATCCCTCTTTTTCTTCTCTCCCCCCCCCCTTTTTAAAAGAAAAAAGCCGGCAATTTTGAAGAGAACCCCAACGCCCCATTCAAAACAAGCCACCAAAACCAACCCTAGACACCCCGACGATTCCCTAAAAAACTTGAATTAAAGACTCCGAACCCAAGCCGCATTGCACAATTATCCCAGAATACTATAAGCTTTCAAAAAAAAAAAAAAAAAAAAAAAAAAAAAAATGCAATTTCTTTTCTCCTTTTTTTCCCTTCTTTTTCCCTTTCCCCCCCCCTCCCCTTATTTGGCCTAATGGAAAATAATTAAAAAAAAAAAAGAAAAATGTCAGTTTTTTAACCAATTTTAATCATTAAGAATATAAAGAACATAAAAAAAAATACAAGAACTATTTTGAAAAAGTATGTACAATAAGTTATTTTTGTTTATGTTGCGCTGTCCATCAGAAATAAAAGTTTAACAAATTAGGAAGAAAAAAAAAAGAAAAGTCTTAAAGTTCCCCCCCCCCTTTTTTTTCCTTTCCTTCTCTTTTTTTCTTTCCTTTCCCTTCCTTTCCTTTTAATTTTTCCCCCTTCCTCCTCTTTCCCTTTTTTTTCCCTTTTCTTTTTCTTTAAAAAAAAAACAGATTTTATTTACATGCAGTCCAATAAATAGGTTATGTTATTTTTACTAATCTGCTTTAAATAAGTAATTTGTAACGTCATCTCTATAAACGCTGATTTAACATGAGTCTAGTGGTAATTGAAAATTAAAAGTATTATTTCCAAACGATCTTATTATGCTTGGACATACAGAAAAGTGTGCAGTGGAAAGCTAAAGACACTCTGAGTATTATGAGGGGAAAGTGAGATTAATATATATATATACATATACACACATACATACTGCATGTATACATACACATATACATGCGGAGGTAAAATTAATATTTAAACACTGTTTTTAAAATTGTGATAAAGCCGGTTACTTGAATGATTGAAATTAGATTGTAGAAGGTTTGTTATAAATCATCCCCCCCCCCCCCCCATTATTAAATTACATTAAGTGGCGTGAGTGTAATCTTATTTGAATGCCTTTTTGTCTCACAAACACTACTAGTCATAAACACTGATTTCTTAGGTTTTCTACTGGCTTTAAGTTTTTTAAAGTTAATGATGTTACACAATAAAAGAAAATAGATAAAAAAAAGAAAATAAAAAGACCTTAGTCAAGATAATTACTCTTTTTAACGTGGTTTATGTATTTTTACATGGACTTTTTTTTTTTTTTTTCCTTTTTTCAAAGATATTTCATTCACTTCCTGGTAAGCAAAGGTTATACAAATTGTGCAAGCTTGTGTGTTTTCGATGACAAAATAACATTTTAATATTTTGATAATTTAATTTAAATTGATAATGTCTTTCCTAAGGTGGTTCCAGGTGAAAAATTCTAAATAATGCTTATGGATAAAATTGTATTAGAGTTACAAGAAGAATGCAATTAATTATATGCCAAATCATGTACGCTAAAATATGCCAATTTGCTATGAAACTGCAACAATACAAAAATGTAAATATTAAAATGTAAAAAAATAAAGTATAAAGTATGTAATATATATTTCTTAAATGCACTTATTCGACAATTATTTAAATTATTTATTTATTAATGATTTTAAAATTTAAAATGGAACATTTAAAATATCTTGGGAGGTAGTTAAAACTGTACTTTTAACTTTAGCAAATAATAAAGAAAGAAGCAGAGGGAAAATTGCCTTTAAAAAAAAACTAAATGCACTAGTTCATGCTTCTAATCGTAAATTAAAAGAAGGAGATTATAAAGGATTTAATTATTTATTTATTTATTCCCCTTTAATGCCTAAACATTAAATTCTGTATTTTAACTTATTTGAATAATTTTTTAAATAATAATCATGTGTATTTACGCTGATTTATATATATATATGCACATATACATTAATGGGAATTGTAATTTTTAAAAGTATATTTTTACATAAACGATCCGAAAGTAAAGTCTGGAAAAAAGGGCTTTACTATACATCTCATAAACCAAATCCCCCACCCCCGCTGTACAATATCCCAAGCCAGTCCCGATTGATTGCCCATTGCAGACAAGATTAGAAGGTATCAATCGCTTCCAAATTACTAGCCCCTCACTCCCCTCAAAATTCAGATGGAGAAACGGAGAAAGAACCAAGTAGAGGTAAACCTCGCACTTATCTCTCTCTCTAAAAGAAAAGAAAAAAAAAACACTCACACACACGACCAGTAGGGCGGATACACCCCACCCGACTGCGACCCCCCCCCCTTCCAGAACCTCGCCTATGGCCCAACTAGCTGCTGGCAGGGGTGAGAAGACGCCAGCATGGGAAATAGTTATCTTAATAGTCATCCCAAGGAGGCTGGACTTAGGGTAAATCCAGCGAATTCGAAGCACATGGTCCGGGTTTAAAAGCAGCTATAATGATGATTTAATCTTAAGTAGGAATGAACATTTTAATGAAAACATGAGAAATTAAATTAGAATAATAACTGCTGCTTTGTTGTTGCTATTAGATTAGATTGTTGGCGATTTAGAAGGTGAAATGCCTAATATTAAGTTATATTTTAAAATACTAGCAAATGCAAGGGCCAGCAGAATTAAATGACTGAGGAATGAAATAATAAATTACACATAACTTAATAATTAAAAGGCCGAGAAACATGCAACATACCTTAAACTGTAGCAGGGACATTCACACATCAGAATCCATAGAGGGCCCCTGGCCTGCGGGTCTTGGGACGCCTTTAGCCAAGCATTTTTTGCGAGCGCGTCTGGGACACGTCCGCACACAACCAAACGAAGGCCGATCTCTTATATTTAAGGGTTAATATCTCGACTAATTACGGACGATTTTTTTTTTCGAAAATCATTACCAACAATGATTTTGTACTTCTGCTACGGTAGTTACCTCCAGCGCTCCTCAAAATATTTGCTGAATGCCCGCAAATCAAAATTTGTGTGTACCGGAAAAATGCGATTTTCTTAAAAACAATGTGACCTGGGGTAATCGCTATAATTTTCCTGCAAGATTTAAATTTACATCTTATACCTATAGCCCAGTGGTAGGGGAGGAAAAAAATGCCGAATTCGGAATTAGTTAGGGGAAAGCTGGAAATTGTTTTAATTCATTTAGTTTAGGTCTAGAATGAATATTCTAAGTTTTCCACCTCGTACTAGGTGAGCGTTAGAAAACATGTACAGATTTATAGTAAAAAAAACGCGTTTTTTTTAGGTACCATTACAGTGTCTCAAAACAGCTAATTCTGTCAGAAACATTGTCAATGCAAATTTTGTAGAGCTTAAAATTCTGAGTAAAATGAGTACCTACACTTAACATTTTGTTGAACATTAAGCTCACAATTATACTTTAAAATTTTAGACCCGTGGTTAGAGGGTTGAACTCAGAATTAATTAGGAGAAAACATGATATGTTTATGATATAAAGTTATGTCTCTATATATTTAAAACACTAAGCATTTTCTATCGGAGGATCGTGAGGAAAATCTACTTCATCAAATTACATGATTCTTATTTTAAATGAAAGATACGTTTCGCCACAGATTTGTTTGATTAGGGCTTTATTTACTACACTGTAAAAAAAAAAAAAAAAAAACGTTATAGTTTGGAAATTGTACTGCCAATCGAGACGTTCTGTATTTTAACAACAAAAAAAAAATCCGTTTTTTTTCCCCCATATTTACGTATTTAAAAAGTTTTGTTTCAACGACAAAAAAAAAAAAAAAAAAAATGTATATAACTTTTCAACTAGAAGTTTACATCTTTATGAATTTCAATTTTTACGGACTCCAAGGTCAGAATATCTCTATCTAATTCAAATAACAGTAATGAAACAACACTTACCTCCGCGGTGTTTGAACTAGGGAACTCCCACTGCCACCGTACTATTTATTTTGGCCACCATACCATTGCGCTACGGGAACACGACTTACTTTTTCAATTATCGTTACTTATTTCAGATGCTTTTTATGAAGTAAGGGCAAGATGATAATCAAGGAACATATTTTCGTAGAGATAATATTTTTTAATTGAGTATACACTACTGAATACTTCCATAATTTTTAATACTGTAAAATCGCTTATTTTCGCGAGCCGTAATTTTCGCGAAAATGAAGATATCGGTGCTTTTGCGAGCTGAAAATTTCACGAATTTTACATGAACAGAAACGAAAGTTGAAAAATCCCAAAACTACATAAATAGAACACCTTTTGCATATGGCATTTTAAGAACATTCCTTTTGACCGAAAAGTTCGCTCTATTAATTGTATTATTGTTTTTATTCAAGAAATAGTTGTATAGTATTCAAGAAATAGTTGTAAGTATTCAAGAAATTTTTCTACTTATTTCTTATTTAAGTAACTGTAATCATTAAATTTTGGATAAGTGAAAAATGTCTTATTTTTTATTATTATTTGAGGCGTTAAAAACAAATATTTCGCGAAGCTTAAATTTTTGCGATTACGACGGGCTCGCAAAAATCAGCGCTTTTACAGTATTTAGCTTATTAATTTCATGCCTTAAAAAAGTAAAAAAAAAATAGTCTTACAATATTACATGCATAAAAGAATGTGTTATAAGTAATAATTGGTTCTTTTTCGCAAGATTTAACAATTTTATTGTAATATTATTTTTATTTATTTATATATATATATTCATTTATTTTTGCAAGAATACCAATATATTTTCTTCAAACATGTACTTTAACAAATTATTTGTGTGTTGGTCACTCAAATAAAACTGAAATAAAGGAATTCACAATATGGTTAAAATAAATTTTCTTTATCGTTTATTGTAACTTAGATAAACGTCAATTTTATTATAAATTACGTTACTATGTTTCAGATATGTTTTAAGAATGTGTTAAAATGAATGGATTAAAAAATATTAAAATTAAAAATAGATTTTTTGATTTAAAACATCCTACAAAGATTTAAAAAAATAATAATAGCTTGCTATAAGTAAGTCAAACATTATTTTAAAATCACCATGAAAAATAAACAGTCACACTTCCTTTCCAACTGTCTCAAGCTTTAAAATAACTAAGATTTTAATTTATTTTAAATATCGTAATTTTAACTAGGTTAATGATTTTTATCTTAAAAAAAAAAAAAAAAAAAGAAAGAAAGAAAAATACTGTAACGAGTTATTTAATTATACACACATATAGATGGCGCAATATCTTTTACCGGGCTCTTGAAAACCCATGTGAAACATGGTTCGTACGCCTACTTAAATTTTGCAGACCAGAAAATTTTTTTGGGGCCAGTATTATCTTATAGAAAATCTCTTCTTAAAAGGAAGCGAAATCTCTGCATATCTTTTAAATTAAATCTTGATTCTTTAAATTTCTCTTTATTTTTAATAGTTCTTTAGTAAATTTTAAACTTTGACTTTGAAGAGATGACGTGAAGAGTACCAGGAGCGAAGCTCCGCACATCTGGTAGAGATCTGTAAGTAGAGTCACTTTATGTCATAGCCGAAGCCTGACAAACATAGCGTCAGGAACGCGAAAAAGGAGGAAAACTCCCCAAATATAAACAAAAGGCCCTTAAGAGGCACCATACATTAAAAAGATATAAAAATAAAAATAATTAAGAATTATGATAAGAATAAAAGGAAAAAAGAAAAAGAAAAGGAAAAGCTATATACAAGAAAAATTTACAATTAATAAATGATAGTAACGTCCAGGAAGGAAAGCCCTATCAAGTAATAAAGGGAACTAAAGTTAACCCGGGTCAACGTTTCCCGACAGATGAAGAGTGGCAGGAGGTCTTCTCCAGCGGGCTCGCTCATCATAAGTGGAGATATTTTGAAGCGTAGGATTTGGAATGGTAGGCAAATTGTTGAAGAATTTTGTAGCTTGGTGTTTGATGGCACTTCTGATAGGAGGGATTTTGAAGTCCTTATGGATGACCGTACCAGGGGACCTTACAGGGTCTACGGTACCAGGGGCTGTGATCAACACCACGAAGGGTTTTGTTTTGGATGACTTGGGTCTTTTGCAGATTGGTCTTAGCCGCAGATCCCCAGATCTGAGCGCAGTAGAGTAATATGGGATGAATAACTGTCTTATATAACAGCAATTTATTGCCCTTACTCATCTCACCACTGTACAGGAGATGGACAAGATCATGTTTTGCTTTGTAGAACTTTTGGACGCTATATTCGACTTGATTGCGGCAAGTGAGCGTGCTGTCCAGATATACACCCAGGTACTCAATCTCCCGTCCAAAGCTGATGAAGGAGCCATCAAGGTAGAGTGGAGGAGGGATGGAACGATTACGAGTGAAGATGATAGCTTGTGATTTATTGGAGTTAATTTTGATACGCCATTTAGAGAAAAAGGATTCAAGTTTACGTATGTGCTGTTGTAGATACTCGTGCATGAAAAGACAGTTTTTGTCACGAGCCATCACTGTAGTGTCGTTCGCATAAATAGCCATCAACGTGCGTGGAGTAGTGGGAATGTCAGAGATATAGGATTTTTAAAGCCATGGGCCCAATTTGGAGCCTTGTGGCACGCCCGCACGAATCAGGCGAGGTGTGGAAATGACGTTGGCATAGCAAACGCAGAATGTTCTGCCACGAAGGTACTTGTCAGTAAAGCGCACATGCGCAGACGGTACTTTTAATTTGAGAAGTTTGTAAATGAGGCCAGATAGCCAAACAGTATCAAATGCCTTCGCGACATCAATAAAGAGAGACCGAACATACTCAGAGTCGTCAAACCCATCATGGATGAATTCAACCACCCTAAGCAGCTGGTGTGCAGTAGAATGTTTGGGCCTAAAGCCAAATTGTTCAGGAATGTCAGGAAGAAACTGTTGCAGACGGTTGAGAAAGATATGCTCAGTCAGCTTACCAAGGACAGGGAGCAAGCTGATGGATCTGTAACTTCTGGCCAGGAAGGGTCTTCCCCGGGTTTCTTAATAGGTATGACGATAGCTTTTTTCCAGTCACTAGGAAAATGTTCAAATTTAAAGCAGGCATTAATCAGATTGGCTAGATAACCAGCATAGTGGAGAGGGAGATTTTTGATAGCCGAATTAGTAACTCCATCATGCCCAGGGGCCTTCCTATTGGGTAAATTTTTGATAACTGCAATGATCTCCTCAGGGGTGGTCGGTTCAATTGATTTGACAGGCTCACGGGCTGAAAATCTGCTAATAACACGGTCAACCCGATCAATAGTGTCTGCATTAAAAACATCACTATGCGGTTGAAATTGACCTTCATATTGATCAGCAAGCACCTCCACTTTTTCTTGGTCGAGGCATTTGTGTCCAGTATCCGTAAGGGGAGAGGGAATAGGGGTAAAGGGTTTCTTGACTCTTTTCAGATAATTCCAGAGAGAATTATCCGTAGGAGCCAAAGAGGTAATGAAATCAGACCATTTGTTGTTCTTGAAATTTTTTATATTCCGCTTAATGATAGCATTAAGTCGGTTCATATCTGCACGGACACTGGGATCCCTGTTGGCTTGCCACAATCGCCGAAGGCGATTTCGTTGACGAATTTTAATTTTGATATCTTTAGGTAGGGTTTGGTAATTTTGACGAGCCTGGCGGCATTTAGAAGCTTCAAGAGAATTTTGGATCAATTTGGTAAGGTTTCTGACAGCCAATTCAATTTCCTCGACAGAATTGAGTTCATCGAAAGGTGGGGGAGCATTATTGATTGTATTTGTATAATGTTGCCAATCATAAACATAGGGGTGAGAAGAGAAGGGAGGGAGGGATTACAATCAATATCAATTTGGATAGGGAGGTGATCCGATGCGAGATCCGAAATAGGGGTGATGGTATAAGGGAAGGGGATGTTATTAAGCAGGGCCAGATCAATAGTCGTACCATTTCCCCAAGGGCCAAAGCGAGTGGGGGAGGACGGGGCAGCAATTTCAACACAATTGTTAATACAGTAATTATGGAGGGTTTCCCCTAAATTGTCCATATTACTATTGGGACACCAACTGGGAAGATGGGAACTGAAGTCACCTGCAAGAATGACGTTGTTATCTAGCCTGAAGAGCTTGTTTAGGTCATGAGGGAGAGCCGAATGATTCGAAACCCGGAAATAAATTGAAGAAATAACAAAAGAATTTCGCTGGTCAAGATAAACTTTAACATTAGTGTTTTCAAGAAGGTCAAGAGACAGGGAGGGAATATGCGCATGAGAGACCCTTCTACTCACGAATATAGCAGTCCCGCCATATGACGAATTATCGTTAGCATCAGTACGGGTGTTAAAATAAGCTTTAAAATTTTGAATATTGAGGTTTTTGGTGCAGGCAGTACGAACCTCCTGTACACAAATGAGATCAACAGGGTTTTCAACAACGAAATCCCTGAGCTCATCAGTCTTAGACCTGAGGCCATTGAGATTCCAGAACAGTAATTTGAATGACCCCATTATTTGGATGTTTTATCAGAGCTGAGAAAGCCCAGGGAGCTATCAGCACTTAGAATTTTTAGGAAGTCAGCAGTAGTTTTATCAGAGCATAATTTTTGGAATTTTTCCAACAAATTACATAATTTAGTTAATCTATCTAAAATAAGATCAAAGTCCTTAGAATTTGTGATAATAAAGTTCAATAGAGCATTCTGATCAAAGGAATTAACAGTAGAACTGGTATTATTAGTTGGTGCTATAACCTGAGGAGCAGAAGCAGGTCTTTTTGTAGAGGTGGCAGGATTTTTAATGGCATTGCTATTGGTAGGAGCAGAAGTAAAAATAGATGCATTAGCAGCAGTTTCTACTGCATTTTTTCCATTTAGTGCAGCCAAAAAAGAAATATTTTTTGATAGAGGTTTTGAAGAGAAGGTCTGGTTGTAGTTTCTGATGGTGCTAACTTTATTAGCCCTGATGTTCTTTGGATTTTTAGGGCACCCGCCGAAGTTTGCCGTATGATTTTCAGAACAATTAGAGCATTTAATAACACTTCGATCAGTAATCTGGCATTCCTTGACGTTGTGCTCCCCAGAACACTTGAGACATTTAGGTTTTAGTGTGCAACACTCGCTGGAGTGGTTAAACAGCTGACAATTATAGCACTGTTTCGTGCCATTGAACGTATAAGCCTCAACTTTAACATAGAAACCAAGTAGGCTTCTCATATCATAAATATGCTTATAAGACTGATCTTGGAAAACATCGACCAGCAAGATAGGCATGGGTAATTTGGTCTTAAAACTACGTAGTTGCACTACGCGATGGATATTATAGCCTAATACAGTGAGTTCCGATTTAATTTCGGCTAGGGGGGTATCGTTGGGAATTCCCTTAATAAGAATCTTCCTAGGACGTTCTGTTTTAAGTTTCATTCCAAAGAATTCAATATTATTGGTAATTAGATAACTCTGTATCTTTCTATATACATCAACAGTTTTAGGAAAAAATTTAATAAAGTTCTCTTGAATTTTCTTAAAAACTTTAGTTTCAGAAATCTCATCAATTTTTGTGGCTAAAGCCCTCCAATCTCCAGTTATTTTAACAAAGAACGGCTCAGGCCTAGGTTCTTTTTTCGTAGGTTTAGCTGCCGTAGAAGGTTGGTCGGCGATATCACCTTCCTCATCCATACGGTCAGTGGCATTTTGCTCAGAAGTATTCGCAAGAGAATCAAAAGAATTTTTTATCTCAATAGGTTTAGATTGCTTTAAGATAACAAGTTTAGCAGTTTTGAGGGGTATTTTAAACTCCTCATCACTATCATTAGATCTTTTATTACTAGCAGAGATATTAGTAACAAGTTTAGGAAATTCACTATCAAGGGTACGCATATTATTTAAGAGAGCATGCATAGCAATACAAATATTATTTATAAGAGTTACATCATTACAATTAATTTCGGCTAATGACACAAATAAAACCCACGTACCTTGAAAATTCCTGAGGAATTGATCCTTGGCAAAATCACAAGCTACAGATAGAAAGTTGGCACATTCTCGAAGAAGATATATGCGAGATTGTCCTTGCGTCGAAGCATTCAACACAGGCTGCCATTGTGTAATCCAAGTATTTAGCATGGAATAATCATGAAGAAAACAGTCCTGGTTTCCGGTTAAATTTTCACTACAATCCATCACCGACATCGTAACAACACTTTCGCGCACAAAATAATTCTTATAAGAACAATTCACTCGCAAAAGATTACTCTCAAATTGAAAAGACACATTACGTAAAAGAAACAATAAAACATTACGCAATCACCGCTCGCAGACACTCCTCTCATAACCTCGAATTAAAACTGAACCCGAGTCTACGAGAGATAGTAAATTTTAAACTTAGTTTCTGACTGCTCTGCTCAACAAACTCATAAGATTCCACGATTAACTTCTCTCAGCCAGTAAAATTCCTTCCTTTTATGCTAAGCTCCTCCTATTTTCCCCTTCTTCTATAAGTAGGCCCGCTATTGGAGCGGATCGCAATTATTCCAACAACTTCAGTTGCGAACGGTGCTCCTAGTCCGTGGTGGGTCGTGGGTCGTGGGTGTCTCAAAGGGCCTTTTTCAAGGCCGCATTACTGCGAACGCCTGTGAAGCCATGGTAGCCTGGACTCGGGAGTTGCTGTTCACTGAGCCTTTTATCATCTTTAAGTAATTTATTCATTAACTGATTTAATTAACTGACTAGTAAAATTTTAAATTCTTTTTATTTATATTTCAATTGAGTTCAGGAATTTTTCGTTTGTTTCCCGCCCCCCACCCCCACTAAATTTTAAAGTCTTTTTCCCAGTACTGCCATGATTCAGTTCCTGTTAGTCTTCCTTAGTGTTACTGTCGGGGATGTGGGGCAGGGGCCACCAGGCTCCTCGATAAACCGTCAGAAGTCTCTGCGCGTATAACTTAGATTTATTTTTCTATAAAAATATACTGGTAGTTTCCTGGAGAAATAACGGTATCTGTACGAACCATGTTAAAGCAATAATATTGAACAATTGCGAAATCATTTGGACATTGGATATATTTTTTATATCGAGTCACATTTAGTCAATATTGAGTTATTAATTAAAGTAATATCACTGTAAGACAAGTACATATAACAATTAATTGCTTCGCTTTCCAAACATAGCAATTATTTCTGAACATCATTTACGGTATTCGTACTATTTCGAAAGCAAAACAGAAGTATTCCGTAAAATTTATGGAAAACTTACTGGATTTATACGGATTTATAGTCCCATAATTCCAGTTAAGGAAATTATGCTGTTTTCTTAGAATAATGAAACTATTCCAGAAATTTTTACGGAAAATTTTGTGTATATTGACGGATATTTTTTACAGTGTGTGTTCTTTATTTACTGAGTTTGAAATGGACATAAACATCTACTTCTTATTTGTATGATGCTTTATAAGCCCTTGGAATTAAACAATTTTTTTTTCTGCAGATTATTTGTCTGGAGTTTACCTCGAAATTAGTGCGGTATTTAGTGCTGGGGGGTAAACATTTTTAAAATTAAATTTTTGAAGCACCGTTTCATACACTCGCCCCTCTTAAACAATAAAGAAGGTTATTTTAGTGATAATGTTATAGTAATTTTTTCCGTCAAGTTTTCACAAATCCCATCTAGTTTCTAATAAAATGCTTCAATTTCAACTGTTTAAAAAGACATCAGTCTGTAAATAAGGAAAATACCCAGGAAAATAGCCTTAGTTATTACATTTCCAGAAAACGCCACCATTAATCAATAGTAAAAGAAATGATTGCAGAATTTATGTCTTAGACATTCTTTTATAAACTTGATATGAAAAGGCACCATTAAATTTCTCAAAGCATACCATATTAATATAGATATTACACTGATTGTCATAAGCCATTTTCCTGTTTCAAATCTTTTGCAAAAGATTTCATTCCAAATTGCCTTCTTCCATTATTTATTAAAAAGGGAGAAGACGAATAAATTCAATACCAGAAAATGATCTGTTTATTTTTCAAATTCCGTCTTTTTTTCATTGCAAGTAATAAGGTAATGATTTTGACATATATATTCTATTTAAAATAGAATAACAAAGATAAATATTAAATATATCTTTATTTCTATATGGATTGATTGCATGGGAATGTCGATATGAAACTGTATTAACATACTTTTTGATATATTTTATAAACGGCAGGACGAAAAAAAAAAATAACAAAATCTTAATTATTTTTCATTTTAATAAATATTTTTCCCCCATTAAACGGAAACCAAATATCTTTACTCGAAAAAATCTGTAAAACTTCGTAAGATATTTTAAATTTAAAAGCTTTGTGGTTATATTTTATGGAGAATTCATAAATAAAATAAACGTATATTAGTGATGCATATATATAGTACGTACAAATTTTATATACATGTGGAAAGTATCTGTAAGACGAAGTAAATAATCTTTATATTTAAAAGACAAGGTAATCTGAATCGAGCTTTCTAGTGAACTGGTTTTAATAAGTCTTTTTAAATGACAGCAATTTATTTGTAGATATGCTCTCATTCGCTATTTTTTTAAATTATCCCATTTTTAACACTTTCTTACAAAGTTGAAAAGTGTTTATGCATTCGGTTTATCTGTTCGTCAGTCCATCTGGCCGACAGTCCACGCTCCAACTCCCATAAATATGATCAGAATTCATGCAATTGATAAACTTTATTTAGGGTAACCAAAGAATGTTTGGTACATTTTATGAAGTATGTGGGATCAATAGTTCATTTACAGTGGCACTGTATATGAAGTATGTGCGATCAATAGTTCATTTACAGTCGCACTCAAAAGACTTCCGTTACATTATAGTCAATGGGAAAAATCGTTTGCAGTGTATTTTAATCACATTATTTCAAATGTATTGAAATTGATATAAATCACTGAATTTCATTACAAGACATTACTATAAAATAGAGCAATACAATATATGGGAGATTCTCAAAAGGTGGGATCATTAAACGTTAACAATATGTAATTTTTTAACTTTTAAAATTTAAGGCCAATTTTTCTTTAATGGTATAGTCTATAAATATAATATATTAATATTTTTAATAGTATGTCTACAAAATTATACACAAACATTAGAAGACAGCAACTATTCTGGAAAATTAATTATTAAAGCATTTAATTAGCAGTTGTGTACGTTACAAATTTTGGACATTTTTTTCGCACGTATGTTACAGATTTTGGACGTTGCGCTTAGTATTTAAAAAATTCTTAAGACTAAGAATGTAGTAAATATGTCCTATAATTGTATGTGTATACATACATATATGTATAATTAACTTTTTGTTAACCAGTAATAATAATAATAAAACCAAATGCTTTGCCGCGTACGTTACTTTCGGACATAACAAAATACAAAAAAAAAAATCTTTATAGAAAAGTCCTTCTATCTTCAAAAAAGCAATAAATCAGCCTGCCATCTCTTAACGAAATTATCAAAAAGTCATCCGTTTCCTTTATGCATTCGTTGTTTTTCATTAGAACCACCTGGAAAAAGTTAAAACTTTTTCTTGGTGGTACATTGGAGAAGTTAACGTTATGAATGCCCGAAATTGGCCTCTTTAGCATAAAATAATAAAATTTTAAGATATTTATACAAAGCTTTTACAATAAATTATGTCATTTTCTGTCTCCGAATAGAATTAAAAACTCAGTGTAAAAAAAAAAAAAAATAAAGTCAATGATAATTAAAGTTATGTTTGAAAGGCTTAAAGCTATGACGTGTGTCCAGTGCCCACCTTTTGTGAATCGCCAATATACTGGGCTCATAAAAGAATTCGGATAATTTCACGAATGTAGATGGGAGCTGCTGAAATTGAGTTTTTAAATGAGTTATGCGTTTCCATAGGGTTGAATTAGGCATAATATTTTAACTTATAAAACGGTACAGTTTTGTTTCATTATTCTGAAAGTGTCATAATCTATGCTTGACGCATGATTTTTTTCTTTCTTGTTATATTTTAATTTTAATTTTAAATGTCTTTTATGAAATTTCTTGAAATTTGTGGCAATAGGGTTACTTTCATTATTAAAGAGAGAAGAAAAACAATGGGAATTGCCATATCATTACCGATGCCTCATTCGCATTGCAATTAAAAATATCTTCCAAAAAAAATGTTGAACAGGAAATGACGTCATGATAAAAGGAATCATTTTAACCCTAAAACTGTTACATTTTAATATTATTTTCATCCCGCTGATAATGAGACTGAGTCGTTAATCTCAGAGGGCTTCAGTGAATTAAAATGGCTTCATAATAAAAATGAAATAAGTATTTACTTTCATGAAACTAAATATTTTATAACGAATGCGTCTGAAGATGCATAAATTTCTGGAATTCGTAGGCACTAAGATTAGAACCTCAAATCAATAGTGCGAATGTTTAGATGCGAAATTATAACTCGCAAACGTGACATCAATTTTGGTACTATATTTATTAATATTGTATGGCACGTTAAAATATTTTTTAAATGGTAAATATGAATATGAAAGTACTTATGTAAATTTTGCAACGATGAAAATGCCGTTTTTTTTAGATTTTGTTTAAAAAAATGTTTTTGCCATAGTGGTCCAATTTCCGTTGAATTTTCATTACTTAATACCAAAAATCAAATCCTAAATTAATAAATTCATAATTTCTTATTTTATTTGCATGTGACTGATGACGTATATGAATAAAATCTAATTTAATAATTGGAAAAGTTAAAATTAAACTTTAGTTAAAAATAAAATTTATTTTAAGAGTTAAATCACCAATAAAATATTGATTATTAATTGTAATTATTTTTGTAAATCATACTCCTATTATAAAGAGGTAAAAATTGTTTATTTGTCGGAGATAAGCTCTGGAACTACCGAACCGATTCCAAAAGTAATGGTATCAAAATGATGGTGTTCGCCCAACTTAGAACGTAGGCTATATCTTATGTCGGTGCCACTACCCCAAAGGGGGTGCAGGAGCAAAAAACGTTGTAAAAATGCGATTTTTGCGTTACTGAAGGGCCTAGAAATATGAAATTTGGAATATTAGTTACTTATAAGATATAAATGATGTCTAAGAACAGTTCTTAAACAATTCGAAATTTAAAAGGGGTGAAAATGCACAAAAAGCGTTCTAAAAAACGTTCTAAATGGTAGTTTCTACATAATCTCAGGAAATACCAAACCGATTCCAAAAGTAATGGTATCAAAATGATGGTGTTCGCCCAACTTAGAACATAGGCTATATCTTATGTCGGTGCCACTACCCCAAAGGGGTTGCAGCAGCAAAAAACGTTCTAAAAATGCGATTTTTGCGTTACTGAAGGGCCTAGAAATATGAAATTTGGAATATTAGTTACTTATAAGATATAAATGATGTCTAAGAACAGTTCTTAAACAATTCGAAATTTAAAAGGGGTGAAAATGCACAAAAAGCGTTCTAAAAAACGTTCTAAATGGTAGTTTCTACATAATCTCAGGAAATACCAAACCGATTTCAAAAGTAATGGTGTCAAAATGATAGTGACAACGTTTGCTCCAAGATAGGCTATGTTTTATGTCGGTGCCACTACCCCAAAGGGGGTGTAGCAGCAAAAAACGTTCTAAAAATTGCGATTTATGTGTTGCTGAAGGGCCTAGAAATATGAAAGTTGAAGTATCAGCTACTTATTAGATATAAAGGATTTCTAAGAACAGTTCTTAAAAAAATTCGAAATTTAAAAGGGGTGAAAATGCGCGAAAAGCGTTCTAAAAAACGTTCTAAATGGTGATTTCTACACAATCTCAGGAAATACCAAACCGATTTAAAAAATAATGGCGTCAAAATGATGGTGAAAATCCTTGCTCCAACATAGGCTATGTTTTATGTCGGTGCCACTACCCAAAAGGGGGTGCAGGAGAAAAACGTTCTAAATTGCAGTTTTTGCGTGACGGAAGGGTCTTGAATCGTGAAATTTAGAATGGTAATTAGTTATAAGATATCAATGATCTCTAAGGACATTTACTAAAAAAATCGAAATTTAAAAGGGGGGTCAAAATGTGCAAAAAGCGTTGCAAAAAAAGTTCTAAGTTGCAATTTCTATGCAATCTCAGGAAATACTGAACCGATTTCAAATATAATGGTGTTAAAATGATAGTGACAGATTTTGCTCAATATAGGCTATATTTTATATCTGTTTCCACTACCCAGAGGAGATGCAGGAGCAAAATGAGCGAAAAGCGTTCTAAAAACGTTCTAAATGCCGATTTGTCACCAATATCTCGGGAAGAATCAAACTGATTTCAAAAGTAATGGTAGGAAATTGATGCTGACAGCCTCTGCTCTAACATAGACGCTATTTTATGTCGGTATCACTATCACCTAGACGTTGCAGGAGCAAAGAAGCGTTCCAAATTTCGATTTTTGTGATAGGTAGGGGCTAGCAACTTAAAATTAGGCAAGGTACATATTTATTACATATAAATGATCTTTAAGAACAGTTTCGAAAGAATTGGAAATTTAAAATAGGGTGAAAATGCGCAAAAAGCTTTCTAAAAACGTTCTAAATTGCGATTTCTACTCAATCTCAGGAAATTCCAAAGCTATTTCAAAAGTAATGGTTGCTAATCAGTGGTGACAGTCCCTGCTATAAGATAGGTTATATTTTATGTTGCTGTGACTACCATCTGAGAGTTGCAAAAGCAAAACATGTTCTAATTTTCGTTTTTTGCATAACTGAAGGGTCTAACACTTTGAAGTATGGCATGTTATTTACTTACAAGATGCAACTGCTTTCTATGAACTGTCGAAAGAAAATTTCAAATTTAAAAAGATGAAGTGCGCGAATAGCGTTATAAATTACAATTTTTATGTAATCTAATCAAATACCAAACCGATCAAAAAAATAATGATAACAAATTGTTGGTGATAGAACCTGCTCAAACATAAACTATATTTTATGTCTGTGCCACTACCATCAGAGGATTGCAGTAGCTAAAAACTTTCTAAATTGCGAATTCTGTGATACTGAAAAGGCTAGAAACTTTAAATATGGCATGGTAGTTACTTATAAAATATAAATTCCCTCGAAGGACTGTCGAAAATAAATTCGAATTAAAAAGGGGTGAAGTGAAGGGGAGGTGCGAAAAGCATTCTAAAAAAGTCCTAAATTAAGATTTCTACGCGATTTCAGGGAATATAAACCAAATATAAAAGTAATAGTTGCAAATCAATGGTAACAGTCTCTGATCCTACACAGGCTATATTTTATGCCGATGATTCTATCACCTGGGATTCACAGAAACAACAAACGCTCTAAAAAAGGCCTTTAAAAGCTTTCTAAATTACGTTTCTGTGGAATATTAGGAAATAACAAACCAATTTCAAAATTAATGTTGGCAAATTAATGGTGACAATTCCTATTTCAACATAGCCCTTTATGTTGAGACAGGTGGTAGGACTTGGAATTTGACATGATGGTTAATTTTAAGATGTAAGAAGATGGTTTCTAAAAAATTCAAAACTTCAAATGAATACTGAAATGAGCGTATTAATTGATCATAAAAGTTTCAAAATATTTTCTAAATTATTATTTATTTAGTTTTATTTCGTTTTATTAATTTAAATCTCATTTCTGAATTATGCAGTGTAACAATGATGTTTAATCAAACTGTGTTTTAAATAGTAATTTTTTTAATTATTCCTAAAAGTAATAAGTACCTTTTAATAAAATAAAATATTACCTTTTAATAAAATAAAAATTTAGTTAGTACCTTTTAATAAAAATTAGACCTATAAATATCACTTGGCATATTTCAACTATTACGCGAGCAAAGCCGCGGGGTATGCTAGTATGTAAATAAAATGTTTATATGCAAATAAATACATATAAATAAAAATAGAAGTTCACCAGGTTTGTTTTCATAGCTATTTATATATTTTATCAACATATTTCACGTTCTGAAGCCCGAATTGCGCCAAGCTTAAAGAAAAATGCCAAGGCCCCTGTAATGGAAAAGTACCTAAATAACCAATTAATCGTAATAATAATAACATAAACTAAAATATTTCATTTCAACATCAAAGTATTGTTTCTAATTTATATTCAAATAAATATATATTCCAAGATTTGATTTCAATTGAAATTAAGTTGACAGCTTTCTATTTCACTTCGCAGAGTAAACAAACACAAGCAATTCATTCATCATATAAACGGTAGAAAATATTAGACCATGGAGGTAATCATTCGCAAAGCAGGTTCTTCAACAATGAATGGACAATATTCTTATGACGTCATAGTAGGCAAATTAGCGACGCTAACGACTGTTAACGGCTTGCATTCACGAGGGTTTTATTTTGTATTTCTCTTAGTTACGTTAGTATATTGTCATATTTATGAACTCAGAAATCAAATCTATAAAAACAAAAGTATATATATTCATTATTTAGTTATTAAGTATTGAAAAAAAATTATAAATGCATGATTTGCAAAATTTAAATAAATTTATTAATATTAAAAAATAACATTGAAGTAACTGCATGTTTAAGTAGAATAAGTTTAATTTAGATAATTTATGAACAAATCTCAGTGTAAACACTTGTAGTTTCACTCATTTTTACAGCTACGGAAATTATAAGGCATTTGTCAAAAAAGACGAAATGCGCATAACAACAAAAATGTATGAAATGTTATCAAGTTCGCAAAGAATTCTTGATTTCTCTATCAGAATCTTTGGACTCTGGGAAGGATTGAGCAAGAAAATTAGTTTCAGAATGAAAGTAACATGATGCAATGCTTAGCATACATTTAAGGGAGACCAAACTGGTCGCCAGAGGTGGCTAGTTGTTTTATAAATTCAATCAATGAGTTCTTTTAAGCATTTTCATAAGTCGAAGTCGAAGAGTTTTTACTCGTATTAAGTTAAAAACATCCAAATCATTCAATTGTTGTCATATTTATCACTTAACAAATCGCTTACGCATGACGAAATCTTATTTTACATAAAGCAAAATCATAAATAATATCACCAGCAAAATGATAAAAGTAACCAGGTAAATTTATCAAGTGACGGGAAGACTATTAATAAAGATTAATATCAATCAACGAACATTCATTATTTTAAACGGATGGTGGCAAAGTTATCAAGAAACACATAAAAATTTCCGAACTGAACTTTCATTATTTTTTATACTTTACTGCATTATCTGAAGCATAATCAATCATGCTATTAAGTTAAAAAATTATCTTTATAATATGCTATGAGATATTTTTATCAGACAGGCTCTATTGCCTTACCTTTAAAATTAGGATCTTTGTTTAATGATTCAGATAGTGATTCAGCTAAGATAAATGCGAAAAATGTGAACAGTAAAAATCTTTTATCACTGTCTTTAAGATAGATGTCAGCCATCCAGATTTTACACTTTATTAATTTCTGCATTAAACTTCATGTTCAATATTCCATGTTAAATGATATTTATTTACTTATTTTATATTTTTTTACATATGTTTTCAGCAATGCATAATTGTCTGAGCGAAGCGAAGGCTAATACTCAGCGAAATATTACTGTCCGGACACTTTACTACTACGATGGATATTAACGCCATGTCCTACTAAAAAAAAAGCCTAATAAAAACCTTTCGTCAAGCATAACTCAAAATATATTTGTCGGATTTCGTTTCTGATTGCACCAAAAGGTACCTATGAGGGTCGCCTACTGAATGCACCTACTATGAAAAATATGTTCCAAACCGTTTAAAAATTATATAGAAAAAACTCTTAAAAAAGCACAATTTATCTGCATACGTCACAGAAATTTGGTGTGCGTCACTTTCACCGGTTGATGTTTTCGTAGACAACTGGTTTGAACACATGGAGTAAATAAAAAAAAATACTCACGCAGCAATATTGAATAGATCAGTTTCAACCACGTGATCACAAACCTTGCAACAACCCGTGGCAACCAGTTTTGGTGGGCAAACAAATAATAATACAGTATTCCGTACCACGGTGACCGTTTTTAGCCTGTTGTATAAAATCTGGCATGTTGTATGACATACAATTGTGGATAAAACAAAAGACATGAGTGTTTATTGATCCGGAGGTTATCTTTCTCTGGATGTATGTCTGTCATACAGCATGCAATTTTCTTGTAAAGGATTATATTATTATGCAGTAAAACCTCCATAACGGACACACCCGATTAGTGGACACCTCTATTTAGCGGGCATATTTTCGATTACCAACCCTTAAATAACTGTACATTTTTTACTCTCAGTAGCGAACACCTCCAAAGAGAGGACAAATTCTGCCCTCCCGAGGTGTTCGCTATTCAGAAGTTTTACTGGTAAAACCTCCATAGCGGACACACCCGATTAGTGGATACCTCTATTTAGCGGACATTTTTTCGATTACCAACTCTTAAATAACTGTACATGTTTTACTCTCAGTAGCGGTCACCTCTAAATAGAGGACAAATTCTGCATTCTCGGGGTGTCCGCTTTTCAGAGGTTTTACTGTATATAATATTGATAATTATTTTACAGGGCCGCACAAAAGAATAAGAATATATGAAACGAATATAAACTAAATTCGGGATTGGTAGATCGCTGATGGTAATGTAATTTTAGGATGTTGTTACAGTCATCGGCAGCATGTTTTTAGAGTTTCGTCCATCTAACGAAACCCTACCTGTCTCACTCTTTTGTCTGACTGTTTGTCCGTCTGTCACAGAGCCCGTTCTCATAAACTATATATGTCGGAGACTTGAAAATTTGCATACTTATAGCTGAACACCACACATCAAAGGCAAATAATAAAATTTTGAAAAAGTCTAATATTTAACCCTCTGGGCTCTAACTTGTGTATTTAAAGCAATTTTTCTAACTCAGCCCCTAATTAAGTTGGAGACATGAAAGTTTGCATACTTATAGCTGAACACTTGCGATAACACGATATATCATAAAATTTTGAAAAAGTCATATTTAACCCTCCGGTCTCTAACTTCTGTATTTTAAGCAATTTTTCTAACTCAGCCCCTAATTAAGTTGGAGACATGACATTTTGCATACTTATAGCTGAACACCTCACATCAAACGACAAATAATCAAATTTTGAAAAAATCTAATATTTAACCTCTAATATTTTGTCTCGCGCAATTTTTAAATTTAATCTGTTTTGCAATACTATTTCTTGTTCATTTTGCATAATAAGTGTAATGTGACGTAATTTGTTCTATTTCAGATTTCTAACGCATGTTAATGAATTTATTTTACAATATCCTTTCTCTTTTAAAATTAACATGTAAATATAGCTTTTATGGCGTAATTTCCAATAAGTGCGTTCTTTTTATACCTAATTATTTAATTGTAATTTGAAGGTTTTTTTTTCTGTTTATAATAGTAACGTGTAAATAATTTTTTTATTTGAAGCAAACATTATTGTTTGCGCTGTTTATACAGTTGGGCAACAGTTTAAATTAATACCATTTTCTAAAATATGTAAAAAATATCTGTCAAAATGC
Source organism: Maratus speciosus (assembly GCA_963932465.1). Lineage (NCBI taxonomy): Eukaryota > Metazoa > Arthropoda > Arachnida > Araneae > Salticidae > Maratus > Maratus speciosus. The sequence continues at coordinate 533,720,238 of OZ010791.1, read as the reverse complement.
TGAATATTTAAATTTAAAATAGAAATAAAACCTCAAAAAATGAGTCAAATTAAAAAAAAAATTAATGAAATCTGCAGACCGGGATCTTCTATTGAATAAAATGATCTAAAAATGATTAAATTCCCATGTATAGCTTTTGCTCTTATAATTTTTTTTTAATGGAACGATTTTGTCCAACTTTAGCATTAAATATCTCTTAAAATAATTCTTCGATTTGAAAACTGTATGCATTAGTGTGTTGATCAAACATTTCGCTATAACACCACCGATTTTCATATATTTGTATGCAATAGTTTTCTTAATATTAACGAAGAAAGACCTCCGGTCACAAAAAATTCAAAACCGGCGGCGGCGGCGGTGACAGCGATAGTTACTTTTCATAGAATAGAGAGATATATAAAAATGAAAACTTGTCTATCTGTCTGTTTGTAATTCTATAAAAAATCCACAATTTGGAAGCCAAAATTGTGAAGAGATGCGTACATGTGTATTAAAACATGGCCGAGACAACTAAAGTAATCCGGAATCGAAATAACTTATAGTTAATTTTTAATTAATAAAAAACCACCAATTTAACAGCAGTTTCTTATCAAATTTAAACATTTTTCGTTATAGCAGTTGCCAACAATTAAAAAACACAATAAAATTATTACTATAACAATTAATTTTCTACTGCAAGATTTCCACGTGAAAAATGAAAATGAAATAAATAGTTTGCCGAATTTAAAGAAAAGGTGAGTATTAAGTCATAACTTTTCTATTGCAAGACATTCACGTGAAATATGAAAATGAAATAAATGGTTTGACGAATTTAAATGAAAGTGAATATAATTTCATAACTTTTGTATTTCAAGGTTTCCACGTGAAAGAGGGAAATATTACGTCATATTGGAAATATAATGGGCATGGTGGATATAGTATAACGTCATATATGAGTGTGAAAAATGTATTGAAGCATAATAAAAACCCGATTAGGGAAATATTGGCGTATTTTAACATTATTGCTCCAATTATAAATTGAAATAAGTTCATTTATTGTTGTATTCTTTTGCGTCTGTTATATACATTTATACATTTTTATATAGCGTTTTCATATTCATTCAACAACATTTCGACTACTTTTTTTAATGTTTGTTTTGTGTTGTATGTTAAATTTTGAAATTGATTTTTCAGAAAAAACATCCTTCAAATTCTGGGCAACGCCGGCACTTTAGCTTGTAACAAATAAATGGCTTTTGTATTTGCGTACATCTAATGCTAATATTATAAAGCGTTATAATATTATAAAGTATATAATATTATTAATGCTTGTACGTTTGCGAGGTGTTATCTCTGAAACTACATAGCGAACTTAAAAAAATGTTGGTGGCCATCTCTGTTTCGGAAAAAAAGTCTATTTTATGTCAGTGCAAGAACCTACATCGCTGCAGGAGCAAAAAAGTTCTAAAATTGTGATTTCTGCGATATTAATGGGTTAGAAATTTTAAATTTGGTGCGGTAGCTACTTTTAAGATGTAAATACTCGTATGAACGCTCTCTAAAAGGTTCAATTTGACGGATAAACGTAAAAATTTCTAGAAAGGTTCTAAACTATGATTTATTTGGAATACTGAAATTTTTGGGATACTGTTGGGGTTAGAAACTAGAACTTTGGCATGGTAGTAATTAATAAGATGTAAATGCTCGTTGTAGAACGAATTCTAAAAAATAGAAAGACTAAACAAAGCGGAAAAAGATCTAAAGATGATCTAAGTAACGAAGAACATGGAACTGTTAGGAATATAAACATGAAAATTGACATGGCTGTATTTATCATGACGTAAATTCTCGCAATAGAACAATTTCTAAAAATGTCGCTATAAAAAACAGTGCAGAAACAAAAAACTTTCAAAAATTTTCTATTTCTCTGTTACTGCTGAGCCCAAAATCTTGAAATTTTGCTTCGGGTTAGTTTTAAAATATACAATTGTTTCTATGAATGGTTTCTAAAAAATGTAAAATTTAAAAAAGATGAAATTAACGGAAAGCGATCTCAATTACCATTAATTTGGAATTATTAGGTACAGCAATTTTAAATATTTCATAGTGCTGCATTTCCTCCGCAAAACATGCGATTTAAATGCAACAAAACTGATAGATACCCACCCAGTATTAAATAAATTGTATAAATATTGAATAAAAACCTGTATGAAACAGTGAGTAGGTTGCCCGAAAGTACTTGTTAAAGTGTTCCTTCTCTAGGCTTTTCTCTCTCTTGCCAAGGCCACTAACAGCGGGAAGTGCCGTTTTAAGTGTGATATGAATTTTTTATCCGATTCATTTTTCTAGACATTTTATCATAAGGTCATATTCTCAATTATCATTAGTAGATTTTTTATATATTAACTTATTCTGGTGAAATTTTGTAATCCGGTTCATATTGGCGTATGTTAGCTTGCATGATTTGCTGAATAAATATGTATGGATTTGTAAATTACTTCACATCACACTTTGACAGCTCAAAAGTTATGCAGACGATATATTCAGATCTTGTGTCATACTTTATGTTGTAATCATTGCCGATTTCTTTTATTTAATACATGCAAAATACAGCTCAACTTGTGCAGAATATGTTTGAAAACAAAACAATACAGCGTATGTAGTGGCCAGCATACACTTATCATTTAAATCCGATCGAGCATATCTAAAACACACTCTATCGAAGCATTGCATGCCACTTTTGATGTATTCGGTACTTTGATACTATATTAGATTTTGAGAAGAGAATTCCTTAAATGTTATCGACAACCTCATTGCATCCGTGGAAAACAGATATTGTACAATATTAACTATTACGGGGGAGCACACACCATATAAAGTATAGTCCATTCAATTTAAACATCATATATTTGTCATTTAAAGTTACTCAAATTGGTGCGGAGCGTCTGATTATGCTCTTGACATCATTTTATACAGTTAAAATTCCGATATAAGTAAATTAGTGTTTCATTTTCTATTTTACTTTTAAAATATTGCGTACTTTCAATTTTATATCCATGCATGGCTATCTTGCATGGTTTGATTTCCCATTTTTTTAAACAGTGTATACGAATTTATATATAAGATTTTGTAATTCTACAATTCGTTTATTTTCATAATTTCAATTTTTCGCAGTATATGGACAATTAAAGATAACATCTCATTTTCTTTGCTTCATCATGTTAGTATTAAATCTATGTTCTCAGTAATATCGCTCAGACTAATCCCTCTGAGGGAAGTCCTAGTTATTACTTAAATATAAAATTCAATACATGTTTAAAGAAAATAAAAAGTTATTTTGCGAATATTGCATTTATTAATTTATGAATGAAACTTGAGAAATAAGTAGACCGCAATTTCAGAGCTGGTCGACGAATAGAAAAACACATTTTGATTAGTATATTTTGTCACTAGTGATTTTTTTAAACGTGTCCATGTACTTTATTTTATATACTTGTTAACTCGTACGGCGCTTTCTGAAATAAACATTTTTTCAGAAACTTTTCATTATAGCTCGGTCTTAGTATATCTTGAAATATCTTTAATGTATAGTCAATATTTGTATTCTGCGAATAAATAAATTCTGTCATCATAATCATAAATTCTGTAAAAAAAAAATTAAACTGTCACATAAATTATTTTAAATCACCAAATACACAAATTTTGTTTTAAATCTTGGGTGTAAAAAAAATTTTGAAAACAAATAGTATATATATATCAGTGGCGTGGCGTGAAAATTTTCGGTGGTCATCGCAATTATTTAAGTTTGTGGAGAAAAATTATTAACTCTAAAATTCAATGGTTGAATGTTCAAAAAAGAAACTTTAAATCTTACCTTCACTTATACATGAACTCCAAATGTTCTGCTAAAACTGGATCGTAGAGTTTTAAAAGCTTATTAAGAGTTTTAAAATATTGCTTGGTCATCGCCGCATCCAGCGATGACCGGACGCCACGCCACTGATATATATATATATATATATATATATATATTATAAAAGCATAAGTAAAATTTAAAGAAATAAATTCTCTAACTATTCTTTTAATTATAAAAATTTTCAATCAAACTTAACTTTCAATAAAGAAATAAAAAATAAATAAAATTATGGGTTAACAGAAAGTAATTTATTCATCTGTATTGGTAAAAAAATCCATGTTCAGCTTATCACAAGGTAAATGATCTAGAAATCTAACCTTAATTTTAATGCATATTGCATCTTTAACTATTATTTGTTAAACAATACATGAATCAATATGTTATAAAATCAAACTGCATAAATCCCAAAATGTTCAATTTACCTGACATGTATGTTATATCATTATAAATGGACGTTTGGTTTAATGATCCGCAAAACACTTAACGTCGATGTATTAAAAGAAAGTTAATGTTCAAAATTTATTTTGTTTTTATCATAATCACCTCGCTCATCTAGACCGCTGGAAGTATCAAAAGATACTTCAGTTTTAATGACTGATGATGCTGTGTAAACGCTCATGTGCTCAATTATTTCACTTCATTTGAGTTAAGCAAGTTTCACTATAAAATAAGAGGAATGGTGTGCTTTTTAATGATTAATTTAATTAAAATTTCGGAACACTCTCATTATCTTTTCTAATAGAACGTACAAATCTATTTTTTAAATAATAATATATATTTTAAATCAATAATTTTTTAAACGCTTTTAATTAGAATCCATAGAATTGTTTTAATCTGTAGCATAAAAATAATGTATTTATTTAGGAAATTATTGTTATTGCTGATTTATGTTGAAAAAGAATTAAACGAATAAAATATATCGCCAAAATTTAAATAACTTGAATAAAATTTTGTTGAAATGAGAAAGAACACAATGCAAGAAAGTATTAATGAAAACAAAGAATGCAGCGGCTTCGTCGGAAAGTTTGTACTAAAACAAGTTTATAACGCTATTTAAGGGAGACTAGGGAGGGTTGACCATACGGGAGGCTTGACCAACCCATCAGTTTTCATATTTAAAAGAATTTCAGAGATTTATCAATAGGTGTCAACCAAAGCTACTAGAATGGTCAAACAACAGTCTCTGTTTCATACAGATAATCGAAATCGGTGTGGGAAAAATCGATAGTGAGGCATTTTCAGCCTAAAAGTTGTGTTTTTTAGAATTATTTTGTATGCTTATTTAGATAAAATATATCATATAAATTTAAATAAGTAGGTTTTAAGTAATGCAGAAATATCTAGCTTCCATTCCAGGCATAAAGATTGTGCAGTAAGTTAGGCTTAGCAGGATAATGCACTATTCTTTAGAAAAGGCCTATGTGGGGAGGCTTGACCCAGTCAATGTGTGGGAGGGTTGACCAGTTGTTCAAGGCTCCCTTAACACATTCACGACGGAAACGACAATTCTCGTTTTCATTCAAAAAACATCACTGACTAAGGGGGTGGCTTCTACCTTACAGAAAATGCATTTGAATCACGTTGTCCGTATTTTTCTAGATTGTGAGACACTTTACATTAAATTCATACATTGAAAGATATTTACCGATGCATAAACTTGGGAAACTTATCCAGAAAAACAATTTACAAAAGACTTTCAGAACAGGGAGGCACTTCTACTCTTTTAAAATTCAGTTTGATAAAAATTGCCCGTTGGCAATGTGTTAATTAAGGGATTTTGAAAATATTTTTATTATACACTGTGCATAATGAAAGGTTAATGGTTACATATTAAAATGAATGTAAATTTATTCTGCAAAGCTACAGTAAAATGGTGTGATTGGAAAGAAAACGTTTAAAACTGATTAAAGAAAGATGTGAAAAATTGCTGCAGTATCCACTGCACGAAAAAAAAAAAAGAAATATAAATGGGAAAGTTCATAGGAACTTTTTCCCATTTAAATATTACTTACAATAGGTAAATAGAAACAGCGGAAAGGACTAGAAAGCAGTAATTTTAACCGTTTCTGGGGCAGTGGTATGTTTATGAAACCACTTAATATTATTTCTCAAATGCCACAATGGTACCAGAATTTTGCTAAAATCTTTTTAATTTAACATATATGTGAAATATAGCTTTTTTCATATTTCCAAATAAATATGTTCGTATATTCCGGTGCCAGTCATTTATTTCAACATTTTACTACTGAAAGTACTTTTCCTCTGAAAGGGTTAAAATATGTTAATGATAAGTTAAGTACTCCTACGGATGCAAAAGGACATAGTATTGATCGAAAATCTGTAGGAAGATCTGTATACAAATTTCAACATGATGAATAGAGTGAGATGAAGCCAAACTATTTGACAACTAGAGTTGTCAGGTCGAATGTCACAAAAAGTAGGAAAAGGAGACAAAAAAAGCGGGACAGTGACTACTAATCCAGACATTATAATGCATGAAACTCTATGAAAACGGAACCTATCTCTAGCGGAATACTGTCTTAAATGTTAAAATTTCGTTTTCCCTGCTGTACAATTATACCTGCTCAGGCAAAATCCTGTTTAATACAAAATTTTTCTCCTCTGACATGCGATTGCGCGTAAACAGGTTTGTTTAAGCATCATATTTTCAAAAATATATATTTTTTTTTATAATAACTAAAGCATGTAGCATTACGTTATTTTGCTTTTTTTCTACTGATTTTATTTCTCTTCACAAATATTTCAATAAAAAAACAAAGTGGGTCAAGCCGTCGATATAGTGGGTCAACCCTCCCATGTGTGGGGAGCCTTGACTCATTATTGTATCATGAATAAAATCAATCATTTTTTAAATTTCTTATATATTACACTTATGAAGTAATGTTAATTTGATAACTGATTGTATAATGAATAAAATTATATATAACACTTTCTTCTACGTTCAATATTTAAAAAATAAAAAATCCTTTTGTAAAAAGTGGGTCAACCTTCCCTTGTCTCCCCTATGTCAAATTTAGAAAAATCACTTTAATAATTAGTGAATTTTAAATTGTTACAGTATGAATATTAGATGATCGTGTAGAATAAAATTATAAATAGACAAGCGTCGTAGAAAGTATTTTATGATTGAACTTATTATTAGAATATGGTGGGATGGAATAACAGAGAAAAAATAATTATGCCCAATAGAATGTTCATTATGAAACATGTTTCAATATTACGATTGCATGCTTTAATTTTCATCCCCAAATCTTTCAGCGCAACTGTGAAAAGTAATTGAAATTAAACATAAGGAACAGAATTTATTGCAATATGTCGTTAAAACGTCTTTCATAGAAAAGTATTGCATTCTAAAAGAAAATTAAATACACAGTGTAAATATAAAACAAAGAAAACATATTTAAATAATAAAACTTTGTATGTATCACCTTAAAACAAAAGAACTCACAAGACGCATTCGGCTTGGATATTATAACAGGCCGTAATCAATCAAAGAAAACGTGTGTACTAGGGTGGAGTGAAAATTACTTTTTAAAAATCAAAAATGGGTAGGTGCCAAAAGTTGCCTTAATACTAGTACATCAACTGTGTGAAATTTTATCGCTGAAAAAAAATGGCTGGAGTCTGCGTACAAATGTCCAAATTTTGTGTAAGTTTTGACATTTTTTCAAAAAATTAAAATTTGTTTATAGAGATGGCTATCATTTAAAAGTGTTATTTAAACATTTATTATTAATGACTTAATATATTTAAACGATAAAACGATATCTTTATTTTGTATAACGGGAGCAAAACTGACAACTTTTGGTGAAAAAAAAAAAAAAAAAAAAGACTTTGCCACTTTGTTGTGTCATACAACATATTGTTGTTTAGAATATAGCTCTTACCTGGTTGCTTTCAAAATTAACCAGGAGTTACCACGTAGAGGTGTCTCCATTTCATGTCACAACAGTGTATAGCTCGACCACCTTACCATATGAGCACAATGTTCTATTTATACATTGAATTCTGATTTTTTATCAAAGACTGGCATAAGTTTTCAATGTATCAATTTAGTTCATCTCTTCTTTGTATCCACAGACGATGGATGCTGCTGCTGTGACACTCCTTCTCGTATATTTCTGCTGCTTGTGTATGATAAAACAAGGAGAGTAATGCAGTGTAATTAATGATATCTATTCAGCCGCCTATTCTCTTCCCCAAAATTGCATACATTTGGTATCCTGCGCCATAAACATGGATTACATACTATATGAGTGAACCTACACACTATGATGGTCAATCAGTGCTTATATAAACGCAAAAAATTCTATTCGCCTTTGTGAGCCATCTTGCGTAGGACAAGTTTCTTTGGTTCCTATTTGCTCGTTCTTCTGAGCAATATCTTGATGAAATAACTTTGAAAATGTCTAGCAGGCATTTCTGGTCTGTGCTGAGACCCTTTTCTCAATTTCAAGAAATAATGTTTCAAAATTACTCACTATGGCTTCAAAAACTGAAATTAGAAGGGAATAGATACGTGGACAAACAATTTCCTATTGGTCCGGCGAATACTTGTGGGTCAGAATCTAATTTTTACCAACGAACTTGTTTAATAAAGGATGCAGAGGACATTCACTGGACTTGGAGGTGGCATATAATCCATTGTAATAGTTCAATCTAAACATGGTTAACCAGAAAGGATGTCAAAGACGAACAGAATTCTACGCCTTTAAATGAGCAATCAGTCTCTCTGCTCACTCAAAAGTACTATGTAATCCAAGTTTAGTCCGAATCCACATCTAAATAAGGGATCTAAAAACTCTTGGGAAATTACTCGGCTACTAAACAACACGCAAAACGGATTAAAACAAATACTAAAAATGTTATTTCGGACAATGCTTCGGACAATTTGGACTTTGCATATGCAGAGGAAATCCTGATTTCAGTGCTCTCTGACGATCGCCATCACATTAAACAACTAGCTGCTCAGCACATAACAGTTGAAAGATGAGAATAAATGATGGCATACGCAAATCTGAAATATCGACAATCAACTTTGAAGAGGATAATTTTATAAATTTAATTGATTGGAAAATTGTTGCGGTAACAGAACCCCTAATCAATATGCATTTATCGGGTGCAATCTTGGTGAAGATAATAAACGGCTGAATAGATTACATGAATATCATCCCCACTGCATTACATTGTTTGTTTGCTCCTAAACAAGCGGAAGAAAAATACGTGAAGGAGATTACAGTAGCAGCATCTAAACTCTGTGGATGCAAAGAAGAGATGGACTAGGCTGATACATAGACACCGTATGCCAGTCTTTGATAAAAAAAATCACAAATCAATGTATAAATAAAATATTGTGTTCAGAGGGTAGCGTATTTGAGCTAGATGTCGTGGGTTGTTTTGAAAGCAACTAAGTAAGATTTGTATTCTAAGCAACAATTCGTTGAATGACACAGCAAAGTGAAAGCAGCTTTTTTTTACAGAAAGTTGTCAGTTTTGCTCCAGTTAAACAGTATAAAGATATCGTTTTACCATTTAAACATGTTAAGTCATTAATAATAAAGGTTTAAATAACACTTTTAAGTAATAACCATCTCTATAAGAATTTTTTATTTTTTTTGAAAACATGTCAAATGTTACCCAAAATTTCGACTTTTGGACCAAAAGCGCAGACCCAAGCCATTTTATTTCAGCGGTAAAATTGCACGCAGTTGATGTACTAGTATAAGGGAAACTTTTGGCACTTGCCCGTTTTTGATTTTAAAAAGTTATTTTTTTCGTTCCACACTAACGTGTACATAAAGGGGACAAGGTCACAAATGCACAGAACAGTAAGGGCTGGGGAAGATCTTTTAAAACATGCGACAGATGGCGCTTGGTGAAAACTAAATGCTAATCATAGAAGAGCACATGAAGAAGAGAAAGTAGTGCCAAAAGAATAGAAAAAATGAACAGTAAATAATAAAGGAAAGAAAAATAATTAAAAAAATGAATGTAAATGAATAAATAAAACAAAAGAAGTAAATTAAAATTAAAACGAAAAGACAAACCGCAAAAAATGCATAAGAAATGAAAGTTTTTTTTTTTTTTAATAACAAAATGAAAAGACACAAGAAAAAAGGGAAAAGATTTATCAAAGTAATTTTAAGCTGAAGAGAGAAAAGATGGTAATAGATCATTGACAAGAAACTTAACTTATCTTGATAACACAACTTACCGTGAAAAATTATCAAGACATAACTGATCTTGACAAAATGTAGATAACTTCATTAAACCTTCTTATACATAACTTCTAAAACACGCTTTAACCTTATATCATACCTTCTGACTAAGATGGAATACATTAATAAACAGTAAAACTTTAAAATTTATCCAAAAAATTTAACAGATATTGGAAATATAGAATAAAGAAGACTTACAAAAAATTACCTATATAAAATAAAAAAAATCTTAACTTCTAAAATTAGAAATAATAAATTTTATTTTTAAAGCAAATGTTTCATAGACTTTGCGCTACTTTCTACAAATCTTTAGTTGTAGATCTGAGTAAAAGTTTCTCTTCCATAACACATGTTCTTCATTTATCAGGTTTAGTGGATTTTTCCACATAGCATCCTGCATTTGCATTCATGATAGACTTTAGAATACGCTTTTTACGGATATCAGATTATTATTTTCAAAATGAGGAATTGATAACCAGTATTTTTTAATAGATAATACCAGTAATTGTAAATATTTAGGAGTTATTGTATGGCTTTTTATTCTCAATAGAGGCATTTCCACAGTGTGAAATATAAGATAGATATTTACTAAGCGTCACTAAAAGCAATATATTGTTTAAGGTATTACAAGAATTATCTAAGAAATGGTGATATTATACTGTGGTATAATGTCAAAATGCAATAAACCAAACCATTAACGGAACGACAAAAAGTACATAATATCTAAATTAGCTGACATTTATAGGCCCTTTTTGTAAGGAAATACTGGAGAAATTTCAGTGCATATTTTGTTGTTTTGTCGGTAGTAAAACTATAAAGTATTTGTTTATGGCATAAAAATAATAAAAATACATTAGTTACGCGATTTTCAACAAACTACCATATGAGGCATTCTAACAAAACTTTAACTTTCAAGAATAAAAATCTGGTGAAATTAAACGTAATAAAACAACATTTTAAACATTTTGACGAATGCCTTAATGATTCAAAATAATGAACAAATGGTAAGCAGCGACGAAAAAATAAATAAATAGTTACGTAACTTAACAGTGATTTTTACGGTTAAATATCAACATTTTAACATCAAAATCACGCGATAGTCGAACACAAACCCACCTGTTTCCCGTTAGAGTCTATTTGAGCGACTGCAATCAAAATATGCATAATGTATTAGCTAAGTATATTCAGCAACTTTTGTAAAAGTCTCAAAATCATAGCTTTAAAATTCTGAAAATTATCGTCCATAGAATAAGCTTAAAATCCGTTGTTCCAAAAAGGAAGCAAAAAGATGAGGGGTTGTATACAAATAGAATAGTACGTGCAATATTGTGTACGCTATCTTAACACTAATCAACAGATATTTAATACAACCCCTCATCTTTTTGCTTTTTTTTTGTGAATAGCGGATTTCGAGCTTATTCTATCGACGATAATTTTCAGAACTTTCAAGCTATGATTTTGAGACTTTCACAAAAGTTGCTCAATATACTTAGCTAATACATTATGCATATTATATTTTGATTGATTTTCACATGTGCAGTGAAACATTTTTTAGTAAACATGCTCCTTTTTAATCCAACTTTTACCATTTTTTAATTCTGATTGCTGGGTATAATGTACAATGTTGTTTGTCATATTTTCTGAAAAGAACTTTTTTTTATATATTAAGAACTCTGCAAATTATAAGCAAAAAACATGGCGAAATTCGGGACTGTTTTTATAAAAAAAAATATTTCTCTACGAGTATACATGCTATCCTCATAAAAATGAACGCAGTTTATTACAACGATCTTCTTAATCATAATCTCCAGTTTGAACGCTTTTGCTACATTAGTTTTTACAGTGTTATCCAAAATATATTCGTTCTTTTTCAATTTGTTGATGGTCCACTACGGGGTTTCGGGAAAAAATCTTCGCAGAAATATATGACCTATGCTATATTGTTTACACATCTGTAGTTTCAGATTAATTCCGTGTATTTTTCTAGATATTTAACAAAATGTCTAAAATCGCAAGTGACCGGTCACCTTTGACGATATGTATGTATATGTATATATATATACGAGTGCAATCCAGTAAGTAATTTCCGTTTTTAATTTTTGCCGCAGAAGGATTGCGTTCGTAATTTCATGCATGCGCATTCACTTTCCTGACTATTTGGCAAACAATGTTAAGTTATTTGTAAATAACTGAGGATTGCGTCGGCTGCATGTAGAGAGTTTAAAATGTTTTATAAAATAAACATCCCACCGCATGCGGGTTATGGTTTATCATCCGCTTTCTGAATGCTAGGAACACTGCACCAGTTGAAATTCACAGATAATATAGTGATATTGACGACAAAACGCGATGAATAATTAGATAGTAAATATATGGGTGCAAAGTTACAATAAAATACGTGATAACGTTTACGATGAGGAACGAAGCGGGTGTCCTTCTCTGATTGATGAGGATTTGCTTACAGAAGTTAAGAGAAGATTAAGGAGAACAGGAGATTCACCATTCCGACAATGTCAATGAATTTTTCTCAAATTTCCCTTTCACTTCCTCATGGGATTGTATCCATCTTTCTACGACGAGGGCATACAGAAGCCTGTCCCCCACCATGATAATAGCTTCAACAATGGTCAAAACTATTTTGAAAAAAAAAAATAAAATATTGTACTTTAGTATGCCATAATTATTTTCTCCTAATAATCGTTTCCTTTTGTTTAATTGCTTAACGGAACTTACTTTCTGGATTGCCCTCATATACCAGTTCTGTGACAGTCTGATTACATTATTATTATTAACTATATAAAGAGATAAATTAGTTTTCAAGTTGTAATTTAACTTTAAACATTTACAAGGGAAGAAAAAGGTAATATTTTAATTACTCTTAATTAATAACAGGATTTTTCTATTTAAATACAAATAAATTATTACCAGTGTAAAACTTCTATAGATAATTCATTAGTGCACTAATGAAACTCTTTTGGATTTCTATATTTTAGCGTCACTAGATTTTTTTAAATAATATGTTTATTAGTTTTAACAGAATATTTTTACACTAAGCAAACTTTTATATTTCTTTAACTTTGCGGTCATTATAATACCGTTAATTAAGATGAAATCACAATTATAACGGCATTTTCCATGCCATGCTACTTTTTTTTAACAGTAAAATATATTTCGCATTCATATAGAGACGGTGGGGATCAATCAATGAATATACACTAATGAACTATCAGAAAGATGTGCTGAATAAAATTTCGAAAAGTAAATTTTTTATTCTCCACAAAGTACTACTAAAATATAAAAAGAAGACATAATTAGATAAAGTTAATTTAATTATGCCCGATGGTTCTGCTCAAGTTATTTATACTTTAGAAAATAATTATAATAAAAGTTACAAGTTATATTATCTTATATATTTCTTATGTGTTTGTTTTCGATCCCTGGAAAATTCGGTATTTTTATCAGAATAACATAATTAAATACTGCTACGTAAGATACAAATCCCTTTGACGTATTGCGTGCACGAATCTTCAGTCTATGTTGTAAAGCAGAAACATAATGGCGTCTGTAATGATGGGTTCGCGAGTTAACAGAAAGCAGTTAATTACTCAGAAAACAACTTTCGCTAAAACATGCTACTGGGCTATACACCTGATTATGAATTTCTCGTTGAAGTTAAGATGTACATATACATCTACTACACATGCATATATACACGCGCCTTGATCTTTCTAGACAAATTCAAGAAAACTGTATGGCATATACGTCTTTTTGCGGGATATATTGCCAATATTTCGCAAAAGTACCTTTTCTGGTCTTAAAAAAACAAAAAATTACTCGATCTCACAGATGCCGCAAAAATGACAAAATTAACAATTTAGCCGTATAAATAATCAATTTAAGTAAGAAAATAATGATAAAAGTATTCGTTTTGTAGAATATGTTAATATTAAAACTAGTTTATTGAAAACAGTCGCCATCCTACGGACGGAAAAGCCAAAGGCGAGTCGCATTTGTTTTATTTTTTTTAATTCATTTATTTAATTGTCTCGCCGGGAACGAAGCTGTTACTAATTTTAAATTTATATATATATACCTGTATATACCTTATACATACATACCTATATATATATATATTTACCTTAGTTAATTCAGTCCAAATTCTTATAATAGCTAAATTTTACCTGTCTTTTAATAATCACTTGTCGTTAATTCAGTGCATTCTTTTATTTCTTATTCCAAAAACTTTAATCTGGTTATAGCTACACTTCTTTGTAAAAAACGACACTAATTTATTATATTCTTTCATATATTGAGACATTAAATTCTTATTTCTTTCGAATGTTTATTAATACCATTTTTATCTTTTAAAATATATTATTCGACACCCCATGATTCATTGCGAGTATTTGGCACACCCTTCCTTTTTCTCTTTTGAATTTCTCGCCATAGGTAAAGAGTTCTGTCTCTACGTCACGTCCTTACCCCCTATTCACTGGTTTTCGTCTTATAGCCTAGCGCCACCACTCTCATCCCGGCGTGCGCTGGGTTGGCTCGAACAGAGAACAAATCAGTGTACTTTAACGGGTCCTTTTGATATTTATACAGCTTGCACTGACTTCAGAGAGAAGATTTTTATGTTTTTTGTTTGTTAATAAACTCTTTTCGCTTGGCGGGAGGGATTTTAAAATGTGAGTTTCTAAATCCTTTTAAGCTTTGATATGAAGTGGTACAGCTAGATACCAGAGACAATTGGATGACTAGAGGAATTGTAATGAAATGACCTTACAATAAACTCTTTAAAGATTATGCTGCCTCTATTATTTCAACGAAAGGGAAATTCTGCCCCATGTTTCTATGTCTTGTCTTCCATTGCCTACACCCACGTCTGCAAAATGGGTATTCTACTGAATAATTGACAGTTCGCAAAGATACGGCGTGCCTTCTTCATCATAGTTTACGTTGATATCATGAAATATCATGTATATGTTTATGTAATAATAAAAATTTTCGCCCTTTTATCTTAGTAAAACTATTCCAAATTCTTAATATTTTTTCTTTTTTACCTATCTTTTATAATATCTTAATATCTTTTGTCTTTTATTTCATGCATTTAAATCTGCGTATTCTTTTATTATTCTAAAAACCTTAATTCATTTGTCTAATCTTATAACCCATTAAATTACTTCTTTTTTTATTTTATTCTAAAACTAAATTATTTTTGTTTCAAATGTTTTGCATTAGTTCGATGATGTTTTTTCTCCTACAATTCCTTGCAAGCTCCCGCCAGCACTTGATCATGTTTTAATCTGATCCCGAGTATAAAGAGATCATTATCGACGTCACGGTGCTTGTCTCCCTTCCCATCGAATCGTAGCCTGTATCCTGTCCTGTTCCTCCCCATCTGTCTGCTGGAATTGGTTCTCCACTAATAATGTATCCATCCGCGCGCTGTTTCTTTGAGTACTTATACCGTTATATCGACGAGGAGCGAGAGATTTTACGTTCTTCCTGTTGTTTAATAAATCTATGTCACTTTGGGTGAAAGAATTTAATGTGTAGATACTAATACTTTTAACATCTTAAGTTTTTATGAAGTGGATCAACGATAATTCGAGAGTTGATGCACAAGCTACTGGAAATATTACGTTATGCGTTTGCCAATAAAAAACGTTTAAAGTTATGATGCCTCTATTAATTATGCCATGGGAAATTTTTCACTGTTCATGGAGCCTGTCTTCTACTCGCCACCCTGACTGCTCTCCGATATTCTCATGGTATGGTATCATGAACGGAGGGTATACATTATTTATGACGGTATCATTACGTGAGAAATCTCCAAGATCGAAATTGTATTTCGAGAACCGCAAATAAAGTAATATGCCATATGGGATGTTTGAAGAAACCAGATGGGTCATTTTCTCTCATGAATACAGTTTGAACATCATATATTTAAAAATATAATAATTTTTTTGCTCATTTAAGTTAATGTTCTTTTGTAATTAGGCATTGTTTCTCAGTAATATCAGGGGAAAACTTTTACAAAGTTAAACATACATAAATAAAATTCTAAATTTCAAGCATGCAAAAGAACGACAAAGAGAGACAGGCGGATAGCGCTAAGTGGCGATATGGTATTGAATGACAAATTGAAGGCCTAGTCTGTGTAGTATCATTACTATATACTCAAAAAAGTATTGTACTTAAGGATACATTTAAAACACAATACAAGTATTGCTTAATCATTGATTGATTACCAATCATTGATTGATAATTATTGATCACTTTTATTAGAAAATTAAGGTAAATAAGATGTCAAGTCACGAGATTCAATAAAAATACTTGTACTTATCAAGATACAACTTAAAATCAACAAGAAATTACTTGACAATGTTTGTTTCTGAAAAAAAGAACAGATCGATAAGCTTTCTCTGATGAGCCCACTGTTCATAGATGAACATTTTCGATATTATAGCTGTTGTCAGATTTGAGAATCATTGTTTCTATTTTATGACAGGGGAATCGCAACAAACTAAAGAACCTTCTTATCATTTTCTTTTCAGAAAAATACGAATCATACGAAGACTTTAATTTTTCAACAATTTTTAATTTTTCTGTTGCGATAAGGCGGAATAGGCAGGAACACACAGGGGAATGACATTCATTATACAAAACAATTTATTTAATTAAACTCTCAATAAATATTTATATAATTAAACGCCAATAATACTCTCAAAGGTTGCTGCGATCGCAGTACTGAAAACTGAACTGAAAACAGAGTATCCATCGATTGATACTCTGACTGCATAAATACAAGTTTAATGCTTAAAATTAAAAAAAATATATTCAAGTTTGTTTCCGTTAAAAAAATAATGCATACTTTATCATGAATTAACGCAAATACCTTTTTTTTACCATTTTTTTTTCAGTTTTTTAATATTACAGTTAATATAAACTTCTAAAAAATCAATAAAACTGAGAAAATCAAGCACTGCAATTTAACATTTCCTTTTAAATAACCTATATGTAAGAATAAAATAGGGTTTATTATACATTTATTTAAAAATATACTTTTCAAATTTCTTGCATTGAGTTTTAATGCGGTATTATATACGTAGACAATAAACAAATGATTTTACTCATCTCGGCATATAACAAAATCTTTACCAATTGACTACGTTAGACTTTCCTTACTCTCCCATTAGTTCACTTTAGAATTACTTTTGCCCAATTCCTTGAATAGATAGAATTAAGCCAATAGCGTAATAAAAGGAGATTTTATTATATTACAAAATATATAAACTAAGCAAATCTGTTATTGTGCAAAATTTATTACTTTATTGATTCTTTAAAAAAATTAACTTTATTTTTAGTAGTTATACATTTTTTTAAAACTTGTAATTATTTTGTTTGTTTTTTTCGACCTCCAAATTTAGAGGTATGATAGCAGTCACCAAGAAGATGAAAAATTACCCCAGAACATCAGATCTCATACCACCCATTTAAACATTGTTTGGGGGGTAATAATTATGATGAAATTTTTAAAACAAAGTATTAGGTTGAGCAAAAAGTTCTGGAAAATTTTTAATCTAATAGTTACTTGAATGTGTATCGTATATAGAAGTACTAGTGGTATATTAATAGGAGTTCAGGAACTTTGGCTCCAAAATACTTATTGAACATTATGATTTGCGTGTGTTGATCCGGCATTATTAGAGAAAAGGCCTAATGATTCTGAAAGCCGTCGATGAGATTAATGAGGATGAAGGTGCTGGTAACGGCGACAAACTTAACTAGCAAATCCGGAATCTGGCAGAACGGTGGCAGAAAGTCGTGGACTACGATGGTCTCTAACTTAAAGAATAGTCCCTACTGTTTTTGTTGTTAATTTGCGCATAACAACGCGACTTTCAAGAATTTCCCAGAATTTTTTGCTCAACTTAGTATATGATGATAAAAAGTTTCATAGAAAATTCTCTCCTTTGTTGTAAATAGCATAATACCAAAAAAAATCGTGGGTAGAAGTTTCCATTATACAAGCCAGCAGTATGAACTTTAGGCTTCGCATTTTGGTTTGTGATGATCAGTTCATACGGTACTATGGATTGCGTGAACATCCTGTTCTTCCAGAACTTTTAGTGAAATTATCACATTTTATTAATTGCAATAATTTTATTTTTGAAAAAATTATTACCATGAAGCCGACTTCAGTCACAATGAAACAGCCTGAATTTTTGAGTAAATAAGTTGTTTGCGAATCGTGCGCTATGGCAAATTTTCATCCTATTCATGCCTAATACAACACCTTTGAATTTTTCAGCCGAATATTTCAATACCCCGTATAGTAAACCTTTGGGGAGCGGTAGGATATATTATACCCCACCTAAGTTTAATTAAGATTTGTACCAGAAAATATTTATTAAGTTTTACTTTTATAACTTCGGAGAGGGGGGGATTTAGTGGAAAAATTGGTTTTCCTTACTTTGAAATAAAAAAAATTATAAATTTCCGGTGAAATTCTGTATTACACAAACGCAATTGCTTGCCCCTCAGAGGGTTAAAGAAATACGTTTATGCAGTCAGTCTAAAGATGTAATAACGTTAGCAAATACTTGTTTCTTAAGATATGTTTTAGACATTAGTTGGATAGATACTTACAAAAATAATTATAAAGTTTTAAATAAAATTTAAAATAATCGTCATTTAATTTTGCGACAATTTCTCGTTGTAACATAAATTAACTTCTTTGCTAATGAGTATTAATGCAGTATTATTAATTATTACTGAATTATTTCTTCTCCCATTTGCCTTCAGAGCAAGATTTTTATTTTATTTGCATTAGTTCAAATCTTAACCTTCGAAACAGATCATTCTGATATCGAAATTGTAATTATGTTGGAGTACCATTAATAAAATGGGACAAAACGGAGCTCCCCATTTTGGGACCCGGTGAGCGAAGAGGTTATTGATGTTAATGTGTTTTTATTATAAAACTCTGGTCTCTGGATGCTTTATGAATTATGACGAATTAGTTTAGTATAATATGTAATCTATTTTTATGATTAATGAGCAGTTACTTGACAATTTTGTAAGGAAATTTTATGGAAGTTTTTCTACCAAGTAAATAAATTTCCTCATTTAAGCCATGTTATATTTTCTTCATGTAGTACTTCTATGATAGATTTAGTGGTCAGACAAATAAATATTTCGTATTTATTTTTTTTTCTTAGAAATACAGTTTAAGAGAGAAAAGTAAAGCATAAAAAAAACCTCTTAAATTAACTACTATTACATTCATATTGAACTGATAAATAAATTATACAGAATGTATCTGAACTAATAGAATACTCGAAGACGATAAATAATACGCACCATAAATAGTTTTGTTTAATGAATTTCAAGATTTTTTAAATTTGAAAAAATGCAAAAAAAGAGACCATTTTAATACATTAAAATCTATATGATTTAAAAACATATTTTTCATTGGGATTAAAAGATATAAGTAAGTTTTTTCATTTCATGTATTTAAAAAATTGAAAACCGCAGAATTAGTATTTATAGGGCGCTCCAAACTGTCTGACATTTGTCGTGCAGAAAATTGGTATAGCAGCTTACGTGCAGGATTACAAAATATATTTTGCAACTAGAATGAAACTTTTTGTGTCTAATTATACTTCAGATCATAATAATTACACTGAACTAAAAAAAATGCATTTAATGCATTTTGATATCTTTAGTACAAAATCGTATTTATGTAATACACAGTTTTGAAAATTTTAACAGCATAATTTCCTAAAAATGTATTGTTTTGAACAAAACAAAACAAAAAAAAAAAAGGGGGGTTCAGTTTATCCAGGCTAACATGAAACATATGTTTTGAAAATTTGAAAAAACATTCAGAAGTTTTTTAGATATCCTGCGCGTTATGCCGAAAAACGTTATTTGGAGAAAAATGACTTGAAACTTTCGGAAACACCGCTTCAGCTATTGAGCCGTATATATAATTCTAAAAGCCGTAATTTCTTTTCTAATGGGAATTTCAAGAAAACTATTATATCAAAATTGTCAGAAAAAATTGGAATTTAACATCTTAAAATTTAAAATTTCGAAAATTTTGATTCTTTAAGAGTCCTGAGACCTCATAAGAAACTCGGGGTGCAACACACATTTTCAGTCAAAACTACACAGTTTCTCACTATAAACAAAACTTCGATTTGCAATCATAACTTTAACAACAAAGAAAGCCTTTTCGCGACTTACAACAGACATACTTCGTTTTCAAAGGTACAGGAAGACATAAAGGGATATAGTAGAAAATTCCGCAATTTGCATTCCAATTAACACTGAACTAGATAATATTTATAGAAATATAGCCTACATGACCATACGGAGTCTTTGAACAAATTACAGTCCGCTTGCAGCGCATGAAAATGGTCATCTTATTTTATACAAAATAAAATGCCGCAATTTCCGTTCCAATTAACAGTGAACTAGATAATGTTTTTCGATATGTAGCTATATTTGGCTGTACGGTGTATCTGAACAAATTACTGTGCACTTACAGCACATAAAATAATGTCATCATAATTTCAAAAAACAAAATCAATCGCCTGAAAACTTCGATAAGTTATTTCTATTATTTTTAAAGTTTTGAACGAAATTGCTCGTTCAGCTTGCATTGAGACAGATTGTAGTTTTAAATAAATAAATGTACTGTGACTCTGTTTTATGACTTCTGTGATTAACATTTTAAACTATAAAAATCTGTTGCATATTAGGAAGTGCGTTATATGTTTCATATTCTAGAAATGTGAGTATAAAATCAATACCAGTGATACAATAATACATGACCAGCTTACTGTTGTGAACATCAATGATTTTCCTTATTACTAAAAGAAAACAGAACGTAATATAAAATCTATTAAATCCTCTCATATCTGTCATAAAGTGAGTTAGAGCACATTTTTTCCAACATAAAAATCGCTTTTATTCTTTATGATATTTTATGGCAGCTCATATTTAAAATTAAAATCTGTTAATCGAATTTCATTTCCATTCAAGAGTAAAGCGGATTAAAGTGCATAGGTTATTAAACTATGCAGTCGCATGATTTATTAACGCTCTGTCTGATGTATCAAAAAATGTTTGCATTATATCTCCTACTATATAAGTATAAGATATATTTCAGAAAAAAAGACCGATATATTTATAGATCGTGCATTTAAACTCTTTTCACTGCAAAATCGGGGATGTTAAACCAAGGGTTGCCAGAAAAATATCAAAAATTTTATTTTGAATAACCACTATTTTAGTTTGGTATTATTGGCTTCTTTCAATCACAAAATTTTTTAAATAAAACATGGAAACATTTTCTGTATGAAAATTGCGATATCCATAATAAATTTTAATATTTTTGTGGAAACAATGGTTAGACCTGAGATCATTTATAAAAAAGTTGCATCAAGTTTATTGAAAGTTTTATGGAATTTAAAATGTATATATGCATTTCCACAATATATTAGCTGACAATATTGCTGAGTTATCATTGCATCCAAAATATACATATAATGCTAAATTCACTTCGATAAAGGGTACTGGGATAAAGGGTAGCTTGCCGTGAATCGACTGTACAATGTATATCTAAAATGACAAAGCTTTTAAAATGTTTGTTATCAGTCCTGTTTATTAAAAATTTAGAGAATTCCGTTAATTCAACAGTTTACACGACGGCATTGTTCGTATAAAGTTTATGAAATGTGTAAAAATTCCCTTAGTAAAGCAAAATAAAAGATAATCAACAACTCAGATGTGCGCCGGTTAATCCGATTCACAGTCCATACCCTTTCAGCGTCTTATTTTCAGATATAAATACTGCAACAAATAACGTCTAGAAGTATTTTTATAATTTGGTACTATAAATCAGGGATATAGTGAAGAGTGCCCGGTGACATGCAGCGTATATCGTCTGGATACTTTTAAGAAGTTCTGAATACCGTCTGTTTCACAAGAATTGTTATAGGTTACACTCTCTATCGCATACCTTCTGTCTACAGCGTATACATTCTGTCTATAGAGTATTCCATCTGTCTGTAGCGCATGCCCTCTGTCTATAGCGTATGCCTTGTGTTTATTGCGTATGTTCTCTGGTTTTATTACGACTACATCACTGCTACTGCGATTAGAATTATTTAGATACATGAACAAAATCAGTATACAAGCATAAAAGTTTACGTAAACAATATCGGACTTACAAATCATTATAAATTTTCCATCACATTAATGACTGAATAAGAATATGACATCTTAGAGAAGAAGAGATGTTTGCTAGATTCAAATTAAATCAGGAGAAATTTACTACAAATGTGTTTACAAGAATGCTTAAAAAACATAATTTAAAGCGTTATTAATGTACTAATTATTCCATTTAAAGAATGTATATTGTTCTTCTTGAAGCGCTTAAGTGCTGTATTAAGGCTCTGAGCTTGAGTAAATGGTGAAATTGTAATATTATTGTGCCTATAAATATTTTAAATGCTTATAAAACAAAATTAACACGGCATGATATATAGAAAAAAATTATGTATACGAATACAAAACTTGGGTGTATGCGATATTACTCAACGCTTTAAAATTGTATGTAATTTTTAAAATTGGTAAATTTAAATAACCACGTCTTACGCTTAAAACTGCTCAATGAAGCAACTGAAAACAGCTCATGAAATTTATAGTATCCGTACAGATGGGCTTTCTAATTATAAATTGATTCTTTGAAGAACTCATTAAGATTATGTATAGATATATACATTACCAAAGTTTCATTATGTCCTGGCTGAGTTCAAAGTCAATAAAAGCAGAGTAAATGCGTTTTACACGCAGGTTACCATATTAAAGAAAAACATACACATTATAATTTGATGCGTTATTTTCAATCGCACGCTATTCTAAAAAATATTTTTAGTTACCGGTATGGTATATAATTTGAAAAACAATTGTTTTTTTTTTGTTTTTTTTTTTTTTTTTTTCACGAAGGCAAATGTTTCATGCAATGCGCTAGAGGTAATCTTGAAATGAAGTATTTATAAATAAATGGGAAATTAAAATGATTTTATAACATTTTCAAATAATTTACCATATTGAAAATTTTATTTTATACATACAAATTCTTAAAATGGTTTCATTGTCGGCCGAAAAACTTGAATTTTCATTTAATTTTCAATCAAAGTTAAATTCATTAATTTAATTACTGTTTATATATGAATGTATGTTATTGACTCTTTTATTACGATTATGACTCTATTGCTCATTATTAATTACTATAAAGTAGTGATGTAGTGAAGAGTACTCGGTGATATGCAGCGTATATCATCTGGACACTTTTAAGAAGTCCCGAATACCGTCTGTTTCACAAGAAATGCTATAGGTTACACTCTCTATTGCATACCTTCTGTCTACAGCGTATACCCTCTGTCTATAGCGTATTCCACCTGTCTGTAGCGTATGCCCTCTGCCTGTAGCGTAGCCCTGTGTTTATTGCGTATGCCCTCTGGTTTTATTACGACTACATCACTGCAACTGCGTTTAGAATTATTTAGATACATGGACAAAATCAGTATAGAACCACACAAGTTTACGTAAACAATATCGGATTTACAAATTAGTATAAATTTTCCATCACATTAATGAATAAGAATATGACATCTTAGAAAAGAAGAGATATTTTCTAGATTCAAATTAAATGAGGAAAAGTATTTACTACAAATGTGTTAGACATTATATTGTTCTTCTTGAAGTGCTTAAATGCTGTATGAAGGCTCTGAGTTTGAGTAAAATGGTGAAATTGTAAAATTATTCGGTCTATAAATATTTTAAATGCTTATAAAACAAAATTACCCCGGCATGATATAAAGAAAAAAATGATGTGTACGAATACAATACTTGGGTGTATGCGATATTACTCAACGCTTTAAAATTGTATATAATTTTAAAAATTGGTAAATTTAAATAATGCACGTCTTGCGTTTAAAACTGCTCAATGAAACTACAGAAAACAGCTCATGAAGTTTATAGTTATCAGCTTTCTAATTAGAATTTGATTCTTGAAAGAACTCATGAAAATTTTGTATAGATATATCCATTATCAAAGTTTAATTATGTCCTGTCTGAGTTCAAAGCCAATAAAAGCAGAGTTAATGCCTTTTACACGCAGGTTGCCATATTAAGAAAAACATACACATTATAATTTGATACGTTATTTTCAATCGCACGCTGTTCTAAGAAATATTTTTAGCTACCAATATGTTATATAATTTGAAAAACATTTTTTTTTTCTTTTTTACACGAAAGCAAACGTTTGAGACAATGCGCTAGAGGTAATGTTGAAATGAAGTATTTACAAATAAATAGGAAATTAAAAGGATTTTATAACATTTTTAAAAGATTTACCATATTGAAAATTTTATTTTATACTTACAAATTCTTAAAATGGTTTCATTGTCAGCCGAAAAACTTGAATTTTCATTTAATTTTCAATCAAAGTTAAATTCATTAATTTAATTACTGTTTATATATGAATCTCTGTTATTGACTCTTTTATTACGATTGTGACTCTATTGCTCATTAATTCATTCTCTATATATACATAAAAAATAGCGGCATTAAACACCAGTAGATGCCATATAAGCTATACCCTACATGTTTCCAGGCCATGGGATTGAACAATATAAAATATAGAAAAAAGATTAATGCCCTCAACTGTATTTCGAAACAATTATCTTCATGATATATTTTTGTTGCATATGTGAAAGATATTTACATCGAACGCTATTGATTGGGTTGCTGGTAGGAACAATAAAGTTTTTGGTGTATGCTAGGCCTTAATAAAAGACATACATATTCTAAAAATAACACTATAAATAACTTTTGTAAAGAACAAGCATGCTTCAAACAAAGTAAACAAGGATTTTTATTTTATAGCATATCTGTTACAAAACTAAATCTTACTCTCGGAAATGTAATTCAAAATGCTCAAAATGCTTTTATAATAATAAATGAAAGGGAAAAAAAAACATTATAAAAGTCCTATATATATATATATATATATAATTAATGGTTATATATATATATATAGATAGATATATATTAATGGAACATTTTAATTTGAGATGTTACGGTTTTTCATATCAAAATCCAATTGTTTAATTTTATTTATAAATTACTCTTCATTGGTCAAAGTTCAATATTTAAATCCTCTATAGAGCCATATAAATTGATTGCTGGAGGTTATATCAAACTTGCTACCTACGATAAAATTTTATCTGCGTTTATTTCATTATTTACTCATCTGTCCTGCGTTGTATAGCATTGTACAAAATGTAATTTTTTTATATAACGAGGAAAATATATCGAACAGAAAAATGATTTGTGTAATTTAGAAGATATTTTACGAAAACATTTACTTTAGACTGAAAATCACTATCTTACGTTAAAATTGTCATGAGTCAAAGTTGTGAATTCTAAATGATATTATAATGCAATACGCACTCAATATATTTCTCGTTTTCGCAAATTGCAAATAAAATCACAAATTGCATACGAAAACTAAAAACGATACAGTATGAACTTTTTATTTACATTTGCATTTTTTAAATGTAAATATATCAGAACAGGCATATAAACGAAATAGCCACAATTCAGGAACAAAACGCCAAACGTATTACAACGTATAATGAATTTTTTTCATAAGATCACTGATTGCTTATAGTTGACATTTTAAAATTAATAAGATGCGAAATATATCCTAAATGTGACAAGCGTATGAGAAATCGCGTTCCCTTTAGGCACAATGGTCTTATATCGAATTTCATGTTCTTATGCATCCATCTGCTGCATTATCACTTAGACATTCGAAATAATTTTACCATTTGTGATATTTGACATTAACTGTCCGTTGTAATGCTGAGAAAGTATGTCATTTAAAGTAGAAAATTTAAAGCAGTCATTTACAATGGATGCGATTTTATTGAATAGCTAAGTATTTGTAAAGAACATTTACATTTAATATTTTAACCCTGGTTGCTGCACTGATTGTGCTTATATATTGATGTTTTCTGTGCAGTGCCAAATACAGAATTGTACACTTTGTATTTTCCAATCTTATTGCATAAATGTATTGTTCATAAATGTTTTGATAGATACGTTGTAGAATTTAGAGTGAGACAAACCATTTTCTACATTATTCGCTTTTCTAAAAGAAAACAACTGAAATATCCGATGTAGAATTAGAATATTTGACTATTTCAGCAAAGGAAGATTGAATTCTCCCATCTCTAAGGCTGTTTCCGGAGCATGCCAGGATTATTAAATTCGCATATTCAATCAAGGACATTTTTTTCCAAAATAAAGCCTACCATGTCCCATAAAATTTAAAACCGCCATGTTCTAAGACATCCATTGCCCAGTCGATAAATGCAATTGACGATAAACTGCGAATTCTAAATTCAACAAACTATTTTTTTGTAATGTTTTGTTACTTTTCACACCGTAAGTTTACACACGATTTGAAAACGATAGGATTTGCGTTAAAACAATCTGACTTGGAGATACAGTAACATTTACGAGAAGGCGCTAGAAAAATAATTCTATATATGCATATCAACTTCAGTACCGTTAATCGTTGAAATATTTTTTTTAAATGACCTTATTACATCTAGTTATAATTAGCTGGTAAAATAATGGGAATTTTAATGTCCTTCTGAGACGCTGGCATGCAATTTCCTAAATTTAAGCTGAAATATAAAAACCAACTTCCGTATTTTGATATATATACATCCCCTTATAATTCAAATTACATATATAAAAGCCGCACTTGATTTGTATGCTTTTTTGCAGTTGAATGTATGTGAACATCACCAGCTATTTATACATACTGTTTAATCCAGTACAAGTATTAATTGCCAACATTATGTATTTTAAAACCTGTAAGTCCGTATAAAATAGTTGGCGTTAAAACATACGCTCCCTATATGCGACGTATACGTGTCACCAGTCCTGAAAGAGTAAAAAGATATTAACATAAACCTCAATTTTGAATCATCCAGTATATATGCATAGTTTAAATATTCTATATCATGGCTACAAAAATACTTTATGTAATCCACTAAGATGTACATTTTGTGTAATTAAATGTAATTCTACATAATTTCCTGTTTTCTGTAGTTTTTTCACTGAATATCTAATATCCGTGCATATATTTTAATCAAGTACGTTAATTTTTATATCATGGTTTAACGTTGAGACATACCGTTCCTACGTATATGTGGAATATTTTCGCAAACTCTCTTGTGCGCGCCTCTTTCAGGTAGACTGAAACGGGGCCAATAGTCACGTAATCTGACTAGAGAATTGTTTTAAAAATATATTTTTTGTTTTTTAGTTTTATAGAAATGATGTAAATTTGACCGCAGCTAGTAGACTGCATTTTTTGTCTTGGTCTTCTAAAATAGAAGAAATGCTGTTTTAATTTTTAAAACGGAAATTTATCTAGAGCCTGTAATCATGCTATTGTTTATCATAGCTTCTTAGTAGAAGATAATAATTGCGGAAATTTAAATTGTAATTAAAATATGAGAGTTCTAAAGAAAGAACAAAGCAACTAAATATGATTCAGCTATAAATTTGTTAATATGATGTATAAATGTATATTATGTATATTTTCAAACTCTCAATAATAATCTACAAAATGTTCTCTTGCTCATGATTATTCTTAACCCTAATTCTTCGCGATGAGTGTCTTTTACAGAATCTTTAATATTTTATCACCGGTTCTTTAAAGCAGAAATTTTGGACCATGATAATCGAGGAAAATGTCCTGATTAAATCAGACAAAGTTTTCGCTAAAAATAACTAGTGGGAACAACCAAATAGTATTAGTTAGACGGAAAAATGTATGCCCGAGAATATCTCGGGTTGCGCAGCGAGAGGGTTAAACGATAAACACAGAAGTAGAACATTTCGATTTTATTTTTCTTCTGAATATAATACGCGAAAGTATGCTGACTTTAATGTGATATAAAAATAATCGTGAACTCTTTAAAAAATGCTCTCCCAGTCTGAATTTTCATGAACTGTGATTTAAATCGTTAAAACTTGAATTTCGTTAAAAATATGAAAGATTATTCATTAGTATATATGCCCGTTTAAAAAAATCCCCCGATAGCTAAAAGTACATTTAAAAAAAGGAAATTATTACTTTTTTAATAAAAATATTTCTAGATGCATAAAAATATCAGAGAAAAAAAGATGAAAAGAGAAATCACAGAAAAAATTGCGTTGGTATATTTTAAGAATAATAGGTTACAGAAGAGGTGAACAGAATGCAAAGAAGCTTCTTTGAATAGAGAAATATTTGGTTTCCAAGAAGTGGTTTTTGTTTATACAGCACTTTATCTGGAATATGATATTTGCAAAATATACAAAGAAAGATGTTTTGTTTGCATTGCTATACACAGGTGCCACAGTACATTTTGGAATGTGGTAGTTAAAATATATCTGCAGTTATATAGTTTACATTTTTATGTCTATATTTATACTAAATTTGTGTTGTATAATTATAATACAGAAAGTCAAAAATGCATTTTGTTTAATATATTAATAGTGGTAATTATTTTGAAATTACTCAAAAGAGACATTTTCTTATTACCAGTTATTTAAAAAATAATACTTCAATTTAATATTTATTTATTTTCCATCTAGCGTTTTGTATATTATCATTAGAAAAATATTCTGGCAGTAAAATATTTCGTAAATAAAAAGAGCTTAGAATGAAATAAAACGCAACAACGTTAACAGTTTTAATATCTTGTTACATTTGGTCAAAATTATTTTACATATAATTCAAGACCAAATTATTTATGATTCTCATTGATCTTAGAAGTACGAATGTCTCCAATAATTGCACATGATTTTACAGAAATAAGGGGAAGTAGAAAAATCTTAGCGCTGGAACATTAAATTTTATATAAGAATGACATACTTTCCCTTAAAATTAAATTATAATTTTAAATGAACTTCTCTGTTATCAGAATGGAATTTAAATATTCCAATGACTTAAAATAGTTTGTTGGATTTGATATCAATACTCTAAAAGAAAAATAATAATATATCTGAAATAATGTTGAGTTGTATAATCTTCTTTTTATTTATTTATCTTATATTCAAGATTCATCGATATAAGTATCCTTCAATAACAAAAATTTAATTGTATAATTTTATTAAAAAATAATATTTAGAACATATTTATAAGATAAATCCGAAATGTCCTGTAAAAAATGTTTAAAAAGTCGTATTCCGACTTAACAAAAAATACCCAGTATTCTGTTGCACTGTAGAAAATATCCAGTGCTCTGTCATTTATAACATGTTAGAAAGCCAATGAAGTAATAGTTATTTGTTAATTGTGTGAAACTGTTCATTTTATTAAGGTAGATATTTTAAAAGTCTGCCTGAAAAATCCAGGCTTCTCCATCGAAAATTCTTTTAAATTACACCCGACTTTAATCACTTCGACACACTTTCAAAGTGACGAGTCGATTTTTAATGTAAAACTAAAACTCGTAGATTAGAAAATGATTGCCATTAAATTAAAAACTTTTGTTGATACTAATGTTAAACTAGTCGAATGTTCAAATCCCAAAACTTTCTTCTATCTCATAAATGTTAATACTTCAAAATTCGCTAACACATCGCCAAAATTAAATGACAATCTGTGCATATCATGAGGATTTAAAATGTATTCTATAAGTTAATTGAATTGCGTGCTTTAAGAAATCAGATAGAAGCATCGCATCTTTCGATCAAATCATGTAATTTCTTCACCCACATTCCTCGATGTTTGCCACCAAAATTCCGAACCCAAAGATCATGAAAGCAACAACTTGACACAGAATACACCCATGCTTAATAAGGATCTATTTATTTTAATGTGTAACAGAATATGATGTTTGGTAATATTCTGTGCATTAGTTATCGAGATTAAGCTATTGCGAAAATATTGAAAAATGCGCATAGCAGCGCTACATGTTATATGATTTACACGAAAACCTAACCAATACAAACATACTCAAGGTCTAACGGGATATCAAGTTTGAGAGACGACTTTCGCTAGACTTTCGCTAGATTGAGATACGACTTTCGCTAAAATTTCGTAAATCCTGTAAATTGCAACATATCAGTGCTACATGTTGGGTGATTTACACAAAAGGTAATCAACTACAACTTATGTCAACGTCTAACTGAATCTGAAGTTTAATGAAAATCCGCACATTATTTTTTTAGATAGAGCTATCGCGTAAATCGTGAAAATGCAGCATAGGAGCGTAACCTGTTAGGAGATTTACACAAAACCTTATTCAGCAACAACTTCAGTGAATGTCTAACTGAATCTCAAGTTTGATGAGAATCCGTACATTAGTTATTGACACAAAACTATTGTTGAAGTTGTGAAAATTCAGCATAGCAGCGCCACCTTTTGGACGATTCACATAAAAGGCTATTAAGCTCTAATTTATAACAAGGTATAACTGAATCTGAAGTTAGACGAAAATCCGTGCAATATCTCGAGATAGAGCTATTGTGGAAATTGTGAAAAATGCAGCATAGCAGCGCTATCTGTTGGCAATTTACACCAAAAACTAACCAGTACAAAAGTATAACGGAATCTAACATTTTATTAATTTCCGTGCATTACTTCTAGAGATAGACAGCCCACACTTTTTCTGTCCCATACAGACATAAAGATAGACTCATAGGCACGCAGACAGACATTTTCTGAAAACAGTCAAATCGTGTCCATGACCAACTGAAACGTATAACTCTGCCGAAAACTGGATGTCGATTTTTTTTCACGAATCCAATATTTTCCTCTTGTAAAGATAAAAGAATGTGAAAACACTTTTTAACAAACTTATAAGTTTAGATTTGTGAAAATTAACCAGATATCTTTGAAATGTCAAAATTTACATCAAACGTTTACTGTTACTTGCGGCAAAATCCAATTTTATAGAAGTATATACAAATAATTTAACAACTTCATTGTATTTTTTTTTCACGAGAGTTTAAATATAATAGAAATTTATTGAAGTAAAATCATAAATTTATGCGAAATTTAGGGTGAGACTCACATAAATCAAATGAACTACATTTTGGGAAAACATATTACAAAACACTGAATAATAATAATAATAATAATTAAAAAAAAAAAAAAAAACACGTCACATTTGTATGATAATTTGAGCACTTTTTATAACAGAAAAAAAATGCTGATTTTTAAAAAAATATATATATTTATTAATAACTGGTATTCATTAATTAAGATTTGGGGTCATTTATTAAAATACCAGAAGATAGCCCGTCGGAATGGCGTGTTTGCATTTTTAAAACTAGTATGTCTTGGCCATCACAAAACTTTCTTCTATCTCATACTTGTCAATACTTCAAAATTCATTATCACAGTGCATCTATGCTCATCGTGAGGATTCTAAAAAGATGAAATTCCGTGCATTAGTTCTTGAGATATTACTGTCCCTAAAATCGTATAAATCCATCAAAATGCAGCATAGCAGCGCCACCTATTGGGTGATTTACACCAGAACCTAATTATCATCATCTTATCTCAATGTCTAACTGAATATGAAGTTTGGGGAAAATCCGTGCATTAGTTCTTGAGATAGAGTTATTGCGAATGATGACAAATGCAGCATAACAGCGCCACCTGTTGAGCGATTTACACAACCACATAATCAGCATCAACATTTATCAAGGTGTACTTGAATCTGAAGTTTGATGAAAATTCGTGCATTAGTTCTTGAGATAGAGCTATTGAGGAAATAGTGCAAAATGCAGCACAGCAGCGCCACCTATTGGACGATAGTCACCAATACGTAGTCAGCATCATTTCATATCAAAGAGTAACTGAATCTGAAGTTTGATGAAAATGTGTCCATTTGTTCTTGAGATAGAGCTATTGCAGAAATCGGGAAAATGCTGTATAGCAGCGCCACCTGTTGAGCAATTTACACCTAAATGTACAAAATGTCAATTCATGACAAGGACTGGCTGAATCTGAAGTTTGATGAAAATCCGTGCATTAGTTCTTGAGATACAGCTATAATGGAAATTCTGAAACGTGCAGCATAGCAGCGCCACCTGTTGAGCGATTTGCACCAACGCACAAACAGCACTAATTTATATCAAAGTATACTTGAATCTGAAGTTCGTTGATTTTCGAAGCATTAGTTGTTGAGATAGAGCTATTGCGGAAATTGTAAAAAAATGCAGTATAGCAGCGTCACCTGTTGAACGATTTACAGCAAAATGTTCAAAACTTCAATTCATGTCACGTACTAACTGAATCCGAAGTTTGATGAAAATCCGTGCATTAGTTCTTGAGATTGAGCTATTGCGGAAATCGTGAAAAAGGCTGCATAACAGCGCCACCTGTTGAGAGATTTACATCAAAAACTAATAAGCACCAATTTAAATCAGGGACTAACTGAATATAAATTTTTATTAAATTCCGTGCATTAGTTCTTGAGATAGAGCGCCCACAAAATTTGTGTCACATACAGACAGACAGACAGACTAACAGATCCACCGACTCACAGACAGACATTTTGTAAAAACATGTTTTTCGGGTTCTCTGACCCCTAAAACGTGTAAATCCGTCAAAAACCGAAATTCGAAAATTTTCACGAATCCAATACTTTCTTGTAAAGATAGAAGAAAGTAATAAAGATGTAGCATTGCATAAAAAAAGAATTATGAAATAATAAATTTTATAATATCTGACTAGTAGGGTATGGTGTTGTATAATAGTTATAAAAAATGAAGCTCTTGAGGATGGATTTCTGCATCTCTTTCTCATCGAACTTGTTGAGTTGTAGCATTTGTCGTCCGAATCCTATCATGCAACTCCTGGCTTTGCTTCGCTAGCCATCTTGTCTTCCGGATTATTTCTTCACTGAGTTCTTGCAATGGGACTTTCGTCTTCGTTCTTTGTATTTAAAAAATCTGTAACCTTCAATTTCTTATAAATAAAATAACTGCAAGACTTCAATTCCTAATAAATTTGTTAGTTAATAGTAAAAAACAATACACGTTATAAGGTTCAAAAATCAAATCGAAACAGTAAACAGTCACCCTTGATGCCTATTGAAAGACCACTGTAAAAAAAATAAATAAATAAAATAAAATAAAATAAATAAATAAATAAATAAATAAAACGGACTAAAATATGGAAATTGTACTGGCAATCGAGACGTCAGTACTATTTCTGTATTTTAACGATAATTTTCCCCGTAAATTACAGAAAATTTTCCGTTTTTTTTATTTACGGCGGGAAAATTCCGTTTAAATACGGAAATAGTACTGGCGTCTCGGTTGCCAGTACAATTTCTGCTACCCCCCCCCTTTTTTTTTTTACAGTGAATATATTTTTAGCAATAACAATGGGGTCTTTCGCAAGACTCTTTCACGGCTGTGAACAAAGATTGATGCAGCCCGAATATTAAAATTCTAACAATATTGCATTTAATACACACCTCCGTTGCCTTAAATTTTAACATTTTAAAAGAAAGTTTCAATGCATGGAGTTTTTTCAAATTGCTATATTGTGAATTAACTATTGTTTTTGAAATCGTGAAATGATTGCTAAAGGCAGTAAAATGTTTTTAGTTCTGTATAACAAAATCATTGCGTACATGTTCTACATTTTAATGAATCTCAAAAGAATTAATCTCATATTGTTTACTATCACTGGTTCATGGGTGATACAATTTTCAATGCAAGATATATCGAAAAACACGTATATTTCGATTTAAGCTTATGATTGAATTTGTTTTTGCTTTTCACAATTTATCTAAAAAGGTTAATCTTATGCAGCTTTTTTGAAAAAATTAAATCTCTAAAAATTAAAATAAAATGGCTGATTTTAACGAAAGATTATCGGTATACGGATGAGTTCACTCCGTAAGTGTTATAAATTTAGCACTGTTATGTATATATAATGAAATTACTTTTCATTTGTTGATTTAATATGTCACCCAATATTGATAATATATTTTTGATGTACAATTAAATTCAAAATATTGATTCATTTGAGCCGAAACGTATCCTTTTAGAATGGTTCAAACAATTAACCCTGTAAGACTGTGTTACTTTTAAATATTATTAAATAGGTTTCGTAAGAAAAATTGCCTATCACATTCTCCCCAATATTGGGATTTCTGAAATTTTTTTGTAGATCAACGCCGATCATGACTTCTAGAACTCAAAACAACAGTCTGCACAAAACTTATCTATCTATCTATGTATCTGTTTATATATGGGGCATTCTCAAAATCTTTTGACTTTTGGGAAAAAAAAAATCTGACAAAATTAAACTTACAGTACATATACATTTAACGTCTGAATTTAAAAACCATTAAAACACCAAATAAAATAAAATAAGACAGACTTGAGCACAGTTAAAAAATAAAATTTATAAAGAATATACTTAAAAACAATTAAAAATACAATATGTAAACTACCATGGTAGTTGTTGTAACCCAATTTCAAAATACTGGCGTTCACAATGAGCGGAATGTGATTCGTTTGAAGTGAATGCTGGACAATTTTTGAATTCCAATTACCCTTTTTTAAAGCACCAGTATGTTCTTTTAAGCGAATTTCTAATGATCTACGAGTTTCACCAATATAAACACTATTGCAATCTTTACAAGGAATAATATAAACAACACCGGGTAATTTAGACTTATCATATTGAAATTTATGCTTATTGAAAAAGGAGCTCAATTTATTAATAGGTTTAAAAGAAACCCCAATATTGAATGATTTTAGAATGCCAGAAATTTTTTCAGAAATGTTCTTATAATAAGTGATACAGATAAAGGAGCTTGGTTTACTACGTTGAAAAGGGGGGAGGGGGAGCAGAATTTACAAAATTTAAAGTATTTTTTTTTTAAAAAATTTAACAAGACCAACAGGATAGCTATTATTAACCTAATCGCGATAAATTTTACATTTCTCTATTTCAAAATCATTACTGGAACTGCAATATTTTATGGCTCTGAAGGCAAAAGTCTTAATAACGGTTATTTTATGGCTGAAAGGACATATTGAATTGAAATTAGTATATTGACCAGTAGAAGTAGGTTTTATGTAAACAGTAGTGGTGACAGATTGAGAGATATCAGTCGTGAGTCTGTGGATTAGAATGTCGAGAAATGGTAATGTCATAAATTTCAATATGATAAGTCTAAATTGCCCGGTGTTGTTTATATTATCCCTTGTAAAGATTGCAATAGTGTTTATATTGGCGAAACTGGTAGATCATTGGAAATTCGCCTAAAAGAACATACTGGTGCTTTAAAAAAGGGTAATTTGAATTAAAAAATTGTCCAGCATTCACTTCAAACGAACCTCATTCCGCTCATTGCGAACGCCAGTAATTTGAAATCGGGTATTGAAAACAACTACCATGGTAGATTGCTCCTTGAGGCTTGGTTCACTGAATTGCGGTAGCAGGCTTTGAATGATGCTCGTTCTGTCCCTAGTGAATATTGTTTGTTTTTAAAATAACCACCTGTAACTGTTCTTGTTTTGTTCTGACGTTTGAAATGCAATGGATATTTTTTGTACTGATGATGCCTTTCGTGTCGCTTGGCGAAACGTTTACATATTGTATTTTTAATTTTTTTTAAGTATATTCTTTATAAATTTTATTTTTTAACTGTGCTCAAGTCTGTCTTAGTTTATTTTATTTGGTGTTTTAAAAATTAAACTTGCTAAAATAACATTTTAATCTGATATACGAATGCCTTAATGATTCAAAATAATAAAAAATGGTCAGCAGCGAAATTTTTTTTATTTAACTGAGGTTTAAGTTAAACATGCGAGTTTAATTTTGCTTACCATTTTAACCCTATAACTTTTTATTTTCTTCTAAAATATTACTTATAATGAATTAGTTAGTACCCACAGGACATTCAAATAAGAAATAATAACAATGCAGTACTTTTAATACAGAATGTTTGTATAACATTGTCCTAAAGGGATATTAAAGAAGGGACGGTAAGGTAAAAAAAGAGGATGGTATTGGAAAAAAGGGACGAAATGGTAAAAAAGAAGGGACGGTAAGGATGGAACGGTAAGGAAAATTGCCACTTATTTTTAGGAAAATCATGTTAAGACTAAGTGATAGCCACAATGTTCATTTATTTTTAGAAACAGTTCTTAACATTGGATTATATTAATTATTTTTTTTAATTTACCTCTAAAAGTGCAGGAATAAACCTTGGGGACGGTGAGACTACCAATAAAGCCACGGTGCTTGAAATTGATATTTAAATGCTGATTTAAATTCTACAGTAAAATTCCTGCCAAAGAATTTTAGACTTTATTTCTCTAGCATACTTCTGCATGAGAAAAAAACTTGTTAAAAAAATTCTGTGGCTGCATCTGAAATAATTTTCTGTATAATTTTAGAAAAGGAATGGTAAGGAATCTAAAACCCATTGACAGAGATTAAAAAATAATAACAACCCTAAAAATGTGTGCAGGTTAATATTTAGGTACATATTTACATAATACAATAGTTCCAGTTTCAGAAAAATACTACATCGAATTATTTTTATTGAAACAATTTTATCCAGACAGCTTCAAACTAAAAATTATCATTAGGGACACTGGACGGTAGATGAGTTTTCCTGGTATTTGAACCCCCAACATCGTTCAAAACTTATTTATCTCGTTAATATTGTTATGCAATCATGCAATAGGATGTTCCCCAGTATATGAAAAAAAAAAACACGAAAAGTTTATTAAATAAAAAATTATTATTCAGGGACATGAAAGTCAAAAGATTGTGAGAATGCCCCATATCTATCCATCTATCACTTTTTTATGGACACGATAACATCCATAATTCTGCACAAATCTCTTCCAAACGGATACAGAAAATCAATGGGACAGAAAATCTCAGTCATACTCATTAGAGAGGGAAATCGGACGAATGGGGTTGAAATGCAGATTTTTTTTTTTTAAATAGAAAAAAAAAACCTTAACTTCTTAGTCATGATACATATCGAATCAGTTTAAAGTTATTATTGCTTCTAAGAAAACGCCCAAAAATTGATGTATGATATATTTTTGTTAACCTTAAAAATGGTTTCAAGCGATGAAAAAATTGGGTTTTAAGGAAAAAAGAAATGTCATAACTTCGTCAATTCACAAGATATCAAATCCACTTAAATTTATTTTAAATCTTCTTAATATTATTTACAACTTTTATATTGACAAGTTTTTTATAGGACAAACTCTTACAGGGCAAACAAAAGGTGGGCTTGAAGAAGGCATAAATTCATAACATCATAAAATCATTATCTCACAAGATATCCAATGTGTTTAAATGCAATTTCATTTTAAATCATCTTAATATTATCTACAACATCTGTATTGCAAATTTTTGGTAGGATAAACTCTTACAGCAAAAATGAACAATAAATAAATAAATAAAAACCAAAAAAAGGGATGGAGGGTGACGAAAAAAACCCCATCTCTATTAATTCGCGACTAAGGAGATGAAAATCTCATAATTTAAAATGTAGTCTGTGGTTCATTTAATGAAACAAACACCACACGATTTAAGTTTATTATATACATTTCAACTTTCGTAGTAACAAGTTTTTGATTATATGAACTCTACTAATGGATGATATTGCTAAAAATGTTCTCAATGGATGAAAAAAATAAAGGATTGAAGGAAAAATTGACATATTAACATGATTCCGATAAAACCAAATCTTACAAAAAATGTAAATTAACCCTTTCGTGGGAGGTGTCCCTAAAAAAGTACACCTAATTTTAATTCCGAAACTTACAAACGGAACCATGAATATTTAATTAAAACTTTCTTTTTATAAGGAACGTGAAAATAAGCAACTTCGTATTTTTTGATAAATTATTTTATAACTACTGGTGTCAGTCCATTATTTCATGAGTTTATAAACGGAATTACTCCGCGCCGGAAAGGGGTAAAAACTCGTCAAAAGCGACAGATAAAATTATTAAACTGGGTTTATCTCAAACCTTGATTTAGTTTTTGTTGGGAAATTAGTACTTAACTTCGAAGTCGACCTGTGCATGTGAAGCGACAGGGATTTATTTTAAACATTTACTAAAAAAAAAAAAAAAATACAATCGTGTCGCCCGGAATATTTCTATGAATGTACTACATAAAACAAACAAACGTATATCATGTTGCTGTGAATTTTATAGTTTTCTGATACGAAATATGCATCCCTAACTCATTATTCTAATAAGAAATTAATGATAACTAATAATAGCTGCATTCAAATGATAACTACTTTCTATACATGTATAAAATATTATAGATTTTCTTCAAAATATACATGTTGAAAAGAAAACAACTTGAGATGGGATTAGGGTAGATAGGAATATAATAGGATTATGAGATAAAAGTGAAGGATTTAAAATTGCTGAAAACTCCTAAAGCCGACACTTTATAAACCAGTTAATAACTGAAAACAATCCTAGAATCGCTGTTCACGTTTTAATTCAGGACTATATATTTTTTAAGATTTGCAGGTAACTTTTAAAAATTAATCTTTACGTTAATTTTAAAACGTAGATTCTTAACTAAGAAACATATTACAATATCAAATATAGTTTTAATTCTAAAATACAGAATAAAAATATTGTTATTTCCATTCGATTCAAAAATATTTTTACCTATTATCTCCGTTTTAAAAAATATAGTAAGCAATTTTCTCGAATTTTTTTTTCTGTGTCTAAGAAGTTTTAATAAAACTTTTAAAGTTTCATGAATACGTGTGCTATCTTGTACAATTAAACAATAATGATGTACAAGATTAATCGTACTTGGCTACAAATGGCTTCGAAATGACATATTGTGCTTTCGTGGGATATCGTTATGAAAAACTAAGGTAAAGTGGTACAAAAGTGCGCAGTCTACAGTTGTAAACATTGGAATTACATGATAAGATTATAACGAAACAAATCTTCGTATTTTGTTGAAAGTTGTTATGATTTAGAAGAGAAAACATTATTTACTTTTCTTGCTGTAATATTTATGGTTTTCGAAAACAGAATCATAATAAACTTTACAAAGCTAGTTCACTTTTTTTTAATTACATTATTATTGGAATACCTGTCACCTAAGTGATTTGGATTTGTTTATCAATATATGATATTGCTTTTTTTTTTCAAAGTTATTTAGTGACGTTAGTGCAAAAGTGCTCATTGCCAATGTGTTCAAGAGTGTGCATCTGCTTTTGGAAAAACTGCAATTGTTGTTAAAACAGGATTTAAAATAACAGCTCTTTCTCCTTTAAAAATTATGTATTAATATTACTTTTCAGCAAACAGAGTCTTTGGAAGATCACTAGAATCCAAACTTTTTGAACCACTTATATCAGTTGAACCACAGAATACTGAAAATGAGGGGGAAAGCTTTCAATAGAAAATTATATTTCACAAAAGGCAAAAAAGCTATGTAAATAAAAGAGACACGATTAAAGTGCGTGCTCAATGTTCCGTAATTTTAGTTATAGGGCCTTACATAAAAACATCGATGATTGTTTCTTTTTTTTTTCAAAGAAGGAACTTGTGTTATGTTTTAGAGCTGTTTTGCAAACTAACTTTACATTTTATAATATGCGTTGAATAAGAAATAAAATAATACAAAAAAAAAAAAAAACAATTGTGCACTAACTGTCATTTAGCTGTGTTTTCTGTCTGAATAAATTAATGTTAATACAAAGCTTTAGCGAGGAAGATACAAAAAATAATGTAAGTTAAAATTCAATTTCCTTTTAATCATAATTTAAAGCAATAATGTATAAACTTGTTAAAATTTGGAAAAAGAATAAAAAGACGAAAACTAAGAAGAAAAAAAAAGATATTTTTGTAATTATTATATACAATAACCAGAAATGCAAAGTGAAATTTTAAAATATGTAATATCTCCAAAATTTTTATATATTTAATGAAGATACATGAAATACTGAGAATAGGAAGATGCTTGTTTAAATAATTATGCATGAGTGCATGAAAAAGAAATATCTGTAATAAAAAATAAACATAAGAAAAAATTTGTTTTATTCAGTAAAATGCTGGTAGAAGTTCATAAAATATTATAAACTTGTTCCCAATCTCTATTTAATAGATCGATTTTATCCTGAAATCAAAAATTAATAATAAATCATTTTAAGCAATGATTATATTCCTTTAAAGAAATTTTAAACTTAACAAAATATAAAAAACCGATGATAATTTAAATTGCATAACACCAAAAAGAAATCTCTATATTTTTATTATACTGTATTATTCCCAACTTTTGCATCGATGATTACGGCAGATGCAGTGGCTGATTTACGAAATTCTAAAAGTATTTTGCAATAGAAGTTTGACTAGACGTTTATCAAAAATTTAAAAATGGAGTGGAATATATCAAGTATGATATTTGAGCCGTCTGTCAGTAATTTATTTCTAAAAATGATAGCATTTGATTTTGTCTAGACATGCAATCGTCCAATATTTAATGTAAGAAAATTCCAATTTTTACTTTTCTGTTTGATGACGTTCAGCTTTGAAACTAAAGACATTTTGAATTTTAAGTATATTTGACACTTTCCCCGAAATTTTTATGAATAGTAGGTTGAAATGCAAGATACTTGAGTATTGTGATGCTAAATTATTTTTTAAATAGCTTCAATTTATTCTGATCATAAATAGGTCATGTAATTTTGTAATTTTCGAAACATCAGTTACTCTTTATGACTTTTTGTTTCGTTTATAACAGTATTTTGCTATATGTTAGCTTTCCCAAAACAGAACAACTGTAAAGAAAATCTTAAGTTGAAAAACGAAGCATTTCACCTATAAACTACCCACATACTCCAAAAAATTATCTTATTTAATTTTAACCAAGAATAGGGCAAGCACTTCTTTGATGATAAAAAAAAATCTGATTTATAGTTAGATTAGTGTTTTATTGTTGTCCCGATATACTACTTCTTTCGGGCAACAATTAGTGCCGTCCCTCAAAAATAATGTTCCGTTACATATGCTTGCCGTAAAACGAAGCTGGTGTATCATTGTAATGTTAAATACTGATAATATCTACTGTAATTATTTTAACTTCTAAGCATCGCACATTTTCAATTTTTACACCGTCCTACAGGGAAAAAACTACTTTTAAATGCAATTTGTTTGAAAACAGCATTTCAATTTATTTTTGAAATGTTAATTTTTTTTATTGTAGATTTAAAGAAATTTCTTTAATATTGGCAACGGAATTACTCCATTTTTTAGAGAGTAAAAAAAAAAAAAAATAAATAAATAAAAGAAATGTAGATTACTATATATTTTTGTTGTCATCTTCTCATAGAAGCGGGAAAAAAATACGTACTATGACAAGAATACTGTCTGCTGTAAAAATGTGTTTCAAAGTACACATGTGTGAATTTTTTTTCTTCGCATTTACTTCATTCCTATCAAAAATCTCACATAATGTTATTTTATTTATCCGTGAGTAAAAACATTTTCCAAATTTTGAAAAAATATATAATTTGAATGATTTCAATTAAAACATGGAGCTATTATATTTAATATTTAACCGCATTTAATTTTTAGTATCCATATTAATGTTATAAACAAATGAAGGCTTATGAATAACTAGAAACACGATATCTTTGTCGAGTTACTTGAATGACGGCGTCAAGTTTGTGTCGAGTTTGCGTATTATTCCGTGATAGGAACGTCATATGCATATTTTTCCATACAGGTTGTTTAAGACTAGATCGTAAATGTGTATTTCTACAGCGGATGCAAGTGACGCCATTTTAAATTATATAAAAGCGTGTGTTTTAGCTCTTAAAACTGAAATATAATTTGTACTTTATTGGAAAGTTATTTTGAATTTATACAACAAAAATGATTAAAATAATTATAAAAACAGTTGAAATAATGATTATTTTTAAAAACTGTTGATTATTTTTTTAACTGTAAAATTCTAAAATATTGTTCAAGAAGACCAGACGATTAAACTCAAGTGTTTAAACAACCTCTTTTATTAGCTATGTCTATTCAAAGATGAACTTTACTTACAAGGATATCGTCCTGTTTTAGGTTTTCTGTCATACAATTAAAATATACACGTATTTAATGAAATTTGTATTTTGTATTTGCAAGTATTTGGTAAAATTTATAACCCGTTATTACAAATAATGATATAACACGCTATGATGTCTCATATTTTGTAAATAAATAAATAATAATGAGTAATTGATAAGTAAATAATAAGATTAGGAAATAATAATTAGTAATAGATAATTACTTTTTCACGTGTAATTTTAAATGTTTCCTTTATATATATAAACTAAAAAGATACAGAGTAGATGTGTAATTTTTGTATTGTGCTGTTTCACATCTCCCAGCATTTGACTTATGTTTGTCTTGACTTCTGACCATGCTAAAAAAAAAAAAAAACTAAAGTAATGTAACTCTCGTAAGTACACTAGGGATGCCCTGTAATTTTTATATGTTATTTACTATATGTTTACTATATGTTTACTATATGTTACTATATGTTTACTATATGTTATGTTTACTATAGCATAATCGCTATCGAAAATGAAGAGTTAAGCATCTGCAGTTAGTTTACAGGAACAGTGAAAAGAATTCATGTGCATTACGGTCAATAGAAAAAAATCGTTTCAAGTGCACTTCTATGATGCTATATCATATTAAACGCAATAAAATTGATATGCATTTATAAAGTCACTAAACAATGCAATCAATCAGTAGAATACGGGGTACAAAGTATTAATTATTCATTTACAGTGTCACACAAAAGTATTCTGTTACATAATGGTCTACAGGAAAAATCGCACTTTGTCAAGCATAATATGAATTATATCTATTAATGAGGTGAACTATAAGTTAATGACTGAAAAGTATGGTACACATTTATGTAACCTTCATTTATAGGCACACACTTAAGAATTCAGTATCAAAACTAATTAAAAATACTTAAATTTTTGCTCACTTACATGTGAAAAGGCTATAAAAGTCGCCTAATTCAAAATACATAACTATTAAATAACACATAAACGGAGTTTATTTAAACATTTCGTACACTAAACATGACATTTCAAGTAAATTCATCTAAAATAAATTTAACATTTAAAAAATATATTCTAAAGTAGCTCAAAAATCAGCATTTGAGCAAAACTTCAAGCCATTTGCGGCAAATGAAAGGATTGCACAAAAAATCTGATATTTTTTGTGTGAACTTAATGCCACCAATGGCAACTTTTCCTCACTACCCATCATTGAAAATCGATAAAAAGTTTTTTTTCGGCTCACCCTTATAATATCCCACCACCGCCGTTCAGGCGATCAAAGATAAGCATTATATATAAAAAAAAATTGGAATAAGCTTTGTTTCACAGATATAGTTGAAATAAAGGGTAAGTCAAAATGAATATAGCGATTACAAACGGCTATAACTATTTAATGGAAAAGAATTTATCAATAAAATTAAAACAGA
The DNA here is from genome assembly GCA_963932465.1 of Maratus speciosus. Classification (NCBI taxonomy): domain Eukaryota; kingdom Metazoa; phylum Arthropoda; class Arachnida; order Araneae; family Salticidae; genus Maratus; species Maratus speciosus. Next base: position 533,676,461 of record OZ010791.1, on the reverse strand, counting down.
ATGTATACGGAATTTCAAAATTTCTTTACGTAAGGCAAGTGCAGTGAAGCGGAAGCCTACGAATGCGCGATTTGAAACTTTGTAACGACAAGAAACCTGTTCATTGTGGCCATCTCATTAGCAAAAATGGCTAATTATCACGGTAGAAAAGTCCAATTTTTTTCTGTGGGGTTATGGGAAAGACATTGTGCTTCCCAGCTCAAAACAATTGATGGACTCAAAGTACACATTTGTAATGCGCTTGCGTCGGTGACTGAAAAAATGCTTCAGAATGTATGACGTGAAATGGACTACCGTCTAGATGTTGCTCGTGTGACCAAGGGAAGTCACATAGAAGATCTATGACGTATGTATACAAAATTTTGAAGTTTCATCTACATTATGTGTTAATCATATTGATAAATTCTTTTCCATTAAATAGTTATAGCCGTTTGTAATCGCTATATTCATTTTGACTTACCCTTTAAAATGGTTTTCGAAGTTTCTAAAGATAAAGGACGCTATTCGGAATCATAGGGACATCGGAAGAGGTAGCTGTTTATTTTATATGTAGTTACAGTATATTTTGCTGTATTTAAAATTATCTGTGAATTTCTACAGTGTACTTTTTGGAATAAAAAGCATAGTTTTGCTTGTCTTATTGTTATACGTTAAGTCAACAATTAGTTATTCTGTCCCCCGTTTCATCCCCGTGTCTCGAAACACACCCTCCTATGAGGTCTGAAGACTCCATACTTTAATATATGTAAAATAAAATTTACTTCTTTAATATATGTTAAGTAATTTCGTGTCAATCTGATTTTATAAAAACTGTGTATGATTTTAAAAATAATTCTCGAATAAGCCATAAATTCCAGGGTTTAATGGTGATTTTCCTCTGTAAGCATGTGAAACATTTTTATTTTTCGCTGGATTGGTTGGTTGTGTTTATGACGGCCAATTATCAGCACGAGGAATATAGGCCCAAAGGGGGGGGGGGGTGCCCTCCGTGGGGGTCTTTCTAAGGGAACCTAACGCGTATTTACACTTGGAAAAATCCAGGTTCGGTGAAAACCACGTAAACTCCGAACGATTAGGCCGACGGGCGCGATTGGAATCGAATCCAGCACCTCCCGTCTACCAGCTTCGAGAGCAGAACCTGGTGGAGCCTTTTTTCGCTGGAATTATGACTGTTTAAAACACATGAGTATGTATATATATGTGTATATGTATGTATATGTATGTTTTATATTGTTTCACGCTACAACGTTTGCATAATAAAAATCATTATTTCGAAAATACTTTATATTCATCTTAGTATCATTTAAATGTCAGTAATTGGCTGTATGTAAAATGGATATATATATTAGATTAACTGAAGACAAAAAATCTTCTTTTCCACGCAAGTTATATTTCTTTAAATATTTATTTCTTCTTGTGACACTATCTCTATTCGCATGCTAGACTTTAAAAATAACAGTGATTTTTTTTTTTTTATATTAAACTATTTTTTTAATTATCAAAAAGAGAAAAAGTGGAAATCATTAACACCTAAAAGTAAAAAAAAATAAATTTATTAATTTCAATAACTTTTATTTATTATTTTATGTTTCGATACTTAACATTACTTTAAGAAATATATGTAGTAGTAGGGGGCCCTGCCCCCTGCAAGCTACGCTCGTCAACCCCCGTTCAGACACCGCATAATCTAAAAACACAGTAATCTGATGGGTTCTAAAAATATTAGAGAAGATTGAATTATACTGAAAAAGCTGTGCACATCTCCATGTAAACGGGTTTTCATTCAATTCCCTTTGACTGCAAAAATTTAAGGGCGAATCAGTTGCTGTTAAGACATCCAATTGTTGTTTTCGTTTTTGATTAAAGAGGATCAGTTAAACATTTGAAAAGAATCTAAAATAAAATAAATTAAGTATACAAAGTCTTTGTATCCCGGTATTTTAAAACAAGCTGTATAACAATAGTCTAAGTTATGTGACTATCATCAACAGTTCCAGGCGGACCACTTCGCTTTTTATACTCTAGGTGCCATTTTGGTACTTTAATGTTAGCCAGGCACAGGTGATAAGTCGCCAAATATTATTCTATCGGCATCATCTCATTTATATTATAATAGTTCAAGTCATCAAATACTATACACAAATACGGTCTGATCCCTTCGCCACTCATATGAAAGTCGATTTTTAAACGACGCCAATTTGGGGAAAGCATGAACAGCATAAACAGCAACATCCGGCTTACCATATCAAGCAAAATAATGATACTTTGGCGCCAGTTAAGTGCCCGTTCCGTATATGACATTGGCGTCAGAAAAAAATCGCGCCATTATGGGACCGTAAGTTTTACATTTTCATTAAAAAACATTTTTTTTTTCGAATAAAACTAAATAAAATTTGCCATGGTTGCAAAGAATTCTTGGTACTGTTACGCTAGCCGGATGCAAATCTCGGTAATAGCTTTTTTTCAACTCGCCTGTTAGCATATTTTTTTTAGAAAATTTGGCGAAAACCTCGTTTTCAAATACCAGTTACATATGCATTTTTGGTATTACTTAGTTATCCCGTCATCCAAAAATCTATCGCCAAACTATAAGATTAAATGCCAATAACGGTTGATCGTAAATGTCACATTCACTTGACTTTAAGCAAGTTACACGTGTTTACGTCATCATGTGATTTTTATTTAGACTTTTTATTTGTATATTTATTAATGTTATACTAATTTATTTGCTCTTTTGTTATTTAAAATAAAAATCATGTCAATTTGTATAATTTGGCGAGTGTTTTGGCGATTTATATAATTTGACGAAATTGGACGACAGAATAACTCAGTAGTACCGCATTTTTTAATTATTTTCTATTATTTTCTAAAGGAAATATAAAAAAAATAATTAATAATTATAGAACAAAATAATTTATATAATTTATAAAAAGAAATAAAAGTAAATAAACATTATTATCAAATAAATAACAATAGCGGGGTTACCATGTCAACCTTTTCTGAAATATGAAAAAAAATCTGTTTGATTAAAATTTGAGTTGCCATCATTAGAAAAATGTATATAAAATTAGAAAAAAATTAATATTTCGAAAACTAATTCGAATTTAAAAATTCTAATACCAGTTTTGAGATCTGCGGACCAATGCTGTTTTTTGGTGTTAATTTCATCGCAAAGTATTCCATATTTGGGAAAAATCGCTTGAAACATAATCTGTTGTTTAATCAGTCGATTCATATATCCGTTTCATAAATTCGTTTCATTAGGATTTTATAAATATAGGGTCGATTTATAATATCGTTTTTTAGATAACACAAGAGCAGTCGTGTCTTTTTATTTATTTATTTATTTATTTATTTATTTATTTATTTTAAGCAGACATTTTTTGTGGGGGCTCACCTGTCTCACTGCGCACAGAAAGTTTAAACAAGAAACAAATTTCATTTAACCCTTTCGGGTCCGATTTTTGCAGTTTTTAGAAGAAAAATGAGTCAACAACTCAGTATGAAAATGCTCAAACAACGCAAAATTTGGATACAAAAACATTAGAGAATACTGAATATACACTTTTTTGTATCCAAATCTTGCGTTGTGTGTGCAATATGGAATTATCGGCAGTACCGCCCTTTATTGTTGAGATATTGAACTATTTTTTTCTTGTTAGTGTCATACAAAATCCCCTGAAACGCTGAATTTATCTGCAAACCGCATGTCTCTCTGAACCATAGATCTTTATTTATAGTGAATTACTTTCGTACCGAACTTCTGAAACACCCGGTATATATATTGTAAATTTTGTATGTGTGAAACGTTTTATTTAACGAAGTCTGTCAAACAATCCAGTTTTCTTAGTTTGCTTGTTTAAGATTATATGTATACTAAACTATGTCTCTAGTATATGGAAAATTTAAACATTAAATTAAATTTGACTTTCCATAAGTGTTAGATTCAAAATTTACGACCCTAGAGAAATGAAACATTTTCCTAGCTCCGAAATACTTTAAAAAATAAATTGGTGAATTTATGTCGTGAACTTTCAAACCCTTTAAAACATGCACTTTACAAAACCAATATCTTAAAATGACGAACGGTGTAGAATCCGTCATGGGATTTCAGAAGATTCCGATGATTTCAACACATAACCAGAACATAAATGGAATGTAAAACTACAAGAAGTATATTTTTCAATTTACTGTGGCGTATTTTAGCTATAGATTTTAATTTAAAATAAAAGGCCGAAATTAAGTATGACTACAGTTTCTCTAGTGGTAGGAATGAAATGTTGAAATATGCATAGATTTCCATTTATGTATTTTCAAAGTTTTGATTATGGGTTTAAACAACACACATGTATACATATTATATTACTTGTAGTGACCATTTTAGCTTAAATTTTGCTATTCATACTAGCTATTATTTTTTTAAATGTTTAAAGATGCAGGATATTAAGAAATACTGTTTTTTTATGACAGCTGTTATGAAACGAAAGTTCAACTTTCCACTTTAAAATTGCCTGTGTTTATGTTATAACGAAAAAAAATGATAATAAATAAATCATTCACACTGGGTATAATTATATAAAGATGAATCGATTCATTATTTTTGAGAAAACGTAATAAATGATTTAAAAGGAAATTGAAGAAACGAGTTTAACGTTTTGTGGTTTCATTAGTAATTTTCCTTACATGGAATCATCCAATTCAGTCTCTCTTCATGTAATAAAGCTACCAAAGCTTCAATTTAAAAACAATGATCTTATTTCAAATATAGGTCTAGATCTGACCCCTTAATTACTTCTTTTTGGTCCATTCTGTTTTCGATAGTCCAGTATCTGCGAAATATTAAAAAACTATTCGTAGTATAAGACAAAATTCTATGTAATGTAGATTGAAGTTTTCCTAAGTACTGAAAGAGAATTAATAAAAACTAGATGTAACTCGAAAATCAATTATAAATTTTCTTCAAACATATTCGCTGATATATAGTATTAGCATTACTTATTTGTTTATAAAACGCATTTTATATATATATATAAAAAGGGATGATACCAAACAACCTATATTTCGATTAAATAAAGCAGTCTGTGCTTTATAAAAATCATATTTATTTTGATGAGCTAAAATCCTAAAACATTGCTTATTGATCTCAAAATATATATACCGAAAAATATTCTGATATTTATTCTTAGAGATGTTTACTTTTTTTGACAGTTATTATTTGCTAGCTCTTAGCAAAAATATTAATGGTTTTCAAAATCGTTCCTATTTATAAAATGCAGTATATTGTTTTTAGAGGAAAAAATAGATATATTTGTGTTAGCGTATTTTCATGATTAAACTTTTTAAAAAGATGAATTGTGAAAATATATTTTAGCTTCACTTTGTTTGAAAATATATTTCGATAACACAAAATTGTGGCATATATCTTATTATTGGCAACATATGTTCCTTTAAACAAAAGAAAAGTTAAATTTAAAAAGTTACTTTTATACAATAAGTTTTAAAGCCTGGAGAGATGTGAAGTAAATTTATTCTGTTTTCCAAAAACAGCGAAATACAGTAAAATTGGAAAATCAGCTAAATATTCAAAAATAATGAACCATTTAACCTCAATCCTTAAAATATTATAATGTATATCCTTGAGAAGAAATTAGGGATTTTGTTATAGAAATACTTGTAGTTTTATAAATTTTAGTGCAATTAGTTTTCTTATGTGTAATGTTGCTAACGTGGAAAGGAAAAAAAATCTACATTTCAATTAGAAAATGCTGATATATTAATGTATATATCAAATGTTCTTAGTCAGTTATTTAAGTGGTGGCGTAGACTATATTAGGAATGATTACTATAAGTCTACATTAATTTTTGTATTTGACTGTTGGTTCATAAACCATTAATGTTTGCGAAATCCATTTAGTTCTCAAAACTTCAATCTCTGTGAAAATACAAGGATTAAATTTTATTGAAAGCATCATTTTTTTAATATTGACTTTACGTTCTTTTTTGTGGTTTTTTTTTGTGTGTACGTCTTTGAATGCTTAGTACTGTAGTAATACATTATAGGGTTGCTCTAGGATAGATGGCCATAGAGGCGAAATGACTAGTCTAAATATCTCCAAAATTTCATCATAGATTGCAATATAAACATTGTTCGTATGAAATAGTTCAACGTGTTTATTTATTGCAACGTACAATTGTATTTTTCGATTATAAAAAGTAATTGTAATTTTTATGTAAATTAAATAGGTGGTGCAATATTTTTTTGACTTAGGTATCTGAATGTTTTGCAGTATGTACAGTAGGGCGGGTCTAAAAAACCGAAATATTTATAATCGAAATGTAATATAGCGGAAAAGTTGCCTTTTGTAATAAAGAATAAATTCGTAAAATATTACACCGATCGGTTAATATCTTTTACCGCCGCAAGGGAGCCAAAGTTTCCAAAAATCGCAAAAAACATATTTTTTTCAATATTTTTTTTTAAATCATCCAAACGTACAAATACAATTTCTAATAGGACGCAATAGCTGCATGAAGATATAATAAATGTCCCGGTAAATGTTCATTATGATAAAGTCATATCTTTTACTACCGCAAACGGATCATATTTAAAAAAAAAAAAAAAAATGAAAAAATTTCAAATTTTCATTTTTTCTAAATTTTTATAATTTCTATAATATGTCTAGAAGTGAATAAATTTACTTCATTTCTATTATTATGTCATAAATTTTGTTAACTATTTGTTGTAAACTGGAAAATAAAAACGGTAATCATTCATTTTTCTTGACGATCGCTTCATCCATTGCTGTTTTGCTGCATTTCAGCAGTTCATATACCAAAAATCATAAATATGATATAAAATGAACAAAATATTTTAGTATTTTATTAATTAAAATACAGAGATGTTTAACCGGAACGTATTAAATAAACTTAAAATGAAGAGGTATTTAAAGTAACAGAATTTTATAATATGACTTGCTTCCAAATGAAGCCATTGTTCCTCGAGAGGCCGAAATTGATCATATGTGATCCTCACTCTGTTCTGGTCCATAAACTTTACGAGCGCTTCAGAGACTGATTTCAGGCATCTTTATACTGATTGAGTGGGACAAGTAAAATTATAATAGCTGGTATCTTTAATCGAACATTCTAAACTCACCAGCATCGTTAGATCGTCAGTCGATAGACAAGCCATAACAGGTGGTTTCGTTAGTTTACAGTTTTGCCAGTCGATTAAATCCATACAATTTTAAACTCAAAGTTCAAGTCTGGAATGACGAAAAGATGGATGGCCCTATTCGTGTCCACAAGACTTCGTGCTCTGGCAATTTTCTTTTTGGCTGGGGTACTGATGTCCTCTCCTCCTTATACTATCTTTCCAATGAGGCTATTTTCATGATTTGCGAAACAGGCATTTCGTGAAATTACAGGAACTATAATATTTCGTAGATAATATGGCAAGTACTGCTGTAATGTTACTAATTATAGTCCACAGAATCTGAAAAACATAATGGATTCATTTTAGTTGTGAACCAACTGATGCAGTACACTTTCAGGATCTAGTCAGTGAGTACATCCTGAAAGTGTATGATCAGCCAATTGCCAAAATTGAGAATTTCCAAAGCACAAAGTTCTGTGGACATGAATAGGGCCATCCGTCATTTCGTCATTCCAGACTTGAACTTTGAAGCTTAAAATTGTGTGGCTTTAAGCGAAAGGCAAACTGTAAACTAACGAAACCACCTGTTACGGTTTGTTAATCGACTGACGATCTAACAACGTTGGAGAGTTTAGAATGTCCCATTAAAGATACCAGCTATTATAACTTTCCTTGTCTCACTCAGTCAGTAGAAAGATGCGTCAAATTAGTCACTGAAGTTCTAGTAAAGTTGGTGGATCAGAACAGAGTGAGGATCACATATGATCAATTTCGGCCTCTCGAAAAGCAATGGCTTTATTTAAAAGCAAGTCATATTATAAAATTCATTTACCTTAAATACTTCTTCATTTTAAGTTTATTTAATACGTTTAGGTTAAACATCTCTGTATTTTAACTAATAAAATGCTAAAATATTTTGTTCATTTTATATCATTTTTGTGATCTGTGGTATATGAACTACTGATATGCAGAAAATAGTAATAGATGAAGTGATCGTCAAGAACAATAAATGATTACCGTTTTTATTTTCAAGTCTGTGACAAATAGTTAACAAAATTTATGACATATTAATAGATATAAAGTAAATTTATTTACTTCTAGACATATTATAAAATTTAGAAAATTTAGAAAAACTGAAAATTTGAAATTTTTACAATTTTTTCTTTAAATATGATCCCTTTGTGGCTGTAAAAGATATGACTTTATCATAATGAACATTTACCGGGATATTTCTTATATCTTCATATAGCTATTGCGTCCTATTAGAAATTGTATTCGTACGTTTGGATTATTTAAAAAAAATATTGAAAAAAAGATGTTTTTTGCGATTTTTGGAAAATTTGGCCCTCTTGCGACTGTAAAAGGTATTAACCGATCGTTGTAATATCTTACGAATTTATTCTATCTTACAAAAGGCAACTTTTCCGCTCTATTACATTTCAATTGTAAATATTTCGGTTTTTTCGACCCACCCTAATGTACAGTCGTGGAAAAAATGTAAACACCCGCTACTAACTCCGCAACAAATTAACGTAGACGAAAGTTACTGGTACTGAACGATTGGAAATAAAGTGTACTTTTAAATGACGTATATAAAATTTGCTTAGGGGACATCTACATATTAAAACAAATCCAAACTTCCTTTTTTCAATCGCAATACCTAATTTTAACGAGATATTTCAAGTCTTTGGTTCAAACTATGCCTAGACATAAAATTCCAAGTCATTTGAATTATAAGTTTTTGAATTATAAACGTTCAAAATTTAGTGCTTCTAATGTTAAATTACATTTTCATATTTTTATTTATATCTCCTGAAATTATGCTCCTAATGTGCTAATTTTTTGTGTAGCAATAATACTAATATAACCAAACGTAAATACGCTGAATTTGCAATTTTTATAAATTTATGATATAAATTATGAAATTAATATGCGAAAAAATTATGAACAACCTACAAGTTTTTTGGTGGATTTAGATTTATTAAGTCTTGCTTTATGGAAATCCAAAATTTCACATTTTTCTTCCAAGTAGTTTTCAAATTATGCTTAAAAAACGGCAAAATGGTGGTATAAGGGACCGTCTATGAAAAAAGTGAGAAGATATTTTGAAATTTTTTATGCTATCCTGTAATCTGACAGGCTTCATTGATTGCTTGAGTGGCGCTTAAGTGGCCTTGATCAAGAAGGTGGCTCACTCGGTTAACAATCCAGTACCGAAATTCAATTTGGATACCGCCCTTAAAATACGCTCGTTTTAAAGTAATTAATTTCTCAAAAACTTATGGTACGAATTGCATAAAAATTTGTTTTTAGGCTAATTAAAGGGTGTAGAGTTCATTTATGGACAGTCAGTAGTCAGAATTGTGTACTGCTATTGAAAAAAACGAAGTTATGGTTCGTTTTAGTATGTAGATGGTCCCCTAAGCAAATTTTATATATATCTGTTGTGGTTACTTAGAACCACTGCCATTTTTTTTCATTTAATTTCATTTAGAAAATATTTTTTTTATTAATCTTGTATTCATTTAATTTTAATATTCGCATTCCAAAATTATTTTAATTCCTTTTTTTTCAACCTTCCCCTGTAAGTTTTTCTTTCTAGCATAGCATTTCATTCATTTTAAATTCATAAACGTCGTTTTGAAATCTGAACTTCCGGTAAAAGAATTATCTGGAAAGTTCCATATCTTTTTTATTTGTGAAGTCATGTCCTTTTGTAGCTCCGCCCCTTATCCAATAATATTTAAATCAGTTTAATTCGTAATTTCAAAATTTGTAACTCTTTACTACTGTTTGGCATCTTATTTCAGTGAAATCTATCAAATTTCTTTTTTTAAAGCAGTTTCTTATATATTTTAGCATTTCATTTTATGCCAAATATTTTCATAAATAAAAAATTTTCAAGGAAGATTTGTCATCTGTTTATTTCCTTTCTGCAAATGTCTCCATCATTTTCTGTTCTATCAGGTGAATACAGGTAATGCTTTTACCTTTTATTATTTTTTTTTTCGTTCTCAATTTCCAAATGTATGATAATTAAATTCAGTTTTTATTTAAATTAATGGCTGTCACGTCAACAGCTATCTTTCCTGGTACCGTGAACCTTTAGAAACCTTTATGACATGACATTTATTAAGTTCTCGAAACAAAATTTCAATTCAAAAATTCTAACCTTCAAACCATTCGCAAAGAATTTATTAATTATTTTCTGCCAAGTAAAAAATCTGACGCTCTGAAGTCTCTTCAAAATTTAAAATTGGATTCTAATGAGTCAGTTAAAATCTTTTCATATAATCTGGCTAAACAGCTTCGATTTGCTTATCCTAAGTTAGATCCAGCTGCTCTAGATTCTTTGAAATTTACTCATTTTATTCAAGCTTTACCTAAGCAAATTAAAAGGAAAATTCTAGAAGAAAACATTTCCACTTTTGAGTTAGCTCTTGAACGAGCAGAATTTTTACAAGATATCTATGATTCACCACCTACTCAAAAATCTAATCAACATTATGACCAAGTTTATTCTCTGAATAATGAAAATAATGGTGAAAGTTCAAAATTTTCTGATAATTTTGTTGAACTAGCTCCTATCAGACATAAAAAGGACAGAGTCTATAGAAATTCGCAAATAGCATTCTCGCCATCTGAATCTCATAATGGACATTCTCCTAGACATAGAACTGTTGTTAAAAAAGCGTGTAACTTACTCTCCCTCACCAGTTAGACATAACGTGTCCTCTAGAAATAAAACAAACTTTATTCAGCATAAGCCAGATCAGAAACGATCTTTCTTTCGGCCAAAGTTTTATAAGTTTTCTCACAAGAAAAACTCTTCACAGTATTTTCGCAAACAAAATGTTATCCAATGTGCTTTTTGTGGTCGTTTTAACCATCTTATGGAGTCATGTTACAAGTTCAGATATCTACTTGACTCTTCTAGGCAAAATGCCAATCATACTCAAGACTCCCATTTTTCTTCGAATTCTTCTCAAAGAAAGAAAAACTTTACTTCTTTTTCTAAAAATAAAAATGATGATAAAAATTATCATTTAAACAAGTAAGGGAGATTGGTCCAACTGACCACCATCCCTCCCAATCTTACTCGTTAGGGTCAGTACACTCCTGTGTCAATTCAAGCGAATGTCAGATTGACAAAAATTCTTCTTCAATTACTTCCTTTTCAAGCGTTGTTACACAGACATCACCAATGGTGCAAAAAATGAACAGACCTTGCTGTTCTGAAAATTCTTTGTCATCAAAGTATTCGTCTCAAATTGAGGATTCTGTACAACAACGACACGTAATTTGCAGCTCTTTTGACAACACTTATTCACTTCCATGTATAATTATGAATGTTCAACATAATGAGATGACAACTCTAATTGATTCAGGCTCAACATTAAGTTTGCTGGATCATCAAGGCTTTAATAGCATTAAATCCAAAATCCACTATAAATATTTATCTAGAAATGTTTCTGTATCAACTATAAACTGTAAAGTTTTCTTTAAAGGATGTATCGATATTGCATTCAAAATAGACAAATTCTTTTTTCATCATGTCTTTTACCTTACTGATATAAAGAATGTTAATTTTGAACCCATACTTGGTTTTGAGTTTATAAACAAACATTCTATAACCATCTCTCCAACTTTTAAATCTATATTAATTAAAGATAAACATATACCTTTTAACATTCAAAAAGAGTCTCATACCAGTTTTTATTTGAATTCTCTGAATAATAATAACAATATAACAGTGCCATATTCTTTTGATGAAAACAATGTGCCTATTTATGAAAATTCTATGTCAGTTAACAAAAATAATGGTACTTATTTTGATAATATGAATGGAAATTTTGGTGATAATTATTTGCATTTGGTAAATAATTATGAAAATTATCCTTGCAATTACAGTTTTCCAAATAATGGTTTGTTTATACATAATGTTGGTAATACTGCTATGAATTATGATAATTCTTTTATGAATGCTAATCTCAATATCAGAAATTTAGAATGTCATACTCAAGTTTTTACTCAGTTTCCTAATTATTTTCCCACTCATACAAACTTTGATTATTCTAATGTTATAAATAATATTTCTGATACCAGTAATACGAAAATTACTTCTAATGAAAAAAATGTCATACCTGAAGATGACAATGACATTAGTTATGTTGGTAAAAAGTGCACCAATTTTAAAAATGGTAATGAATAATGGAATAGTGGTGAAAGTTAAAAAATTTTCTGATAGTTTTGCTAAACAATAAGGTACATGTACACCTTATATGGTAAAGAAAATAATTTCACGTGTACTTATTCAAATTCAAGATTGCAATAATAATCAAGCATCACCTGTGTTAATTCATACTAACAGAATCTTGAAACTCCCGAAAAGAAATGAAGCATTGCTTCATCCTTCTGATTCATCTAGAAGTGCAACACATGATCAAACGACTGTTGATAGTGCCTTCTCCTGTCTTCTTCTCCTGTGAAACGACATATACCTACTCATACTACTAATTTTGATTCTCCTCAAATTCACACCACTTCGAAGTGCCAACAAACAACTTCGCATTCACATAGTTCAGTGCATTTTCAAACATCTGGTAGTAAAACTTCCACTACAGTTCTAAATAAATCTACTCAAAGTAAAAAAAAATATATATGATCTTCGTCTTCGCAGTCATAAACACTATAAAATATAAATTAATCTTCAATTTTATCTAGGATGCCTTTACCATTGTAAAAAAATATCATCTATGCTAGCTAGATTGGATTGTCAAATACGAAGACTGACTGTTTATTTTATTTTTTACTTCTACCAAAGCTGCAGGCAGCATTTGTGTATTTTTTTTTTTTTTACATATATATTTTTTTAAGTCGCCTTCGCCTTGACACTGTGGAATTGTCATCCTGCAAAAGTATGTAAATCTTATTTTTGTTTACTATGTTGCACACTGAAATATTTTCTTCAAAACCTTATTCATTTTTTAGAATTTATATGTATTGTAAAAAAAATGTGCTGATAACTCAGAATTTTTAATTTCAGTATTTGATTTAAATATTAAGACAGATTCTTAGAAAAATCAAATTTAAAGATGTTATAATTCATTATTTTAGTTGCAAATGAAATGTCATTGATTGCTTTATTTTGATATAGAATTTATCTTTAAAAGTAAATTGTTATTGACATAAAATATATGAGTACATATGTCATCCCTTTCCCTATTGTGACTTCTAGAGTAATTCAAAATGTTACTTTGTTGTTAATTATAATTCATGCATGTTTTAACAACTAACCTCTTTCTAACATAAAAAAATAATAGTGAAAGTTATGCATGCTAATGCTTCTACTGTTGTTATTGGTGTACGTAAAGTAGTGGAAAATACATTAAACTTTTTTTAAGTGTTTGAAAATTCACAAATTGAAAAAAATGTTTTCGCACATGAAAATTATTTACTTTGGATCCAAAGATTATTTTAAGTCTTTACAAAAAGAATACTTATGTATTTTACATGAAAAAATGTTGTAAAATGTTTATACTTACAAAGATTGTTCTAAGTCTTTACAAACAAAAATATTTATGTATTTTACATAAAAAAATAATCACATATTTAGTCTTACAGATGTTTGAATTAACAGAATTCAATAAGCATTTCATGATATGTAGTATAAATATTTTGTGTGATAATTTTTGTTAGACAAATGTTATTAGAGTTATGTGGTACTACATTTATGAGAGCTTAAAAATCCTCTCTTTGCATTTATTTTCTTTGAAAGTATTATTATTGTGGTTGTAGAATAACACGATATTAGTTATTCAGCTAAGAAAAGTTGATTTCCTAAAAAGTGCTATTTTTATATATAAATATTTTTAATGAGAGTGTAAACATTCTCTCTTGACTAATTACTTACATTTTGAATTTTTGATATGGGAAATTCTCGGATGAGTAATTTATTGAAGAATTGATTTAAAAAAAAAAAAAAAAAAAGAAACTTAGTTCATCGACTGTGACTTGAAATAGAGTTGTGATTTAAAGGTGATACTTTGAATTATTGCTATTTTTTTTTTCAAAATTGAAATGTTTTAGTGCTAATATTGTACTATAGTGAATGATGCAAAGTTATTATTAATATGATTGTCAATTTGTATCATGTAATATTATTTGTCTATGTGTACATTATTACAATTTTTACTCACTCTTTTATTATATAATGATCTTACTTTACAGTGTTGTATTTTCTATTTCACATATCAGTGAATGAACTTCTAGCAACTTTATTTTGAAAGACTTTGTGTACCTTTTGTCAGAAGAATGTAACCCATTATTATTTTTCTTATTATTTGAAGTTATATGCATGTTGTATATGTATATAGTTTAGAAAATATTGGCTCAATGTCAAAATTATTAAATTTCTCCATCTTACCAATATTTTCTTTTGGGGAGGCCGGGGTAATATGTTGTGGTTACTTAGAACCACTGCCATTTTTTTAAATTTAATTTCATTTAGAAAATATTTTTTATTAATCTTGTATTCATTTAATTTTAATATTCGCATTCCAAAATTATTTTAATTCCCTTTTTTTCAACCTTCCCCTGTAAGTTTTTCTTTCTGGTATAGCATTTCATTCATTTTAAATTGATAAACGTCGTTTTGAAATCTGAACTTCCGGTAAAAGAATTATTTGGAAAGTTCCATATCTTTCTATTTGTGAAGTCATATCCTTTTGAAGCTCCGCCCCTTAGCCAATAATATTTAAATCAGTTTAATTCGTAATTTCAAAATTTGTAACTCTTTACTACTGTTTGGCATCTTATCTCAGTGAGATCTATCAAATTTCCTTTTTTTAAAGCAGTTTTTTATATAATTTAGCATTACATTTTATGCCAATGCAGGGCGCCTGTATGTTCGTTCCGCCAAAGTTGGCGTGTTTCAAGGATTGTAGCAACCCCCTTTACTCCTCTTTTCGGAGGGCTCGTGCGCATTCAGTTGAGTTGGGACTTCAATGCAGAATGGCTGCCCTTTTTGCCGTTCTGCGAAGAATTATGTCCATGCCTACATGAGTGTTCTATCAACGAACGCAGAGAATGGGTGGATGCCTCTTTCCCTTCTACAAAAAAATAATAAACGGATTTTCGTATCTACAGGAAGAAATATTAAAAGTGCAAGAATATTTCTTTATGATTGTGTGATCGGCTGCATAGTTTCGTCTTTTTTTGTGTGTGTGTGGCGAGATTCTCTGATCAGTTACTTCTGATTCTTCAGTAAGATGTGAATAAGAATTTTGTTGACGGCATTATTATTTTTTTTATTCAAATGATGCTTTTATTTCGAGTCGTAGAATTGTGATGCTAAAAAATCATCTAAATGCCTGTGCCTCCACACTCCCCAAGGGAAATGATTATTTTATTTTCCTTAGTAAGAACGTAGATTGTATTTGTCCATCATAAAAAAGTACATATAAAAGAATAAGAGATGTACTCTATGATAATGTGCTATGTTCTGCAAGAAAAATTGCTTCATAAATAAAAAATTTTCAAGGAAGATTTGTTATCTGTTTATTTCCTTTCTGCAAATGTCTCCATCATTTTCTGTTCTTTCAGGTGAATACAGGTAATGCTTTTACCTTTTTTTTTTTTTTTTTTTTTTTTTTTTTTTGTTCTCAATTTACAAATGTATGATAAGTAAATTCAGATTTTTTTTTTTTTAAATTAATGACTGTTATGTCAAAGTGGTCTTTTGTGGCCGCAACAAAATGTTATAACACTATACGATCGATCCTAAAAAAATGATTTCTAGATTTTTAATTGGAATTTCAATATCCAAAATATGTTTACAATATTATTCCTTCGCCTCCTATCTCCAAAACACAACAATATCAATTAAAAGTAGACTTTATTTCCAATCGTTCGGTACCAGTAACTTTCTTCTACGATAATTTGTTGAGGAGATAGTAGGGGGTGTTTACTTTTTTTCCCCACGACTGTACATTTCATATATTTTGCACTATACGGACTTTTAAGGCACATATATAATTTAATCTTTACTTTTAAAACTGAAACAAAGACGTACAATGGCTATTGAGGCTTTAAATTGGGCGATCTTGAATTTCAGGATAGATAGCCACGCGAAATCGAGGAGAGATGACCACCTTTAATCAATATTTCAAAATTATACTTAGTGACGATTTTAACTAAATATAATTAAATTTAAAATAAATATGTAACTTTCACGTCTATAAAAATATTAATTTATAAAATTATTTAAATTTTAACTAATATAAATATTTTAATAATAATAATAGTAATATATTAAGAACTAACGATTTATTTGTTTAAAAAAATACTTAAAATTGTCGGAAAGTTTCATAAATGAAACTAATAAATTTGATAAATAAACTAAATTAACATAATAATCGTACAATTAACGCGAGAAAAAAAAAAACAACAAAAAAAAAACACGACAATTTCAGTAGCGAAGAAAACGAAATACATTTAAATTATCACATTCTACAGATTCCGAGTAAATAGAATTGGATTAGGATCACTGTGTCAGTTATGCAAAACTATATAATATCATATCCAAAAAGAATGTCTTGATACAATGCATAAGGTACATGTAGTGGTTCCATGAAACGTGTACAAATTATCAAGACCTTTTGCCAAGCATGTGATAAAATTTTACCAAAATTGAAGTATTGAAATTATACTTCAAATTTTGTTTATTCGAGTTTTCTTCACTCATTTTCCATAATATAACTGCATCTTTACAAATTGCAATATGTTTTTTTATGATTAACTATACGAAATGTGTTATTTTTTTGCTATGACACATTAAATTAAATAGCAGATAGTTCAAAATTAACAGTTTTATCATAACAATATATCGGTTCATCAGTTCGATGACGTTTTTCAGCAATTATTTTTTGGAAACGGAAAAGAAGATATAATGTAGTTACAAATGTACTTTTTAAAATTATTTTAATACTTTTTATTATATTGAATATATTTAATCAACAATTTAAGTATCAATGTTTTTTTTCGAAACAGACTGGAATAAGGAAAAACAGTAGTGACACTGTGACAATTTAGAATACATAATTCCGGTAGTAGAACTATCAGTGTTTAGCTTATTAAAATATATAGTTACTTACTGTGATATTTTCAAAAAAAAATCGAGTTGAACCATAATTACAAGTGCAACATTTAGATATTTTTTTTTTTTTTATGCATGAGTGTTTGACCATAGTTTATACGTAAACGAGTTCAAAAATGGATCTGATGTACAGATTGCTAAAAAAATATGCAGTATGGTACGATATAGTAATTTTTAAACAATCCAAATAGACCGGAATAAGAAAACCAGTAGTGGCACTGTGACACTTTGGAACACATAATTCCGGTAGTAGAACTATCAGTGTTTAGCCTATTAAAAGATGTATTTACTTACTTTTATATTTTTGAAAAAAAATCGAGTTTTAGAATAATTATGAGTACAACAGTTAGATAATTTTTTGCATTTTTTTTTTTTTTACAAAATACCTGAGTTTTTGATCACAGTTTATACATAAACGAGTTCAAAAATGGATCTGATGTACAGATTGCTAAAATAATATGCAGTAGGCTAAGATATAGTATCTTCTAAACAAAGACTTACGCCCGAGAAATCTAAATTTAATTACGTGAATTTTTATTCACATTCCTAACAAGGCATAAAATCAACAGAGTGAAGAAGTATCCATGCCAGGATTTGAACCTTGTCATGAGTACTTTTTCACTGTGTTGGTCTTACTTCTTGTTAGCAATGCGAATAAAAATTCACGTAATTAAATTTAGTATGATAAGATTTATTAAATGATTAGAGATATGGATGAAACTATGACTCATATCATATTCTTATGGTTTAATTTTAACGTGAAAACATCGCTGTGCATTGTAAGATGTTTAATATCCTAACATCGTCTATGTGCAGTTAGCAAAATATTTTGGATGATTTCCTTTTATACTTTATAGCTTTATTCGCCTTTTAAAAATGACACAATATTGCAAATTGTTGAATTCTGTTTAGTGCAATTGAAATTGAAAAAAATAGTGAGAAATTGGCGAAAATGAAATGAACTTCTTGAATTATGTTGTCTTTTTTTTTTCTTTTTTTTTAATGACAAAGTGTTAACTGTTCATTTTGCAACAATGAAAATTCAATTTTACATTAGAAGTTTCAAACTTTACATGTGCTTAATTCATAAAATATTTCGCTGAATAATTTCAGTTTGTTATTCGACAGCTAAATTTAAGGAGAGAACAACCAATGATGCCAGAATTAGGTTTCTGTGTTGAAACGAAACCAAGAGCAATTTTTATATGCAGATGATCCCCTAAGCAAAATTTATGGATTTCGGATAAGAGAGACGGCGATGTTAGATGAGGGTGATCACTTCTTTTCGACGACTGTGCGTTAATATCTGACATTTATTTTATGCATACAAATAGATTGCATACAAATAGCTATAAACAAAGAAATGAATGCTGATACGTTTGTGTTTCTTTTCCATTACATTTTTCAAATGCAATAATCCAATTTCTGAATTTAGTTAATTTTATTATAATATTATACTTTTCCTGCGTTTCATTTATTTAATTTATTTAATTTTTCTTTATTCTAAGAGAAATCATTTCATTTTACTTCAAATGTATGTTAATATATATATATATATATATATATATATTTATTTATTTATGTTTAATGTTACAGACATGCAAGCAATTTTTCTACGAATTGATAATTTTTTGTAGATAACAAATTTATTACGCATAAAACTTTCTTCTTTGTCACAAAACAGGCAATCATTAAAAAAATAAATGTGGATATAACCACAGACAATTTTGACATATATTAAGCATAACTGGGCACAGAAAAAATTGATGGCATGAAAATATACCTTTTTCGGATTGAAAATAGTTTTCCAAAAGCGATTATTGTTTACTTGACACTTTATCTGAAACGATAAGTTTGCATAATATAGGGTAATTCCGGGATTTATGCCGCACATTTTTCTGAATTTGTGTATAAAGTCCCATAGTGGACATAAAATAAAAAAAAAATCATACTGTGCTATTTAATGTTAAATATACAACGCGTGTTCTGCGACAAAACGAATCAAAACAAATTATTAATAAATTTTAACAATCTTTTTCTAAAACATTACACTGCGGCGCGTCACCCGTATATTCAGGCTGAGACGCGGCACTTGTGCAATAGTTATGCCGCGCTTGTAATACGAACAGAATGAAGTTATAAATAAAAATATTCAAAAAATATTTATATCTGTATTATAATTAACAATGTAATAACAAAATGAAACTAAATGCGTACAATGAAACGTATTAGTAGATTCAAATTAATAATTGCCGCCTACTTTCACTATTAAAATTATCGACATATTATTATTTTTTTTACAATAAATTTTAATTGTTATTTCAAAAACAACGTAACATCAACGTATTAGAAAGGGAAAAGAAAGAAAGTAAAGTTGTGTTTACATAATTTATTTGTTAACCCTTTCGAGACAGGTAGCTTTTACACAAGTTTTATTAGGTTATTACCACTTTTTTAAAGAAGTTACCTTTACTTAAATAATGATGAAAATGCTCTAATTAAACAGAGCAAATATTGCTTTTCTTTTTTACTGATGCCAGAAACAAATTTTGTAAGCTCTTTATGAAGGTGCTTATGGTGACGAATGGGTTAAGAGACCTGTTTTTTCGACTACAATCTACAGAAAAAGTGTCGAAAAAGTACAGTCTTTATGTAACTACATTTCAACACATGATTCAACGAAGCCAATTACACTTCCTCTTTTTTGGAATAGTTTGCAAAGAACGCCTGCGTTACGTGTAATCCAATTTTTCATTATTATCATCTTGACTTGCATCCTTCTTGCCTTTCTTACTTTTTAATTTCCTCTTTTTTTTCCTTTGGCTTTAGTAAACTTTATAATATGCCTAGCATGGTTAGTCTGTACAAAAAGTAAAGGGAAAGTTAATAACACTTAATCATCCCGTACGAAAGAATCTGCGGTATGTATACCGGAATAGCATTGCAGCATATAACAGTTTTTGCATGTTGCAGACGTCGGCCATCACAGTTACCTGCCATCGCTAAGTGGAATGGTGCAACCATACACACAGTACTGTATACAAATGCTACACTTACTTTTGACTTCGAAATAATGCATGCATTTAGTAATTAGTGTATGAAAATTATTTAAACATAACGTGTTTAAAAGTTTGGACAGTGAAATCATGCACTTACGTCACATTAAGGATTGTACTTCTACAAGTAAACATCGAAATGGCATTCACGCTATACGCTGGTTAAAATAATCTCATTGCGCACCTATGCTGTGCGTTTGATGACCATCTATCAATAATTACAAGAAATACAGGGGGTGCGGCATGTATCCCGTATGCAACGACTCTCCTGGAGTTACCCTAGATAAAAAAGAGTACAGTTCGCATTTATAAGCTATATAGAGAAACTACTACATATTTTAATGTGTATTTAAAATATTTTTCTACATATATAATTATATGATTACTTTTTTTCGAAAATTTTGAACTGTATAATATATAGAAAGACTAGTTTAGTATACGAAAATTTAAAATGACAATTATCGATATAATAGTAGAAAATGCATTTTTCCATTTAAAAATTTTTTAACATTTTATTTTGTATATGCAAATTTTCAAGTGACTATTTTAGTGATATGCATTCTGTTTATAAATGATTTAAGATATAATTTATATTGATAAAAAATAGGCAGTAGATGATACAGAAATATGGTTTAAAAAATGGGAGGTTGATAAGTTTGAAATATAAGCATATTCTATCTCTTGGTGTGGTAAAATGAAGTAGTTGTAGTTACTATTTTGATTATTATCATATAACCATTTGAAACCTTAAGGTCAAAGAACTGTACAAGTAGGCATTCATAGCTTTCGAACAAAACAATGATAACACAGATAACAGAAAGAGCCCGTTTTCTGAAACTGAAATTTAAGGAAACTGGTTATTTAGGTCCACAAACATAGCACTAAAACGTCTAGTACACTTAAAATAGCAATTCCATTACCAATAACCTAAATTCACGCAACAATAAATCATAGGGCTTTAAAAAAGTTAATTATTTACAATTCCTCAATTTTTTTTATTTTAGGGCTTAAGGTTTCTCAGGACTCTTTAAGCTTCAAAAATTTCGAAATTTTAATTTTTTTTTTTTTTTATGTTAAACTGCTATTTTTATCTAAAGATTTTGATGTACTTGTTTCCTTGAAATTTCCATTAGAACAGAAGTTATGGCTTTTAGAATTATATTCACTCAATAGCTAAAGCGTCGTTTCCGAAACTTTGAACTCATTTTTCTCCAAATGACGTTTTTGGGCATAACGCGCAGGATAACTCAAAAACTTCTAAATATTTCTTTATGAAATTTTTAAAACATGTGTTTTATGTTAGTTTGTATAAACTGAACCTAGAATTTCATTTTTATTGTTAAAAAATATATTTTTTTAGGTGATTAAACTGTTGAAATTTTATACATTTCGCATTAGCTAAATTCAACTTCGTATTAAAAATATAAAAATGATTTAAATACAAATTTATCGAGGTTCAGAGTAATTTTTATCATCTAAAGTATAATTAGGCACAAAAAATTCATTCTAGTCCAAAGGTTATTCTGTAATCCTGCGAGTAAACTGTTATACCAATTCCCTGCTTGACAAATGTCTGACAGTTTGGAGTCCTCTATAAATACTAATTTTGCATCTTCTAATTTTTAAAATACATGAAATGAAAGAAAATACTTATATATTTCAACAGAATTAAAATTGCGTTTTAAAATCTTATACATTTTAAGATATATGTAGCATTTTTTTTCTAACTTATATTTATAAAAGTGATATAGTACTATAAGAGTCGTTTATTATATATTTTATAATTAAATGGAAATGTCTTTATCATCATAACATTTCTTTTAGCTGACAGACATTGGAAGGATTATGACATTTTTGTACTGAATTGATTTTTTTTTTCAAAGAAGGTTAACATGAAAGCATGATATAGGGAAAAAAGAGAATTTATTCCTATATTGCATAGTTAGTAAGCCTATTCACAAAATAATTTTCTTTAAACTTTTTCATCTTTTGTCTGTTCTAAAAATGTAAGACTATATTTTTCTAAATTTATGTTAACTGAACAATTTTAGCAGCAACTGTACTTAAAAAATCGGCTAAAAGAAGAATTTTCTTATGAAATCTACACAAAAATATAAAATAAAACACAAAATTATTTAAATATTTATACTCACACTCGCATGATACACACATTTATATTAGAACACAGACTACTTTTTGGCAACGCCACAGCAAAGCATCTCTACCGATATAATACCCCATCCATTTGAAGCATATTACTCTGCATGAATAAAACAAAACACAAACAAAGTCGCTGGAAGTTCATGTTTATCAATTTGAACTAACCACTTTTCTATACAACCATATTATATTTATGTGTTAGAAGGATTTTACTTACCCGTAAAATGCAGTTGTAGCTTTTCATATACATATATTTAAATTTTAAATGTAAATGTAAATGTATCACGCATATTTATATACTAGGGCCACATGAAAGCCATAAGACATAAACTATTCATTCCTTTTCAGATGACTTGTCTGGAATTTTATCATTTTTTTAAGGTGGGAAATATCTCAATTACGTATTTATTTTTTTTTTATCTCAATTAAATTCCATAAACCAGTCTTAGATTCAGACTTATATATTTTCTTGTTTAACAATTACTTTGTGTGACCTTTAAAATATTGCAGAGCAGAAATACAAATAAATCATAATAGTAATCCCATAATAATACTAGTCCAAAAGGCTTTTAAAAAATTCTAAAATAGAACTAGAACTTAAAAAAATTTAATTTTAGGTATAAAAAAGGGGAAGTGCCTTAATATTTTACCTTTGCATTATACTAATATTATGTTTGAAGTACTATCATTATGTCTAACGCACTATTATTATATCTAAAAAACTATTAGTATGTCTAAATTTGTATTTTAAACTTTTCTATGGGAAACTTTTCAAAACTGAATAAAAATAACTTATTTTTTCATTTTCTTTTAAATTCTTATTTTAAACCTACAGCATTATTTCTCTGAAAAAAGACAAGTACAAATTGACAGGAAATGGATTATTAAAATATCTGGAATTCCCTCCCATAGAAAAAATTCCTTTCGCTGTGGGTCATACGTCCCTTTTTAAGCCTCACTCTTAGAAATCTTCATCTGTTGAAATGAGAACTTAAAAGTAAGGGATTTCACCGTGTGAATTCTAAAGAAATGTTAAAATTAGATTAATGGTTTTTTCCTGCTTCTACTTAATTTGATGTCACTGAAATTCTTTAAGAATAAAACATTCCCTCACTCCAAATAAAAAGGTGGTTTTTTATAAAGAACTTGAAATTTAAAATTTAAAACATAGGATCGTAATATTCTTTCGATGTACTCATAAATAAAATATCCGAATTTAAATCAGATAGAACGAAATTTTCATTAATGTATTGTCTATTGTTTCTAATCACTTTTCGCAACCAATGTACTGTTTGTGAGAACTACGGACGAGATTCTCATCCGCCATTACATGGACAATCTTTACATGGACAATCTTTACATGGACAATTATATGGAATCTTTACATTTGAGAAACTCTTATCATAGCTTTGTATTTACCAAGACACGTTCGGAACGTCGTCAAGAAGGTGTTTTCGGTCAGTACATAAATTTTAGCCCTCACCCTTACAAGTACTGCGCTGATCTTCCTTCTGTCTGTTTATTCTCTGAAAAAGAAAACGGAAAGCGGTATTACAATCCAGACATTTAAAGTCATCCTATAGATGTTGCCTGCAATACCGAATTAAGACTTTGCCCAAAAGTTTGAGTATGTGTACAGACATTATAAATAGTTAATTCAAATGAATAGAAATATTCTTTGTAATATTCACTACTAATTTCTTGATTATGAATTATGAACACAATTAAAGAATTCTTCGTGTTATCTCTTATAGTTTAACAATTAATTACCTTTATATTCAGAAAGATATACAGTCGAGTCTCTCTATAACGAAACTCCATACATCGAATTTCTCTATATAACGAATTTTTAGTAGGAACGGTCCCTTTTTCCCATGATTTCATCAAAAATATAGCGAAACATCTATCTCCATATAACGAATTTTTTCATAAAATGTCCTTTATTTATTGTTTTAAAAAAAGCTTCCAAATCACATGGAATCAATTTTCCATTACTGATTAGTGATTTATAGTTCAGTGCTGAGTTTTTTTTTTTAATCTTACTTTTCTAACTTGAATCTCCTTACTTTTTATGCCCAACGAATTCACATCCCTCCCCCTCCCACACACCTCCGACATACTTCTTAAAACAGTGTCAAAGGTTCCCGATACAATTTTTCATTCCTTGCTAAAGTGTGAACATTTTTTCGAGAGTGTAACAATTTTGAAATCAAAACAGCGAAAAATTACAGATCTCTTAAAAATTAATGCAAGTTTTTCTTATGTAATTTTTATTATGCTTTCAAATAAATGTCTGTTCTCTTTTTTGAAACTGTTTAAATAATTCCGAAATACAATATTTGGTAAATATTTATAGGTAAATATTTCAAATTCTTAATTAAACACCTCAAAAGTAATTTTTGTTCAAAATTTACACATTAAATAGGAATTTTTAATCATTCTCTATATAACGAATTTTTTACTAGAACAATGGATTTCTTTATATAGAGACTCGACTGTAGTTTCCTTTCGGCGGTGGTCAATAGCTACATTCCATTTCAAAATGATTGTTACTTGTTCACTGAATCATACTTTCATACTGTTTTTACCATTTTACTTCGCTTGTCCTCACAGCGTTTCAATACTTCATATTCGAATCTTTTCATTCATATTCGGATGGTAACATATTAATTTATTTTTGTAATGATGGATATAAAGCTGTAAGTATTGCGTGAATAATTGTTTAAAAAGAATATTTAATTTAAAAAAATTCTTTAACTTACACTCATATAATCTTTTGTACTATATTTTTCTAAGACTTAGTGTAATATATCTGGTTTTTCAATTTTTAGTCATAATAAATTAAAATACAATTTTCTACATTTTTGTTTACTTAAAAGCAATCTATTTCTCATTTCTGAAAACCAAAGAAGAAATATTTTTGCAAAGGGGAATTTTTATGTTAGACAACAAGCACCTTAAATGAAACATGAATTTCTCAATGTTTATTTTTTTCTGAATTCTGTCTGATGGATGATGATGGCTTCTTATTTGGAAGCAAAAGGAAACAAATTATGTTACATAGAAGAATATTTTACTTATTTTCGTAACTTTAACATTATGAGTTTTTCTTTTTACGTAAATACTAAATTGTGCTCCACCAAAATTTTTACTTATTTTTTGAACAGAAATTGTTTTCTTTTGCTATTTATTATATTTATGTTACCTTAAATTAATGTTGCTTAAATATGGCTACAAAATTTCTAAATAAGTACATACAATCAATATTGGTAATCATTAAATAGAAGAATTTTTATCAACGTTATTGATTGCCATTATTTTTACTTTCTTTTATCTTCACAAGAAGAAAGTATGGGAATCATGAAAAATATCGAATTCCGGTTTTCGATGGATTTACACGTTTAAGGGGTCAGAGATCCCCAAAAACATGTTTTCACAAAATGTCTGTCTGTGAGTCTGTCTGTCTGTATGTGACACAAATTTTGTGGGCGCTCTATCTCAAGAACTAATGCACGGAATTTATTAAAAACGTACATCCAGTTAGTCCCTGATACAAATTGATGCTGATTAGTTTTTGGTGCAAATCGCTCAACAGGTGGCACTGATATGCTGCATTTTTTACGATTTCAATAATGGCTCTATCTCAAGAACTAATGCACGGATTTTCATGAAACTTCAGATTAAGTTAGTCCTTGGTATGACTTTATGCTGTTTACTTGTTGGTGAAATTGCAATACTGCATTTTTTACGATTTCCGCAGTGGCTCTATCTCAAGACCTAATGCACGGTTTTTCGTGAAACTTCAGATTCAGTTAGTCCTTGATAAGACTTGATGAAAATTGCGTGTTGGTGTAAATCTCTCAACAGGTGGCGCTGCTGTGCTGCATTTTGCGCGATTCCCGAAATAGCTCTATCTCAAAAACTAACGCACGAATTTTCATCTAACTTAAGATTTAGTTAGATGTTAACACAAGTTGTTGCAGAATAGGTTAATCGTGCAGAAGGGTGTTAATCGTCCAATATATGGCGCTGATATGCTGGAATTTTCATGATTTTCGCAATAAATCTCTCTCAAAAACTAATGCACGGATTTTCCCCAAACTTTAGATTCAGTTAGACTTTGGCATAAGTAGTTGGTCGGTTGTTTTGGCGCAACATAGGGTTTGGTGCAAAGCACACAATAGGTGGCGGTACTAGACTGAATTTTGCTGAATTTACACGATTTCAGAGATAGCCATATCTCAAGATGCACGGAATTTCATATCTTTAGAATTCTCATGCTGGGTGTTTTGCCGTTTAATTTTGGCAGTGTGATAGCGAATTTTCAAGTATTAACATGTATGAGACAGAAGAAAGTTTTGGGATTGGTACAACTGACTAGTTTTGTCTACTTTTATGACGTGACTTTGGATGATGTTCGTTCATATATTTTCTGTATATATATATACAAATTTATTTCCATTAACTAGCAAAAATGCAATGCTTAAAGGTTTTTTTCATTAATTACAGTCGAACCCCGTTAATACGCGCCCTGCTTAATACGCGAATTTTTTTTCGGTCCCTTGAAATACGCCTATCTTATGCATTAAAAAAAAACCCGCTTAATACGCGAACCCGTTTAATACGCGAAATTTTATCAGTCTCTGGCAAGGAAAACCTACGTTTAATACGCGAATGAGCTTGGTTTAAAACAGGCGGGACGGGATATTTTAGAGGGAATATTTTCCCAAGCATTTTATACGACAATTCTTTAAACTATGGTTGCTTTTTTCTGTCAAAAGTTAATGCAACGATGAATGGCTTTACTAAAAATATCAATTTCAACCTCTTCCGGTTAAAGGAGAATTCTTTCCCGGCCTGGATTACTTCGTAAAGTCAAACGGGCCAATAAGAGAGAAGAGAAAACTTTACTGCTAACGAGTGCATTGTAAAATAAGCAAAAATGCTGTTTTTTTCTTGACCAGAAAGAGCCTGAAGAGGTCTCCTCCGTTAAGAAGAAAAAAGCGAACTTTTCCCACCACGAATGAGAAACTATGTGATGCCCCCTCCAAACTTAGAGCTGATAGACTGCGCTGCAAATCGAAGTTTAAACACGTGAGTCTTCCCATTCGCTGCCTGATCAGTATTGTAATATCTTAAAAAGGAAGAGAGTCGCTTGTCACTGTTGATAAAATCTAGTCTACGATATCCACCTGTGCTGTTAAAATTGTAATCTAGTCTATACCATGGCGGAAGAAGCAAAGCATATTAAATCAAAGGCTCTCTCCATCCCTGAGAAGTTACATAAATCAGTACGATGCCCAGGATGTCTCGAATAAGTCTGCGTTCTCCAAAGAAAAAGTTTTATCGTAGTCAACTTTAAGAAATTTGTTAAAGAAGGGGGATGCCATCGTTAACCAAGCTGTTGTTGGGGGAACAAAGAAAAAGAAAATAAAAACCGCCAAGTTTCAGGACATGAAGAAGACCATCCATGAATGGTTTTTTAAAGCGCACTCTACGAATATCCCAAGACTGGTAATTCAAGATAAAGCTTCTGAAGTCGCTGCAAAAGCGGAATTGCTGGATTCCAATGCCTCAAATGGATAGATAGATGGATCGACAATCTGGAGAACTTTCAGTAAAACCTAATGCATGTTCTGAACAGCATCCCAGTTGAAGACTTCCAGGCGGGCTTAAATGGATAACAGAGTGATTGGCAAAGGTGTATTAATGCAGGAGGAGGCTATTTTGAAGAATATTAAATGTCTATAAAATTATCTTCAAATAAACGAATTTTATGGAGTCAGTCTCATTACTTCCTGGACAGATCCTGCATCTATTTTGCCAAAATGTAATTTTTATGTCATTATTGACTTTATTAAATTTTAACTTTTGTTTTTTATATTGAATTTTTATTGTTATCAACTCTGTTCCCTATCTTTTCTGTATAGCTAACAAGTATTTTAATTTTGTTAACATTAGTTTTAGTTAACATGGTTAGCAAAATTTTTGTGTTCGTTTTGTTCCATTTTATGTGTCATACATAAAAAATCTAAATTTGAAAAATCTTCTGGGATTTTTACCTAAGACCATAACACTTATTGGAATTTTCAGCCTTCAGACATTCCTGCTTAATTAGCCACATAATGATTAAAACAAATAAAATGTCATTTTATGTCTTAAAAATGCAAAAAATTGTCAAAAAGAAGTGTTTTATCCGTATACGTTGTTATTAGATCGACCATTGAATGAAAATTCGCGACCTTAAGTTAATACGCGAACCCGTTTAATACACGAATTTTGATCGGTCCCTTAACTCGCGTATTAAAGGGGTTCGACTGTATTTAAATAAGCTTTGTTTGCGGCATACATAATCATACACTATAATTCTGAAATCTGTGTTACATTGAAACGTAAAAGTTTGCATGAATTTGACTGCTTTACTATTGCGATCACCTAAGAAGCATTATATAACATGTATTAGATTAAAAGCTTATTTAATATTTCCATTTATTCTACCGTTAATTCATCTATCGTAAATTATATAAAATTTTAAATTTAAATATGGGAATTTTCATAGTACAATTTAATTCAGATTTACAAGTGACAACACATAATCACATAATACGATATTGAATGAAATTTTTAGCATTAAAATTAAAGAAATAGCAAATTGTATAGTAATTTAATGCTCAGTTTTCGGAAATACGCATACGGCTTATGTGATCGTAAATTAGTTTAGGTAAGTATCTTAGCATTTATGTTAATCAGAAAAGATTACGTGAAAGCTATGTAATATTAAATAAGTTTTGCTTTATAACTGGCATGTTCTTTATTTCTAGAAATGAAACATATTGTTTTGATTATTATGCAGTCAGTTTAGACGAACTTTCGCGCAGACATATTATTTTACAATTTAGTTAAAAGCCAAAATTGTTTCATATATACACTACTAAACATATTGTATGTTAAAAATGATTGCGATTGCAGGTTATATTTTTACTTCTGAAAATGATGAATAAAACAATAAACGAGAATTTAATGTAAAATGAGATTGCTAGATTCTGATTGATGACGACGAATATCTAGCCTATGTCTGATACTTCATAAATAGAAAAGGAATTATTCAGATTGAGTGAGTCGACGTTTTCCGGGATACAATTTGAAGAGTTTTCATCTCGTCGATATAAGCTAATTATGAATTAGTTTGTTATAAATATTCGGCTCTAACAGATAACAGTTTTAAATATGTCAGTCAGAAAATGTATGCCAATAAATATTATTTTTCTTATTAACGCACATATGTTTCTAGTTTTGATCGAACATTAAAATATTTCTTTGTCTAAATAAGGAACATTGTTTATTTTACTATGTAATCAGATTACAAAATACTTTCCTTCACACAATATTTTTTGCATTTCTTTATGGCGGCTCAGGGCTTGATCGATAACGAAATACATGTAAACAGAGTTTTCGCTTCGAGTCCATATAAAAACAGAACTATTCAATGTAACTAACAAACTTTTTGATATTTTGTAGGTTTAATTATAAAAAAAGTACTTCAATATAATAAAACAAGAAATATAGCAAAATTTATGTAACACAATTTTCGGAAAAAAAATTAGGTGTCATATCACTATCCGTGAGACATCTTAACGTTAAATTGAGAAAAGTACCTAATTTTTTCTTTACAATGATCAGAAACTTTACTCTATAGAATGAATCAAGGGTATAACTATCACTCAAAGAAAACCTTATTAAAAAAAAAAAAATCTCAAATTTGAAAATTTAAAAAACCCTAAAAAATACAACCTTTTTTTCATTAAAAATACTCAAAATATTAAACTATCTAAACTATATTAATTCATTCTATAGATAATGATGTTACATCCATGCAAAAAAAAAAAAAAAATTAAGCCATTCCATCAAATAGTTTTTTTTTTTTTTTTATCTTACGGATAGTCATCAAAAACGAATAGTTGTCAAGTTTTGAGAAAATGCGACGTAAAGTTGTAATTAAATGGGTGCTGCTTTGTAACGATTGTTACATAAATGCTCATAACTCCGTTAATTAATGCAAATATTTTTATGTGATTTTTTACAATGTGTATGTAATTCAAACTTACTCGTACGTAAGTGTTTTGGGTTATTACACACATATTGTCCGTTATTTGGTTGGCAAATACATAACAATTTTAGTTCATTGTGACATTATTACATGTAGTTCATGTGGAATTATACAATTTGTTCATGTGTTTACTTACACGTTGTGTATGCTTGCGTACACACCTGTTCATGTGTTTTATTTCAGGTAGTTCATGAGTTTGGGGTTTCTTCCCCCCCCCCCCCCCAACCACACAGACAGTTTTTGTTTTGTTTTGTTTCTGTTACTTTTCTTTCTTTTAAACGTTATACCATATTTCAATATTAAAATATGCTATCACCTTTTTCATATTTATGGGTTTGCATAATGTCATAACATATCAATGACAACATCACTTTGTCTATGTACAAATATTTTAAAGTTACAAGGAGTTATCCGTCACATGGCATAGTAAACTAACCATACATTTCGAATTTGTTTATTTTTAACACGTTACATTTTAACACTTTGCTTACACACTTCTTACTTGAAAGTGGCAGATCGATTAAGGTATCTTGTTACATTATATAAAATTTAGATACATTTTTCTTACCTTTTTTCAAATTCTTGCCAAGAGTAAAAAAAAAATTACTCGAGTGATTACACAGTTACTTCATATCATGCAGATTCTTGAACACAAGATGGGAAATTTTAATTAATACACAGAAATACAGGACGGCAGTGTGTAAATTTATCAAATGCTAAATTATATTATACTTTGATTTCTTGTTAAAGCGCGAACTTTGTTATAGTGCAGATATCTAAAAAAAAACACCCTTATTATCTAAGGCAGAAGCCCTAATCTGACGCCATAATACTTGTGTTCTCCACAAGATTTAGGGCTACACCTGTTTGCGAGCGTGCTACAAGCACCCCTTTTTGGTAGTCCTGTACCTAGTGCACAAATTTCTTTTTTCATATACGATTCATCTTTAGTGTAATACAGTACATTTTTAACTTTTATTTTATAAATATACATAGAATACTTTTCTTTGTTTCATCTAAAAAAAAGTTCTTATTGGTGTGTTTTGTTTTATTTGCTTGCATTTCATATGAAATTATGATCTCATTGTAAGATCACATTGTGAGAAGTTATAAATATGTCTAATGTGAATACTTCTCTTTGGAATCATGACACAGAAAAAGGAAAGCTGGTACCAGCGCCACAAATACAGAGCCACATACAAAGCATAGGATCCTAACTCTTCATCAAATGTGGCACATATTTGTCTTGTGGAATATTGAAGTTATATAATATAATTTGTTTTAGACAATATGAGCGCTCAGTCATGAATAAATATAATTATTCTGAATTATTTGAAAGCAAGCAAATATGTTTATATACTACCTTTCTATTTTATTACTTAAACTACTGGAAATGACGCTCTAATAACATGTTAGAGAAACAGGTTCAAACATTTTTTTTTCTGCTATTGCATACAAATTTTTTTTATATTTCTATGTAGATTGTATACTCTGTATGTGCGAAGGTGGACAAAGGATTTTAAGTAGATATAAAGCAGCAACGTACACGTTTCAGCTTTCTTCTGTTGTCGGGGTGCGTTATGTTACAGATTTCCTGTCCCATATCTTTTTTTATTCAAAATTACTTTAAAAACATAACTTTATTACTTTGATAACATGCTATCCTCCCCCCCCCTTTTTATTCTATTCTCAAATACGCAATTAAATTCATTTCTCAAAACCATACCGTTTTCATTAAAGTGTTTTTATCTTTCTAAAAACATCTTTAATTGAGTGCGATCAAAGATTCACTTACTTTTTTCCCTTTCTCATCCAATCAGTCATCTGTCGCTTGCCGCTCCCAGTGCAAAAAATAAATAAAAATTAAAAGGCAGATCTGCTGGTAGCAATGTTCTAATTTATTTTCATCGGATTGTTCGCCCGCCGCAGTGAGAAGCAATGTTTATCTCTGCTAATATTTGACCGTTGAATTTGTATTAACAACAAAAGTAAAAATGAACGGATCTTATGGGAAGCAAGTATTTTTCATGTATTGTGGTCGAGCTAAAAGCCAGATGCCTGTGATTTTAAGCATTTTTCTCATGCGGCAGTCTGCTTTGTACAATTTTATGAAACAGTTAGTTGAGCAAAGGCCTATCTGTAATATAAACAAGTTTCGGTCTGTTTCATGCCTTTCTCAGCGTAATTAGATGCGGTTACTTGCAGCCTAGGCGTCACTCTTCCGGTAGGGGTACCAGATTATTTGCAGTAATGTTTTTTTTTTCGCCAAAAACCTTTGTTCACTTTCATGCAGTCACCAAAGTTTCTAAATTGGCGATTATGTGCAACGCCAAGATTTCTAGACTTTTAGCGAAAACTGGCACTTCTGTTCTAGCCTTCGATATATGAAAGTTTCTAAAAGTAAAGGCGCTTTGGCGCCCCATTTTGTAATTGGGGATCTCTCTCTCATCTTTCCAGCTGAACAACCTCTAAAGTATTTTAAATAAATAGTTCTTCCAGAAAATTAATAGTTGGAGTTTTTAATCAATTTTTCCGTGCATATTACAACCCGGTCTTCAATCTATATTACATCCTTAAATAAAAAAAGTCATAGAATTTTTTTGAATCTTGTATAGTTGCTTCATAATAAAACACGACACAGGAACACCTAATTTGTCCGTAATAAAATTTCAAGGTATGTAAATGTGCATGTGTTGCACACTGAATGTTTTTGCTAAATAGAAGCATTTTCGATAGAGAAATGTCGTTATGGAGGTTTTATGGTATATATATTAAAAGGTTCTCCACAAAATTATTCTAGTTTAATTTTTCTGTACTGCAAAGAAAAAAAAACTATTAAATCAAATTATCATATTAATATTTATTACATGAATCTTTCACTTAAAGCTTACTTTACTAAAACTGCAAAAATTGACAGTCTCATGGAAAAATATTACATTTCACGGAATATGATATGAAGTGCTTACATCTTGTCAGCATTAGTAGTTGAAAAATAAGTTTGGGCTAGTCTGGTGAATATTATACAAGATTTAAATCTGCCATTTAAGATAACTTGCCTTTTGATATTTACAATAATTGCATAGTGTTATTTTTTCACCTTGAATAAACGAAGGTTGCTCAATAATTGTGTGAATAATTTGTAGAAAAAGAATCAAAGAAATGAAGATATCACACCTAATTTCAATTACGATACACATGTTTAAAAATATTTCTAACAGAAAAAGCGATCTTCTTATAATTCATTTCTTGATAAATGTATTGCATGCAATTTATAACAGTACTAATTTTGCCCGCAGCAAGCAGACACTCCAAACACTAAATCATAAATACTGTTAAGTCTGGCCTTGGCGCTAGTTTGAGCGCACCTCCTTGCACATTCCACCAGTCTTTTGTGTTTGCCGTTTCGCAACGGCAGTCTTTATCGTTTGTTGTTGTTGTTTGCACGTCGAATGTTCTTATGGAATAAACGGCATTTAGTGAGCTATTTTGTTAGCTAAAATGACCATGGGGTCATTATAGTTAGTAATAATGCCTATTATATTATTGGAGTAAAATAATTATACAGATCATGTTTTTAATTCGATTGGTATTGACCACAAACCAACATCGAAATATGTTTCGTAACTGACAATGGTGTCAGTCCTGATTCAAGTCCCTGCACATATGTATATGATACAGTTCTTTTTATATACATATCTATATGTATATAAAAAGAACTGTTTTGTTATTAGAGAGTCTTCGTATTATTTGACTATCTTCGTATTTATATTTGAACTCGCTACAATCCATTAACAATTTACATACACGCACACAAGTGCTCCAGTCGTTTAGAGTTAGGAACTGGTATTATTCTTGGAGTATTAGTTATAGATAATCAGTTACAAAATGCCTGAAAAAAGCAAACTAACAACGTAAAATCGATATAGGGGAGCCTATAAAGGGCAGTGACAAGAATATAAACGTTTCTAGATGATGATGATAAAAAATACATTTGGGAGTATCAAGTTAAATTTGACAATGTAAGGAAAAATCATTTGAGGAGAAATTTAATGATGCTATGATGCTGCAAAACATAATGAAATCACTGATAAGCACAGCATGTTTTTTATAGATTTTCAAGTGTATAACATTTATTTTTCACCTACAGAGATGCACAAAACTTTCTGTTAAGAGACTGAGTAAGATCCATAATTGATTACTAAAGTGATCTAATTTTGAGTGCATTAGGTTTTGTGTGTAAATTGTATAGATTACACACAGGGCTACATAAAATTCTCAGCACACCTTATACTATGTGATACCCATAGCTTAAAACTGGTTTTTACTCAGTTATGCATTTTTTTGTTGTTGCTTATTTAGAAACCTTATTTCATTCCAGAATTAAAAGAAATTCCTTATAATGTACTGTTCCTGTTGCAAAGTGTGTCATAATCTATTTCTGGTGCGTCAATATTTTTCTTAATTCTTTTACTTTCAGAACAATTCTTCTTTATTTCTCTTCAGACGCCACGCCGTTACGCTAGAATATTCTATTACTCATTTGTGCTTTGCACACAAATTTGAATTCCCGCCGCGTAATTCAGGGATCGCCTTAAAAATATTGCACTGGCTGAAAACTAAACCCCCCATAAAGTGATATAAACCCGTACGGTCAGAAAAATTGGTCTTCACTGAATTATTCGTCATTTTTAAATAAATAAAATCCGTAGCTCTAGAAAACATGTTTTTTTTCCGTTAATTGTTGTCGGAAGTCTGAAAAAGAGGGGAAAGTCAGTTTATTCCTTTCACGCATGCGCACTGGCTATATTAATACCGAAGTTATATATATGTATATATATATATATATATGTGTGTGTATATATATATATATATATATATATTAATTAAAAATCGACAATTGAATAAATTAAAATTTCTAAATTATTTTAAAACTAATAAAAAAATAATTCTTTCGAATTTAATAGAGTAGAAATTTTCTCATTTCGTTTAAACTTATTCGCAATTTTTTAAAGTATTAAAAATATTCTCATGCAAAATATACGCGAAACGAAGAAGTTTAAAAAATATATAGTAGTTCAATCAAGTTATAAAAGAATATTTTATTCAAAAAAGCAAACATTTCTTTTCTGATTCATTTAAAAATATATTGTTCATATTTTACATCTAGAAGCCAAATTATGTCTTATTAAAATATGTTTAGTATTTAATAATTTGTATCCTCTTTTATTATATAAATTTTAATCTTCCAACCATTATGTCATAACGATGAAATGTCCCTGTAATTAAGTTTAATTTTCCGAGCTTTCTGAACAAGAAATTTAACAAACCTTACCAATCCCTCATTTGAAGACAGCATATATTTTCATTTTTAATTCACATTTTTTCTAGTGCTCGATAGCTTAGTGGTTAGGATGCTTCATTCGGAAGAAGCGGTTGTAGCTTCAAAGTCAAGGGGAAACACTGTAGGACGAGAGATATATCCTTTAAAAAACTACATGTTACAGATTACGGAAATTTCTGCCCGAGAAAGGAAAAAAAATAACAGATTTTTTTTTATCTCAATTCTCGGATATGTGACGGTAGGACAGTCCGGACATGTGACGGACTGCCAGGAATATTTCCATGAACTGAAGACAGTATTTCTGGGAAGGTGTACATGCACTGTGATTGTCTTTGGGAGTGTATAATTTAACTGCTTTTGAAAATATATTTTATTCCAAAGAATCCCCTTCACAGTAACCAAAATAATAATTGCATAATATACAAAATGCTTGTAGTTTAACACTTAAGATTTTATATGTTTGGTTTATTGGTTTATTTAAAAAAATTACAATATTCTTAATTAAATTTGTCGTGTATATTAGATAATTATTGTTTTATTTTTGAATTATTTTTTCGTATATTAACAATTAATTGAAATTTCAGGGATAAGTTAATTAAACTTATCACAATATTTAATTCTTTTCCGAATTTTGTGATAACTTAAAAAAATGATTTATAATTTTTATTAACTTTGCATCAGTCAATATAAAATAACTGTTTAGAGTCCATAAACTTCACCGCTTTAAGTAGAACTAGAATATAGAATAGCGGCATAAAAAATTCTAAATATTGATTTTAGGGAAAGTTTAAACAAGCTTTAAGTTAAATCTGAAATTCTTAGTATTCGTTATTT
Organism: Maratus speciosus; assembly: GCA_963932465.1. Classification (NCBI taxonomy): domain Eukaryota; kingdom Metazoa; phylum Arthropoda; class Arachnida; order Araneae; family Salticidae; genus Maratus; species Maratus speciosus. The sequence continues at coordinate 533,639,651 of OZ010791.1, read as the reverse complement.
CTAACTAAGCTGCGTATAAAAGTTTAGCTTTTAAAGAACATAGAAAACTCAAAGAAGAGAAAAATCTTGCCTTCAGTATTTTTTTATTCATCAAAGTATACTTTATCAGATTACGTACTGTATAAAGTAAAATCTTGATTGTTACAAATTATTTACTTTCGGGCTGTAACCAGGACAACAATTTTTTTTTCTAAAGTATAGAACTCAGCAATTTCGAGGTATGATTTTGGAGTTAGGACGTGAACTTAAACTTTCGCTCAGTTTCATACTACACTACAAATTGCCGTGTTTTTTTTTTTTTTTTTTTTTTTTTTTTTTTTTTTTTTTTTTAAATAAAAATAGAAGAAAAGTAACTTTTGCAAATATAAAATATATAATGTGAACGTTACAAAAGGTCAAACTTGGAGTTTTGAACCAAATTTCCAGTCGAAAGAAGAAAAAACAGTGATTGAAGGGAGAAAAACGCCTTGTGATAGATGTGCTTAATTTATACCTTTACGTTTAAAAATGTATACGTCATTGTGTCAGAAAGTATCAGGATTGTTCAGCAGTGCAGTTGAGAACAAGCCTTACGATGATTCTGATAAAGCCAGCTCCTACAGAAAAATGAAATTAAAAACTCGTCAAAAGCGGCCAGATAAAATTGTTAAACTGGTTTTATCTCTATTTTGATTTAATTTTTCTGGAAAAATTAGTATTTAATCTACCTGTGCCTGTAGGCCTAGTCAGCCGGGAATTTTTGCCTTTTGAAATCAAATCTAAAATATTTTTTTATATTATCCTACAAATTCTATCCATTTACATCTGTTGCGTAATGAATGTACAAAATTGAAATTAAACAATGGTAAAAAAATTATAATATACGTATATATATATATATATATATATATATATAATAAACCTATATTTTTTTACCTGTTGTCTTGCGTACTGATGCTGCTGAGACCAGTAAAGTTACAGGCATATTAAAGTCGCTCTTCGATTTCATGATGGCGTGATGGCGTTAATAATACATTCATGAAATTTTTATAAAAAAATGCTTTTGAATAGTATATGCTGTCTGTATTAATTATTATTTTTATTTTTTCATGACCTCCTTCAATCATTTTTCAGCCTTTATTTACAGTTTGTAACATTTTACATTCGCAATTTAGATTTATAATAAATTTGAAGCTCCAAAAATTTAATGATAGTTAAAATGGTGGTTAATTGAGTTACTGGTATAAGAAGTTAATTAAGTAATAGTCAATTAATTATAGTTAATTAAGTGATAATCTTTCGATAAATACTCAAGAAAGAAAAATTATCATGACTTCTTTTACTGCTGTACCCTAGTGATTCATATGATAGCATGCATTTATAATATGGGGAGCTGTAAGCCTCTAAGTGATAATATTAATCTGATAAAAAACGAAAAGAAAAAAAAATTGATTATTTAGCATTTCCGTTTATATGAAAAAAACATATATAAATATACTTATTTTCTCGTCTTGCTTTTTGAACATTTTCTATCGAATGAAGAGAATTACCACGGCTATAAAATTATCAGGTTAAAAAAATATATAAAACCGTAAAAGATGCTATCTTTTGATTTCCAACAATAAAACGCTTCAAAATTTTCAGTTGTCTCTGGAATGTGTGTCATTCTCAATACTACACTGTAAAAAAAAAAAAAAAAAAAATGTAATGTTACTAAAATTTTTCTAGGAAACTGGGATTCCAGGAACTTTTTATGTAACGGCAACAAGAAAAATTCCTGTAACAGATGCTGCTACAGAAATTATTGCTGTTGTCGTTACATAAAAAGTTCCTGGAATCCCAGTTTCCTAGAAAAATTTTAGTAACTTTACGGATTTTTTTTTACAGTGTAAAAATAACACCTATCGTAACAGCCTACCATACACTGGAAAAAAAAGTAATTATACAGATGTAAATGTACAGAAATATGTATGCTTACTAAAATTTTGTCTGTACACTCTACAAAAATGATGTAAATCTACAACACTACATTTTGTACAGTTACAGAAATCTGTAGCTTTACAAAAGAATCTATATAATTACAGTAATCTTACTAAAATTTTATCTGTAATCCGGGTTGCAGTTACATAAAAAGTTCTAGGCATCGCAGTTTCCTAAAAAATTCTTATTAAGCACGCAGATTTTTTTTTAGGTGCAAAAAAGGATCTGTTACATGCATTTTTGTTGTTGTCTTTACAAAAGACGTTTTAAGAATCCGAGTTTCCTAGAAAAATTTCAGTAACTTTACAGATTTTTTTCTTTTACAATGTAGATGAATGACGGAAACAACATAACTCATATGGATTTCTTTCGATACCCAGCTATTTTTCTTTTTCATGTATCTTGTAACTGTAATTTTTTCACCCAGTTGACTAATGAAAAGGCCTCATAATATGGCTAAATTATTATTTAATTTAATTAATAATGAAATACTGAAAAATTTGTTGCCGAAATTACATTTAAAATAGTTTCAAAATTACGTCGCCTTATCAGATGAAAATTTCCGACTGGGCGAAAAATGTCTGGACCAGGATTGGAACCAGGGATCACTTGGCTGTAGCCACCAAACTGAGCTATCCCGGGCGAATCTGGTGGAACATTTCCACCCAGCTAACCGTAACTCAGCTGGTAGAGCATTTTGCGGGCTCAGCCAAGAGATTGACTCCTGGTCCGGACATTTTTCGCCCAGTCGGAAATTTACATCTCATTCTGACAATTAATAATGTATGACTTTTAATTAATCTAGTTCACTATTGTTAAAACTTCAAATGTTCTCTATTTAATAAGGAAATACTTCAGATTATTGTTTTTTATATAGCTCGGTTAATTTTTAATATTTTCCGTAATGAGAATTGTGTTAAAATCTCCGGAGCTTGAACAGTTTTACAGATGATCGTTTTATTACAAACAAACACTGAATTATTATTTAAAAAAGTAAACTAATATAATGCATGCTTTAGTATAAAATTTTCTGTATCATAAATGCATACAGAATAAGTGAGCTATTTGCAGGTATTAAAAGAAACATGTTTTTTTTTCAATGTATTTAACTATGTAAAATACTCTAAACATTTAATAGTATACTACAAAATTAAATAGATATTATAATTATATAAAATAATTCTACTTTGAAATGAAATATTTTGAATTATAGTGTAATTGATGCAATAAAGTGTTAGTTTACTTTAAATACAAGCACTATTGCGCAATCCAAAATAGTCAATCTATTTTAATAAAGTAACAAATCGCTCCTGTGTGTGTGTGTATGTTTCCGATGGTAGGAAAATCTACCGTACGTAGAAGTCTGAAAATTTAGGTGAGGTTAGTCCAAGAAAGGTCCTGGTGCAGCTGAAACTCAGATTTTTAATTTTTTAAGGGTTGGGTGCCCTGGGCCCCTTTTAAGATTTTATGCACTAAATTGTTAATAACATGTTCCCTTTTTATCCAATCTTCTTCGTTTTGGAGGACCTTTCTCCATTTAGTTATTCTCGCCTGTCTACTTCCCGGTTATGACTCTGAATCCTTGAGGTCCTTGCAGGGCTCCTTGAAGTTTTTGTGCAAATGAATTGTTAACAAATTGCTTTCTGTTAATCCGATCTTTTTTTTTGGGGATAATTTTTCCATGTAGTTATTCTCACATTTCTACATTACGTACCACTGGAGCCCCTTACGGAAACGTAGGGCCATATCCAGAGCCCCTTGAATACCTTTCATTTTTCACCCTCTAATTTTCACACCTTCTCAGTGCATAATTTCAAAATTGATTCTTAGACTCTTTTTCTTGGACCAAAACCCTCATATTTTTACTGGGGCCCTGGGGCCATTTTGAAACATTTACCCAATATTTTGTATATTTCTTTAAATTATTATTCTAACGAATAATTCATACCATATACTTAATTTTGACTAATTGAAGCTCTAAAGCTCTATGAACTAATATATTTTAACTTTTTCCTGTTAGGCCCTGCTTTTAACTATCAGTGGCCCCTTTCGGGGCACATACTACAGACCATTAAAAATGGTCCAATTCACTGGCTTTTTTTTCTAACAACTTCTTGTGTTCTCCAGCTACTACATGAACGACAAATAAAAATTTCAGACTTCAGCTATCATCAATTTTGAATACTACTTGCTTTCTTGGTCCCTTGCTGCAGCTTTTTTAAAAATGATCCGAATTGCTTGCAATTTTTTTAACATAGTTCTAACGTCCTCTGATTAATTTAAAAATTTCTAAAAAGTATCTTTTACCAAACCACGTGCCTCTTAATTCTCTGACCCCTTGGGACCCAATACAGAGCCCTGCGAACCTTTTGAACCATAATTTGATAATAAATTGCCCCTCTTAATCCGATCTTCATATTTGGAACCATCTTTCCATTTAGTTGTTCTCCCGTTTCTATATTCCAGTTAAATCCTGCGGCACCCTAAGATCCCGTGGGGATCAATCCCAGAGCCCTTGAACATTTTGTTTGCCATGCATTTTTCACCGCCTAATTTTCTCACCCTCTCATTGCATAATTTTAAAATTGAGTCTTGGATTCTTCTCCCTAGATCAACGACCTCGTATTTGTATTGGGGACCCAGGGTCCTTTTTAAGCATTTACCCTATTTTTTTTGCGCATTTCTTTAAAATATTATTGTAATGTTTTATTCATACCCCATACTTAATGTTGACTAATTGAAGATCTAACACGCTAAGTACTAAAACATTGAAACATGTTTTCACGTAAGGGTACATGTTTTCACGTTCTCAACTATCAGTTGGCCCATTTTGGGCCCCCTATTATAGCACCTTAAAATAGTCCGATTCACTAGCTTTTTTCTGACAACTTCTTAGGTTGTCCAGCTAGTACATGAACGACAAGGGAAAAAAAAAACAGACTTCAGCTTTCACCAATTTTGAATATTAATCGCCTTCTTGGGTCCTTGTTGCAGCTTCTTTAAAAATGATCCGAATTGCTTGCAATTTTCTTTAATATAGTTCTAGCGTCCTCTGATTACTTTAAAAACTATTAAAAGGTATATTTATACCAAATTACATGCCACTTAGGTCCTTTCCCCATTGGGGCCAGGTACAGGGCCCTTGAAGCTATTGCACCATAAAATGTTAAATAATTGTCCCTATTAATCAGATCTTCATTTTGAAACCATTTTTTCATTTAGTTATTCTCTCGTTTCCATATTCCAGTTAAAATCCTGGGGCACCCTAGGGTCCTGTAGGGCCCGATCCGGGGACCCTTGCACATTTTGTGTGCCATGCATTTTCATCCCATTTTTGGAATCATTTTTCCGTTTAGTTATTCTCCTGTTTCTATATTCCAGTTAAAATCCTGAGCCACCCAAGGGTCCTGTAGGGCCAGATCTGGTGCCCCTTGAACTTTTTGTGTACCATGCATTTTCATTCCCTAATTTTCTCACCTTTTCATTGCATAATTTTAAAAATGAGTCTTGGACACTTCTCCTTAAACAAACACACTCATATTTTTGGTGGGGCCCTAGGGCCTTTTTTAAGCATTTACCTCATTGTTGCGCATTTCTTTAAAATATTATTTAAATGATTCATTCATACCTTATGCTTAATTTTGACTAATTGAAGATCCAAAAACACTAAGTACTAAAACATTTAAACATGTTTTTATGGAAGGCCCCTGTTCTCAACTATCAGTTAGACCCTTTTGGGCCCACTCTTATAGATCCCTTAAAAATGGTCCGATTCACAAAGTTCTTTTTTTCTATCAACGTCTTAGGTTCTCCAGCTGCTACATAAACGACAAAAAAAAAAAAAAAAAAAAAAAAAAAAAAGGTGGACTTTAGCTACCACTAATTTTGAATATTATTCGCCTTCTTGGGGTCTTTGTTGCAGTTTTTTAAAAATTATCCTGTCCTATCGCAAATTTCTTTCACATAGTTTTAGAGTCTTCCAGCTACTTTAAAACTACTAAAAGTTTTTATCATACCCAACTACATTCCAATTAAAACCGTGTCCCCCAGGGCCCGGTCTTCCTTTATACCTCAGATTCAACCTTTTTCGAAGATTAATCTCCTTTTTCGGTAAAAACTTATGTTTAGTCACTACTGCATAAATTAGAAATCGCGTTACTTTAAAGGTAACTTTTGATAATGGATTTTATCCATTCATTAAATACCGTGTTAATGTTAAAAGTATTTTGTGAAATTTACAGGAGGGAGCTACTTCCACCGCTTGGGGGTGCATTCTTTCCTCGGCTTCTAAGGGCCTAATTTCAATAGAAATTTCGTTCATTAACTTTTAATGACAATTCGGCTACATTCTGTATTACGAAATTTTATCTTTAACTTTAGTTACCAACATTTTCGAACATTATTGGTGCATTCTTTTTCGGGTTCTATGGACTTGGTTACTACGATGGTTTACTCACTCAACCTCGTTTTTTATTGTCTCCGGCACGTGCGGAGCACATCCGATGCACGTTGATTTAGGTAAAGGGGACCCAGGTCAAAAGATCGTGGAAAGAGGTTTGTTGGGAACACACTAGACTCTGCAGAAGGCAATTGGGGTTCCGAAAGTAGGTTCATTTAAAAGATTTTCAAAAGATATAAAATTATACAAACTGGAGTTCTGTTTAAGGTTATTATTTACAAATCCCGGGGAACGGCCGGCGGGTCTCCTAGAAACAAACATATTACAAAAAGGGACTAGGGGTAATTTAAAAATCTGTATCAGACAATGATATTCATAAAACATGAACTATTATTTTAGTCGCATTTTATTAATATTTATTATATTTTACTGCTTCAATAATATTACAAAATAATTTATAATTTCGTAGTTTTTCTTATTTATGGATTGGAATTGGATATTGTTATATTTGTTATTGATACTGGAAAGCTTTTGTTGCATATCTCATACTTAGATGAGTATCTCACATTTTGATTATATTTTCACACGCATAAAAACTAAAACTATTTCCAACTTTTCATACGCTAAAAAAAATGTATGTCAGAAATTGAAAGCTTGCAAGGTTTGACAGGTGGTAATTTTATACGAAATAATCATTGCAATTTATATATATATATTTAAAAAATAAACAAGAATAACATTTCTACAGTATAAATTCATACAGAAAAAGGTAGCTACTTGTATGTATTTAAAATGATTTGTTCTTTCCACTGTATTTAACTACTGTAAAAGATTCGATAATTTGATACAAAATTATGTTGTAAAACAAAATAATTCTTCTTTGTAATGATATATGTTGAATTATAGTGTAATTACTATAATAAATATTTGTTTACTTTAAATATAAGCACTATTTTTTAATACAAAATGATCACTATCGGATTAATTACAATAAATAGCTAGGAATTTATGAAAAAAATACATCAGACAATGGTGATCATAAAAAGTGAATTATTACTTTAGACATATTTTATTAAAATTTATAAAATTTTGCTGTTTCAATATTACATTACATGCTACGAAAGAATGAAAAAACCGGTTTAATATATTGATTTTGTGTAAAAAAAGAAAAACAAAAGAAATATATTACAAAGAAGTCCTCATTATATTTCCTGAGATTTTTTATATGCTTAACAATATCCATTACAACATTGCATTTTATATTGTTAAAACATGCTTAAACTTTGATGATTACTAAAAAATGTAACGACCTGAAATATCCGTATCAAATCTAAAAATAATTTAAATACATTTATAAAAGAATAATTCCACATTTTATGCATATTGCAAAACGTTTTTGTGATGATTCACTAAAAAATAAATTCTATACATGTTTTCATAAAAGGGAAAATACATATTTTGAAAAGAATTCAAATCTTCAAGCATTAAACTCAATAGATTTTCAATATTTTGGAATAAAGTGCAAGAATTGCATATTGTGAAAAACTGAGTTTTTAGAAGCATTTATCATGAATAGAAATCCCTTTTGAGTATAATCTGCCTCTAAAATCTGAATTCAAGAAAAAAAAAATTATGACGCAAAATCTTAAACTTTTTGTGAAAAATATCGAACAAACTATAACAGGACGGCCATTTTATATCTCTTACAGAAAATGGAAGACAAAACATATACGACGAAAAAAAATGAAATAAAATAACCAAAAGTAGATTCACATATGCTACTAAATTCCAAAAACGACGAATTTTATTAAAGTTATTATTATGCTTTAAATTAATGTCTCATCACAAATGTAAAGGTAGTAAAAAATTCATTTTTTACTTTAGTTTAAGATAACTATTTTATTCAAATACAGATGCTGTTAAACGATTTTGATACTCTCTATTATTTAAATAATAATAAAAAAAAGACTTATATTTCATCAATTCAGAATAGAGTTTAATTATTGTCTGCATTATCACAAATACTTTTTGCTTAAAAAGGTTACAGAAAAATAGACTAGGGATCGAAGACTATGTATTTTTGTATTGCTGAGAGAAGTACCTTTATCCCAGTAATAAATAAAGTGTGTAAAGCATGGTTATGATATTTATACACGTAAAAAAAATGACATAATTAATCAGTAGGAAAGAAACATCATTTCACCGAAGGAAAGGTAAGAAATACAAACCCTATAAAGGTTCATCATTTATTATCTCTAAAGTCGCGTCTCATGATTTAAAAGACAATCCACCATCCTCCAATGAACTATCCAAAAATTTTTAAACGTCTGTATCGAGATTCTAAACAAAATTATGTAAAAAAATATATAATTATGTATACAGGGTGGTTATAATTATAGTTCCACATTTAAACGTTCATAAAAGGAAAACTACTGGGCCAAATGTTATAAAACTTCGTAATAGTTTAAATGAGCGTATGGGAATTTATCTCCTGCAAAAAAAAAAAAAAAAAAAAAAAAAAAAAAAAAAAAAAAAAAAAAAAAAAAATTGGGAAATTCAAATACTTACCACCACAAGGGGGGGAGGGGGTATGGTGGTGTATGCAATATTGTTAAACGAAATCGGGTTGGGTTGATTTTTGACGGCCAATTATCTACACGAGGGATATAGGCCCGGGGGGGAGTGCCCTCCGTGGGGGTCTTTCTAAGGGAACCTAATCCGTATTAACGCATGGAAGATCCACGGCTCGAAGAAAACCACGAAAACTCCGAACGATTAGGCCGACGGGCGCGATTGGGATCGAACCCAGCACCTCCCGTCTACCAGCTTCGAGAGCAGAACCTCTCGGCCACTGGTGGGGCATTAAACGAAATCGGAGTCTGAATCTAAATTAACCTATTGTTACACGGGTTTAGCATTTTTTGTACCCTTAAGAAACATTGACTAAAAAAAAAAAAACTACCATTTCCAGACGTTAAAGGCGACAAAAGTCAAGTGCGCCATCCGTGTAATAAAATCCGTTCGCGTTCCACAAATTTAACCACAAATTAGCGATCACTCGCAAATGTGTGCTGATTCCGGAATTTGTTTTCGTACAGATCGCTAATTTGGTACTTTCATAACCTGAATTTGGCCGTAACGAAAACATAGTTTAAAATGTTTTTAATCTTTCTAAAACGAAACTGTTTGTGGGATTACACAATACCGACATTGCTTGTAATTGGATTACGGCTGGAAGAAGAGAATTAGATTTATGCAAATGCGCTTTACACGTCATTTATTTTGTCAGATAAAAGCTAGCCTGTTTTTTAGAGTTCTCATTGGTAAGAATCGACAATATCTCTAGCCTTGCTGTGATTTTATCGTTAAATTTTATTATGGGTCCGACAGCAATGAACAGCTTACTTTGAAAAGGTATCGTTCAGTAAGTGGGAGACGCCGCAGTGTTTTAGGGAAATGATGGCAAAGTTCCAAGACACGGGTTTGCTATCTGTTGCACCTGAGAGGGGAAGGAAACCTGCTTCTGTGGAAACCGAAGAGGTTGTTGCATTTGCAATGGAGGAAGCAATACTGGAAAGCACACACGGTACCTGCTTTTGCATGTCGAATGGGCGTACCATGGAGTATGGTATACAAAATTGTCCGTAAAGTTCTGCTGCAGTTCTACCCACACAAAATAAAACATGTTCAAGAACTTCAACGTAACGATCCTGCTGCAAAAGAATCTTTCGCTTTGGAATTCCTTACACGGATTGAAATGGATGAACATTGGCCATGGAACGTTTTGTGGATAGATCAGATACATATTTACCTAAATGGCGACGTCAACACCCGTACCTGCAGGATTTAGGCCTAACAAATCATTATTCTCTTAAAGTCCACGTTTGGTGTGGTATGACAGCAAGTTTCAGAATTATCAGTTACCCTATTTTACTTTATTTTATTGGTAGTTACCCCGTTTTATAACTGATATTTTTTTTTTATTATTATTTATCGGTAATATCTAAAATGTCTCTAAATGGCTGTTCTATTGCAATTTTACATTTGAGTTGGAAAAGCTAAAACTTATTTTTCTCCAAACGCAATAAAAAGTGAAAAAAATAAGCAAATTAAAAACAAAATACAGAATTTAAACGAGAAATTGTACGACTCTTAATTTTGAAATAATTTAATTATAAGTAAACTCTTTGTTATTTTCGTTTGCTTTCTTATTTTAATTTCAAGTAATTAATGTATTGCCAGCTGTTATTTTTCAGTCATTTTTCATTATACATGATATGTTACTTGCTGTTAAAATTTATGCTAAATGTAAAATTCATCTCTTAACGAAAGTAAAAGTAATCATAAGGGAGGTTTTTCGTCAAAATCATAGGTATATAATTTATAGATTTAACTTCATTGTACTAGGCGTCTGGAAAAAAACCGTACTATGATTTTTTTAAATCTAATATAATAGGAGAGTGGGGCATCAATAATCCAACAAATAGTCGGGTAAAATGAGAATATACAATTTCAGATTTAAGATTATTTTATGTTTTTTTTTTTTTTTTTTTTTTTTTTTTTTTTTTTTTTTTTAACACTTTCTAACGAAGTAGAAAGTGTTTATGGATTCGTTTTGTCTGCCTGTATGTCTGTCCGTCCGTGCTTTAACTCGATAAAATATAGTCTGATTGCCATGAAATTCATAATTGTTGGGTATCACTATGGCATATTCGCTACTGAAAACCAAATGTATCGCATTTACGGTTCATTTACAGAGACACTGAAAATAATAATGTTACATTATGGTCTTTGATGAAGAATCCTTTTCGGTGTATTGTAATGATATTAAACTGTTTAAAACATACTGAAATTTATATATATCGCTTTTACTACATGCTTACTACATACTATGTACTGTATAATATTATGCGCATATAACGTATCGTTCATTTACAGGGGCACACAAAAGAATTTGGCTTTCGAAGAAATTAAACTATTGAAGCCTATCAACAATAATTGCTGGAAGTACATTTTCAGTTGTAGTACGCGTTTCTAAATGGACCTTAAAAAGAAATGAACTGGTGTGAATAACTTCTGCTGTGCATATAAAGCACTCTACAAAAGTTCTCACGTACATTTCTGTTTATTCACGGGAATTGCTGAATGAAAATTTTCAATGGTACTATTCATTTCACTGAATTATATTTTATCATACTATGTAGTATGCATATAAATCGATAGATTATGTACAGGGCTGCAAAAAAAGCACTAAATTTATATTTTTCAAACAACATGTTATTTTTCCGACTATTGTTTGTTACAGCAAAAAATAGGTTTTCAAATTCATTATAAGTTTTCTAATTGTTTATTTAAACATCATATTTCACCCTAATAAAAATTTAAGTTTTGTTCTTATTCTTATGTGTTCAAAATTATTACATAATCTATGCTGCACGCATCATTTTTCTTTATTGATATTAGTTGAATAGAGCAGGTGTGTGGTGGCGTAAATGACAAGCACGAAAATTCTTCAGGCTCGGGAAAAATATGAATTTAATAACCGTCTAAAATATATTTGTTTTCTTTATTATAAAAAAAGCTGTGTTTATCGCGTGCACATTACTATGAATATTGCAATTATTCTTGAATGAATTAACATATTATTATTTTTTACTTTTCCACGTTGGTCTGCATCATTTAGGCACACATAAATATTTCTCTATTCAAGAATACTTTAAAAACATTAATCATCTACGTGAATTTTATAAGATAGTTACCGAGATAAAACTACAAAACACTGCTATGCACTGTAAATGAAATAATAATAAAATAATCAGAGGCAAAATATTCTTCGTACAAAAAAAAAAAAAAAAAAAAAAAAAAAAAAACCCGCTAATAATTTATGATTGCTTTCTTGTTAACTGTGTTCTGTTAGTTAGATGTTTATTTAATGTTAAGTTAAAAAGATAATTTTTTTCTTCCTTTTTATAATAACTGCTGTTTAAATGAACAGTATTTTCGAATCCAAATTTCATTAAATTGATTTAAGATACTAAGTAAAAATCAACGTTTATTTTAAGAAACTGCGAAATAATCTTCTTGAAGAATTATGTTAATTTTATACAGATTCCAAATCTTATTTATTTGCATGACCGACAGCTGCCATTAAAGAATAAATGAAGAAGAATTTTATATTATTTTACAGATGTACATTCATTACATAGTGAATAAAAATACATCACGGATTTATTTAAAATATTTAAATGAAGAAAATAATAAAATTGAGATAGAACTCCTTAAATTTTCCTTTCAAATTACAACCACTTAACAAAAGAAGAATGTAAAATAAAAAGAATTTTTTTATTCTTCATTTTTTTTTCGTAAAAGGAAGAATACTTCTATGTAATCTGTAGTTTATTGAAGACAATCAAACTGTTTAGCTAATTTTTATCAGACAAATAAAATCGATATAAAAATCTCCGAAAATTAAAAGAAGGAGGCTATTCTTTGAATAAAAAAAAACCTTATAAACTTATTTTCATATATTAAAATTCGAAAAAAAAAATATGTTCAAGCACATTAGAAATATTCTTATTATAAATGAGAAAATATAAGTGTTTGAAAGGTATTGTTATTTTATAACGTGTCAACATAGCTCTGAGTCAGAGAGGCTGCGAGTGTTTATTCATAACATTGCCGTAAGGATCTACATCCAACGAAGGAATAACTGACGCGTTGCATCATTTTAGAGAGACCGGCTCTGTTTCACAACGACCTAGAACGAGTAGAAAATCTGTCGTTTCTTTGTGACATTCTGTGGATAGATGATTCAATGTTTACATGAGGTGGCATTGCGAATGTGCACAGTGTGCATTACTTCCACATTGCCCTCACAGTACGACACGAGTGGTGCGGTATATGGGGAACCCAGATTGTTGAACTCATCTTCTACGATGAGACCCGGGTGGTCGTTGCTTGGGGGAGAGCTGCCTCTCCGACACGCATGCCGGGCGTGGTTTGGACATGATGGGGCCTCCTCTGCATAAAATAGTATCAAACGTCCGGGCACATCTGGTCACCGAATTCGGTCAACAGATCCTTGGATATTGTGGTCCGGTAGAGTGGTCACCGCGTTCTCCAGACTTGACTCTCATGGACTTCTGTCTGTGGGGTTACGTCATGGCATAGGTCTATGTGACTGAGACCACTTCTCTGGTTTATCTGAAAGAGCGCATCATCCTTGATTGTCACAAGTTTGCACACCAGCTATGCTCTAGCGTGTCCAGGGCTCAGTGCTGTCACGTATTCAGTTATGTATTGCCACCAATGGAGAACACTTTGAGCTGTATCTCTTGTACATTCCAGCGTTTGGTGTATTCATTTTTTATAGTAGACCGTTTCCTGATATTATAATAAATAATTTCATTATTTCATTCTTCGCTTTGTATACAGACCCCTAAATATTAGCTCACATTTTTAGATGAAATAACCCTTTTAGATGTTACCCCGATTTGATGATACCGGCTAAAGGTGGTTTTACCGTAATAAGGACATTCCACCCTGATTTTAATCTGGAATTACTTTTATTCATCTTTTAACTGATCTCTTAATGAAAGACAAACTCATGTGCAAATATCTCAAACTCTCAAATTTAATAGCTGTGTCAATTTTTGTAGTGTAGATTTGAAACTTTTTGTGTTATATCTGTTATAATATGTGTAAAATTTTACTAAATATAAGTATAGGAACTTGGGACGTTATATAAAGTTAGTTTTCTTAATTTTTATAAAATTGATTTTTTACTTTACCTATTACCACAGCATGAATATTTACCTCATTTGAAACGTTTTTGTAATTGGAACTATATGTCTACGACCAACGGTGGAGAAATTAATGATCGGTGATAGATAACATATTCCACCCTATATATAATTATTTAAAAATATATAATTATAAAATCTGATAAAAGCTAATTAAAAAAAAAAACATGTATGCAGCCTAATGCGGAAAATATTTCTTAGCGCACAGAGACTGATATATGAAAATTATTTGACAGATGAAAATTTAAAATGTTTAGTTACAATTAATGGGGAATAGATATGTTTATCTGACTGTGACAGAAAAAGATGAATTTTTTAGCAAAAAATTGGAGAAACATACGAATAATGTGGACTGAAAAGTTTTGCTATTTTTTTTTCGTTGTTATTTTTCTTTGATTCTCTTATGACAGAAAACTTATTAAAAAAATAGGGAAAATGTTAAAATGAACTCGTATTAGTATAAGAAACACATCTTAAAATTGCTTTCAAAGATTGCATTCCATTACATTGCCCAAACAATAATCATTATCCCATAAGCATAAGGATAGTAGAAAATCTCTAAATCTACTGCTGTTTTTTAGAAAAAAAATGAGGCTATTACATGAAAATATATATCACTCAAGTCTCCTGACGTGTTTTTGATATATTGTGCTCTTGATATTTAAAACAAGCTCTTTATGAGCGTCACCCAAAAACATTAGATAGAATCTGGAAGATTGTGGTCAAGAATGGAAACAAAATCAACCTTACGAATTGAATATTTTCAACTGAGCGAAAAAATGCCCAGGCTGGGAATCGAACCCAGATCCTTGGCTTACAAGGCCAATGCTTTTCCATTTAAGCTAACTGGGCCGACAACCAGCCGGCATATTTCGCTCAGAAAACCTTATTGGTTTTCTGAGCGAACCCCTTACCAATAAGGTTTTCTGAGCGAAATATGCTGGCTGGTTGTCGGCCCAGTTAGCTTAAATGGAAAAGCATTGGCCTTGTAAGCCAAGGATCTGGGTTCGATTCCCAGCCTGGGCATTTTTTCGCTCAGTTGGAAATATTCAATTCGTACGATAACTTTACCAATCAGTTTGATTGTGTTAAAATAATAGTTCAAAATCAACCTTGGTATGATACGAAAAGCTATTTAATCTTGAAACACGAGATATAATATGATGTTTCTATCAGATTAAACATATTAAGAAAAAAAAATTCTTATATTTTTTTTATAGATTTCTTTAGTGTCAAAATCGTTACATACATCTCTAAGCACCCTCTCTATATGAAAAAAAGATAGAGAGAGAACGAAGAAAACAGGAAATACAATTGCATGAAAAGCTCTATTTTCATTCATTAATATAATTGAACTGTATATATTTAACAGAAATGTTACTTCTCTAATTCTTTTAGTTGAGCTATTTTTTATCAATGATTAAAATGTGTGTAAGTTTTGCATTAAAAATAAGAAATGAGGTATTCAAAATTTAAACTTTATTAGTATTAAGTAAATTAATGCTAAAAAGTGATAACATATCTTTATTAAGATTGACGATCGTTTCGTCGCACCAACGGCGACATTTTCAAAATCATTTATGATAGAAAATATTTTCACAAAATTTAAAAACAATAAACATAGTAAACAATGTCACGAGACATGATGCATAATGAAAAATATTGCAAACCTAAAATTAAATTTAAATTAAATTAGCTATTTGTGAGCGTGGATTAATTTTCATATAATTTAACAAAACAATAACATGGTAAACAATGTCACGAGACAACATGCATAATGAAAAACATTGCAAAACATAAAATAAAATAAAATTATCTTGGCTATTTGCGAGTGTGGATTAATTTTGACTATTGTTATTAAAATTACATAACATCTCTTTCCAAATTTTAGGTAAATAAAGGCACACTGAATCATTGCAAATATTCTTGTTGCGTAAAAATATCTCTATTGATTCTCGGATTATGGATGGTAAATAAAATCTTGATATATAAATTAACTTGCTATTTTTAAAATCAATCTGTGACGGTTCTTCGCTGCATAATCTTGTCAAAGCTGTGAAGCAAGAACCGTTACAGATTGATTATTAATTATTATGAGATATTAATTTTTGTTCTAATTTTATATAATTTTCTCTAATGATGGCAACTCAAATTTTAATCATAACAGATATTTTTTTTTTGAGATAATAGAAAAGATTACTATTTTAAACTAATTTGGCGAGAAGTTTGGACTCCCTTAAATGTATGCTAGGAAATGTATCATGTTACTTTTCGCATAATTCAATTTGTATTTCATTATCATTTTATTTAATACAACTGAAACATTTAAAATAAATGGCTTTCATTTCTTTACATTTTTTTAAACGAAATGAAAAGAAAAATATTAGGCACAGATGTTATATACGCAACGGGGTACCTAATTGGCGCCAAAATGGCATTATTTTGGTTGACATGGTAACTCGGCTATTGTTGCTTATTTAATAATAAATGTTTATTTACTTTATTTTCTTTTTTTTTTTAAATTACATAAATTGTTTTGATTTATAGTTCATTATTTTTTTGAATATTTTCCTTAAAAAATAATAGAAAATAATTAAAAAATATGGTACTACTTAGTTATTCCGTCGACCCATTTCGCCAAATTATATAAATCCAAAACAATCGCCAAATTATACAAATTGACATAAATTTTATTTTAAATAACGAAAGAACAAATAAAATAGTATAACATTAATCCTTCTATATATATAAAAAAGTTTTGATTTGCAAATGGACCAATGGAAATCTGCGTAGATATTTCCGGCAGATCGGCATCCAATTTGAATGCTTAATCATGGACTTTCTTTGTTAATATTAAAAAAACTGTTGCATACAAAAATATGAAAATCGGTAGTATTACAGAGAAACGTTTGATAAACACGCTGATGCAGACAGTTTTCAAATCGAAGAATTCTTTTAAGAGATATTTAATGCCAAATTTGGACAAAATCGTTCCATTGAAAAAGTTTTATAGGAGCAAAAACTGTACATAGGAATTTATTTATTTTTAGATCATTTTATGCATCAGAATTTCCCGGTGTGCAGACTGCATTTAGTATTTTAATTTGACTCATTTTTTGAGGTTTTATTTCTATTTTAAATTCGAATTTTCAGCATTTCGAGAGATATTTTTGCAAAATTTAGAAAATTGTATTAATTTAAACTGTTGCCCACTGTATAAACAGCGCAAACCATAACGTTTGCTTCAAATTAAAAATTTATTTTACACGTGACTGTTATAAACAGAAAATATAAAAAGCAGGAACTCATTGAAAATTACGTTATAAAAACTGTACATACACGTTAATTTCAAAAGTGAAAGAATATTGTAAAATAATAAATTCATTAACATGCGTTAGAAGTCTTAAATAGGAGAATTTACGTCACCTTTACGTCAGATTACGCTTATTACGTAAAATGAACAAAAAATAATATTGCAAAACAGTTAAAATTTAAAAATTGCGCAAGACATTTATTTGAAGTTTTAAGATAATCATAATATTTCATTTCTAACAAAAATATTTTTACGTGAATATTAAAAAGAGAAAGAAAAAATTGGTGAAAATTACGTCAGATTATAATTGTCAGATTCAAATTATAATTCAATCTTCCGAAATCTTTTTAAAGCCGATCAAATTAGCGGGCTGTTAGAGTCTGCGGTGTCTGAACGGGGGTTGACGAGTGTAGCTCGAAGGGGCAGAGCCCCCTAGTATATATACATATTTATTTATTTATTTATTGAAGAAAAATAAATAAAAAGTGCACTTTTTAAGGCTTGTTTATTAGTAAATACTAATTTTTAGTAAAATGCGTTTTTAATAATTTTTTTTTACAGTTAAAAGCTGTTACTATTTTGTAAAAAAATATTTTAGGTAAATAATATTTTAATACCGGATGATTATTAATAGGTGCGGGGAAAATTTAACCATTCCATGAAGGCTTGCCCCTACTAATGCGTAACCTTACACACAATTACAGTGTAAGATTACAGAAATATGTGGCGAAAACTTACACCTGATAATGGGTAACATTCCAGGAAATTTAGGTGAAACCTTACTTCTACTGATGTGTAACCTTACACACAATTACTGTGAAAGCTTCCAGGCAATTGTGGTGTAACCTTACACAGAATTTGTGAAATGCTTTACAAAATTATGGTGTAACCTTACACAAGAACTGTGTAATGTTACACCAGTTATATCAGTTAGATACCACCATAAGATATTTGAGGCAGCAATGCTTCCTCCAGTTTTATGGAGCAACGTTACACCAAATGTTTTACATTGTATGAGTGGCATACCATTGGATAGGTCTTGCATAATGAACACGATGTTTCATTGGCTATTTTACAGTCAGACGCACCGTTTAAATATTACACAACCCGGAAGTTGTGTAGGTACGATCTCTAGCTTTACTGCAACTCTAACCATCATAGATATCTATAGACCTCTTTAAAACCGTGTTTATAGATAGGAACTAACAATTAAACACAACTTAAAAGTCATCAATGCAATTAAATAAAAAATAGGCAAGTAATATAAAAAATGGTTTCACTTTAATTAATCAATAATTAATTATGTCGCTTTTTATGCAGTCGTGTTAGCTCAATTTTTCAATTTAAATTTCACATGTTTCTTATAACTGCATGAAAGAAAGAAAAAAATATAACATTAATGTCTATATGTAGGTTTAACGATTCTAGTTTAACGTTTTTGTGTTTTTCAGTGATATTATAGTGAAGTTATATAGAATTATAGCAAAAATTTATTTTAATTATAATTGTCTTCTTATTATTGTTATTATTTTGAAATTTTTTGAAGAGTCCAAATTAAATTCAAAATACAGTACAATATGTATCTTTAAACTGTACAACTTACACTTATACTGCAAATGCTTAAATCATGGGACTGTAAGATTTTCATTGTCTATAAACAGATTGATATTCCGTCGCGTCGTTCGTATATACTGAAAATAGTTTATAGTGTTTAGTTTACTCAAAATTGTTCATTCCTGCAACTCTAAACACCATTTGTTATGATCAAACGGAAACAAATATAATACATAATTCTGATGTACTGTGAATATCTAACATTCTACCTTTTCTTCAAAAGTATATTTACTTGATGTTTTTCGGTTGCTTTCCGCAATTTATTACTTTGTTTTCACAAACCTTTTAGACTATAACTATAGGGTAGAAAATGAAATACCCCAAAATGTGGCTTTCGGAATTGTGCTTATACATACATATACTTTTTAATGACTGTAACTTATACATATTTTTTTCAAATAAATGATTAAGTTAAACTATGAAATGCGAAGACTTGGGTATATTATTTTCGGAAATGAGTTTTTGTTCGTCTCTTGATTAAAGGGATTGATATTATTTTTTCTGCCATTTTTTTGTGCGTCACTCTGCAATCTAAAAACAATTTGCGAATTGAACGTTAACTTCGTAATATGTTGATTACATTTTTTTTAAACACAAAATTTCTCCCATTGTTTTAACCATTTTCTTCCACCAAAAAAGCAGAAAATTGCAAAATTTAAGGTAAAATTCACTTGATATTCTTCAGTCTAAATCTGCATTTTCCCCAAATCACAGGAGTAATGCGGCATCTCTGCTGCTAATCCCTTTACCGTATTAAAAATGGAGATTTTACGATATGGCTTTCTGCAAATCACAGGAAAAATTCACAAACCTAAACTCAATATTTCCGACTATTTTCAAGGCAAAGAGTAAATGTTTCATTAAATAGCAGAACATATCTTACAATCGCAGTGTTGTTCAGTGAACTTGCTGCCTATATATTGTGTGTTTCTTTTTTTTGTTTTTCATTTCTGATTGTGTGTATTCTAGCACAGTTTGAAGTGTCAGTGAAAATGCTGTAGCATATTGTGACATTGCTTTAGCTGTACATATATTTTATGCATAAAAAATTATTTTACTCTGGTTATGAGATGATGGCCAGAGATCGAAAATCAATATTATAATATAGACAGAGAAAACCAAATTCCACATCTCGACTTTTATCATCAGTGACTTTTAACAATTACGTGCTTCACAAATACATTGTCTAGAATGGAGTGCTGGATAAACAGAAAGCACTTTCTTTGAAAGGGATATATTTTGACAAGAAAAATAAATCTGAATTTATCTTTCTTTCCAAATTTTCTTGTGTAAATAAAACGATTTCCATGATATTGTTTTATCATAATCTTCTTTCTTATCATTGTCATATGTCATGTATTTAAATTGCATAAATGATTCGAAGGAGGTGGATATGTAAGTGCAAATTGTAATTTAAGGGTATTGAAATTTGAATAAGAAATTAGATTTTTTATTAGGTGCATTAAATTAACCATTAACTTGTTTTCGGTGATCAACACATAGATTATCTGCCTTGTGGAACATCAAAATGACCTGCAAAATTCAGATTAAAGCTCTGGAAGTCCTTTCAAAACTCTGCATCACCAAGGAGCGGAAAGAAATCTTTCAAGGAGAATGCATTTGAATTCAACTGTAATTCTATATCAATAATAAACAATATATATATATATATATATATATATATGTTGCATTTTGCATCGACTTTTGTGACATTCCGGCGACACTAGTATATCTCGAAGTAAACGTAGTAGAGTAATCAAGACCAACCCTCCGTTATTATGAGAATATCGAAGTGCAGTCACGGTGGCGAATATAAGACAGGCCCCATAAACATTGAGAAATTTCCCATGGCATAATTAATAGAGTCATCGTAACTTATTTGACATCGTTTATTTCACAAAAACATATCGAAACATTTCCAGTAGCTTGTCCATCAACTCTCTTATAATCGATCATCCACTTAATAAAACTTAAGATGTTACAAGTATTAGGACAAACATATTAGAGTCGTTCACCTCAAGCGACTTAGATTTATCAAACAACCGGAAAAACGTAAAATCACTCGCTCCATCGTCAATGTAGCAGTATAAGTACTCAAATAAACAGCGCGCGGACGGATACATTATTAGTGGAGAACAAATTCCAGCAGAGAGAAGGGGAGGAACGGGACAGGAGACAGGCTACGATTCGATGGGAAGAGAAACGAACGCGTGACGGCGATAACGAAGTCTTTATGCGGCGTCAGTATTAAAACGCAATCAAATGCTGGCGGGAGGTTGCAAGTAATTGTGGGAACAGAATATCATCGAACAAATGCAAAACATTCGAAACAAAATAATTCAGTTTTAGAATAAAATGAAAAAAGTAATTTAATGGGTTTTAAGATTAGACTAATGGATTAAGGTTTTTTTAGAATAATAAAAGAATACGCAGATTTAAATTCATGAAATAAAAGACAAAAGACATTAAGATTTTATTAAAGATGGGTAAAAAAGGAAAAATATTAAGAATTTGGAATAGTTTTAATAAGATAAAAGAGCGAAATTTTTATTATTACATATATACATATATATATATATATATAATCAATAAAATTTAAAATTTATGTAATAATAATGTGATTCATTTTCCAGCAATGTTTAGCAATAGCATATTTGTTAATTTCTTCTTTCTGAATATATTGCTTGTGCTCTTAATTCGATACTGTAAACTGCACTTTGTTAGTCTGATATAAGAAAGACCACATTGACAACTTATTTTATAGATATCTCAGGAAATAGATATTTCTATAGGATATTTCAGTTTGGAGAGAGTAAGTTTATTATCAGGGGTGAAAATTATTCTGAAGTCAAATTGCCTAAGGATTTTGGCATTTTTATTTTTTTTTTTTACCTTTCTTTCCCATTTCCAGCTTTTACATCGCAAAAATCCTTAGGCAGACTTCAGGATAATTTTCAACCCTGCTGAAAAAATTACTCTCTCCAAAGTGAAAGATCCTATTGAGATATCTAATTCCTTCAGTATCTATAGTATAAATTGTATATATCGTCTTTCTTATACTGAGCAAACCAAGCACAGGTTAAAGTTTCGAATTAAAGAGCACAAGCAATATATTCTGAAAGAAGAAATTAACAAATATGCCATTGCTAAGCAATCCTGGAATATGAATCACATTTTTCATTTTAGTGCCGCAAAAATTCTGTGAAAACCCACTTCCATTCATGTAGCATTCCATACTTATAAAACCCTTTAAAATATTGTAATTTGTGATTTTTATATTCCCCCATTGTCAGATTGTTTGAAAAATTATAGAAAAACCTCTTGTTCATTAATTCTAATTGCACGTTTTCGCATTATATTTAATATATCTTATTCGCTGTTCTCTAAACTTTCTGAAATTCTATTGGCCATTAAACTTGCTCTTTGATCCGCTTACATGGCCCGTATTCTAAAATTTCCTATCGTAATTATTTTGGCTGATAAACTTTATATTTGAATCCACTTCTCTTACGTTGGCTGTTTCCTAAAATTTCCTGTAATTTTATTGGCTAATAAACTTTGTTATTTAATCCTCTTCTCCTACATATATTTCAGAAAATGTCTTCTCCGAGCAATCATATTTTGCACTGAGGATGGTACGCTATGGCTACCGAAACTAGTTTGCAACAAGAAATAAAGTGTTTTGGTGCTTTAAGCGTTATATTTTATTTATGTTATACTTCGTCAAGTAATTTCTTATTCTAATTGCCTATTAGTATTCAATTTATGTAAACAGAATATAGAATAGATAAAATAAAATAAATATGATGTTTTAACATTGTAACTGTATTTAAAGAAAGAAGAATAGAATGTAACATGTCCCATGCTTTCCTAGTCCACAGTGTCTCTTTAATCCATTCATGTTGTATACATAGTACATGGCTTATCACATCAACCATACTTCTCTTAATTATTATGAAAATAGTAATTTGTAAGAGGTCATTTTTGAAATAGATTTCAAGATTTATTTTTGAAATAAAATTTATTTAATCATGTAACTCTAAAATTAGTAGTATTTATAAAGAATATTACAAGTATTACTTTTGGTGGATGAATTTAATCAAATAGTCATACTTCTTATAAGTTAAATTAGTTTTGCCCAACGCTTTCGATTCCTGCATCATTACTTTCTTCTACATTTACAAGAAGAAAGTATTGGATTCATGAGAATTTTCCAATTCTTGTTTTCGACGAATTTACATGTTTTAGGTTTCAGAGATCCCGAAAAGCATGTTTTTTGTAAAATGTCTGTCTGTATGTGTGTCTGTGTGTGACACAAATTTTATGGGCGCTCTATCTCAAGAACTAATGCAGGGAATTTAATAAAAATTTATATTCAGTTAGTCCCTGATACAGATTGATGCTGATTAGTTTTTGGTGCAAATCCCTCAATAGGTGGTACTGCTATGCTGCAGTTTCTATGATTTCCGTAATGGCTCTTTCTCAAGAACATATGGACGGATTTTTATGAAACTTCAGATAGTCCATGATAAGAGTTGGTTTTTACTACGATTTGATGGAAATCGCCAGACAGGTGACGCTGCTATACAGCATTTTTCTCGATTTCCGCAAAGGCCCTATCTTAAGAACTAATGCGTGGATTTTCATCAAACTTCAGATCCAGTTAGTCCCTGATACAAATTGGTGCTGATAAAATTTAAGAGCAAATCACTCAACTGTTGGCGCTGCTGTGATTCATTTTCTAAGATTCCCTCAATGTCTCTATGTCAAGAACTTATGACGGATTTTTATGAAACGTCAGATTCAGTTAGTCCTTGAAATGAGTTGATATTTACTACGATTGTGTATAAATCGCCCGACAGTTGACGCTGCTATACAGCATTTTTCGCGATTTACTCAAGGGCTCTATTTCAAGAGCTAATCCGTGGATTTTCATCAAACTTGAGTTTCAGTTAGTCATTGATATGGGTTGGAGCTGACTACGTTTTTGTGTAAATCGTCCAACAGGTGGCACTGCTATCCTACATTTTTCCTGATTCCCGAAATAGTGTTATCTCAAGAAATAATGCACGGATTTCAATCAAACTTCAGATTCGGTTACCAAATTGACTTATGTTGTTAAATATTAGGTTTTGGTATATATTGTCCAACAGGTGGCGTTGCTATGCTACATTTTTCCTGATTCCCGAAATAGTTTTATCTGAAGAAGTAATACACGGATTGTAATCAAACTTCAGTTTCAGTTACGAAGTTGACTTAAATTGTTGCTTATTAAGTTTTGGTATATATTGCCCGACAGGTGGCGCTGCCATGCACTACTTTTAGAATTTACGCAATAGCTCTACTTAAAAACTAATGCCCAGATTTTTACGAAACTTCAGATTCAGTTAGAAGTTGACATAAGTTGTTACTGATTAGATTTTGGTATAAATCATCTAACAGGTTGCGCTGCTATTCTGCATTTTTCAGAAAGTATTAACATGAATGAGATAGAAGAAAGTTTTGGGATTGCCACATTCGTTTAATCTTTTTTATCGCCCACGTGCTAGAAATGTTACTTTAGATTTTGTATGCCGTAACGTTAGTTAGTTAAACTGTCTGTATAATTCAAGGTATACATCCCATGAAATTTACAAATCAGTCATCGACAGCCAAGTCAGCCATCGCAGTTTCATTTCGGGAAACTTCTATTATCATATTTATTAGCACAATTTGTAGTCACCACATATAATCGAAGAATTTGCAAGGGTTTTCGAGATTAAAAGAGGCGAAAAGGTCTATTAAATATTGTGGCACAGCTGTCACCAACCTGATAATTATATTTAATTATTTATCTATTAGACTATAAGTGATTATCTAACATATTATACTATTATATCGTTTATGAAATTATCCATAAAAGAATCATGAGAAGAAAAATCATTCCATATCCAATTATTTTCTTTCAAGATGTTGATACTGTTTCAAGTATAAAGAGAAAATAGCGTCTATTAAATGGAGAAAACAATATAAAGTAAAAAAGCAGAAGTGAAAATAAGAAAATAAAAAAGAACGACATTAACAACAAAGAATCTGAAAAACAGTAGACATAAAAACAAATATTTTACTCTACTATTAAACTGTAGATTTATTATTTGAAACAATTTTTTGGCATAATGCTCAGGAAATGCGTTTTTGTGCAACTTATTTGAGAACTAATAATGGATATTGAAGAAAAAAGTATAAATACAAATATATTATTGTTTATGTTAATGTTAGTGTTCATTTTATTATCGAGCTTTAGTTTTCTTTTGAGAATCATTAATAATTTTAAAATACAGATTAAAACACTTTGGCGATTTAAAGTAATAAAGCAGACTAAATCTGGGAATTATATTACAGGGTGTCCCATAAAAGGTAAAAATATGCTAATATTTTATCTGATGGTGATATATAGGCAATGAAAATTGAATGATGAGTTCAGAAACTTTGAAATTTTAATCGTGCAATTTGGCAGCACGATTTCGGTTATCCTGGTGAAACCGAAAATATTCTATGGGATTCATGTCAGGTGAATTTGGAGGACAAGACATGACTTGAAAGTCACTAGAAGGTTCCTCGAACTGCATCCTGACGATTTGAATCGTATGTCATGGGGCATTATCCTTTTGATAAACGCCATCACTCGCCGGAGACATTGTTGTCATGAATGGGATCACTTAGTCTGCAGAAATGTTCAAATAGCGCAGAAATGCCAGGTATTCTTCTATGGAAATTTCGTCCAAATGTGCTGCTTGAAAACATTGCCCACACCATAATACTGACGCCACTGGCTTGTCTCCGGCCAAGCGTGCACCAGAAACCATAGTTACCGTTTGAATTCGACGTTTTAGCACGCGCCCATCGATGTGATAGGTATGAAAACGTGATTCGTCGGGCCATGAAACTATCATCCATTCTTGTAATATTCAATTCCGATGTTTTTGGGTGCATTGCAGGCGATGCTAGCGATGCCGTCGGAGCAAGGATGTCACTTCGGCCACCGGCTGCATAGGCCCATACGCAACAGTTCACGCTGCACTGTGTACTGAGAAACACTGTTTGGTTCGCCACTGTTGCAGCTGCTGTTGATTTCGGCTGTTGTAGCTCTTCGGTCACGGCGAATTTTGCCTAACAATCTCCGCTCTCCTCCGGAATGAATGCACCGCGGGGAAACATCACTGGCCGTCAACTTGCCATTTCACAATCCATGCATCATTTTCGATACGTGCTCACAACGACTGCACTTAAATAGTCCATCAAACGTGCCGTTTCTGACATCCGCGTTCCCAGCCTCCCGAGCCAAGACAATTGGACCTTTATCAAAGTACGATAGATCTGCTGACTTTCCCATTATGTCGCTAATCACGCTATGTTTAGAAATACAGTGCAAGGGAGCGTTATATACTCCGACATCAGCCGCTAACGCGCAGTGATTTTGTTTCTGGGCTAGCTCATTGTTAGAAATGTAGGGTGGTCATAATCTATTGGCTCTTCGGTGTATGTATTAATATATATACACTCTCAGAAAAAACTTAAAATTTATGAAGGTTTGCTCTTCCATTTTCACAGGCAACAGCCTTATTTAATGAAAAACGGTCTCATCCACTAAAAAAATACGGTACGACCCCATACATTTTCCTCTGCTAGGGTGTAACCCTTCATTTTATTTGTGTTTCGAAAAATAGTGTCACTTAACCGCAACCGTAACATATTTTTAACTCTCCAAAAAAGCGATTATGTGATGATTATCTAACGTGCTATGTGCTATGTATCAGTAAGTAAAGTGTTACTGTGTTTTCAAGTGCATTATATCTTTGTACCGTAAAATTACGGGCTGCACAAAATGATGGGCATGGATTTTTCTTTACGGGGTGTGACTGGAAACTATGTTGCCGGCCTCTGCCCGTAATTTTACAGGGATATTTTTAGATACTTAGAAAATTATGGGTAATCCATATATTCTTGCAGTTCTAGCCCATCTGTTAGCAAAAATATGGCTCCATACATTTTCCTCCGCAAGGGTGTAACATATAATTTTAGTCGTGTTTCGAAAAATAATGTCACTTACCCGCGGCTGTAATATATTTTTTAACCTGCAAAAAAAGCGATTCTGTGATGATTATCTAACGCATACTACGAACAGTAGGTAAAGTGTTATTGTGTTTTGAAGTGCATTATAGCTTAGCCCCGTAAAATTAGGGGATGCAAAAAATGATGGGCATGGATTTTTTTTCTTTTTTTACGGGTTATGAGTGGAATCTCTGCTGCTGTCCTCCGCCCGTAATTTTACAGGAATATTTTTAATACAGGGCGTCCTAAAAAGGACTCACTGATTTCAAAATTCAATATCTCGAAGACCATGACAAATATAAAAAAATGTTGCAGAAAGTATTTGTATGATGCCAGGAGTTTTTTTTTTTTACCGTGATTCTTGAATTAGTTAGTAATTAATTATGCGCTATATTCAGGCCCGATTTTTGGTATTTCGGGATCCACTCAATACAATTTAATCCTTTTTCTGAAAGATCCAGCATATACTGTCTGAGTCCTTTATCTCTCTATACTTAATATTATAAAGAAGTAAAGTTTGTTTATTTGTAGAAGGTAAGCTCTGGAACTACCGGACCTATTCCAAAAGTAATAGTATCAAAATGATGGTGTTAGTCCAACTTAGAAAATAGGCTAAATCATATGTCCGTACCACTGGCCAAAAGCCGGTGCAGGAGCAAAAAAGTTCTAAAAATGCGATTTTTGTGTTACTTTACGGCCTAGAAATATGAAATTTGACATGGTAGTTACTTATAAGATATAAATGATCTCTAAGGAGGTTTCTTTAAAAATTCGAAATTTAAAAAGGGTGAAAATGTACGAAAAGCGGTCTAAAAAACGATCTAAATTGCGATTTTTTCGCAATCTAAGAAAATATCAATTCGATTTTTTAAACAAATGGGGTGAAAACGATGGCGACAGCCCTCGCTCCCACATAGGATATATTTTATGTCAGTGCCGCTACCCCAAAAGGAAGTGCAGAAGCAAAAAGCGTTCTAAACTACGTTTTTTGTGATACTGCAGGGGCTAGCATCATGAAATTAGGCATGGTAGTTACTTATAAGATAGAAATGATCTCTAAGAATATTTCTTTAAAAATTCGAAATTTAAAAGGGGTGAAAATGCGCGAAAAGCGTTCTAAAAAACGTTCTAAATTGCGATTTCTACGCAATCTCAGAAAGTACCCAACCGATTTCAAAAGTAATTGTTGGAAATTGATGATGACAGACTTTCCTGCAGTATAGGATCTATTTCATGTCAGCGTCACTACCACCTTGCGGTTGTATTTTAAGACAAGTTCTAAATTGTGATTTTTGTGATACTGAAGAGGCTAGCAACTTGAAATTTAGCATGGTAATTACTTATGAGATGTAAATGTTCTCTGAAAACACCTTTTTTAAAAATTGGACATTAAAAGGGTTGAAATTAACGAAAAGCGTTCTAAAAAAGTCTAAATTGCGATTTCTACGTAATCTCAGAAAATATAAAAGGATTTCAGAAGTAATGGTTTCAAATTGATGGTGACAGTCACCGCTCCAACATAGCCTATATTTTACGTTGTTGTCACTATCATCTGGGGTTACAAGAGCAAAAAATGTTCTAAATTGCGTTTTTTGCGGTACTGAGGGGGGAGGGGTCTAACATTTTAAATTTGGAATGGTAATTACTTCAAAGATGCAAATGCTTTCTAAGAATTGTCGGAAGTAAATTCCAAATTTAAAAGGGTGAAGTGAAGGAAAAGCGTTCTATAAACGTTCTAAACTACGATTTTTATGCATCGTATGAAATACGAAACCGATTTTAAACATAATGGTTTCAAATTGATGGTGATATAACCTACTGAAAGTTAAGCTATATTTTGCGTCGGTGCCACAACTCCTAGAAGGTTGCAGGAGCAAAAAACTCTCTAAATTGCGATTTCTGCTAGAATCTTTAAATATAGCCCGGTAGATACTTATAAAATATAAATGTTCTCTAAGAACAGTCGAAAATAAATTAGAAATTAAAAAGGGGTGAAGTGAAAGGAAGGAGCGAAAAGCATTCTAAAAGAGTCCTAAATTACGATTTCTATGTAACCTCAGAAAATAATAAACCACAGATTACAAAAGTTATTGATTGCGCATCAAGAGTTATGGGCCTTGATCCCATACGAGCTATATTTTATGCCAGTGTCGTTAGCATCTGGTTGACAGGAACAACAAGAAAGCCTTTAAAAACATCTAAATTTCGTTATAGAATGTAAGGAAATACCAACCAATTTCAAGGTTAATGTTGGCAAATTAATGGTGACAGTCACTGTTTCAACATTCTTCGACACATTTTATTTCTATTCTGTTTCGTCATTTTATGTTGGTGCCACTATCACCAAACAGGTGGTAGACTGTTAGACAAGAAGCTTTTAATTTGACATGATGGTTAATTTTAAGATGTAAATGTGTTAAGACGGTTTCTAAAAAATTCAAAACTTCAAATAAATACTAAAATTAGAGTATGAAATGAGCATAAAAGTTTCAAAATACTTTCTAAACTATCCTTTAATTGGAATTAGTTTTAATTATTTTTATTAATTGAAATCTCATTTCTGTCTATTGACTTTTATAATGAAGTTTAGTCAAACTGTGGTTTAATTTGTAATTTTTGAATTATTCCAAAAAGTGTTCTTCTAATAAATAATAGTCATGCAAATATCACTTGGCATATTTCAACTATTATGCGAGCAAAGCCGTGGGATTTGCTTATATCGATAGAATTGTTTATATAAAATAATTTTACATTAATGCAAATTTTAAGTTAATTTTTCATATTTGCATTATTTTATACATCTCACATATTCTGGCGTATTACGCGCAACGCATTGGATTCCTTCCTCGGTTATGCAAGGGTCGAGGCGCTTCTTGAAATTCTTCATAATGGTCGCTACAGTATATTTTTGGCGTGATTTCACCCGACTCTTTTTCCAGACCACGTTTCAGGGAATTCAGAGACTTGTGCTTGATTGCATAGGCTTTTTGCTCCAGGTTACCACAAAACAACGAAGTTTATTTAGGAGGGTGGTGAGGGGGATGGTTGCTGAAGGAATAAAGGATTAACTTTTGTACACCACGTTTTTCAACAAAACAGTGAATTAATATCGCTGGAAATAGGCATTGAACAACACAACAGCACAAGGAACATGAATCTAAACTACTATTATAAAGAGATAGAAATTGTTTATTTGTAGGAGGTAAGCTCTGGAACTACCGAACCGATTCCAAAAGTAATGGTCTCAAAATGATGGTATTGGTCCAACTTAGAACATAGGCTATATCTTATGTCCGTGCCACTGGTCAAAAGGGGGTGCAGAAGCAAAAAACGTTCTAAAAATACGATTTTTGTGTTACTGAAGGGCCGGGAAACATGAAATTTGGAATGGTAGCAACTTATAAGACACGAATGATCTCTAAGGACATTTCTTAAAAAGTTCGAAATTTAAAAGGGGTTAAAATGCGCGAAAAGCGTTCTATAAAACGTTCTAAATGGCGATTTTTATGCAATCTCAAGAAGTACCAAACCGATTTCAAAAATAACGGTGTCAAAATTATGGTGGCAACCCTTCCTCCAACATAGGCTACATTTTATGTCGGTGCCACCACCCCTAAAAGGGTGCAGGAGCAAAAAAACGTTCGAAATTGCGATTTTTGTGTTAATGAAGGGTCCAGATACATGGAATTTGGCATGGTGGTTACTTATTAGATATAAATGATCTCTAAGAACATTTCTTATAAAATTCGAAATTTAAAAGGGGTGAAAATGCGCAAAAGGGCTTACTAAAAAACGTTCTAAATGGCGATTTTTATGCAATCTCAAGAAGTACCAAACCGATTTCAAAAATAATGGTGTCAAAATGATGGTGATAACCCTTGCTCCAACATAGGCTACATTTTAAGTCGGTGCCACTACTCCTAAAGGGGGTGCAGGAGCAAACAAACGTTCGAAATTGCGATTTTTGTGTTAATGAAGGGCCCAGATACGTGGAATTTGGCATGGTAGTTACTTATTAGATATAAATGATCGCTAAGAACATTTCTTAAAAAATTCGAAATTTAAAAGGGGTTAAAAGGCGCAAAAAGCGTTCTAAAAAGCTTTCTAAATGCCGATTTTTTCGCAATCTCAGGAAGTACCAAACGGATTTAAAAAATAATGGTGTTAAACTGATAGTCACAACCCTTGCTCAAACATAGGCTACATTTTATGTCGGTGCCATTGCCCCCCAAAGGGGTGCAGGAGCAAAAAACGTTCGAAAATGAGATTTTCGTGTTACTGAAGGGCCTAGA
The DNA here is from genome assembly GCA_963932465.1 of Maratus speciosus. Taxonomy (NCBI): domain Eukaryota; kingdom Metazoa; phylum Arthropoda; class Arachnida; order Araneae; family Salticidae; genus Maratus; species Maratus speciosus. The sequence continues at coordinate 533,608,181 of OZ010791.1, read as the reverse complement.
AATGTGAAATTTAGAATGGTAGTTACTGATAAGATATAAATGATCTCTAAGAACATTTCTTAAAATATTCGAAATTTAAAAGCCGTGAAAATGTGCGAAAAGAGTTGTAAAAAACGTTCTAAATGGCGATTTCTACGCAATCTCAGGAAATATAATTTATATTTTACGTTGATGTGACTAACCCGAGGGGGTTACAGGAGCGAAAATTGTTTTAAATTGCGTTTTTTGTGTTAAAGAGAGGGTAACATTTTAAATTTGGAATGGTAATTACTTCAAAGATGCAAATGCTTTCTAAGAATTGTCGAAAGAAAATTCCAAATTTAAAAGGATGAAGTGAGCGAAAGGCGTTCTATAAGAGTTCTAAATTACGATTGTTATGCAATCGTATGAAATACGAAAACGATTTCAAACATAATGGTTGTAAATTGATGGTGATAGAACCTGCTCAAACATTTAAGCTATATTTTATGTCGGTGCCACAACCCCTAGAGAGTTGCAGGAGCAAACAAATTTCTAAATTGCGATTTCTGCGGTAGTGAAGAGGCTAGAAACTTTAAATATAGCAGGGTAGTTACTTATAAAATATGAATGTCCTCTAAGAACAGTCGTATATAAATTCTAAATTAAAAAGGGCTGAAGCGAAGGGAAGGAGCGAAAAGCATTCTAAAAGAGTCCTAAATTATAATTTCTATGGAATCTCAGGAAATAATAAACCGATTACAGAAGTTATTGGTTGCGAATCAAGAGTGATAGTCCCTGATCCTATACGGGCTATATTTTATGCCGGTGTCAGTACCACCTGGTTGGCAGGAACAACAAGAAAGCCTTTAAAAAGATCTAAATTCCGTTTTCTATAGAATATTAGGAAATACCAACCGATGTCAAGGTTAATGTTGGCAAATTAATGGTGACAGTCTCTGTTTCAACATTTTTAGAGACATTCTATTTTAACTCTGTTTCGGCATTTTATGTTGGTGCCACTAACAACAGAGCGGTGGTAGACTGTTAGACAATAAACTTGGAATTTGACATGATGGTTAATTTTAAGATGTAAATGTGTTAAGATGGTTTCTAAAAAATTCGAAACTTCAAATGAATACTGAAATGAGCATAAAAGTCTCAAAACACTTTCTAAATTATCATTTATTTGGAATTAATTTTAGTTCTTCTTATTAATTAAAATCTCATTTCTGTCTGTTGCACTTTTATAATGAAGTTTAGTCAAACTGTGACTTAATTTGTAATATTTGAATTATTCGAAAAAGTGTTGTTCTAATAAACAAGTAATATAAAAATTTTGTTTTTAAAGTCAATTGCTACTTAGGTTATCAAAAAAAAATAATAATAATAATATAATCCCTTAAGCTAATGTTATTTTTTTTTTGCATTACATTATCTCAATTTGTCGATTTTCTATAAGCAAGTAGGTTTACAATGGAAGTCTATGAAAATTTGGCGAAATATTAGAGATATCGCCAAGTTGACGTCACATTAGGCGACTCATTTTTGTCACCAAATTTGGCGACGAACTTGGAGGTATTTGGTGACAGAACAGAGTCCCCCTATGGGAACCCTCTTTATAGATATGAAGATGCATTAAATGATTCAATAACCAATGGCCGCCATTTTGTCTCCCATGTAAAACTAAAATTAATTAATTAAAATTTATTTAATGAATTAATATTTGAAAAAACTGTATTAGCATCAATTGTCATCCAGGACACGTTAAAAAAAATTATATCAACTTGATAGGATGAATAATAAGTATTTTATTAACGATTGAAAATTTGAACAAGATATATATATATATAAATAAATAAATATAGGGAGAGTGTGAACTAATACTAGGAATTGAAAAATAGTTATGCAAATATCACTTGGCATATTTCAACTATTACGCGAGCAAATCCGCGGGGTTTGCTAGTAAAACAATAATTTAGCTCAAAATCGCGAAAAAAAAAAATTAACTAAATTGACATTTTAATCATGTCACAGTATTTATGTGTTACCCTGTATATTCGCGTATTACGCAACCCTTCCTACAAAAAAAAAAATAAATAAATAAATAAAAAACTCTGTGATATATATAAAATTAGAATAAAATAAAGTGCTATGAAAATTATAATAACTAGTAAGAACGTGAAAAAAAATTCAAAGCAAAGTGTGAACGTACGAAAAGTACTATATTTATTAACGTTGGTTAATTTCACGAGCTTTAGAGATAATCTGGTTCCATTACTTTTCGGCTGGAATCGTCAAACGAAAACGCCTTTATTAGCTTTACAATAAATCCGGTTTCATTACTTTCTGAACAGAACCTTTAAGTATGGTTTTATGAGCTTTACAATCAATCTGGTTTCATTAATTTTCTACACACTATTTACTTTCTTAGGCTGAAACTATTTCCCAATTTTTTTTTACTGAAACTTTTTTAGATCGAGCTTTTCTTTTCTCTGTGGTTCCGCCAGCTTTTTCATATGTAATACTTTAATTAGTCATTTTTTTTTTTTTTTTTTTTTTACAAAAGTAGTCTTTCTTTTTCGTATATGTAAATCAGAAACAATTCTTTGATGTTGAAATAAAATGTTTTGGCTTGGTGTCTCTCTTTTTCTTCATTTTATTTATTATTTATTTGTATTTTAAATGAAATGATTAAAGTCATGTTTTAAATGCATTTAAAGTATGTAATTTACATGTATGTATTTTAAATGAAAATAATACATTAAGAAAGATGTCGATAAGAACCATATTTGGCGATTTATCAACTGCGCCCGTTTAAGTGCTTTTTGTTTACCACGTTTCTATTACTCCTTACGATACTTCCCTGTTACATGGGCCTTGGTGCTTTTTAGATCACAGGCTATTAATGCCTGAGAGCTAATGTACCCGCTGGTTCTGTAAATATCTAACGCGATATATCTTGATAAAAATATTCCATTTGCTTCAATTTTCTTTCTATGTTCATTCTGATAAGGCGCTTCCTGGATTAGTTTTGGGGGCGTTCTAAAAACATTTTAAATAGCGATTTCTTTGCAATCTCAGGAAATATAAACCGATTTCAGAAGTAATGGTTCCAAATTGATGGTGACAGTTTCCTCTCCAACACGTTTCACATTCTTGTCATACCACCTGGGGGTTACAGGAGCTAAAAATGTTCTAAATTGCGTTTTTGTGTTACTGAGGTACATTTTAAATTTGGAATGGCAATTACTTCAAAGAAGAAAATTCTTTCTAAGGATTGTCGAAAGAAAATTCCAAATTTAAAAGGATGAAGTAGGCGAAAAGCGTTCTATAATCGTTCTAAATTAGGATTTTTATGCAATCGTATGAAATACGAAACCGATTTCAAACATAATGGTTTCAAATTGATGGGGATAGAACCTACTGGAACATAAGCTATATTTTGTGTCGGTGCCACAACTCCTAGAAAGTTCTAGAGCAAAAAACTTTCTAAATTGCGATTTCTGCGGTACTGAAGATGCTAGAAACTTTAAATATAGCACGGTAGATACTTATAAAATATAAATGTCTTCTAAGAACAGTCGAAAATAAATTCAAAATTAAAAAGGGGTGAAGCGAAGGGAAGGAGCGAAAAGCATTCTAAATCAGTCCTAAATTGCGATTTCTATGGAATCTCAGGAAATAATAAACTTATTACAGAAGTTATTGGTTGCGAATCAAGAGTGATATTCCCTGATCCTATACGGGCTATATTGTATGTGGTGAAACTGCCACCTGGTGGCAGGAACAACAAGAAACCCTTTAAAACATTTCAATTCCGTTTTCTATAGAATATTAGGAAATGCCAACCGATTTCAAGGTTAATGTTGGCAAATTAATGGTGACAATCTCTGTTTCAACATTTTTCGAGACATTCTATTTTAACTCTGTTTCAGAATTTTATGCTGGTGCCACTAACACCAGAGTGGTGGTAGACTGTTAGTCAAAAATCTTAGAATTTGACATGGTGGTTAATTTTAAGATGTAAATGTGTTAAGATGGTTTCGAAAAAATTCAAAACTTCAAATGAATACTGAAATGAGTGTATGAAATGAGCATAAAAGTCTCAAAATACTTTCTAAATTATCATTTATTTGGAATTAGTTTTAGTTCTTCTTATTAATTAAAATTTCATTTTTGTCTATTGCACTTTTATAAGGAAGTTTAGTCAAACTATGGCTAACTTTGCAATTTTTGAATTATTCCAAAAAGTGTTCTTCTAATAAAAAATAGTTATGCAAATATCACTTGGCACATTTCAACAATTATGCGAGCAAAGCCGCGGGGTTTGCTAGTCTATTATAAAACCTTTTGAAAGTATTTGGCCTATTTTAATCATTGTTTTGATTTAGTTTCAAACATTCGCTTTGTTTTCCAAATTTTCTGATTAATTTTGACTCTATGACTCATAAATGTCAGCTCCCAGAATTTCCCCTGTATGTATGTATATTTATTTCGAAGTATATTTTTTTATGAAGTGGACACATTATATCACTCTTAAATTCGTTTTATCGTATTTTCCTAATTTTGTTTCGCTGAAAAAAAGTTTGTTCTTGTGGTATTTCCTTTGTCAGTCTAATTAGATTTGAAAACGGTATATATTTGTAATTCTGTCTGTTTTCCTGATATAATAGGGTGTAAGTTTCTAAAACGTGATCACTAATCACGAAATTTAAAAACAGTATTACTGTATAATGTACTAATTTATGTATTATATTAGTTATTGTATTGCTAGAGATTTTTTCTCCTTTGCATACACGACAAGTTTTAATACATCATCACTTCTGCGCATCAAAATGACCAATATTTGAAACGTGAAAGGGGATAACAATAATGTTTTACCACAGTAACACGCGGTTGGATAGAAACGACATTTTGATGGAAATAAGTATATATCAGCTTCGTAAGCATTTTCCCCTTTCAACAGATATTTTAAGTGAAAAACAAAATGCGTCACTCTTATCTAATACTAATATTTGGCTTATTTAGTTACAGATTAAAGAAATTGAAAAGTAAAATATTCAGAAATTGTGTTATATATTTCCATACAAATTTTCTAAATATGCAAAACTGACAATAACGTAAGAAGCAAATAACCTGCTTTATATATTTTTCTTGTAAATTACTTATTTCATTCATAAATAATTAAAAGTGTTTTATGCTTTTATTATTAGGAATAAATAAGGAATGAAATAAAGTTTTTTATTTGGGACGGATAAAATCATTTAACAACAATTATTGCATAACATGTAGATTCCGATAAGAATAAAACTTATTGTGTTTATAAATAAAGGATTTTAATATTATTTTTATTAAACTTAAATCAAATTAGGAAAATGTAAATTTTAAATCTACAGCAGGTTATACTGAAAAAAAAATCTCCGAATCGAACAAATTACAATATATATTGAGTAAGCGAAAATCGAAAATTTGTATATTATTTTGAGTATGTAGGAATATTTTTCAGTGAAGAAACTGTCGAAGAAAATGAATGGGATACTTGAAAATACAAGTGTTCAGAGCTATTTCTCAGAAAAATGAGACAATCTTAAAGTTTTCCTTACGTGAAATAAAAATAAATCCTTACTATTGCCATCCCATTTTTCTAAAGAAATGAAACTTTTATCTATTTAAAGGATAAAGGAAACATTGTTATGTTCAATAAAAATTTTAAAGACAAGGGGATAAATGTTAGCTTCCGGGGTTATAGAATATAGCTGAAAATCATCATATATAATTTTGCTCTTAACATCTTTTTTTTTTTCTACAAATAGTAAAGGTATAGCAATAAATGGTGTATTTTTCAAATATCAAACATTGCGGCGAGAACACCTTACATTGATTTATTTTTTCCTTTTATTAATTATAATTGATTTTTTACATGATCTATGTATATTTAGAATGCCCTTTAACAATACAGTAGTACCCCGACTTACGTCCCCTCGACATATTTCACTCCACATTTATGTCGTCTGCTCTGGAAAAAAATTGCCTTAATTAAGGCTCACTTTGAACTTTTTTGAAGACTTTTGGATCTGGGAAGAGAAAATTTCCTCCAACAATCACGTGGTATTGACAAATAAATAAAAAAACCTCACTAGGAAAAGCTTAGAAAACTCACTCTGGTGTTACAAAATTCTTCTAAAAGAAAAAAAAAATGTCGGTTTAATCTTTATTGCAAGATCTTTTCATATCTTCAATTGTAAGTTAACAACTTATTGATTTAATCCAAATTCTTTTATCTAAATGCATTTTTGCTTGTGCTAAATGTATATAACATAATATCTATGTACAAAAGAATATGTTCTTTAGATTTCGGGAAAAGTTTATTCTTATCCAATTTTGCTTACCTAAATGTACCTCGATTTATGTCATTTTCGACTTAGGTCGCTGTGCTTGTACCGAATTGCTGCACTAAGTTGGGGTATTACTGTACTAAAAAACGTATTTAAATGAAAAATAGCAATAATGTGTTTAAATAAAATTTCGAAATTAATTAAAAGGCCTACTTTCGTATTGTCCTCGCGCTATGAGTTAGAAGTCGAAAAAATAGCTAATTACCTTCAGCCTTTTTTATTCTGTTAGCTTCAGTGGTTTAGGATCGTATTGTTCAATTAGGTATCTTAAATTCGTGATTTATTAAAAAGAAATTGTTTTATTTATTGATTGATGAATATTTTAATTTCATTATGGAAATAAGCTGGAAACAAATGATGAACTATTTTTACTAATTTGATTGCAAACGTTTTTACATTTCCTAACCATCTGAACGCGATAGAGATATATTAAAAAAATTAATGCTTGAAAATTATTTTAAAAACTGCAAAAATTGAATAAATTTCTAAACGGTTTTCAAATAAATTGCATTTGAAAGTACATTTTTTCTCATTTGTTCCCATTCGACGATGTGAAAATTAACAAGTTGGAAATTGCTCGACAAACGTATCAAATGAGGTGCGTTCGTACTATAACTAGTTTTATAATTATTTTTTGCACCCCATATTGTACTGAATGTATAATATTTTGAAATTCATTAGTGCATAATCTGTAACATCATTAAAATGCACTTGCAATAATTTTTTTCCCATTCCCCGTAATGTAACAGAACACTTTTCACTGTCCCTGTAATTAAACTATATATCCGATTTTCATAAAATTTGAAATGGCTTGACAAAATTTTGCAACAATTATATATTTCAGACCATTCGGAAGGTTTTAACACCATTAAAATGCACTTGCAATAATTTTTTTTCCCATTGGCCGTAATGTAACGGAAAACTTTTGACTGTCCCTGTAATTTAACTATACATCCGATTTTCATAAAATTTTAAATGGCTTGACAAAATATTGCAACAATTATATATTTAAAATTTCAGACCATTCGGTTGGGTAGTTTTCGCTCTGTTATATGCGGACAGACAGACAGACGGACTGAACGACGACTATAGGTGCTACGTATTTATATAATTAAGAACACATTTAAAAATGGGCGGTATTTACATGCTTAAAAATTTGCAATAAAAGTTCATACAAGTTAAATTTAATCGTCTGCTACGGCCACCGTCAAAAGACGTAATGAAATAGTCGGATTATAATTGAAAATGAATTATTAATACGGAATATGTATTTCTATTTGCGATTTACTAAAAGGAAAAATTACGCCTCAAGCATAGATTGTCAACAACTTTGCAATATTTTCAATGTAATATCTTAAAAAACGCAAAAAAAAAAAAAAAAAAAAAAAAAAAAAAATGAAAGCGATAATTCGGCATTACTGTTCATAGACCGAAAAATATAGGAATTATTTTGACCCCCCCCCTATACATTAGCTTCATATTTGCGATAAAACTTCGTTCATCTACAAAACGCATATAACATTAAAATTTCTCATTTAGCAATTGCTGTCAGCATGCGGAAATACACTAGAATAATTTTGTACACCTCTATATATTATCTAAAGATTTTCTGAGACGCCTCACCTTAATTTAAATTTGAATTCAGGGAAAAAGGCATTGTAGAATGTGGGAGCAGAATAAACATTGTTTTTGTAAATGACTCATTGAACTTCGACAACATATTGGTTTCTGAGTTTTCTACAAATAAAGAACTATTTTCGGAATCATGGGTCACTCGAAAGAAGTTATTGTATATTTTCGTTCGAAGTGATATTATACTTTCGTAGTTTAAGAAATATTTGTCTTTTATTAGAGTGTACAAAAATATAATGCTGCTTATGAAACCTTCTAAAATACATATGTGGATTGTTCTTTTTAAATTAAGAATAAACCTAGCTACGTTTGCGTTGCCTTTATAGCCATGGACGTGGAACTTTCATAAGATTCACATTAGTTTAAAAAGTATGTTTTTAATATATGTTAGGAATTATTCATTACTATTGTTTGTAAAGATTAAGTGAACAATTTTACAATTTTCAAAAATTAAGCTTTTTTTGTTTGTTTGTTTGTTTTGAGTTAAGGTATGTGACTGCATTCGGGGCACTTTCTTTTTTTAAATATCACAGTTTTAGTTGAAACACGGAAATAAAACTATGAATAATTGAAGTAATTTTTTAATGGAATCGTAATTGACTTTTCAAACTTCGGCAATATTTAGTCAAATTTTAGTATAGAATAGCGTTTATGCTAAATTTTCTATAACGAAATCCATATAATATATTTCACTTTTTATTTTAACAATATATTAGGAAACTACTTACCTGTGTTATGAAGCAAAAGATTTGCAATACCTTATAAATTTACCAACATATACCAAATTTTGTATACAAAACATGTTTTTGTTTTATTTCAATGTGTTTGTTTCTATAAAAATAGCTCTTTAACTTATAAAAATTTACAAACTATATTTCGCTTCATAATATACCAATAGATGAGCAGAACCTTGTGACAAAATTTTATTTCAATATCTTAAAAACTTTTTATGAAATGAGGTTTCTCGTAAACGTAAATAATGAAAAACGTAGTTTTCTAGAAAAGGCAAATTGATAATTTAATATAGCACAAAAAATTATGTATAAAGTTTGCAACTTTAAAATCCACCATATTTGTATGTTATGAATTGTTTACCTTTAGACAATAGCCATAATTCATTTCACCATAAATGTTTTGTTTACCTTTGTGAGGCTCTTTAAACTTCCGGTTTCAGAAAACTCATTTCTGGTTTATATTTTGGGTTGCAACTTTTCTTCTAATTACACATGCCTGCGAAATTGAAGTTTTTGAAAAATACAAGAGAAATTTTCGCTGATTTTTATGTTATCTGGTGTGCTGATATCGAAAATGACCTCCAATTTTTCCCATCACGTCAGATTTTTTTGTAAAATCGATATCGATATATATGCTAAAATGTTATTTGAAAAGGAATTCTTTCAAACAATTTTGCATGTACTATCTGTCAACAGTGGTTTTTATCCATTTAAATCTGTGTAAAATAATAGATTCTTGGGGAGAGTAATTGATTTTTCAGTAATCGATTATTTTTTATATCCATGAAAATCACTTTTGTGAGACGGCGCGAGCTGCTTCTGGTCGAGAGAAAAACAAAAAGTTCCCTTGAGTTTAAACTATTTACGTTAAATTATGGTGCAGTTTCTAGAAAAAAAATCATCAACATACTATTTTAATTTGTTTTTATTAAGGTAGCGTACATAAAATATACGATTAACTAAGACAAGCAAATATTACGTATGTGTACATGAAAGTTTCAAAAACATTTTATACTGAGCAAAGAGAAAAAATATTTTTAAGTACGTACTTTTTTTCTTTGAAACTTCTTTTTGACGTTCTTCTTTTATATTCAAGATCAGGCCTATCTCGTGTTACCATCCAACAGTAGTCGTCTAGAAAATTCTTGTGCCGTCTTCCTTGATATTTGCGCCCCATATATTTTGATGTCCTGATGGAACGTTTTATCTTGTTCTTCGCTGACTGATCCTAAATTTTCGGAGTAAAATCCACATGTGAGTGAAAGCACTGTATTTTGACACTCATGGAGCAATTTTCAGACATATTCATTACAATTAGTTTATAGTCTGAATACTCGTAATTGCATAGAAATTTACTGACGACATCTTTGAAGGCAACTGAAGCTTCTTTTTCTTTTGTTGTCCTTCTTCTCTCAAATTCTTTATCCTTCACAAGCCTGCGATATCTGGACCAACAAAAATTTCCTCTTGCAACTTGGCTTCGGATAAACCTGGAAACTTTTTGCACAGGTATTTGAAACAACCGCAATCTTTTGGAACAATACAATTTTTGGCTCAACTAAGCTGTTACGAATCACATTCTTGGGGCCTGTTTAATGATTTTGTCTTTCCAGCCATTCTTTTTTGACCCAGCGTTGAGTCTTATCATGTCTGTTCCACTCGCAAATGAAACATTGGTACGTTGATCATGAGGTCCATGAGGAACGGGGGCATATGTCCGATGAAATTTTCATAAAAATCCAAGTAAAATTGAATTTTTCAAGAAAACATGACGTGATACAATTTTTTCATTTTTTTTTTTTTTAATTTAGCACCAAAAAATACATCAAGTTCAGCTATCAATTCTCTTGTATTTTTTTCATCGCAGGCCTGTGTTATCGCTGAACTAAAAAATGTCATTTTGAGAATCCTAAATATTTGAACTTTAATTAAAAAAATAAAAATCGAAATTTTTCACAAAATAGCCATTTGAGGGTAGGCACATACCATAATATTATTGGCAAAATTCTACATTCAAAATATTGATGCAAATGATATGTGAAATGAAAACACAATAATGAAGTTTGTATATTATGCTTTTTAAATTAAGAATTGAAACATATCTAATTAAAAAATATATAATCTACAAACTCATACAATGCATTAATATTTGTGATTATTAATATGCATATATATATATATATGTGTGTGTGTAGTTTATTTTTAATAGAAGCAGCTGAGAATCCATCATATATCAAAATTGTTGAACTGTAACTAAGTTATTTTAATCGATTTTTGTTAGATTTCACGTTGCAGATAATACATTAAAGTGAGATTTTTCTTTTATAAATTCTTTTATATTACGAAATGTTTGAGAAAAGATGGATAACGGGCCATGAAATAAACAGGAATTTAGAAAATATAGTTTAAATTGATGATGTGTGAACTAAATTATGAAAGCACCAGGAAATATGTTGTACGAGTACAATAATTTAAAGAAATATAGAAAATATGATTTTTAAGTATTTATTTAGCATATATTTTTATTCCATGCACTCGAGATTGCAATTTATTCTATGAAATTGAATTAGAATGCAGTAGTTTTACTATTAGATATCATAAGTTTGATGATGTAAATAATTATATAAATCCATTATGCTTTGTATTTAAAAACATGTGATACTGATACGATGGTTCAGTTAATGATAACTAAATTTGAAAAATTATTATAAAAATGTAAAATATATACATATATTAATTTCACAATTTTTGTAATTGATTAACTATGACTTTTAGACTGCAAATATTGATTTTAAGTTTCCGAAATAATACTTTGAGTTAAACAACGTGAATTTTAAACATGCCGATAGGAAGAAAATAGTGATTTGATCAGAAAATTAAGAGTTTTAAAGATATTCTGTTGCAACTGCCAATAATAACATGCGAAGTTCTAATAATTAATTTTATATAAGTTTGAAGAATTGCTAACAAAATAATATGCAAATGTAATATACAAATGGCATTTAAAAGAAACAAGTATACTAGAATTTACCTGGAGTATGTTTGAAACAAAACAGTATGTTAAGGATACTGCCTTCTTTCGACGCACTTTTTTGAATGATGCATTATATTGGAAAGAAAATTGTTTTTAGTTAATTGTTGTTTAATTGTTTTTAGTGATTTACAACTAGAAAAACAGGTAATTTTATTTTCTCTATAGCCTGTCCAAATTTTTAAGAACTCGCAATTTTGAACAGAATGGTGATGATTTTTTACGTTTACTTCAACAACTTTACTGTCAGTTCAATATTATTTCTGTTGTCAACGATATTTTTTCTGTTTTAACATCATTTTTTTTCTATGCATTTACAAATCACAAAACAATAAATGAGGTATCATTCGAAAGTTTTTTTAACCAACTCCTGACATGGTACACTTACTTTCGTTAAAATGTATTTATGATTTAAAATTGCAGTTAATTAAAAATAAAATTAGCATAGTATTCATAAATGAAATGAAGGTTTTCCCAAATCATTGTTCAAACTAAAATGAAATATCGCTTCATATCATGCTCAACAATATATACGAAAAAATACCTAGTACGAAAAAGATAAAGTGTGAAGTATACGCAAGCGTTTATTTCATAATCATGATTTCAAAATTTAAATTGAAATGTATAGAAGAATAGGTGCAATCGATAGGCTGAAGCAATGCTATTTTACATGTAGCCTAAAAGCTACATTGTAAAAACATATCTCGCAAATTGACAGGAAACAGCTGTCAATTTTGGCGCCAGAGGAAAGCCGTTTAATTTATAGAAAATATCAGTAATTTTTTTCATGAAAACAGTTTCTTTCTGAAAAAAATATAGATTTTTTCTGTAAAAATTACAATATCTACTTTTTTCTGTAAAATATACATTTTTTTTTTTGTAAAAATTACCCATTTTATTTACGGTTTATTGTTATATTAGACTTTACTCAATTTGTATTTCTTTACCCGGTGTTATTCCCGAAAGATAACATCGTTCTTTAATGTAATTAAAATATGATTTTTATTTTTTCACGCGCGTGCGTTTGCTATCTTCGATCATTTTAATGTAACATTCATTGAATTAATGAGATTCTATTCTTGCTTGACTAATATGGTTTGCAAAAATCTGTATCCTTAATCTTTCTTTAAAATTTTAAACCTGTATCTAAAAAATATTAAATTAAAAAAATAGACAGAAGAGCGAGGCTCTCGCATGGATGCTCTAATATGTATTTCCGATGCAATCTTCCTTTTTGTCTACGGTCACACAAAATGCACAGCGATAAATGAGGTGTAAGAAGATTTTGAACAAATGCTTGACATAGTAAACTAAAATTGCATTATAACTCTTTGCTTCGTACAAAAAATGCTGTTAGTCAGAAATTAACAGCAAAAATCTTCAAAGATTGCTCTGTGAAACCCTCGTATGTGTCCACTAGTATATTTTAATTTCCTTAAATAACGGTATTCAAACTTTTCTGTGCAATAATCAATATATTTTGTTATATTGTAAAAAATAACTGAAATATGTTTAATTTTGTAAAGTAGGCGGAATTTTCTTTAGCAAATCTTTTATCTTTTTCTGTTTAAAATGCTGCTAAAGTAAAACGTTTGTGTCAAAAAAACCTAGTTTCTAGTTCTATGCACATATAAATATGTATAAATAAGAACGATAAAGTGCAATAAGAATATCTATAAAACTTTCCAGGTTAAAGTTACATTAAAGTACAATTACTAAATGCGAGTTTTTGAAAAACGTGTTTGAATTTTTAATATTTTGCTTTTGAGAAACGTGCTGTTAAGAAGAATTAAGCTTTATTATAAAAGGTTGTTTTAAATGTTTAAATATATAGAGATATTGGAATACTACAAATTCTGCTATGTATACTTTCTCTGTCATTTGGACTTTAAATTCAGGTTGTTAAAAGATAGCTTCCTATTTAAGAAATTAGTTTTCAACCAATAGGCGTAAAGATTAAAAAAAAGGGGGTTTTGGATCCACAAATGTAAGCTAATCGCTATTAAGAAATAAAAGAAACTTTAATGAGTTGCGCAAAAATGGTCAGTTTATCGTAGCAGCCTTCATCACATAACCATTCACAGATATAATATGGAGGTTTATATTATTAATGGGTTTTTATACTAACAACTTTGAAATATAAATCTGTATGGATGACAAATCTTTGTTCTAACATAACCCTTTTTAAAAAAAGTTAAAATATAAAATTTTAAAAAATAAGAAATGTAATTAACAATTTATAGAACACGGTAATTATATTATCAATTTTAAATTAAACAAAAAACAAATTGCTGTTTAACTTTTATTTTTCAATCATTTTAAATCATTATGCACCTAATGAAGGAGAAACGAAAATATTAAAAGGATTTTTCATAAAATTTAAAATACCATCAAATAAAAACATGATAGAGAAAACGATATATTTATGTTGACTCACGTAAAGCATATTTATTATACTAGTGTTATAGAATTATTATATTGCAGTTTATGGTATAATGTATGTTCATTTGGAAAACATTAAACCACTGATATGATTAAAAATACATATTCAAAATACATATTGCACTAGAATACCTGATTTTAAATTAAAAAAATAATTTTAATTTCGATTTTAAATGAAAACGTCTTCATCCATCAGACAACGTATTTCAACTATCTCGAGCGACCATTCAAATGATATTCATTTGCAAATGACATCTAAATTGTTCGATGCACGTCTGAATTGTTGAAAAAAATATTTAAACTTGACTCTAAAGGTCTTTTAGTGCGATATGAATAAAGACAATAGAGTTTAAATAACAGCTTTGACGAAATTGAAGTGAATAATACCCAGTAACCTTAGAATTGTAGAATCTTTATTGCGAAACAATTTTTTTAAAAAGGTAGGTAAAATAAAAATTTTGATATGCTTTGGAGTTACATTGAATTTAAAAATATTGGAGTGTCGTTTGCATTTGAATTGGTTGGATGATGAAATATAAGGAGGCCAACGTTTCGAATTTTATTTAATTCGGTGTTCCTTTTTTATAACGATGTACTTTAAATTTATACTGCTTTATGCCATCGTTAGCGTAATAACATATATATATATATATATAAGAAAATCTAATTCTTTATGATCGAAATCCTTATAAACCTTATGATCACTTTTTGATCTAAAACTACATGTATAGCTTTATGAGAATTGTCAAAATTATAGGGGAGCGTAGACGAATTTATTATTTTCAGGTGTAACTCACATCTTTTTTTGAACATGTGTAAAATATCAAAACACATGGTCTTTGAAAAAAATTGTCAAAAGTGGTCCACATTCAGCAACTGATATCCAAGTTGGACCCTCAGTCTTCTAAATTGGACCAAACAATATTAGGCTGTTTTAATGAGTATAGAATATAAGAAGTATAGAATATGTAAGAAGTAATGAATGGCTTACATATTAATTTCTTTTGTTCAATTTTTAATTCAGCGCGCACAACATGGAACCATATTTGGAAATCTGAACACTGAATCTTTTCTGATATTTTTTTTTTTCTTTTTAGGAAAAGCAAATAATTACTGTCTTGATGTTAGATTCTGAATCATTATGTATTTTATTTGCAACAGAAATTTTCTTTCATTTATGTAGTTCTTCCCTACCGTCATTTTCTTTCCAATTGAATTATGCTTATTTTTTTAAACTTGATATTCCAATTGCTCTTGTTCTTTGAAAGCTTCCTTTTTTTTCATTATTAGTTTTACTTTATATGCCGAAGACGTTAACATAGCTGTTTTATGGCCACCTCTCTACTTTTACTTTATTGATATTTGCAAGGGAGATAACTTTTATAATGATTATTTAGTGTTTTGTGGGGCGTTAGGAGGGGGTTGTATCTGCAGCCTTCTTACGAGTCAGTCTCTTCATAACTTACTCTTTACTTTCGGTTTACTATATATTTAACAACTTTTGAAGTCACTAATGTTTCTCTTCCAGACTATTTTTCTGTTTAGTTTTCATCAGCTGTTTAGCACAGATGTCATATTGGCGCGATTTTTTTCTGACGCCAATGTCATATACGCAACGGGTACTTAACTGGCGCCACATTTGTCGTTATTTTGCTTGATATGGTAACCCGGATGTTGTTGTTTATGCTGTTGATGTTTCCGCTAAATTCACGTTGGAAAAAAATCTCGCCATTATGGGGCGTATATGGCATCTATGCCAGCTTTTTTACTCTCTTAGTTTTAGTACGTTTCATGATTACTGATTCTGATTTCGAAATCACACTAGCAGAAGGATCAATGGATTTATCTGCAGTGCCTATCTTCTCGTCAGGAATAAGTGCAGAAGCAGCCGCAAAATGATGACTTGGACGGCGGTTACAACGTATATATAAAACAGATATGCAAATAAAAATTAAATTAAAACATCCAGAAACTTACATGGAGATTATCATGCTTTATATATAAAAATAGTAGTGTCCAAAGAGGACAGCACTCGAAATTCATTACTTACTTTTCAAATTTATAATCGTATGTCTGGTCCAATTTAAGCAACTGAAATTGGTTCAATTAAGGCAACTGCGCCATATTTTAAAATATATAATCTCAAGACTAAGAACAAAAACGACAGCAAACAAATCCGATTGAAAAATATGCGCAATAAACACATGAATTTAGGTATGTATATGAAAACATAACAACTTACCTTAATTTTAAAGTATTACGTTTAGTAGGAAAAAATTTGACCAAAACAGCTAATTTTAGGTTTTTTAAAACTATGTGTAAACAGAATGTGGAAGGCGGGTGCTTCTTGTAAAAATAAATTACCTCATGATTTCAGCAGTAGATGTCCTCTGTTTCTGTAACTAACGGCAAAATTGAAGCGGTCCACATATGGCTACCCCCCCCCCCCTTATGTCTCTTAAAGGTGCAGTTTTTTTCATCCTGTCTCTTGTTCGAAAAAAAATAATCGAAATTTAGTTGCAGGTTGCTTTCTCATATCAGTAATTTCATTTCGCCCTGAAATAAACAAAACCCTCTTTACTTTCGTAAACAACAACAACAACAAAGTATTTTCTTTTTCTCCACTTTGGTTGTTTTTCTTTAGATATAAAATTGTAAAATATACAGCTTTTATTCCAGAATAATGGAATTTATGAAAACAAATCCTGATAAATTTTACTTCACTGAAAAAACTTTCTAAAACAACTCTAATCTTTTGAAAAATCGTTCGAATATACAAAAAATAACTTTTGTATTAATAAAATTTCTACCCGCATTCATGAAAAATGGTTTCTCTCAGAATTGGTAAGTTTTCGTATTAAAGATATCATAGTTTGTTACGATTTGGATACAAAGACGATCCCCTAAGCTTATGGTTTTAATATACATTTAAAAAAAAACCATGATTTGCAATATATAGGTTGTTTCCGTTTCTTCGCTACCAATTTGGAAATTCATAGAATTTTTTTGTGCAGTTTCTTTTGGCAGACTGTACATAACACATAAAAATCCCAACCATATTTATTTTTTACAGTTCTCTCTGGAGAAGCATGAAGAATACACAATCAGTTGTACGTTTCTTTCTCATATCAAAATATTTATTTTTCTATAAGGTAAATAAACGCTTTTCTTCTAAATGAGAAAATACTACACATTTTTTGTCATACAATTTCGTTTAGTGTGCTTTATATGTGAAATGCAATGCTATTACTGCAGAACAATTAAATTTAGAACAAATCCTGATATGTTTCACTTTATTGAAAAATGTTTTATATAATTATCCTACTCGTTTTATTAGTATTTTTTAATATCTACAATAATAAATGTGTCTACACTCCTGTATAAACAATGAATTGATAAGAAGTTCTTTTTCCGAGATTAAATTGCAGCCTCTTTTTTTTTTTTTTTTTTTTTTTTTTGAGAAATTTGATCAATAGCAAACTCGTTATATTAATTGATTAGCTTAGTTTAAGATATAATGTTAATTTATTTGCAACTAATTAATAACTCAAACATGTTTACATAAATTACGCAATTTTTGAGAATTATAATAAAAGACATATTAATGCCATTACTCACTAGAAACACAATTGATTTTTAATATTTCTTAAATGTAGCCAAAACAATTATAACGTGATTTCCTTTTCATATCTGTAAAGTATAAATAAGTTTGGATTTTAGTCTTTTAAATATTATAGATCTCTATTACAAAAACAGAAAACGGAATTAAAGTTGCAAGTCTAAAGACAAAAATAAAAAGTAAAAATAAATTAATAAATCCTTAAATTGTAAATTTATTTTATCAGTAATTGAGTAAAGCCTTTAAATATTTACTTTTATTTATTTATATATTTTAAAAGTACTACCTATTAGATACTTGGAGATCATTTAATGGAATTTTAAGCTAAAAATATATTTCATATCGTTTGTTTTGATTATTAAAAAATAATAATAAATCATCCTTAACTTCGTATTTTTAGTTTAAAGTGAGACAGAGTAAACATTATGAAATATAAGAAACAAGAATTATACCTTTGAATCTTTCAAAAAATTGTCCGTAGAAGTTAAGGATCAAAAGTCTTCAAATAATTCGAAGTCTGCATATTATAGTAGATAATTACAATTTCACATGCCATTATACGTTTAATACATTTGATCACATAATTCTAATTTATAAGTTATTTTTTTAATATATTTCTCTAATATGAATTTTGCGAAGCATCTTTTTTTAAATGCTAGTTAACTACAAAGAGGTTGAATCATTGCATATATTCACGCCGCATAAAAATATTTCTAATGATTTGCCCAGCGTTCGGTAAGTTATATGTAGAAAATCTTCTATTTGCTCTCATATGTCCAACTGTAAAACTCCAATTCGTCTATTTCCAAATCTCAGCGAGTTACTTATCTTTGAATTAAGGCATTCAAGAGATTTTATACAATACAAACAGACAGAATATTTGTTAACACAGGAAAGATTCGAATTTCATAAAATGTGAATTTTTACCCTAGAAGAATGGAATGTTTACTATTATGCTTGTCACAGCATACAGATTTTTTTTCTAAATATAAATTATAGAACTTAGATACATTATAAAATTTAAAGTGTGTAATTGTTTGGAAATCAATGTCAGTACTAGTTCATCAACTTAATCTCGATTCTTATTTTATTTTGAACACATTCGTGATTTATATTGCCAACGTTTCTCTAACGATTAAAAACAATGAGGGCGCTTTTTTGTCATTTTGGCACACTGTGAGATGTCACAAAATTTGGTTTATGGGTAGGGTCAAAGAGAATATTTCAGCCTATTACAGTTTTTCTCAAAATAATATTTGCTATTAAAAAATATTAATACCCTAAACGGTTTCTTTTAAAATAATTCTTTTTAGCGTAAGAGAACGTAATTTTTTGTGTTCTATATATTTCGATTAACATAAAATAATGTAGGTTATTTCAAATGCAATTTCGTAGATTATTTTTACAAGTAAAATATGTTGATATTTTCTTTGTCTTTTAAGAAGAAAACTTTTTTGACCCCTTTTACCAGTACACCTGAGTCAATATTTATTTTGTATGTAGGTGATTTATATATTCTATGCTTTATATTTCAATATTTTAATATCAACTTTCTAATTTTTTAATGTTTCTATTCTAAGAAAAGTATATGACAGTTGGAACAAAAAAAAATCCAATTAAGCAAATGAACTTAATGGTCTCTTTTGAAAAATAAATCATCTTGCGTGTATTACATAAAATGAAAAGAGCAAAAGCAGAAATCACGGAAACGTATTTTGGTATATTTTTAGGAAATCTGCACTCGAGACAGATTCGAAATGAATCCGAATAACATTTCTCCTGCGAAGATGTTTTTATTTTGGAAGTATATTTGTTTACCCAGCACTTTATATTGTACATTTTATTGGCGAAATAGACAAAAAATGTGGATCCATACGCTTCTATAAATTCACAGTTAAAGTAACAGGATATATTTCAGTTTATACTATTCAATGTGTTACATATCCATGAAAACTTAATTGCCCGGTTTTCTGCAACATACATATTCTAAATATAATATCAATTAATATCTAAATTTAATAGCAATGAAAATAAAAGTCTTCTATTTAAATTCAAACCAACCTAAGATTCTTTTAACATAGACGTTATTTATATTATCTTATTAGGAATCAATTTTTTTACATAATGTGAAGTTAGACATATGTAAAACTAAATCAGTATGCATTTCTATAGGGCATAGTATTGATGAATGTATTTTATTAACAATAAATTCAAATTGACAAATTCTATAAGCTTTCTATCGATGTTGAATCTTACCAAACATATATTGTTATATCTTTATTTGTTGCTACTATTTGTAGCGCATAATATTCATCTAGCAGTCATTTTTTGAACTAATTTTTCTTTTGCTGAATCCTTAGTTTCCAGTCTTGTTTAATCAGAGTACAAAATTTAGTTTAATTCTTGCAATGAGATCACAATAATTAACATGCCAAGTATTGTCAGTCTAATGATGGTCGGTTTGTATACCTTGTAAAAGGTTAAAATGGAATATGTAAGCTTAAATAGTATATTTATATTTAAAACATCAGGGAGTTTCTAGCACATTTCACACAAAATGCAAGAATCTAGTAGACATATTACAACAGCAACAAAAAAAATAATTTAATGCAAAAATTTTTTTACGCTTCTATGAATGTATTTAAACAAAATTATTTATACAGAAAATGTATAGCACATTATCGACGAAATATTTCTTTGTCGAAAATAGAAAGTTTATTTTTCGCTTTTTAAAAAACCTCAAGATTATTTAAAATATGTTATTATATGTGAAGAGTTTTTTTCGTTTCGTTGAAAAGTTCTTTTAAATTACAAAACAATTTTCACTTGAAATTTATTATATGGACTCAAAGTGAATTATGGAACTTCAAAAACTAGATGGCTTATAATTTATGAAGTCAAATGCTGTCGAAGAAATGCTGACAGTGTATTGCAAGTAGGAAAATAGGTCACTTTTTCCTGAAAAATTCGTCATACAATTTTCATTCACAGAAATTATTTGATTTTAAGTTAACTAAAAAAGGGTTTATTGATTTTTCTTAGCTTAATATTATACTTACAATGTTTTTAAATAAATTAAGTTTCTAAGAGTCGCAGCAACATTTTCTTGCTTTTTATTCAGCGAAATAGAAAATAATTTCAAATATGCCGTGCATGCATATAAACAATAATAATAATTCTAACCTTCATACTGAGTTTTTTGGACAGCATCTGGCCGAGAATACATGCTAAAGCCGGG
Source organism: Maratus speciosus (assembly GCA_963932465.1). NCBI lineage: Eukaryota > Metazoa > Arthropoda > Arachnida > Araneae > Salticidae > Maratus > Maratus speciosus. The sequence continues at coordinate 533,587,129 of OZ010791.1, read as the reverse complement.
CTGATGCTGAACGAACCCATATTTAAAGGCTAATTTTAGAACGTAATTTTGTTTAAGTAATACAAAATTCTCAGCATTTAGTGTGGCTAAATACAATAATATACACAAAAAATATATATATAAATTGATAAATTGAAAAAATATAGAGGAATTTTATATACTAATATAAAGTAGAAATAATACATCAAGACTTTCAGAAATTATACATCGTGCATATTTTTCATGTATATTATGCAACGATGGAATTTTGTATCAATTTCTGTTTTATAAATATAGAAAAAAAAATTCATGCTTAAATATTTCATGATGGATACTATGAAAAATACTGCATGATGTTTTTAAAATTTTAATTTTGTTAATAAAACGTGTATGAATATTATCTTTGAAAATTATATTTATCAGCAAAAATATTTTGAAAACTGTGTGACGATATTGATATTTTTAAACGCAAATTGTTGCAAAAAAAAAAAAAAAAAAACATACATTTTTTTATGTTATTTATTAATAGTAAGTAATTCATAAATATAAAAGGATATAACTTAACATTTCCAAAAAGAACGATAATTCACAAGGGAAATATAATTAAATTGGTCATGGTATATGTGTTTCATCAAGTAATCTTACCCATACATGATACTGTATTTTCAAACTTCTTATCTCGGAGCTCACTTGAATCCAAACTGACGCTTTCGTGCCCGCTAATTATGCACATCATTGGGCATTTATAAATTAACAAAGATTATGCAATAATTAATATTTTTTGTACATACGTTTTTTCACTAGTTAAAATACTTTTCAAAACTCCATTTAACACTTTACTATCCAGTGTTAAACGTTTATCTGAAACAACTAATTTTAACTGAATGTATGAGAATATTATCTTTATTTCTCCAAATATTTTTCGGAAATATTTTAATATTTTAAAATAATCAAAACATGCAATTTTAATTCATGAAATCGTATCCTGAAATTAAAAAAATAATGAATAAATAATAACTTGTTTCCTTCGTAGTATTGTGACTGAACTTTATTAAAAGGTTATACTTTACACCGGGGATCCACTAACGGCCACCGGTCGAAACCCCTGCCTTATATTCTGTGTAAAGCTTACGTGTTTGCACAGAGATTTATGGAATAAAGTTTATTATATGTCTTCACTAGTACTCTACTAATATTCCTTTTCCTGAAAAAATTTGCTTTTAAAAGTTATTTCAACTATTCAGATTTTTTTAATAATAATCTATAATCTTCAAAATGTAAGGTTGCATATTATAATGTAGAATGCTTTTTTTATGTGTTCAGTAAATTAATTGAATGCACAAGGGGGAAGAAGCATTAGAAATCAAAGATGTCTTACACAATTATTTCCTTGTATTTTGATAATATTTATTATCAACATTGAACAAAAAGAAACGCAGAAATATTTGTCTTGAATAACTTTCTATTTTAATAAGGTTTTCTGTTTTTTAAATAAATGTTTTGTTTCTTATAAAAAAGATAATTTATTTTGTTTATTTAATTTCTATTAAAACAAATGTATAGCAACATTTTTATTTATTAATGTCTTTTAAAATACTCAAATTAGCATTTCTAGAGGTTTTTATTTAACACTGCTTTTTTAGCTCTCTCTCTCTCTCTCTATATATATATATATATATATATATGTATATATATTGAAGCACTTTTCTCATAAACTATATCTTACTTTTCTTTAATAAATCATTTTTTTTTTTTTTTAGTAATGTATTGAATGGAATATATTCATCGATCTTTATTAGTATGCATCTTATCGCAGACTTTTTGCGATATTAAGAGATAGTGAAAAGTGCATGATAATGAGAGGCACTTTCCGTATACGTCTATATCAATGTGAATCTTATTAATTCATTTACATCAGATAAGGAATAATATAGTTTGACATAAATTAAGTGGATGCTTTTTGTGAAAAAGTATTTGCATATATATATATATATATATATATATATATTAATGTATTCAGGAATCAGTATTCATTGCTGATATAGAGAACTTAATGCCTGAGAAATATAACTTTCTCAATACGTTTTGCCTGTAAAATATATCTAGCTGATATTCGTCTTACAAACTGATGTTACAATGCTAGAAGCACTATTTAAATGCCCGTGTTCTTGAATATAGTGATAAAATATATTGAATATAGTGATTATAGCGTTATTGAATATAGTGATAAAAATGTTTTTGTTCACATTTAAGTAGTATAACGCAAAAGAATTTTTATACAGTTTTCATACTGGTCTTCTGAATACTTGTATGTTACGTCAATGTATTTTAGCTCATAAGATTTCGGTGTTAACTAACCTCGCATTTTCAAAATGAATGAAAAGTCTCTAGTCAGGCCGAAATTCGCGTTGCATACAATATTTCAATATGAATGTTTCTCTCTGGAAAAATTTCCAAATATTATTATAGATACAATAGATGCTGGATTTAATTAAGTGTCTGTTTTTGTCCCATGTCTGTGACTCCCGGAAAAATATTCCATCTCGTGCAGCGTTTGTAGCCTTGTCAACCTGTAATAGTGAGAAATTCCAGGCTGGGTATCGTTCCATGTGGTTTAGTCGGTAGAACGTTAGTGCGCTATACTGATGGCCCGGGTTCGAGTCCCGGCATGGAATCTTTTTCACTAGGTTGGCCTTTGCACCTTTTAAACCATTAAATTGAAATTTGTTTTTCATTTGAAATATTGTATGCAAGGCGAATGTTTCTCTCTGGAAAAATGTCCAAATACTAATATATCATACATATTGGCATTTTTCCCATTAAGAGTAAAATTGTACAGTCTGGGATCCAACCTAAAAATTTTGCTTAAATAGCCTACTCCTTTCATATTTAATTAATTGGATTGACAACAGGCAGACATAATTCAATCAGATAACCATTTTGGGAATAGAATCGAGCACGCGCATTAACGGAATATAATATAGGTAATGCAACTCCATTTTAGGATGGATATACTGGTACACTTATTTATTTTTAACTTACTCATTCTGATTTGTAAATACATCATATGGTTTGTCGGTTTATCTAAGTCAGTATTTAGCCATCTGCTAAGATTTCAGAAATTGAATCACCCCTTGTCAGTGGGACTAATTGTAGACCAGGTATTTTCTTCAGCAGATGTTGCCACTCTCGAAAAAAGCCTACAGACCTCGATAAAAGCAGAATTTTCTTCTTCATTCTATAACGATATCATCGCGCTTGGATGCAGAATTACCGAAATTCAAAAGCGTTGCAATTATTTCTATAGATATCAATTTCTAGTAGTTTCAAAATAAAAAAAAAATAAAAAAAATTAAGTCATTCCTCAAAGTCGTTTTTGAGTGTTGTTTAAATAACTACCACTGTTGCAATATGTTCTGCAATATTTAAAAAGGATTTGAAAATTAAGATTTTGAAATTTCGTTACTTCTGAATTACTTCAACAATTACCTAACCTTTTTGTATTATAACGTAAAATTAACAAAAAAAAAACAAAAAAAAAACCCCTTAATATGATGTCAAAAGTTTGTGTTCTCTGATCTCTGAATTGAATACATTTCAGAATAAGAACCACCACCTAATTTTTATTTTGCATAGATTGAATGAAATCACGAGTTCCTGTCGATTTGGCATTTGTTTTTTTGTTGTTTTTTTTTCTGTGATATTTTGTATATAGATTTGTATAACATTTTGGTTTTCTTTTCTTTTCTTTTTTCTTTATTTATTGGTTGAATGTACAGTTTCACCCAGTTTTAGTAAAACTCTTAAATATATTTTTCTCTTTTACAGATCTCTTAAGAGAAGGAACAAAACTAAACGAACAGTTTCATGCTGCCTTTTTTATATCAAAAAATTAATTTTCCCATAACGTAAATAAATCATTTTTATTTTAGTAAAGGAAAAATAATATACTTTTATTTTTTTAATCCTATATGTTTATTAAATTTCAGGCGTGAAGTGTATAGCTATTCTTCCAGAACATTTTAATTTAGGAAAAGACATCATGACACATTTTTTTGATTAGCTCAAGAGATACTTTTCATTTATTTATAACCATTTGACGACTGGAAATTTATTAAATAAAGCTGTATTTTTTAATTTGAATAATCTATGTGTTATTGTTTTTTTTATAAGAAACTTAGTTTATTTTTACATTACAAAAAAGCAAACAATCTTTAAGTCAGTGTTTAATTTCGTGTACATAGAAAACTTATGTAGAATTGAATTTTATGCTTTGACAATCTACGAAGTTTTTTCCTTATAATTAAAGTAAAGTATAACATCCGCAAGTTTAAAGAAATACAAAATTCATGAGTAAAAATAAATAATTTAAAATAATATATATAAATTTTTAAATGAATAAAAATTTTTACATCAGAAAGTTTTATGTCGAAGCATTGAGGTTTCCTTGAGGTATACTACTTCACGGATTTTTGCTTGTATAGTAAAGTGAGGACAGATGCCGCAGTTTTACTTTTCTTCTTTTAAAATGTACAATAAAGCAAAAAACAACAAACTAAGTACCAGAAATCATTAATCAAACCCTTTAGAATCAAATTTCTATGTTAAGCAAGTTAAAGCCCTCTTAATAATGCAGGCATAATTATTTTCCCAAACGTCCTTTTATAGCATAATTTTTTATGTGCTGGGTAAGATGCCGCATGGGGTGTGGTAACGATGCCGCTTGGAGAAAAAAGGATGCTGTTTATTTTTTTTTCAAGTAAATCACATTTTTATTTCCTCAAACTACTTAAAATGAAAATAAATAACACTAAACTTACGTAAGTTATATATATAACTAAATTGTGAAAAGTTTAACGAAATTACAAAAGTGCAGGCTCAAAAAATAGAACTTAAAGCAAAAAAAAAGAAAAAAAATACATTTGGCTGAAAACAATAGACAGCATAATTACAAAAAAGATATAAAACACTTGTTTATATTCAGGCGCCCATTGTAGTTTCCTCTTAAGTACTAGTTCCATTAATTTTAGGCCGTATTCTTTTTATTTTTGGCTTTTCTTCTAATTTTTTTGTTTCATATATCTATTCGCCCACAATCACCACACTTTCCGTTGCAAGAGTAAAGTGAGCATGTTTCATGCAGCCACAGATTGCATGTTATGCAATGAATCCAGACCGCTTTAGACTTTGTTTCTTGATATGACTCCAGACACTCAGCACATTCAGAGTCATCAAATTCCAATCCTATACTGCCTTCAGAATCCATAAGAGGAATACTTTCGTCACTGTCGGAAGATGACTCACATTTCAGTTTCTTTCTCAACCGAGGTGTTTTCAAGTTGATCTTTCCCTTACTATTTTACACATTTTACTTCCGCCATGCTGTCGTTCTTTGACGCTTTCTTGCTTCTTTTGCTTTTTATTTCCTTCTTCTTTTTTTCTTGTTTATAAAATCTGTGCTTGTAATATTTGCAGCCTTTTGCTTTCTCTTGCTTGGCTGTATAGGTCTTTTGACCATTGGAGTAGGAGATATTTTGTTTAATAGTTTAGATGGTGAGAATTGTAATCGGCCTACGTTTTCCTTATTTATACTTGATGAACCATCACTGTTGCTGAGAATATTTTGATAAGTAGCAGAATGCGCTAATATGCATTCATTTCAATGTAAGTTCTACTTAAATCGCAGTGAGGAATTTATTGAACCGAAAAACAAAAATTTATTTTGCGGTATCTGTTCCAAAGTGGCGGGTAAGATGCCGCGTCGCCATTTTGTGGTATGTGAGCGATGCGAGAGAAATGCAAGCACATGTCTGTATTTTACGAGGATTTAGTCTACAGTTACAATCGGTTTTGGGATGCATTCTCTGTTTATTTTGCTTAAAATATGTTATAAAACTTTATTAGAATAATTTTAGCAACTTACCATGCAGTTTTGAACCATAAAAACGGCATAAATATGTAAATACGGACAATTAAAGGTGAAAACGCATAAAATGCAGCAGACATCACTTAGGCACACAACAAAATTCTTAATTTGGCCTAGGGAGCGCTAGCATCGCTCTGCGGCATCTGTCCCACCGCGGCGTCTGTCCTCACTTTACTGTATCCTTTAGATTTTATAACACAGACTTAAAGAATTATAAATTTATTCGGTTTTTAATATTAAATTAAGACGAAATAATGATCTAACAGTTTTGAAGAAGCATTTCACTTATATGATACTTTATGCAATTTAAACAGTATTTTCTACCGTGCATATTTTCAGTTGCTTTTTTTAAAATATTTACCATTAAATGAAATTTGTAGATAGCGCCAAAGTCTACACTAACAATGCATTGTTTAACTTTTGAAAAAATTTAGAAATGAGTTCTCTATTTAAAGAAAATCTGAAGCAAGCGCATCGAATATGAGCAGCTTTATGATACAAGATTCACAATTTTTCAAAATAATAAGATAGTAGAATTTTTCTGGTCTATAAGATGTGTATTGTTTTAGAAATGTTTTGTATCTTTAAAAATTGGTTCAAATACTGTTCCACTGGAAGTTTTGATTTGAAATGTAACCCTTTTTGAGTAGGAAAGGTATGAGGAGAGAAACATTTATTTTATTGTACATTTATTGTACAGTAGTTTCTAAGTATATTGCATGGAGCTTAATCTACTAGTACAGTCGTGGGAGAAAAAGGAAACACCCCTGACATACTCTGCAAAAAACTATCGTAGAAGAAAGTTACTGGTACCACACGATTTATAAGAAAGCCTACATTTAAATGACGTATATAAAATTTGCTTAGGGGGCCTTCTACATATTAAAACGAACCATAACTTTGCTTTTTCCAATAACAGTACACAATTCTGACAGCATAAATAAACTCCTTACCCTTCAATTAGAACAAAAACAAATTTTTATGCAATTCGTACAATAAGTTTCTCAGAAATCAATTATTTTAAAACGAGCGCATTTAGAGGTTGTATCCAAATTGAAGTTCGGTACTCAATTGTTGACCTTAGAGAGCCCCCTTCTTGGTCAAGGCATCTTAAGCGCCAATCAAGCAGTCATTGAAGACTGCTAGATTACAGGATAGCATAAGAAATTTCAAAATATCTAGTCACGTCTATCATAGATGACCCCTTAAACCATCATTTTGCCGTTTTCTAAGCCTAATTTGAAAACTACTTAGAAGAAAAATGTTAAATTTTGGATTTCCATAAAGCAGGGCTTAATAAAATTTAATCAATAACAAAACTGTAGGTTACAATTCATATTTTTTTCGAATATTAATTTCATAATTCATATCATAAAATTATAAAAATTGCAAATTCAACGTATTTATCCTTGGGTATTTTAGTATTGTTGCTACACAAAAACTTAGCACATTCGGAGTATAATTTCAGGAGATATTAATAAAAATATGAAAATGTAATTTAACATTAGGAGCACTAAATTTTGAATGTTTATAATTCAAAAACTTATCATTCAAATGACTTGAAATTTGGTGTCTGGGCATAGTTTGAACCGCAGATTTGAAATATCGCATTAAAATTGGGTATTGCCATTGAAAAAAAAAATGAAGTTTGGGTTCGTTTTAATATGCAGATGGCCCCATAAGCAAATTTTAAGTACATCAGTTAAAATTAGACTTTATTTTCAATCGTTCGGTATCTCCAACTTTCTTCTACGATAATTTGTTGAGGAGTTAGTAGGGGGTGTTTGCTTTTTTTGTCCACGACTGTAGATAAGTAGAATCTCCGAGTAGGCTAATATATTTTAATGTTAATATAATAATATGCACATATATCATTTTAAAAAACTTTATTCGAATTTAAACTAATAAAGTTCCTTTTAATTATAAATTATTTATAATTCTATGTTCTTTTACAAGTAATTAAATTAGATGTATGTATGAGCTTTATATAAAGCAGTATATTAATTTATCGTACACTTTAAATCAATTGCTGTTAATTAAACTTCTTTCACCAATAGTCCTCTCGTCACTAAAAGAAAAGGTAATTATTTCTCTAATAAATAAATAAAAAAAACTGCAACTGCAAGATTCAGATGATATTTTTTCTCGAGAAAGATGAATTGATAGCAAGTAATACGTGATTAATTCAATCTACCAAAACGACAAATTATTAATGAAGAAGATTTTTTGTTTTCAGTTCTAGGAATTTATCATGACTCAACTTTTTCGAAAAAAGGAAAGAAAAAAAAAATACTATAATTAAAATATTGAAATCAGTTAATAAATGAGGAAAAAGATAATACATATTTTATGTCAAAGTAAGGGCTATTTCGTGTATTTGTTCGTTTTGACAAATCCCCTATACGTACGAAAGAAAATCCAAATCTATTTCTCGCAAACTCATTATAATGTTGAAACTTAGTTATACGAGAATTATTTTAATCTGGAATTTTTATAAGAATCTGTATTAATAATTTACGTTTTTTTTTCTATTAAAGGAATAATAAAAGAAAAGTACAGCAATTGAAAAAATATATTTTAGGTTGACGGGTAATATTTTTATGTATTATACGTATATATAATATGTACATATACTATAGATATATAATATGTATTTATGTCCATATTACTGCATCTCAAGAATTTCTAATATATATATAGAGGAAGGAGGCCCAAAATGATACTAGCGGGCAAAACGATCCACATAGGTTTTCTTCCAGACAGTCGCACTATCTACAGGGTAACACATAAATTAGCTGTGTCAAGTGAAGAAGAAGCAATGGAGGTATTCAAACGATCGCAGTATTACGCGGCTGAATAGAATTCTTTGAAAAAGTAGGTTTTATAACACCTGTTATAAGATAAGCACTAACTTTCATATTTATTTATACATACAGTCTTTCATGAACAGAAATATGACTTGGTTTATTTAATAGAGTATATTTTTAGATGTGAATTGCACATGCTAAGTTTGTTATGTTTCTTGGCGTCATCTAGTTATATGACCTAAAATGGACGGTTATGTTGCGGGGTAAAATGATCCATTATGTGTATCGTTTTACTACCATTTTATTTTAGCCATCATGAGGGTCAAATGTGTGACTGCCCCAAACCTTTTTCTTCGAGACCACGTGTTATCCTACCTTCTCCAAAGAAAACGGAATCAAGCACTTCGAGAAAAAGGAATCAATGGAAAGTGCCATTTTAACGAGCAGTCCTTATAAGAATCAACTGTGCTTGGAAACGAAAAATACATAACTGAAAGAGAAGCTAAAAAAAGCTGCAGCTAAGAAAATCCAATTAAAATATACTAAATCTGAAAACAAAATAGCCAGAACAAGCAAAGAAAAGAAAATGAAGTCAAATCAAAGACGTATTTCTCATCAGTGTTGCCAGTGGGCTACTTTTTTAAATTCAAATTTCTTGATTAGCACTACTTTTCTTGAAATGGTAAAATTCCTCTTGTTTTCGCCTTAATTAATATGTCATTAAATAAGGCGAATTTTACTATTTCAAAAGAGTGGTACCAATCAAGAAATCTGAATTAAAAAGGGTAGCACATTGGCAACACTGATTCTCATAAAGAAGAAAAATGTGCCTAAAAACCAATATTTGGAAAATAGTGAAACAGATTTAGGAGATGAACACAAATATATTTATTGCGATGAACCATTTGTCTCCCCTGCAGCAGGGTGGCCGAGAGGTTCTGCTCTCGAAGCTGGTAGACGGGAGGTACTGGGTTCGAACCCAATCGCGACCGTCGGCCTAATCGTTCGGAGTTTTCGTGGTTTTCTTCGAACCTTGGTTCTCCAAGCGTTAATACGGGTTAGGTTCCCTCAGAAAGACCTCCACGGAAGGCACTCCCCCCCTTAGGGCCTATATCCCACGTGCAGATAATTGGCCGACATAAATACAACCAACCAACCAACCCCTGCAGCAGGTGAAGGTCGAATCAAGTGTTACAAATGTCGTAAGTCGGCGCAAAATGCATGCGTAGGGATAGATGAGAACAACGATGATGTGTATCTTTCCTATATGTGCTTAAATATTCCGGATTTTCGGATTGGGGGGAAATAGGCATTATTTAAATTATTTCTGCGTTTATTATGGCCTATTACTTTTGGATCATAATTTTCAAATATACATTTTTTTTTCTCCAAAATTATTTGTGATACTTTTTTATTTTAAAATTTACACAAAATAAGTTATGTATGCTTTTGATTGTAAAACATGTTTTATTTCATTATATATTTTCATAATTACTATTATATATTTTATTTTGCTGATAAAAAACAATTTACAATTATTTTTAAATGAAGGTTCATTTTGGCCTTGGGTGAGGGTAAGATCATCCTTAGGGCACGTTTTCAAAAATCTATTTTTTCATTACTTAATTTGGGTTAAAAATATTATTAAAGCATATTTCTGATGCAAAATATAGTGTAAAATATATTAGAATAGGACCAGAGTTTTATTTAAACAGTTATATTATTCTACACAAGTCTTCCCCTTGAGGGAATCATTTTAGGCCATCTTCCCCTATATATATATATATATATATATATATATATATATAGGGGGATATATATAGAGGGGAATATATATATATATAGGAAGAATTTCAAAGTCAAATTTCTTGAAGATTGTAAGAAACTATTGATTGCTGCATACCCCCCAAAAATGTCTTTAAATAACTGTAAAAATTTTAATAATGTTTGAAATTTGTTCTATTGTTTTTTCTCTGAGGCTGTTGTAACATAATTCTTTCTAAAAAAGAAAAGATTTTCTCATAAATATGGTTTCATAAATGTTTTTTTATAGAAAAATTACATCATAAAATTAAATTTTCAAAATTGAGAATAAAAAGTAAAATAAAAATGATCAAGAAATTAAAACATTTTTTATTTCACTTTTTTGTAAAAAAATTATGTTATAAATGAAGGATCGTCGATAACTAAATAACCTATTCTTTTTGTAGATCCTATGATCCTTAAAACTAAAAGTAGGGATATACAGTTATAATTTAAAGAAAATTGTAAAAAGTCATTGTTTTAATAGTTAAAGTGAAACGAAAACTTTCTAAAGTGAAATCTAAAGTGAAAAAGTCTTTCTCAAAATAAAATCTGCTGCCAAGTTAGATTATAATGCAATACAACAAATTTCAATTATTCTTCTCAGAAATTCACTTGTCAAACAAAACACGAGGCTATTCAATTATTCACTCTTTCTCTAATATGTATATTTCACATTAATTTTAATGTTCTGGCCATCTTAAAAATTTATTAAAATAGAATACATTTTAATGCTTAATTTTCCAAAGGAAATTATGAAATAAATTTTTCTGACTAATTTAATATGACGATTTCTTAATTTCCTTCAATGAAAATAGATATTTAAATTTGTGCCAGGCAATTGCGTTTCAACACTTAGTTTTTAATTTATGGAATTTTTATATTTAATATTTATATTATTGTCTGTTTTCTTTGCCCAATATTTTATTTCTAAGATATTAATGCGCCCAAACTACAAATTGCAATAGAAAAAAAAAGAAAGCTTCGTACTTTCTTTTGCAATAATATTTGTTTTGTGTGTATAGCCAACAAAAAGTCAAATAAAAGGCAAACTCAAGAAAATGTATTTTGGTATATTTTTAGGAAATCCGCACTCCAGATGTAGTCGAATAGAACACGGAAATATATTTTCCAGTGAAGATGTGTTTGCTTGAAAAGAAGTATAACTGTTTATTCAGAATTTTATCTCGTACATTTTATTGGTGAAATATACAAAAAATGAATTGTATACTCTTCTATAAATTCAGAGTTAAAATAATCTTAAATATTCAAGTTTATGCGGTTATTTTAGTAATCATGCACTTTTAAATAAAAAAAGTATTTGTACATGTAGACATTTACAAATATTGCGACCCAAAAATTATATTAGTCAGCTCATTACATTTAAAATATTCTAAGATGATTTTTATTTGGAAAAGTTTTGTATTCTATTATGAAAACTCTCAGCAATGTTTTTTATATCTTTTGGCAATTCGAAAACACTTGTGTGTCCAATGATATGAACATTAATTTCAACAATGGTATAATATAATTAAATGTTTTTAATTAATAATAATTGTACTTTCAAAAATTGTATCTACTCTGAATGGATCTTGAAAGATATTAGTATTGTGGTATATTTTATTTGTATTTGCAGTTATTTTGAACATTTTATTTAAATCTATTACAACATCAAAGGCAGCCTAGTACAATTTTCAGCAGTTTCTGACACAGAAAAACGTTTTTCTGTTTTTAGAGCCAGAACAAGATAAAATTAGTAAAATTTAAGGTGACATAAAATGGTAACGTTTGGCCGTAGAAGGTTGATTTTTTTCCTCGTTGAAGCACTAAGAAAAGTTTTCTAAATCTAACTTTTTCAACTCAAGGACGATATCAAATTGAAACTTTTTGTTTTTCAAATAACTAATTTAAATGAATCTTTAAATTTTTATAGAATAATATTTATCATAATCTAAATCAATATTTGAATAAAAAAACAGTTTAGGATTTACAGTTGTTGTGCGATAAGGAAGAACACTCGGGTACGTTCATGTTAGTATTCATGTTATCTTTTGTAAGGTATCATTTTAAACATTTTAATATATTGAATGTATAACTTAATATTCCAATGTGCAAACAAATTTTTAAATATTACCCAAAACAACGTACTGTTTCATCTTTTTCATCATAAATTATTTATTTACTTCGTTTTATAATTTGACAAAATTTGTACTTCGTTAAATACTAAAATATGTTAAATATAACAGTAAAAAGGTTTATAAACAAACTGTCTGCGAGTTTTTACTTCACGGAAGCCATTTACAGAAGAAATGCCAACATTTTGTACAAACTTTATCTATAATGCAGTGATTCTACATTCCCTAATTCACGTATTTCACATTTTTTCTCCGATAATTCACGTTATTAAGATTTATTTTTATTTTTATTATTATATCCATACAAGTAACATACTATTACCCCACACATTATCCCGGCAAGTTAAATGATGCTTTCATTGCATTTTGAAATGTCAAGTGTTACAATTTCCAAGGTTTCTTTTATAAGGGATGGATAGTCGAAGTGGAAAGGACAAAACTTTGCTTTTAGTCAAATTTATTTAGAAAGCTTCTTCCTTATATAATATTTAGTAGCTGTAGTTTTTTAATTAGGTTTTATACCAGCTATTTTTTCGCAATAAATTTCCTTCCAGTCATACTACTCTAATAAATAGTATATCCATAGGATTTAACCAATGAGCTATAATCATATACCTGACATAATCCTGCTATAATCGGATTTAATCCACGGGATTTAATCTTATAACTGAATATTATTAAAATGTCTTTAACAAATCAATTTTAAGGAAAATGATATATTTAATTTCGAAGAAGGTTTGTCCTATGAACAAATAATAATACGACACATTTTATTTTCTGAGAAAAAAAAGAAACCCTTGGCAATATAGAAGAGTATAAAGCTTTCTTTTTTAAACTTTTTACACGTCAATGTTCCATAAATGGAACATCAATTTCAAAATTCTGCGAAAAATATAATTTTATTCGCATTGCTCTATAAAAAAAAAATATTATTAAAAAAGAAATTGTGGATGGATTTTTTGGCGTCGATATTGCATTAGTAAAATAAATATTGTTTATGGGAGAAAATCACAATTTAGGTCTTTTTTTAGACTTTTCATTGGACAAAATTCGAAAATTCATATAAAATTCAAAATTTAACAAATATTTTTATAACTAAGTGAGAGTAATTAAAAATGATCATTTTATTCGTAGAGCATAATTTCTAACAAATAAAAAATATTTTTTTTGTTTCTTTTTGATAACAATTCTGCATGTTCCAGAAATGGGACATTGTCGTGTAAACGATTATTTTTTAACATGATAAAGTTCTTTGATTACGGTGCATATAAGTATCGATAAAAAGTTTTCGAATACGAGAATTTTAGTAAGTGTCAATGAAAGATCTTTGATCTACTTCCTATTTCCTTGTACACCTTCCCCCCCCTTTCCCCCATCTTTCAAACACTTTATCCAGTCTGAAGTAGATTGCTCATAGCTGTTGATAGTCAGACGTCATTTATGACTCAAATTGAGAGCCAAGATAGAATTGGAGAGGTGATATTGGAAAATAATGAATTCTTATTCATTTTACTTCCCTCTGTAATTGTTTTTCAGTTAGTTAGGATGCGTCACACAGATGAGATGTCTCATTCAAGACCATTTTGTACATCAGAAGACGTACTTGAATACTTTTATGAATTACCGGATGATTCTGATGAAGAATGCATTGATATTTTTAAACTACCCCTAGAAGAAAGTGGATGTTTAATAAATGAGGAAAATTTAAATGAGAACTTTTTTCAGCTTGTTCTGTCAGCAGATGTTTATGGAGAAATTGAAATAGCTCTAGAAAAGTAGATTACATTGAATTTTCTAATGAAGACGGATTTGATCCTGAAGTACCTTCAACGTCAAAAGGAAGACTGAATTTGAAGCAAAAAATTATGTAGAAAGAGAAAAATATCCAACATACCATGCTGCGTAAAAAAATGCAAAATTAAAAATATTTCTAAAAACTATAAGCATTGCAAACATTTCTGAAATGTTTCCTGAGTTGGTTGCTTTATCTCTAGTTGAAATATTTCATAACTTCTTTCTAATAGAATATCTACTGCGTCTAGCAAATATGACAACATTTTATGCATCTCAAAAAGGAGAATTTATAGCTGTAGATGAAAATAATATAGGTCAATATTTTGGATTATTGTTGTTTAGTGGATGTCACCAAGTACTCGGAGAAGATTTATATTGGAGCACTTAAGAAGATATATTGGTCCCAATTGATTTTACAGTAATGCTTAGAAATAAATTTAGAAAGCTAAAAAAAAATCTTGTTATAGGTTCTAGCACCTTAAAATTAGGAGATTATTTATTTCTCCTTGTATTTTTTACACTTACATTTATATGATTATTGTACTGCGAATTTTAGAACAGGAATTATTATTATTTTCTTATGCTGTTTTTATAATTTTTTTACTATTCTGATAAATAATTGTAATTTTTTTATACAGTAATCCCTGATCATCATCTAAATAATATACATACAATGTTAAATTTCTGGAACATGCTGTAAATCCTATACAAAAAAAAAAAAAAAAAATGACAAAAAAATAACTCATACTGCTTTTGTTTCAGTTTTAGTATGATTTTTACCAATAAATAGTTTGGGTTATGTTTCAATCATAGTGCGGTGTTTAAAAGGTTAAATCAAATTTGTTTTCAACTTTCTTATTATTCACTATATCCAGATTTAATTTAATTACATTTTGTATCAAGGAAGCAATATTGAATGTCTTTTATATCGCTTTCATGGTCGAAATTATTAAGTTAATTCTCGATATTATCTATAGAAAGAAGTCTCAAAACAAATTTGATTAGCATAAGAATAGTTTTTACTCTTTACTATTTCTCAAGTTTTTTTTTTTTTTTTTTTTTTTTTTTTTTTTTTTTTTTTTTTTTTTTTTTTTTTAGAAATTAACATATCTCTTAAACTTTTACAGATATCCTTAACAGCAAAACACAATCCGAAATCCAAACATATGATTTGAATAAAAAAGACCAATTTCAACATTTTAAAGTTTCGGAAGTAGATTAAATTCCACTTATTAAAACCGATTGATCAAAGAATTCTTGTATTGGCAATACTAGAAGAAAATTTGGTTGCAGAAAAGGGAACATGCAGACGGTATGAAGTATAATAGGAAAATCATGGAACTTCCAAGTTTATATCAAGAAGAACTAATCCAAACAAAATTCAATGAAAGAAAAATAATTTTCCCGCAAATCTATACTGTCCATCCGTTATAAAAGAAACTGAAGAAAGTGTAACACATAAAAATTCAATAGTAACGGTAAAACAAAATTTAACTTACAAAATTTAAGTTGAGTTACTCAATGGTTACGACTATGAAAATAATCATCAAATTAAAATAAAATAAAATAATGTGAGTTATCTGAGAGAGAATCTGAAATACGTGTTTGATGGCGTTTTAAATTAGTGAATTTTAGATCGTGCAAATTTCTTCGGCGAAGTCGAAAAAGATAGTTAATAGTTCTTAATGTATAATAGTTTTTATTTTACTAGTAAGTCAAAATCGATGTCAGCACCACACTGATTCATTTGAATACATGGAGCAGTTCATTCTGAATTCTAAATTATCTATAGAGGGTGCTGGTTATATATAATGGGATAGTGCGTGGCTATGCTGTAAATTGATGATTCTTGGACTACCATCATATAAAAATCTTTTTTGTCAGCCATTGCTGGTTATCTCGAATGATTGTATTGTGTTATGCCTAATGCTAAAATAGTATGGATTTCAATTAGGAAATTTGTTTTTATTTTTCTTCTATCTTTTTTTATCTTGCTTTGTTTTGAACTTAATTGATGTTCAATGGTTTATTTCTCTGTTTTTTTTATGTGATCCAAAATTCATATTCTTTTTCTAATTTATGTGTAATATGTCGATGAAACCACACATTTTATCTGTGGAACTTTAGGCATTTGGGACTCGACGATTCTGTCTAAGTTCTACAATTTTCCACTATTCCATTTCTGTTATTCAATTTCTGCTTTCTTTTTTTTACTATGTTTTTGGAATCTATGTTAAGTGTGTTGAAGGGAACAGTATTTTTGTCAATTTGTTAATGTCATTTAATTCATAATTTCACAGTTTTTGTTGGTTTGTCGGTAATGTTTATTTAATGGTTATATATGTATAAGCATAAAATTCAAAAACCAAAATGAACTTATAAATCACAGTATCTCTGGAAAATTTTCCAAGTATTGAAACAGTGATGATTCTTGTCATGAACACTGTGATGAACTTTAAAATAAATTTTTGTTTAAAATATAAAATCTTATCTTTTTAGCAAAATATCGCTATTTTGGAGTCCTATTCTTCTAAAATATTTTTAATTTTTCCACTTAAAAAACAATGCTTATCAAATGACATCTTTTTTTTTTTATTAAGTTCTAAGCTTGATCTTGAATTCAAGCTTTATATTAAGAATGTGTAAGTTTTTTAATGTGTTGTGATTTGTCATTGCTTCATTAAATACGAACATGGAGTCTAACGGAGTCCAACCTTTATTTATAGAACAAAATAAGCCACATTTATTTAAATTTTTTATTCGCGTGTCTATTGTATTTTGTGAATATGAGCTAAATAGATTTGGTATGTTTTATAAGAAAAGACTGATCTGGGAAATAGAAAAAACAAGTAAGAAAAATCATGCGTTAAGCATAGATTTTAAAACACTTTCCAACACTTCTTGAATGCTTTCACAAGACATCGTAATTTAGGTAAATAACGTAAATAATATAACTAAGTAAACATTTTAGAAAACGCATAAAGCATTTGAAAAACTGAATTCAGCAGTTACAGTCCATAGCCAAATACGTTTTCCAATTCTTTTGAACAGTTCTGTATTTGATCCGTACCATATAATGAGAAAATTTAGCTTAGAAAGAAAACGCATAACAGGTTGAAATTCTCTTTCAGGAATTTATACTAATATATGGCAAAAAATCTTTCAAAAGTTTCACTATTATAATATGTAACAAGTTGGAAATTGCTCGTCAAACGTGGCAAATGAGGTGCGCTAGTACTATGTCAAGTTTTATAAATATTTGTGGCACCGCATATTCTAATGAGTGTATATTTGAATGCACTTCATAAGTGCATATCCATTTCATTCTGTTCGAAAGGCTGTAACATCATTAAAATGCACAGGAAATAATTTTTCCCATTGGCCTTAAGGTAACGGAACAATTTTGACTGTCCATGTAGTTAAACTATACATCCAATTTTCATAAAATTCGAAATGGCTCGATAAAATTTTGCAGCAATTAAATATTTAAAATTTCAGACTATTCGGAAGGCTGTAACATCATTAAAAAACATTTGCAATATTTTTTCCCATTGGTCATAATGTAACGGAAAAATTTTGTCTGCCCCTGTAATTAAACTATACATTCGATTTTCATAAAATTTGAAATGAGTTGACAGAATTTTGTAACAATTATATATTTAAAATTTCTGACCATTCGGTTGGGTAATTTTTGCTGTGTTATATGAGGACAGACAGACGGACGTATTGAAAGACTACTATGGGTGTTACGTATTTATATAATTACGAACGCACCTAAAAACACATTTTCTCAGTATAATGTTAATTTCTAAATTGAAACAGTTTCGTAATATCATAATAATCGAATATCACTTTTAACTCCAAAATAATAATGACGATAAATACTGTGATAGTTGTCTTAAAATAGTAAGAAGCCAAAAATAATTTCAAATCAATGTCACAACACATTTTTAATCTCAAGTAACTGAAATTAATATTCACATTCATTCCACTATGAATGTAGGCATGAATCAGTCTCTGCGTCAGCTATTTTTTTCCCTAGCGATGGCAGATAAAGATATTTTACAGTATCGAATCGGAAAATATAGCTTCTAAAAACAATGTCAGATCAGTCTCTTAGTAATATAACATAAAACTACTTAACGCATAATATACAAATCAGAAATAAAACATTTAAATTAAATAAGACTTATATTTGGGTTCCATTATTAATAATATCCGTGTATCCTAAAATGGTGGACGTCATTCTCTTATCTTAAAAAAAGTGTTGTAGACGTGGTGATGTTCTAAACAGTGAACTGACTTCCCGCATCTTCTATTATTTATTTTTCTGTTGTCATGGGCAGACATTTCAGCAGATGGTTTTTCCCGATTATTTGTTTTTCTATACAACAGATTTGGTACTTAAATACGCAATAATTATATGAGAGAGACTGTAATTAAAATTTTCTATTTAAAGAATTTTCCAATGCATTTTCTTTTTTTTTTCTTTTTATCAGTTTCAAACTATTCAAGTTAAAATGGGTTGTAAAGTTTCTTTTTTATAAATAATAATAATAATAATAATCATAATTAGAGTTTATTACATAAAACATTGTTTAAATTTTTAAAATGTGTAAAAATAAATTTAATGGTAATAATGACCCTTTCCCCATTTTTTAAAGTAAAGTTTGTTTCACACGTAATAAATACAAAATGTCTTCTTAATAAAAAAAAAAAAAAAAAAAGGTTATCGAAGATAAAGAAAATTTTTTGTCAATATGGGATTCAATTCATATTAATTTTCTGTAAAATAAAACAATTTGTAAAATAAATTTTTCTTTTAAAGCCATGTCTCTGAAACACAAATTAACAATTTGTAAAATAACTTTTTTTTATTTTTTAAGTCGTATCTCTGAAACACAAATTTGAAATACGAATAATTAATTATATTATTGGTTTTGCACAAAATTTGTATATTTCTTTTATTTTCGGAAAATGCTGATTTTATTTAAAAAGTCTGAAAGAAGTAGAATTTTTTTAAAAAATAGTTACTTAAAATTGTTAAACACTAACAGGAAATATATGACTTGAATGCAAATTATAAAGCAAGAAATGGATATATGACTAAACTCTGACTCTTTCTACGTGCTCAATAAAAGCTGCAGACTTAACTGTAATAGAAAAATTTTGGTTTGAAACCACAAAAGTGTTTCGAATACCGCTGGTCGGCAAAATTTCCTCCCTGCGAACTAAATATGTAAACTGCACAGATTTAATATTCCTAATTTTAAATATGTTATCCAAATTGCTCCAGAACAAACAATTTTTCGAGAAACACTTTTATAATAATAACAATCAGTGAAGGATTATTATACTAAATTGCAGTGCTAGATAAAATTGAAATCATGAAAAAAGTATGCTTTCACTGTCTTAGATATCTAATTGATAAAATATAGCATAAAAATTTTGTTTATTAATGCTTGTATCGTGCACTTTATTTATTACCCCCCCCCCCCTTTCGTGACAGAATTTACCATTTTTTATCCACTAATATATTTTCATTCCTTATGCCGCTGTAACTCGGGACTGTTTAAAATACTGTTTAAAATATTTCTCTTCATTTTCAAAGATTTTTGAAGTTAATATTTTTGACACACTGTGACTTACTAATGGTGTTTTTTTTTTTTGTCACATATGTGACGGGATGTACATTACATAGTAGTGACAGAACAGTGACGTCACAAATTCTTTTAATTGCCTGAAAAATACAATTTTACAGTAAATAACATGTTTTAAAGAATTTTTGTAATTTTTTAAAGTTTTTAAGAAGTTCATATTTCAGTCACAATGTGACATCATTGAGTGATAGCATTTTGGACACAGATGTGACGTGGCCACAGTGACTTACAGTGACGTCACAACGACGTCACCGTGACCATGCATGCTATGAGGGTAACGATCTGATTTTGATCACTTTTGAATTCAAATTTATTGCGGGTGACAATACATGTTAAACGCATCAACTTTTGTAATAAAAAAAAACTGTTACTTCCATTTATGTTTTTCGTTATTATCTGTGAATATTAAAATTTCCTTATTCTCAGGAATAGCATTTATAAAGCGTTTGCTAGAATGCTTGCATAGATAAGAAATTGAGTTCTTATTGTTTTGTTTAATAATAATAATAAAAAAATATTCCTATTGTTTTTGCTATATGTTTCTTTTGTGCTTGATAATAAATTTATGAATATAGACATTGACGCTGAAATGACTAAATTAAATGTAAACTATTTTTTATATAGTAAAATAATGAAAACATATGTTTAGAAAGCAATTCTAAATTTGTAGAGTGCATGCTTTGAAGTTTAACTTTATTGCTTATAAAACGATATTGTTATATAAAATGTTAATTATAGTGATAAAAGTATTATTTATAGTTCTTTTGTATATAGGGTTTGTAAACATTTTTATATACTAGATATCTACCACAATGATGAGACATGGTGTAGGAAACCAGAGTCGCATGCCGCTTAATCAGTCATGAATACATGTATTTCACCCGAAGTGGAATCTGGATTTTTTTATCTTTGACGAAAATGAAGTGATATTTGAAAACTAGAGAACAGGCATTCTGCTTTTTCAAAATTTAGTGTCGCCCCCGACGAAAAAAAAAAAAATATATATATATATATATATATATGCAAATATAGATACATGAGAGTCCCGAACTTTATACCTTTGGAATGGATCATTTCCTTCTGATGGACTGCTGTCTTCTACTATTATGAAACAGACATCATAAATGAAGTATTAGGTGAAGATGGAAGAGCAGCCGTAAAAAGTTAGAACTCTGATTTTCTGGTGAAATTGGGAAAAAAAAAAGTCCATATTGCTTTTTGAAAAAAAAAAATATATATATCAATTTATTTATCAATAATCTAAATTACGCAGCATAAATTTGAAGGCTTTTAATTAATTGAATAATCTACAAATCCTAAAAAATGTGGGTTGTAAAGCGTTTAAGATAATTAATTATGATTTTTTTTTTTTTTTTTTTTTTTTTTTTTTACTTTGTTGGACACACTGTCTAAAATGCATTTTGCAAACTCACATCATAATAAAACTTGTTTTATGAAAAAATAATCATCAGTGATGCCATTTAATGGTTTTGATCTAAATTCTGAAACATTCAGCTATATAGAAATAAAGTGAAAATGAAAAAAAAAATCAAATAGTTTAGTTTATATTCTCCTCGGTTCGGAAGTATCACATGTGGTACTTGAGAACCGAGGAGGATATGATTCATGTGTTATGAATTTAGGTACAAAAACTTAGTCACATTTATGAATGGTCACTATTAGGCACAATCACATTAAAGCACATTCTTGTGTACAGACTTATTTTTGTAAGATATTGAATTGGTCCCATATTTTATTTGCGTGCACTTTTTTTACATCATGCAGTAAAATTTAAATATTTTATGCAACCCTTTAAAGCATGCTTTTTTTTTTGTAAAAATCATTGTATTTGAGTTTATGTTTGTTAATTATCCACTAGAAAAGAGTGAAAAAAATTATTTATCTATAAAAAGTAAAAAATTCAGTGCTCTTAATTCGCTGTGATTAATAATTAAAATTTATACAAACATTCAAATAAATGTATAAAAACGTTTAAAATACACTAAAGTCCTTTAAAATCAAAACGTTTTAACCATATTGGACCGCTGTCCTATCAATAGGACAGCGAATAAAGCATTTTTTAAAATAAAATTGGTAAGGATTTTCTGGATGCTTTTTGTTATGACGTCTTTAAAATACATAAAAGTGACATATAAACAAAACAAAAAAATAATAATAAAAAAAAACAAGTAACCAATTAAAATTTAATTGAAAAAAATGTATTTAAAAAATCCTTTAAAAATTGTGATCTTATAATCTAGAATTTTACTGTTATTATTATCTTTTTATTGGAGAAATCATAGAATATTTTTGTACAACATAAACAGTATTTTTAAAGATAAATAAAATATTTGCTCATAAAATTAGTTTATGTATGCATTTTATATGTCCTTAACATGTGTCCTACTAATATGTCCTGTTTATAGGATAGCTAGTTACTTAAAAAATTTATAACTTTTTTTTTTCAAAATTTTGCTAGTATCTAAATTACACCATATTAATGGTATAATCGAAGTTTTAAAAAATTTAAAAAATATTTAATCGGTGTGGTCCAATATGGGTTAAACCGATGTTCGATTGAATCTTTGTTGATTTTAGAGGATTTCCATGTATTTGAAATATTTTTATATTGTGCTGTACACACCTTTAAGTAACGATGATACATTTATTTGTATGTTTCTATACATTTGAATAATGTCATAATGCCACTTATGAGTTGCGTGACAAAAATTGCTCTAAAAATGATAATTTTAAATTATATATTTATTTTAAAATATTTACACCGCACAATATTATATATTCAATGATATAATACTTTTTATAATACTTTTAATAGTTTTCAGAATTATTAATTACTACCTTATAAAGATAGAAAAACATCTGCAGCCGAGCTCATTGCAAGCAGTATCAACAAAATGCGTTATAACCTCCTTATGAAAACAAATCTCAACAAAAAGACTTCACGACCTCACTTCATGACCTTAAATGTATGTTATCACGTGTAGGTAACAGATAATTTTTCACCAAATACAAATTGAGAGCTACAAATTGAAGAAAAAAGATCGTGTAACTGTTAAATTGCACTATGCATTTAAGTGTTAATGAATAAGAAAAAAAAAACAATTCACGAAATTTATGTTTAATATTTACTTAAAAAATATAACTCTCCCTTTGTATATATTATATATATATATACTAGCTAGTGGACCTCAAGATTTAACGGTTAAAAACTTGAATGTTTCATTAGAAAAAATCTTGAATTTTTAATTAGTTGCTTTTAAATTAATAATTGAATGATGAATTACGTGACGAATGTATATATTGCATAAGTGATTCCAATTTCTTTAAGGCGATAGATGATGCTGCCAGTCTAACCTATGCAATGAAGTGAAAAAAAAATAAGTTTATAATTTACAACTAATTATGCTTGCTTTTTATCAGAAATTTATCTAAAAACAAATGGTAGAGAAATTATTTTAACTTACTACGACCTCCTTTTTTTTTAAATTACAATATCTAATTTCATTTATTTATATATAAAAACTACACGACCATGAAAAGTTGCCATGAAGTTTTTTTTATCTGTCTCATTCTCTAAAAAACTAAATTTGAAGCTCGATGCAGCTAACGATTTATAATATATATATATTTTATAACTTGGATTTTATTTTACATTTTTATACATTCTTTAAATATAAACCTGGATATCAAATGTAATTTCTTTTATAGCTCCTATACGAATATTTTTGTTTCTTTGCGTTTTATTTTGTTACGCAAATAAATCACAAACTTTTCTTTCTGACACACACACACACACATAAATATTCTTGATAATGGTCAGAAAATGAAACGAAAATTTTAAATCAGCTCATTTTTTTTATTGATAATTAAATGCAAAATATTTTATCTTAAATAATTTAAATATAAAATAATTATTTTTTCAAAATATTATTGAGAGTTAAATTTTATTTAATTATAAAACATTCAAATAATAATAATAATAAAATAAATAGTTGGATGTGCCAATCCCAAAACTTTCTTCTATCTTATACATCTTAATATTTAAAAACCTAGTTACACATGTTAATACTTCAATAGTATTAGTTTAATACTATACCAACTTTGATTTTCATCTTAAATTTTGGCTCCAGTATATTAAACGAACTGAAAACGATTTAATTTATATCATGATATTAGTTAAAATTATTAGTTTTTCCTAATTCTGTTGCACTGCAAATAGAAGCGTCTTAAATTTAGACACATATGTGACTGAAAATGAATTTTAGACACTTAAGTGTCTTAATCTGAAAATTCAGACATTATAGATGTCTTAATTTAAGATACATAAGTGTCTTACTATGACCATGGTGTAAACGAACTGAGAATAATGTCTAAAATATCCGCAAACGTCTTATTTTAAGACACTTCATTGCTTTAAACGTGTCTTAATTTAAGACGTTTTGATTCTTCCGACACAATAACCACCAGGGGGTACTAGCACTCCCACTTGCGCATGCGTTTTAGTTGTCTTCGTTCGAAGTGGTATACGTTGTAATTCAAACAAAGTTTGTTTTTATGTACGCGTGTATTTTAATTCGTTTTTTGCGGAATGTGAAGTACTGTGATTTTAATTCGTATTGACTTGGATTATTTATTTATTGAATACATACATCTGACGTGTGTGCTCGACATCAAATGTCTCTTAGAAGCTGTCGTCGATACAAGGGCTGGATAGACACAGAACAGAAGTAGAACACGGTTGAAGATTACACCCGGAAATTCTACAAAGCGTGTGCAATGGGCTTAGTGTTAACTCGTATCAATTTATATCAATAATATTGTGTTATTCATCTTCGTCCTGTCGAAGCTGGCAAAAAAAAAAAAGAAACTTTTGTCTGGCGGGTCCTGTTTTTAGGATGAACCATCTCATTCTTTAAATATGGCTAGTCGGATGTATTATGGGATTACCTTTTAAACTGATGAAAGTCTTTCTCCCTCACTGTGGTTGTGGTAGTTTTTAAAATTTCAAATCGAGGAATATTTCTTACCTCTTGCAAACAGCGATTGAAGTAAGAGTTATAATTTCTTTATAGTACTTAAATTATTGTCTTTTATGATTTTATTTATTGTACTAAACAAAATCTTACATCAAATTTAATTAGTTTTGAATCTTTTTGCAAAAAAAAAAAAAAAAAAAAAAAAAAAAACACTAATTCTAGAAGTATATATTTTTAAATTTATGACGTTGTCTTTTATTACAAATTATGTATTATTTATTCTCATCTTTTTTCTCAAATTTAAAGTAATAACATCACTAAAAAACAGACGTATTTAAAAGTTAAGTTCATTCTCTTGTTTTGTTTTGTTTTCAATATGGCAATTCTTAGTTTCAATTTCAATGGCTAATGCTTATCTCATACTCGACCACAAGGAAATAGAAAAAAAAACTTTGAAATATCTCCTAAAGTTTTCTTACTTCCTAGCTAGTGATTACAATCCCGGATTGAGATCCCGGGATCCCGCTTTAATTTTAACCCCGAAAATCCCGGAATTTTTACTGGAAAATTCCGGGATTTTCAGGATTGCGTTTTTTTTTTTTTTTTCATTGAACAATATTCAGCTGAAATTAAAAAAATATATTTATAAACTTTCGCTTTTGGAAAAAAAAATCAATTGATTTTCATGAAATTTATATATAATTGAAAATGAATGTTTATCTCAAGTATTTCTTAGATATATTTCTAAAGCTATTAAATCTTTTAATGTGTGGAAGCTTTTGATTTGGAAACATAGAAGTAAGCCAGTCATGAAAAAGGAAATCATTTGTTTATTTAGATTTCGCTGCATGCGTGGATTCGAAGGTCATTTTCCAATTAGACTTTACTGATAAGCATCGCAAGTTTGTATCATAGTAATATCATGTGCTAACATTTTTTTTTTTTTTTTTTTTTTGGCTTTATTTTGCTTTAAAGATGTCTTGTTTAGTACCTCATAGGAATGATAACAATAAGCCCATGTGGCAATATAAATTTTTAAAAAATCTAAATTTTAAATGATAAGGATTTTTATTTTTTTCGGGGAGGGGGGGGAGGGGATTTTGTATGAAATTTTCGTAAAGTTGATACCTTAAATCTTGCACTGATTATAATGAAAGTTTTGAACTTTTAGAGTAGGACAAGATT
This sequence comes from Maratus speciosus, assembly GCA_963932465.1. Classification (NCBI taxonomy): domain Eukaryota; kingdom Metazoa; phylum Arthropoda; class Arachnida; order Araneae; family Salticidae; genus Maratus; species Maratus speciosus. The sequence continues at coordinate 533,560,843 of OZ010791.1, read as the reverse complement.
AAAAAACACAAAATATAAATCAACAAAATACCGAAGTAATTTTTTTCTTAATATTAACCCTTTGCACTCGAGGACTCCGGAGCGGAGCCATTTAAAATTTGTCTTCAAACTCGAGGTCTCCGATACGGGGACAATGCAAATAATTTTGTGATACCATGTAATCTTGGCTTTTCTAGACAGGTATCACAAAATTATTTGCATTGTCTCCGTAGCGGAGCCCTCGAGTTTGAAGACAAATTTTAAATGGCTCCGCTCCGGAGCCCTCGAGTGCAAAGGGTAAAGTAGAATATGTATTTATTTATTCATAGTTAAATAGCTGTTGTGATTATCATCTGATATATATGTAAAATTGCCTATGTGGCAATATAAATTTTTAAAAAATCTATTTTTAAATTATATGAAGTAGAATAGGACAAGATTATTAGAAATATATATATTTATCCATGTACTTTAAAAGCCCTCAATAGCCCTTGCCGCTGAATTTGTCCGATAATCGGAGATGTCTGCTTTTGTGAGGTAAAAATATACAAATATGTATGCCATGCGGATTAAAAAAGTATTCGCTAAATAGATGTTTCAGAATAGCTATTCAGGAATGTCCATTAACCTCCACAACGGATACTCCCGAATACCGGACATCTCAATTAAGATAACAATAATGCAGGGTTGCATTTTTTGCAAAAGAACTTCTTGATTAAAGAATGGGCATACTGGGCCGTGCCCCGCCCCCCTACGATTTTAGTGCCCACAAATTTGATGTGCAATATTTGTAAAGATTATATTTTAAATCTGTTTCGAAATTCCACTGATTATAATCAATATTTTGAACTTTTAAAGTAAAATAAGATTAAAAATAAAAAAAATTAAAAAAATCTAATATTTAGATAAATATTTTTTGTTTTAATCTTGTTCTACTCCTGAAGTTCAAAATATATATTATAATCAGTAAAATGTCGTAAAAGATTTAAATTATCAGCTTAACAAAAATTGCGTACCAAAATTGGGAGCACCAGAAAAATCAGGTTGTAGGGGGGGGGGGGGGGGGTGCAGGACCCCAACCAAATATTTTTCCAGGATTCAACGTGGACAAACATGGCTACGTATGATGCTTACAAAAAAAATGGATGCTATTAAGACGTTTGAAGTGTCTGAAATTCAGACACGAAAAGTGTCTGAAAAAATTCAGACATTTTAATTTACAGTGTGTTATCAGCTGTTTGCGAATAGCCAGCTTAGCAGGAAGCGAGTTCCCGCCGCTGCACGAGACGCCGATGCAAAATAAAACTACGAAAAATCAAGAAAAGTATACAAAAATCGCTATCACAGAGCCCCTTTACCCCGCAATATTTCCAAATTCAAGGAGGACCTGTTGGCCAACGCCAAAAACATGCACAAAAATTTTGGTTCAAATGTATGCATAATTGTCTGAGCGAAGCGAAGGCTAATACTCAGCGAAATATTACTGTCCGGACACATTACAACTATGATGGATATTAACACCATGTCCTACTAAAAAAAAGCCTAATAAAATCCTTTCGTCAAGCATAACTCAAAAAATATTTGTCGGATTTCGTTTCTAATTGCACCAGAAGGTACCTATGAGGGTCGCCTACTGAATGCACCTGTTAGAAAAATAAGTTACAAACCGTTTAAAAATTATATTAAAAAAAACTAATAAAAAAGTACAATTTATCTGCTTGCGTCACAGAAATTTGGTGTGCGTCACTTTCACCGGTCGATGTTTTCGTAGACAACCGGTTTGAACAAATGGAACAAATAAAAAAAAAATACGCACGCAGTAATATTGAATTGCCATAAAGCATATTTAAATTTAATCAAACAGGAAAAGAAATCTGTTTGTTTTTCCATTTAAAAGAAAAAAAGCATAAAAACTTTGATTTGAGATTTTGCGATAATCTCTCAATAGCAATTTTTAATCGCCAAAAGCATATTTTATATTTCGCGTGTGAAAATTAGAAACAATTATATGATGTTTAATAAAATATTTTGCTTTAAAGCAACATTTCTTCTTATTTTATTTTTTTTATTTTTCACATGCTTTCTTTTAACTTACAATTATTGTCTGTGGCGCTCAAATCTTGTTATTCGTTTTTCACCCACTTCTTGTTGACATAGAGTTTTGAAATTTGGAATATATATGTATTCCTGAGGGCAATATATGAATTGGACATTGATTTTTTTTTTAATTCGATACCTAAGGGGGCAACGGATTGTGTGTGTGAGTGTGGGGGGGTGAATGACTTAATGGTTACGTTTGAATTTCGATAGAGAAATCAGCATTAGTTTCAACAATGGGTATTTGTAGAAAAGTACTAAGGATAGGGTTACCACGATATCGCCAAACTTTGGCCAACGTGGCGAGATATCGCCAAATTTGACAACAAAAAGTTTCTATATATGAAGCCAACTTGGAGATACTTGTATAACTTGACAAAATTCCCATTTAAATCCATTTATCTTCCATAATTGAACTCCCGGAATTAAATTTAAACTCAGTGCATTTAAGGTTTTTTTCAAAACTTTTCTACTATTTAGTGCATTTAAAAAACATATATCTTTTCTAAATTTTTGTGAATTTTAATGAAAGCATGATTTGAAAAAAACAATTTCCATTTATATTAATATTTTTAAGTCTTTAAAAATGAAATTGGTACTTTTCCTGTATAAGGGCCTTGGCGAGGTAGAGAAAATAGGTTTAGCGGACAAGTAAGCTTTTTATGCGTATTTTCGTGCAACTTACTTATTGTTTCATATACTCAAGCAATTTTTTAAAGATTTATACAATTTACTTTGTGTTAACAAGCTACTTACCTATTTTTATATACAAACAAAAGTAAATTGTATTTAAAAAGCAATGATATTATATATATAAATAAAATGTTTATATTTATGGCACAGATGCCATAAACGCACCGGGTTTGGAGTGATTTTTTTATGCCAATTTGGCGAAAACGTCGTTTTAGAATACCAGTTACATATAGCGTGTTATAATAGCACGTTATCTTTTATTTCAATATCAAAACAAAATAAAGTGATAAACAAAACATTTTCTATTATTTTTAAAAGGAAATAACAATCAATAAATGATATAACTATAGAACAAAACAATTTATAATAGCGTTATATATGGTTACATCAGTGATGGCTCGTGACTGGCATTTTGGGAAATCCATAGTTGCCAAATTTATTCTTCTCTTACCACTATTGCTTTAAAAGAAACCTTTGCTATATTTGTTGCAGAATATTCGAACATTAAACAATGTAATCTTTTTTTTCAAAAAATAATGGTAAGAAAAGAATAATACTATCCGCCATGTAATGCCCCAAAATATGACAGTCACGAGCCGCCACTGATTACCATGTCAGGCAAAGTAACGCGACTTTGGCGCCAATCAGGTACCTCGGTGCGTATATGACATCTGTGCCATATTTACTTGTAAAAATAATCATAAACGTTTATCAGGTTTGTTTTCATAGCTATTTATACTTTTTGCAACAAATCTCACTTTTTGAGGCTGAAACTGCACAAAGATTGAAAAAAAATCTAGAAAACGGGAAGAAGAATAAAAAAGCTTTGATGCAGAAAAGTTTCTTATATAAACTAGAAAACAGGAACTCTCCTTTTTCAGAATTTAGTGTCACCCTCGATGAAAAAAAAATATAAATATGGATAGTACAAAACATATTTCAGTTTTAAGACTTAAAACACGCGCTTTTATTTTGTACATCATGACGTCATCCGCATCCGCTAAAGAATTCTTTATTTACGATCCAGTATTAACCCGTTAATAGTCGCGCGTTGGTCTTTTCCCCGCCCGAAATTCGTTATCTTCCTGTAACTCATTTCCCGTTAAAGTTACGATAGCCAAATTCCGTGTAGCTGACCTTGAGTGTTCACACTCTTGTGTAGTAAAATTGCAAGTTATTCCTGCTATTTCTTAGCATTTTATCGCATTCTTAAGTTTCAATCGGTCTAAATGACCGCGATGCGACCACTTACGTTAGTTGATTTTCCCCCCCTCGTGTTCATCCTTTCCCATTTCCGCGAAATCTGTGGGGAAGGTTTCATGGAAGTACGGACTCTCTGTGTGTTGTTATTTCGTCTTTTTTTTCCTTCTGCTATTTTATTCGTTCAAAGAGTACTTTTTTTACTTTTAGAATGTGACTTAAAATTGTTTTATTATATTAATTGTGTAGTCAGTTCGCACAAAAAAATGATGGATGGTCACTTACATTTTTTTTTTCATTGTCAAATATTGCGGGAATAAATTCTCAAATCGATAATTATTTAAATATGGAAAAAAAGGGAAATTCATCATCATTATTTGAAAGAACTTGCTCTCCATTTATTACCCGAACATATAAATGAAAGAAAATAGACAATAACACTGCAAAACCATTAAAAAAAAAAGAGAAGAGAATTTTGTGGGAATCTCTCTATTCTAAAAAAAAGTAACTACCGCTGTCACCGCCGCCGCCGCCGCCGCCGCCGGTTTTGAATTTTTTGTGACTGGAGGTCTTTCTTCGTTAATATTAAGAAAAATTTTCATACAAAAATATGAAAATCGGTAGTATTATACAGAAATGTTTGATAAACACGTTGATGCAGACAGTTTTCAAATCGAAGTATTATTTTAAGAGATATTTAATGCCAAAGTTGGACAAAATCGTTCCATTAAAAAAGTTTTATAGGAGCAAAAACTGTACATAGGAATTTAATAATTTTATATCATTTTATGCGTCAGAATTTCCCGGTGTGCAGATTGCTTTTAGTTTTTTGATTTGACACATTTTTTGAGGTTTTATTTCTATTTTAAATTCAAATTTTCAGCATTTCGAGGAATATTTTTTACATTATTTTAGAAAATGGTATTAATTTATACTGTTGCCAAAAGTATAAACAGCGCAAACAATAATGTTTGCTTCAAATTAAAAATTTATTTACACGTGACTATTATAAACAGAAAAAGTCATTTGGAATTAGAATTAAATAATTATGTACAAAAAGCAGGAACTTATTAAAAATTACGTCATAAAAAGTATACACGTGAACTTTAAGAGAGAAAGGAAATTGAATTGAGAAAGAATATCTTGGTCAAAATTACGTCAGATTAAAAACGATTAATTTGAAATGTCTCATTTAAAAGAACTTTCTTTTCGCTTTGTTAAAAAATACCAGGAGACAAAGACTGTTTACTTAATTCCTTTTATATTAGCTTATTTTGAAATGTTGTTACACGTGTCTACGTCATCAAGTTATTTTTATTTCGACGTTTTATTTGTATTTTTATTAATGTTGTACAAATTTATTTGTTCTTTCGTTATTTAAAATAAAAATTATGTCGATTTGTATAATTTGGCGAGTGGTTTGGCGATTTATATAATTTGGCGAAATTGGGCGACAGGATAATCAAGTAGTATCGCAGCGGATTTGGCGTTAAAATTTCCCAATCAAAGAGAAATGAATAGAAATTCGTTTATAGGGAGATCGCCACTGTTTTTTAAATTATAATTCAATCTTTTGAAATCGTTTTAAAGCCGATCAAATTAGCGTGCATTTAGAGTCTGCGGTGTCTGGACGGGGGTTGGCGAGCGTAGCTCGTAGGGGGCCGAGCCTCCTAGTCAGTAAAAAAAATTGCCGTATATCCAAAATCTGAAAAGTATCGTTTTTGTACAATAAAACAAATTCGAAAGATAAAACAATCTTCTCAGAAATGTAGTGTGTATATTTGCGAAGAACATACATATAATTTATTTGTACAATAAGAAAAATAATGAGAATTTTATAATGTAGGTTAGAAATTACGCAAATAAAAATCTCTTTTGGATAATTCAGTGAATGTTTATACTATGATTTAAAAAAAAAATATTTTAAGTATTTTTAAAAAATTTATCTATTTTTAAATTTTCATACTGTAAGTAAAAACACATTTTTTTAAACAAAGCCGCAGAAATTATTATTGAAATCCAATAGAGGCTTGGGGACAGTATCTAACAAATTTAAATTTGTTGTCCTTCATGAATTGTTCAAACTATTTTTCAGAATAATGTTTTCCAGAATATGAGAGAAAATTCATTTAAATTAAATTATTTCTGCATATTTATAGTTTCGGAGAAAATTTTCTTATTGTTTTTATTAATTTAATGAACGTTATTATAAAACAATAAATTATAACATTAATACCTTATTATGAAATGTACAATTGAATATTCATTTTAATTAAATAGTTTCTGTAAAATACATCCCTATTAAGATGAACCTTTCAGTGATTCTATTAATTAAAATAATTTATCCATCTTAGGATTTAAATTTATAATTGCAAATATATTTAAATTAAATATATAATTTCAATAACTTATTTATTATTTACTTTATATGAGCGAAATTCGTATCGAGAGTTTTTATTCAAGGGCACTGCTCCCACCCTGAAATAAGTAGAAAAACTACAAATCGTGCATTTTCATTTGAAAAATGGATTTAATCACAAAATCTCGAGAGCCCCCCCCCCTCCTCTCCCCCCTCATACACACACAGACACCCCACAAAATAAATAAAGAAAACGTAGTTACAATATTTACATTTATAATTTCGAAGTTAAGTATTTTTTACCTTTTTATTATATATATATATATATATATATATATATATATATATATATATATATATATATAATTATACATTTTTAATAATATTTGGTTTATGTGGTATTTGTGATTTCATAATTATTGGTCATTTTCCTTATTTTTCAATGGTATTATTGTACAGAAAGTTTATATATATATATATATATATATATATATATATATATTGTCTTTAATTGTTTATGGCATCAAATTTGATGGTTTTTCATATGTTTTAAATGAATTAATCGTCCGCAATATGCTGGTGAATTAGTGGTATTGTATTTGATTTTCTGTTGCATGTCATAGGTTCCATTTTTATTTTCAGTTTAATTGTTCAATTTAATGTCAGTGCAATATATTGATGCTAAATTTATTAATTTTATTTTATTAAATGGATATAGAGTGCCGGAGTATAAAAAAAAAAATCTACCTGACTGATTCTGTCCTTCCAAAAAAAATAAAAATAAAATAAAATAAATAAATAAATAAATAAATAAATAAAAATACCCCTATCATGAATTTAGATTCATATTAGTAAATGTTTTCCTACTAATTATTGATTCATAGTAACATCAGAAATTCAATCAAATCATTTACTATTTACTTTTAAGTATTTATGCAAAACGAAGAAAGAGTTATTAAAATCATTTATCTAGATGCCAACTGAATATACACTTAAGCGAAATAAATAATTGCTGTAAAAGGTTGTAAAATGAATAATTGCTGTAATCTTTTAAAGTTCAGTCAATATTTTCACCCTACGTTATCCGTTTTCGATCATCTGATAACACCGGCAAGTTTCCCCTTCGTTTTCGGCCTGCTGGTAACGGCGGCAAATGGACCGAGCGCGACTACTAACGTTCTAAAAAATGGCGCGACTACTCTCGGGATAAACATTTTCTACAGTAAATTACGCATAGGACATCACTATCGCTAAATAATACGCAAATCAAAAAAAAAAAAAAAAAAAAAAAAAAAAAAAAAAAAAAAAAAAATGTCATTCAAGAAAATCTACAAAAAAAATCGGCTATCTCATGATTCATATCCCCTCTTTTGTTTCTAATATTAATATAGATACTTAAAATTGAATTTTGCAAAAGAAATCATTAATTTATATTTTTTCAAAATAACACGTATTTTAATTACGTTTTTTTTTTTTTAAGTTGTTAAGGGAAAAAGGCAACAAAAAGGTATAATTACTATTTTCCCCCTACTTTCTACAGAAATGAAGTACTTGATTTGCCAAAATTAAACAAATGGCGCTAAAAACTACAAAAAAATTAATATTTAAAAAATAAATTGAAATGCAGTTTTCAAACAAATTGCATTTAAAAGGACTTTTTCTCTCCAATACGACGGTATAAAAATTGAAAATGTGCGACGTTTAGAAGTTAAAAATCTTAAAATAGTAGAATAGAGAAGATTAAGTTAAATTGCAGTACAGTATTAGGTACTACTTAGTTATACCGTCGACCAAAAATCTATCGCCAAACAATAAGATTAAATGCCAATAATGGTTGATCATAAATGTCGCATTCTAAGCACTTTATTACCATGCACTTAATGCTTTCATGGTACTTCGCTGTTATCTGGACTTTAGCGTTTTTATAATAAGCACGCAATTCGGGGTTAAGAAAGTGAGATTTTTTGCCAAATAATATAAATGAATATGAAAATAGCACATAATAAGTATTATACAGGTTTTTATATCTATATTTAAAAAATGCATCTGCTAACACGTATTAAATAAGTTATTTATATTTGTATATAATCTAATACACAAAAATGAAAACTTGTCTGTCTGTCTGTTTGTAATTCTATACAAATCCACAGTTTGGAAGCCAAAATTGTGAAAAGATACGTACATGTGTATTAAAATACGGCCGAGGCAACTAAAGTAATCCGGAATCGAAATAATTTATAGTTAATTTTTAATTAATAAAAAACCACCAATTTAACAGCAATTTCTTATCAAATTTAAACATTTTTCGTTATAGTAGTTGCCAACAATTAAAATACACAATATAATTCTTACTACAACAATTAATTTTCTACTGCAAGATTTCCACCTGAAAAATGTAAATGAAATAAATAGTTTGCCGAATTTAAAAAAAAAAAGGTGAATATTACATCATAATTTTTCTATTGCAAGATATTCACGTGAAAAATGAAAATGAAATAAATAGTTTGACGAATTTAAATGAAAGTGAATATAACTTCATAAATTTTCTATTTAAAGGTTTCCACGTGAAAGAACAAAATATTACGTCATACTGGAAATATCAAGGACGTGGTGAATATAGTATAACGTCATATGAGTGTGTGAAAATGTATTAAAGCATGACAAAAAACCGATTAGAGAAATATTGGCGTATTTTAACATTATTGCTACGATGCTGAATGGAAATAAGTTCATTTATGCGGTATTATTTTGAGTCTGCTATGTACATGTATATATTTTTATATAGTGTTCTCATTTCATTCATGCGTATAACATTTCGACTGCTTTTTTAATGTTTGTTTTGTGTTGTATGTTAAATTTTGAAATTGATTTTTCAGAACAAACATCCTTCAAATTCTGGACAATACCGGACACTTTAGTTTGTAACAGATAAATAGCTTTTGTATCTGTACATCTAATGCTAATATTATAAAGCGTTATAATATTATAATGTGTATACTATTATTAATGCTTGTACGTTTGTGAGGTGTTATCTCTGAAATTACATAGCCAACTTAAAAAAATGTTGGTGGCCATCTCTGCTCCGAAAAAAAAGACTGTATTTTATGTCAGTGCTACAACCTACATCGCTGCAGGAGCAACAAAGTTCTAAAATTGCAATTCCTGTGATATTGATTGGGTTAGAAACTTTAAATTTGGAGTGGTAGTTACTTTTAAGATGTAAATACCCGTTATGAACGATCTCTTAAAGGTTCAATTTGACGGATAAACGTAAAAATTTCTAGAAAGGTTCTAAATTATGATTTATTTGGAATACTGAATTTTCTGATATACTGTTGTGGTTAGAAACTAGACATTGGCATGGCAGTAATTTATAAGATGTAAATGCTCGTTGTAGAACAAACTCTAAAAAAATCGAAAGACTAAACAAAGCGGAAAAGATCTAAAGTTGATCTAAGTAACGAAGTACATGGAATTGTTAGGAATATAAACATGAAAATTGACATGGCTGTATTTTTCATGACGTAAATTCTCGCAATAGAACAATTTCTAAAAATGTCGCTATATAAAACAGTGCAAAACAAAAAACTTTCGAAAATTTTCTATTTCTGTGTTACTGCTGAGCAAAAAATCTTGAAATTTTGATTCGGGTTAGATTTAAAATATAAAATTGTCTCTATGAATGGTTTCTAAAAAATGTAAAATAAAAAAAAATGAAATGAGTGGAAAGCGAACTCAATTACCATTAATTTGGAATTATGGCAACTTTAAATATTTCATAATGCTGCATTTCCTCCTCAAAACATGCAATTTAAATGCTACAAAACTAACAGATACCCACCCACCATTAAATAAATTGTGTAAATATTGAATAAAGAACTGTATGAAACAGTGATTAGGTTGCCCGAAAGTACTTGTTAAAATGTTCCTTCTCTAGGCTTTCCTCTCTCTTGCCAAGGCCACTAACAGAGGGAAGTGCCGTTTTAAATGTGATATGATTTTTTTTTTCCTGATTCAATTTTCTAGACATTTTATCATAAAGTCATATTCTCAATTATCATTAGTAGATTTTTTATATATTAACTTACTCTGGTGAAATTTCATAATAGGGTTCATATTGGCGTATTTTAGCTTGCATGATTTGCTGAAAAAATATGTATGGATTTGTAAATTACTTCAAATGACACTTTGACAGCTCAAAGGTTATGCAGACGATATATTCAGACCTTGTGTCATACTTTATGTTGCAATCATTGCCGATTTCCTTTATTTAATACATGCTAAATACAGCTCAACTTGTGCAGAATATGTTTGAAAACAAACAATACAGCGTATGTAGCGGCCAGCATAAACTCATCATTTAAATCCGATCGAGCATATCTAAAACACACTTTAACGAAACATTGCATGCCACTGTTGATGTGTTCCGTACTTTGATATTTTGAAGAGAGAATTCCTTAACTGTTATCGACAACCTCATTACATTTGTGGAAAACAGATATTGTACAATATTAACTATTCCGGGGGAGCACACACCATATAAAGTATAGTCCATTCTTTTTAAACTTCATATCTTTGCATTTAAAGTTACTGAAATTGGTGCGGAGCATCTGATTATGCTCTTGACATCATTTTATACAGTTAAAATTCCGATATAAGATAATTTAGTGATTCATTTTCTATTTTATTTTTAATGTATTGCATACTTTCAATTTTATATCCATGCATTGCTGTCTTGCAATGTTTGTTTCCCCATTTTTTAAACAGTGTATACGAATTTATATATAAGATTCTGTAATCCTACGATTCGTTTATTTTCATCATTTCAATTTATCGCAGTATATGGACAATTAAAGATAACATCTCATTTTCTTTGCTTTCACATGTTATTATTAAATCTATGTTCTCAGCAATATCGCTCAGACTAATCCCTCTGAGGGAAGTCCTAGTTTTATAAACTGTTCGATGGTACAATAATGAAAATGGCACAGATATCGCAATTATAGCGCCTCCTTCTGGCGGAATTTTTTCAAGTTCAGGAAGTACTTGCTTGCCATATCCAGAAACATACACAAAAAATTTGGTTCAAATATATGCATAACTTCATACAACTTTCGATGGTACAATAATTAAAATGGTGCAGACATCGCAATTATAGCGCCCCCTACCGCCAGAAATTTTCCAAATTCAGGGAGAACCTTCGTGCCATGGCCAAAAACAAACACAAAAAAATTGGTTCAATTCTATGCATAACTTCATACACTTTTCGAATGTACAATATTCAAAATGGCATAAAAATTGCACAAAAATCGCTATTACAGCGCCCCTTACCGGCGATTTTTTATAAATTAAGGGAGGACCTCCTTGCCATAGCCAAGAACTTAAAAAAAAATTTTGGTTCAATTCCATGCTTAACTTCATGAACTTTACGATAGTACAATATTCAAAATTGTACAAAAATCGCTATTAAAGCGCCCCTACCGGCGAAATTTTTCCAAATTCAGGGAAGACCTGCTTGCCATAGCCAAAAGCTTAAAATAAAAATTTGTTTCAATTCCATGCATAACTTCATACACATTTGGATGGTACAATATTGAAAATCGCACAAAAATTGCTATTACAGCACGCCCTACCGGTGAATTTTTACCAAATTCAGGGAGGACCTGCTTGCAATATCCAAAAACTTAAAATAAAAAGTTGGTTCAATTCTATGCATAACTTTATACACTTTTGGATGGTACAATATTCAAAATCGCACAAAAATCGCTATTACAGCGACCCCTACCGGCGAATTTTTTCCAAATTCAGGGACGACCAGCTTGCCATAGGCAAAAACTTAAAATATTTTTTTTTTCAATTCTATGCATAACTTCATAAGCTTTTTGATGGTACAATGGCGACAGACAGGCGGACAGACGGACACACGGACAGACAGACATTTTCTATAAACATGTTTTTGGGATCTCTGACCCCTAAAACGTGTAAATCCGTCGAAAACTGGAAGTCGAAAAAAATTTCGATTGCAATACTTTCTTCTATTGAAGATAGAAGAAAGTAAAAATCCTATAACTTGTCTTACTAATAAAATATGTCACTTTTAAAATGAATTATCGTCAAAAATATTACACATTTTGCAATGCTTGGGATTGAACATGCTTTCTCTACAAAAATTCAGAGCTTTAAAATGCTGCGTTAACCTGCTACGCTAGCAGGAACTCGTTCCCCTTCCTTCTAAATTGAAGATGTTCGAAAAACTGTTGACGCATACGAATGTCTCGAATACATGTCTCGAATACATGTCTCGAATATGAGTTCTGATTTTACAGAAATAGTTTTGCTTTTTAATATTTATGATACTTTTTTTTTTTTTCAAAGAAGTAGCTACAACTTAATATGCTAGTTTTCTAATCTTCGTGTCTAACTATTGGCAGTTCATAAGACGGGTCACCAGCCATAACTTTTAAATGCCTCAAATCACTGCGTTTATATTTGTTTATCTTCTATGTATAATATGACCAAAACAATATAACACCCCCGAAATAAACTATATCTAGCTCTTAATATTGACACAATAATTTTTTTAATTTTTAATAAGGCTAAAAGATCCAAATAATATTAACTTTGTGAAAGAAAGAAAAGATTGTTTAGAGTAACATCGAATAGCAGACGAACTTAAAACAGCTTCTACCTGTGATGTGATAGTTCAACTGAGCGAGCATCTTTGCACATGTGCAGCACGTCACTCAAAAGGCACACTCGTACTTATATACTGCGCATGCGCAACTGTAGAATTTTAATTTAAAATTACGGCTAATTAATAAAATAGTTTAACAAACGAAAGGATGATATCTGCGGCCAAATATCTTTCATTTAAAAACGATTGGTGTAATTTGATGCAGTAATTTCTTCTCGCGGGTTGTCGAAAGAAAATGCTTAGCATTTTAAATATATAGATAACATTTTTATGGAAGTATGCTCATATAAAACATCTTATTTAACTTTGATAAACTTTTTGTTCGTAATAATTTTATGGCTCTCTGTTAGTATGTATCTTATCACTGTGCTCCTATGATTTTACGAGAAGTCCATGATAACGACAGGCATTCTCTCAATATGTCAATATCGACGAATAACAAGCCCAGGTAGAAAAAATAACGTAGGTAAGAATGTTATATGTGGATACAAGCAAGATAAAATACTTGTATAAAAATTTTAAAATAATTTTATTAATTATTAAAAATAACTAAGTTAGTTTAAATTACTATTATATATTTTTTTAATATTTCTTGCATGTAACATATATGTAATGATAATCGTTTTATAAACTGTTAAAATATTAAAACGTGTATTTCAACTTCTATGATTTATTTATTTTTGAGAGGTAATAAATTTAAAGAAGAAATATTATCAAGTTGCACACTTTGATGTATAAATTTCAAAAATTAACTTAAACTTTCTTAAAACACGACAGTGGCTTTTAAAAATATAATATTTTTATTTTCTCTGTCCGAATTAGGCCTAACACGTCAATTTAATTTTAATAAATATAAATTTAAAATTCCTTTCTGAGAGATAGAATTTTTAGAAGCTACTATAATTCAAATATTTTTCAGGTTTATATGGGGCTTTTATTTTTTGGTATGTTTTCTATGGAAAACTCATTCGCGTATTTTAAGAAATGTATCGAATGCAAAGTATTGTTCGAATAAATAATGTTATTACAAACAGAAATTTTTGTATTATTTACAGGGTTAAAAATTCCCCAGACCTTTAAAGTTTCTAGACACGTATATTTATAAAATAAATATATATGTTCAATCATTTTTAGGAAAGTAAGGTAAAACAAAACAACCTGACAAAAAAGTAGTCTGGTTTTCTTTTTTATTATTAATGGCCTAAATGTAACTCGGTAGAATAGTATTAACTCTCAAAAATGCAGTCACTGAATAAAAACGGTCTATGACAGTTTAATAAAGATAGTTAAAAAATTAATAAAAAGTTTCAGAATAATTTGCAATATGGATGCGCTATAATATTCGCTTATGAAATAACAAATATTAAAAAATGTCTATTGCAAACAATGTAGTTAATGAAATATTTCTTTAAATGTACTTTTAAATTAAATAAACAACATTTCCATAGTTAATTTTTATAATATTGCTTTTCAAATTCTCTTTTTTATCAGATTATTATTGTCTGTATTATAAAATGAAAAGTTAAAAATAATTATACCAGTCATAAAGAGAAACACACTTTGCTACCAAAGTGTATTTTTCTTATATTTTTTTATTAACTTTTTAATATTTTTTATAAGTAATAAAAACAGTAATCTGTAATATCAATTTAAAAGTTATAAGGAGATATATCATAATGAGATATGTAAAAGTATAAATATATATTACATACTCATTTTAATGAATGAAATAATAATATAGTAAATTATAAATAGTAAAATAACATAAATGGTATAGTAATTAATAGTATCTAATAGGTGTTAAAAGAAATAGAAAATACAAAATGTTCATGAGAAGTTAATCCAAGCACTAAATTTAAGCAAAAAGCAGAAAGTTGTATTTCTGTTCCCATGAAAACGGTCATTTCCCAAGAGGAATTCTACTGTCAGAGATTTCTCATACGTCTAAGTAAAGCGAGACTAACAAACAATTTCATTGAATAAATAAGGAGGAAAGCGAAATAAAAGGTTTCTTTATTTTTTGTAAGCAGAGTAATTTTGCTCTAAATATTAGGACATTCTTCTCCTTGTTATTATTTTTTTCTTTTTTTAAAAAAAGGTAAATTTTTGCACATATGGTGTAGATAATTTGTAACTTTTGGTGATTCAGAGAGTTTTCATTTCATCCAGCAAAAATAGAACAATAAAAGGTTTAAATACAATGACAGACTGTTAAAAAAATCTGTAAAGTTACCGAAATTTTTGTAGGAAACTGGGATTCCTAGAAATTTTTATGTAACGGCAACAACAAAAATCCGTATAACAGATACACTTTTGTACCGCAAATCAAAAATTCCGCAAGGTTACTAAGAATTTTTTAGAAAACTGGGATGCCTAGAAATTTTTATGTAACTGCAACCCAGATTACAGATAAAATTTTAGTAAGATTGCTGTAATTTTAGAAGAATCTTTTTTAAAGCGAGAGATTTCTGTAGCTTTATAAAAACTAGTTTTGTAGATTTATATATTTTGTTGTATAGTATTCAGAAATAATTTTAGTTTAGCATATAGATTTCTGCATCTGTACATCTGCAGAATTACAGATTTTGTTTTACAATGTAACGAAATGGTTTGAATAAAAGATAATTAAAAAATAAATAACTGGCAGTAATAAGGTACTTCTACCAAATAAGGACGTTGTCTTAACTAAGGACTTAGTTAAGGACGCCTTAACTAAGGAACTATGGACGTTCCAAATAAAGTCATCACCCTATAGCGGTAAGTAACGGTTTCGGTATGAGAAATGCCATCGTACACTTAGCAGGTTATATGTCACTGACATCTGTGGATAGACACCAACATAACCGATAGCGACTTGGTCGTAACGTTTTTTTACCACCAGATCTTTAGACAAGTGGCTTTTAACCACTGTAAGTACACTTTATATGAAATGCATGTAAATTATGTATTTAATTTTACAATATCTGCATAATACACGAGATAATTTAACTATCTTTTACAATGTATGCTGAAATATTCAGTATTTTATTTCTGTTTGCGATTTAAAGATAAAAACAGAAATTCCCTAATAAGGTCAGGTAGTCCTGGTCTTATTAAGGGACTTCTCATTTCTGTCCTATATTAACATTACAAAAGCTAATTAAACATTTTTTGCGACAAAACCTGTAGAAAACTATGGAATCTATCAAAGCAGTGGCAAATGCAGTCTCAACACAATGAAAGTCGAATGGAATTATAAATGTTGGCTGTTTCAAACGATGTGCCTGAAAATAGTTTATCTATAGAATATTGTATTACAATGAAAACTCTTTGATTAATTTTATTTTGGTTCTAATACCTGCAAAATATGTGTTAAAGTTAAATTATATTACGCTTATTTATTAAAATGCTCAGATAAAATTCCATGTAATAATGTTATTGAAGGTCTATAGAAATAATCCATTGAAATTATGGTTAGAAATAACGCAGTATGAAATGATAATACCCCATTTATTATCCCTAAACTCAGAACTGACATCTTAAAATGATCACTTCTATTTATATTAATCCTATGATTTTAACATTTGCCATTGTACGGTTGTTTATGCTTCTTGCAAACTTCGACTCTTTTTATTCTATTTTTAATTTCTGTTCGGCGTTTATTTTGATCATTTTAAACTGGATGCAGCCAATACATGACATGTCATTTATTCAATTTTTTTATTATCTGTTTTCATCTGATAGGTGACGGCACTGCATACTCTCTCGTTAAATCGTTTAAACTTTTATTCATTTTTCGTCCGATAGATGCCGCCAAAGCATATTATGTTACTGCATATTCTACTAAATGTTCATTGCATATAATCGATTGGAAAATTAACGAACTTCTCAAATTCAAGATGGCTTGATCCTGTTCATTAAAAGCAATGTAACAACTTTTTCTGAAGTTGGTCATGATGACCGAAACGACCTTGTTAAAATTTTAATTCAGTGTTTGTTTAGTTTTTAACTTTACAGAGTGCTGTATACACCATTTAGAGAACTCTTGATTTTCAATTATTTTCACATTAATATTGCAAATTTTTAATGATGTAAATGTCCAACATATATATTAATGTATATGTTTCGAAAATCATGGCCTTGTTCAAAGCCCATACCCTGAATAAAGCAACATTAAAGTGTAATTTGTTTTAAACTCTCCTGACCACAGTTAAACATTGACAAGAGCTAATAAGATTTAATATTGTAAAAATATGTGTAAATTTTATATCGAACAGCATATAAAATTTTAATTCTGATGTAACGCAGTTTAATGTCATCTGCTATGATCTACATAATGCAAAATTTTAATAATTTCACCCCTCGAGTGCCCATGAAGCATGTTTGATCATGTGCGTGGACAGTCGTTCTAATGTGTAGAAATATTTAAATGTATAACATTTTTATTTTTTATTTAATTTTTTTTTTTTTTTTTTGGGGGGGGGGGAAATGACTAATGCATTTTCGATTAATTGCCTTCTTTCAATCTAATTACTTTCCGAAATATGAACTTAATTCAAGCCTTTTGGGCGATAACTTAAAAAAAAAAAAAAAAAAAAAAAAAAAAAAAAAAAGGCTGAAATATACAAATAAAATATCTAAAATAAAATTATAATTAAAATTACAAGCGAGAGTCCGGATTCAGTTTACAGTCAACTATTTTGTTCCTTTGATTTAAGAAATTGATATTAGGATATTAGGATTTCCTATACACAGAATGCCTGCGAAAATATAAACTGGAATGTAAATATAGAGCACCTAATCATAACTTAAAATAGATTAAAACAAAAAAAAAAAAAAACCCGGCGAACTAATTTATTATTTCTCATCAATATGAAACTATTTTTTTGTATTACTTATTTTTTTTATTTACTTGTATTGATGACTTTTGAGTTAGTTCCTATCTATAAACACTCTTTTGATAAGGTATATAGATGTCGATGATAGTTAGAGTTGCAGTAAAGCTAGAGATCCCACCTCACAACTTCCAGACTGTGTAATATTTAAACGGAGCTTCTGACTGTAAAATAGTCAATAAAACATCGTCTTCATTTTAAAAGACCTATCCAATGATATGTAACTCATTAGGATGCGTAAAATGTTTTTTTCGTCTCTACCGCGATTTTATATTTTACTGCCGCCATTTTGAATTTATAAAAAAACAAAAGCTAGCCTATAATCATCGGACACTTAAGACGAATCGATAGGAACCCCATTCATTAAAATCCATCCAGCCTTTTCGAGGGAATAAAGAAATACACACACCCAGATACGCGTGAAACGCATAACCCTTCTTGGCAGTCGGGTAATAAAATAGCATAATTATTACACTATATCAGCTTATCGGGTTATTTCAGCAAAATATGTTCGCCGTTCTCCAGCCTAGGAAGTGTAAACGTTAGAGCATTGGCAATGTAAGTCAAGGATCTGTGCTCGTGTCCCGGTTTGGACTTTTTCTTTTTTCGCTCAGTTGGGAAAATTCAATTCATTGCATAATTATTGGTTAAGTGTTGAACATAAATTCGTTTAATTAATTTATTTATTTATAATTATTTTTTAATGCTGATAAATTTTGTCTCACTTGCTTTGGAAATCTTAAAAAGTAACATTGGTATCTAGTATTTCAGTGATGTATTTTATGTTTAGTTACACTTATTTAATAAGCGTTGTTTAAAATCATCATATTCAAGAAAATTTTAATTGCAATTTGCTGTAAATTTTCACAATGATTTCATTTATTAAAAAGTCTAATTAATACGCGATTCTAATAAGCAGCAACTGTTAGACTATCAACCCAGTCAAAAAGAGCAGAATTCTGGTTGCGTCAGTGCAGGTTTAAATGCTACACTAAAGAAGCAGATTTACACATACCTATGTGATTTCTCTTCAAATCTGCCCCCAAGTTACTTTATTTTCTTTAATCCCACAACGTTACCTTTAAGAATAAACTCATAGCAAATAATGAAGAATATCTGTTATTCATATCCCAATATTGTCATAAATTAAAATTTGTTTCGGGAAATTCATATCCAAAATTTAGAACGATATTTTAGCTTCGAGTGTTCAACACAATTTTAAGCTACTTGTAAACGAAGTTTTGATTTACCACTGCTTCAATATTTGCATATGATTACTTCCGACACGATGAATAGTATATAGAGAACATGAAATCAACGAACGGACAAATACTGAATCATTAAATCTTTAAAACCAATATTTATTAACACAGAAGCATAGATTTTGTAACTTAAAAGTAATTTCTGTTTGCTTGTTGTGAAAATTATATGTTTTAGATATACACAGAGAAATAATTTGTACCGCAGAATGAGGGAAACGTCTATGATGTTTTTTTGTAAATATACAAAATGAAACCAATTTATATAGGTGTACAATTGTATAACAACAAATTTTGCAAAATGTTGGTTTTATGTAACACTTTTAGATTAAAAGTTTTAAGATAAAGTTTAAATAAATAAATTTAATGCAAAATTTTAAAATTATTAATAAATTAAGTTATAAAAACATGATCAGTCAAAATATATAAATATTTATCTGACTGGCTATTTTGATTAAATAAAAATTAAATAAAAGAAATAAAAAATAAAAAATATATTAAAATATTTTTTTTTTAATCAATCAATTTCACTGAAGTGTAAAAAGGATAATAAACGTAAATTATCTCCATTTTAATAGCTCCATTATCCTTAATATTAATATCCTAGATGACCCACTTACAATGCGTTATTAATTTATGCCGCACATCTGCCTGTGAATGTTAAAAATAGCTGCAGTCTAAAGAAAATGATTTATTTGAATCGTTAATTTTTTAAACGGAATCTTTCGTCTTTGAAATTGAGTTGTTGCAGATTTGGCTTCTTGACAATAAGTAGAGAAAAATTAAACATTTTACATCTTACATTAAAATATAAATAATGTTCATTATTTAGAAGTAATTATTTTCAAAGAATTAAATCCTGAATGGATTGAAATAGGAATGCATTGTTGTATTTACACAACTTGTAGGGATATTTTTTAACGCCGTATACAAGTACATCTATGTGAATAACAAAGAAAAATCTTTAAATATTTTCACTTAACTTTCATAAGTATAATAAACTAAAATACAAGTAATAAATAATTAAAATCATAGAAATTTTGAATATATTTTGTCACTTATATTCAATCACGTGTTAAGCAGTAAACGTATTTAAAATTTTATTTACTAATTTTTGTAATTATTATTAAATTCAGAAGTAAGTAAGAGTTTATACGCATATACATATATACACATATGTAGTTTTATTTAAGGCAAGTAATTAACATTATTTCCAAATTCATTATTTAAAGAAGTGAAAAGAAAAATAGTTAACGATGCATTCGAGCTACCTCAACAATATTTATAGGATTCAATGATATTATTCAAAGTTTTTGATATAATTGATTTCAAAATTGCCGCATTTTGCTTTGCACATTATTTTATGAAGTTTTAAATGTGTAACAAAAAGGGAAGTCTCAAAACATACCAAACAAATAAACATTCTTTCAGTTCAAATAAAGATTCCTACAATTCCTACAATAGGTTGCCCCCCCCCACACACCAGTGGTTCAGAGGTTCTGCTCTCGAAGCTGGTAGACGGGAGGTGCTGGGTTCGAACCCAATCGCGCCCGTCGGTCTAACCGTTTCGGAGTTTTGGTGGTTTTCTTCGAAACCTTGGATTTTCCATGCGTAAATACGGGTTAGGTTCCCTTCGAAAGACCCCCAAGGAGGATACTCCCCTAGGGCCTATATCCTTCGAGTAGATAATCGGTCGTCAAAAATCAACCCAACCCAACCCTACAATAGGTTGTGTTAATAATCTTAGTTCCATCACTTTTTGTTGAAAAAAGAAATTGAGTATGTATATTACCCGTATTTACCATTTCTTTTCAAAAATTTTAAGAAATATATCATTTTTAGGGTTCCATACTTAAGTGGCAAAAAGGAACTATTATAAGATCACTCCTGTGTCTATCTGTCCGTCTTCCACAGCTCTTTTACTCGTAAACTATGGAACTTGGAAAGTTCAAATTGGGATAAGAAATAAAGAATATTTACCCACATATAGACAGATTATTAAACATTCACAAATATATTTAGGAAAAATGTACATTGGCTAATAATGTTAGTTTGAAAATAAATATTTCCTTTGTATACAGTGTGGAGTTCCGTGTGAAATCTTTCGTAACGCTGAACTCAAAAATACATTCCTTTTAATTTTAGGTATTACATTTTCAGAAATATAGTAAAAAATGTAGTGCAAAAATATGCCCTCCCCCCCTCTATTTCCAAATTTTCTCAAAGTAAAATTATGAAAAAATTAGAGGTAGTAGACGTTAATTTAAACCTCGCAGGAAAACTACAGCGATCACCGTAGATCACATAGTATTTGAGAAAAACGCATTTTTCCGATGCACACAAATTTCCATTTGCGGGCTTTCAGCAAGGATGTTGAGGAGTGCTGAAGATACCTATTGTATCAGAAGTATAAAAGCATTGTTGATAACGATTTTAGAAAAAAAATCGTCACTAATTAGCCGAGATTTTAACCATTAAAACGTTCTAAATTAAAATGTCTATGGAATTTTACATACTATTTGTTAACCTTTAACTGATGTCACGCGGTCTCCCAGACTCCGCGACTCCCAGCTCTAAACACTTTTACAGCTTTTTACTTTACTGTACTGAAGTTAAATAATATGAATAAAATACTTTTTTCATGCAATGTAATTCACATTGTCCTAAGAGAAGTACAACGATATTGTTAGGACAAAATTTAAGTAAATTCAACCATTTGAGTTATTTTTTTTTATTCCTTTTATTCGAGGGGTCTGAGAGACCGGATCACATCAGTTGTGTGACAAATTTTAGTCACATCAGTTAAAGGTTAAATAACTAATTCCACATCCGTTTAAAAGCCGCACAAATACCACATAGTATATTTAAACAACTACATCTGCGATATTGCCGGTGTTGCTGGTTATTATTTAACAAAAGTTTTAGATATAAAGTACGCTTTAAAAAGTAATAACTACGAGTTTGCATAATTTTCACACGGTAAGAATATACTAAAGGAACATTTGTCGAACGTACTAACAAAATTGACCACTAAAGCTTTTTAAAGAGGTACTTGAGACTGTCTTTCGAGTCTGAAATCCTCATGTGCAATGCTCCAGATACCCCTATCTTTCACCGATGTGCACTTTTAAAACTGTAGACTTTTACATTTTCATTTGGATGAGGTGTCTGCGTCACTATCGCTTCCAGGAGAAAAATCTGACTCAGCTTATTGCTAGACCTCTTAGTAATAATGTTATACTCACACACAATATTTCTGAAGTTCAACATACGTTATTCTATGTGAAAAAGAAGCGCACAATGATGAATGATGTATCACTCGAAATAGTTTTAAATCTAGTGCCCTCACATTTATTTATAACGTGTTGCTTCATTAAAAGTTGCAGTTAATCAAAAATTATGAAGAAATTCATCAACAGATTATTTAAAAAAATTCATGGCAAGTATAACGTAGTTATTCCCTTGTTTTTTTTTTTATTAAATTTAGCTACTATCTATCTAAATTGTATTAATCTGATTTGTATCAGTCGTTTTTGTTTAACCCACATTTCTTTGATTTTCTAAACGATGTATTAAATTAAATAAGACAATAAAAGCTTAAAAATAAGCTTTTTAATAAAAAACAAAAAAAAATCCGAAGTTAAAAAAAAAAATCATTCAATAAATTGAACTTTAAGTCAAAGTCATAAGAAATGATAAAAAAAACTTGTGAAAACTAAAAAACTGCAAGGAATAAATGAGGCGTGAAACAAATAAAAGCTTTTTTTTTGCATAAATAAAAGATCTTTTTTGAAAATGGAATTTACTAAAAGAATACCGGTACTTTTAAAGTTTCACTGGAGGCTATTTATATTTCTACTTTAAAAACTATTTGAAAAACTAGCAGCGTTAAAAAAAAGATATTGTTTCCAAGCAATTAATTTACTAACCTCAAAGATATGTTCCTTTGAAAAAAATTATATTCTTGGTTTTCAAGAAGTAAGATACAATTTATCATTTAAATGTGTTTACTTTCTTAAGACTTTTATTCAGATATTAAATATATATTTATTCAGTGTGGCTGAAAAATATTGACGCGTTGTTTGAAGTTGATATTTAAGAACTAAAATCGGAGAAAGCATGCTTATTTTTTTTCTAATTTTGTAGTACTTTTTACAAGCCTCCGTCAATACCCGAAGAATTTACAACATCTTCAAGAAAATAATTATCCTAAATAACACCGTAAGCCTGAATTCCTTCGTAGCGAGTCTGGATATTTTGTCGGGAAATATTCAGAACATTTTTTAAAACTCTCTTAGACTTCATACTTATCGCTTGTTCCGCGGACGACATTGGTCAAGCGGTACCAAGATAAAGAAAGTAACGACATGCTCCAAATCTGCGTGTAATATGTTTTGTGGTCGGGTGAGACAATGTTCTCCATAGAAAAGGCACACAGCCATCAGAATGATCGGAAACTTGCAAGTCCAGTGTAAAGAAATGCAGGAAAGTAAAAAAAAAAAATCGTCACACGATTGATTTCTCGTAAAGAATTTATGGTTTCGGCAGGAGTTACCCCCCACGGGAAAAAAACAATATTTATTTATATAAACTTAAAAATTAATGCTAAGAAGTACAGAAGGAAGTGTTGACTAAGATTGGGTCCCCATGGTAATAAAATAACACTATGGAATCTTCCAGCAGAATTTGGCCCCTGTACATTGAACAAAAGTGACTTTGACTTCCTCGACCTCCATGTGCTTGGATACACACAACACTAAGGATACTTTAACAAATGGTGAATGGCGTAGAACCAGTTCGAATCGTAACCCATTCCATTGCTCTGATTGGAGATACTTAGAAGAAAAATTAAAGAGCATGAAAATATCTCGTATGAATTGTTTGCAACACGAACGTCTGAAAAATTCGGAAGATTTAGATTAGAGTTACCTGCGGACAAAGTCAATTCTATGATCCCTCGTATCCATCTTATGTTAAAACGAATGTTGTACATATAAACAATTTGTTTAATTATTGGTATTTGTTATATATTTGTTTTGTTCAAATAAAAAATGTCATCGGGTATTGTATATTTTTGATGAAATGGTGTTTTTGTGCACGCCCATAGTTTATACCTATCCTGTATATATACATACTACATATAATTACTGTTCAAAGAAATTTTGAAGCGGAAAGAAGAATAGAGCCTAAGAGAAAATTAAGAAAGATATGTGTAAACTGCATGTTAATGTTTAATTATGTAAATATTTCAGGAAATGTCTTACTCATTTTTATAATACACAAAACTATTTATGCAACTGAATACATGGTGTGATGAGAGAGCATAATATAAATAATATTCCGAAAATAATACGATTTTTATTAAGTAAATGTAATCAATATTGTAAAGTAGTAGCAAAATTAAAAATTTTTTTGGCAGATTAGGTAGTAGATTAAATGGGATTATTGTCAAAAATAGATCAAATTATAATTTGCAAGCATAACACATTGCTTTATTGCCTCTTTTCATGTACAGAAGCCGATTTTAGAGAGTTACGACAATTTATTTGACGAGTGTAAAATAATTCTCAGAAGCAAAAGAGAGTGTTGCATTTTTTATTATATTTATATAAAACATTTCTCTAATTTGTATCAGTGGTAACTTTTATCAGTGCAATATGTTGACATACATTTTCAGTATTTTTCAAAAATTCACGTCATTTTTATAAGATATTAAAATAGTAGAAATAAACATGAAAAATGAGAATTTTGAAAATGCTTTACAGTAAATTAAACTTTTCAAGAAACTTGTAATGCTACCTTGAGAAAAACTTCCATAGCAAAGTCATAAGGAATAAAATTCAAATAGCAAATTGCAAAACATAGGAGTCCAAAATATCGTGTTAAATGCTTTTGTCGTTAAAAGAAGAATGTTTTTGAAAATGGAATTTAACAGAGTATAACTACACTTTTTAATGCACGGTATTTCTTTATGAGGCTGCCTGTATTTATACACTAAAAATACGATGAAAAATAAACATGATATGATTTCATAAATATTTAATTTATAACCCCAAGAATATATTATACGTAACATGTATCCTAGTTCTAAGATACATTTTTAGAAGAGGAGAAACATCCTTAAAGGTACTTGTATTTACCGAACGTTTTTTAAACCAAAACTTTAATTTTTTTGTGTGGTTTTACATCTGAAATGTGGTCAAATCCATAGACAACATATTCCCGGCTTCTTGAGACTTTACTCTATTATCATATAAGCATATTTTACATTCCTAAAAAAAATATTTGAAACGTGAAAAAATAAATAAAGCCTATTTCTTCGAGTATTTGAACTAAAGAGGTTATTCCAAATTTATAAAATATATTATATAATTTAGATAAAGTAATTATTCAGTGAGTAACGTTATGATTAATCATAGTTTCTCTTTTAAATTCTTCAATGATTAAAATTTTTATTTCACATGTTTAAAGAAAATTTATACAATACGGTATTGCCCAAACAGCAAATAATCCTTGGCCGAACTTCCGCCGAAAGTCCTAACTTGACTATATTTCGTCCTGGCGATCTCATTTTCTGGGGTCGGCAGATATGACTTCTTGTCCGCAAGGCAAATCACCCTTCGAGCATCGCCTCCCGACTACAATTGTGTCAGTTTTGAAGCCTTTGCGTATTAGTGTTCGATAATTTGGTCACTTGGTAATCTTCTACCGAGTACATTTCAGTATCATATGATTTTTTGCCGATTAGCTAATCATATCGAATGGAAGAATTTGTACCTTGTAAAAATAGTATTTACTACATAAAACAATTCGTTTTAATTCCAAAAATAAATATTGTTAATTGGGAGCATTTTCCCCTATAAGATGCAAAAATATTTCCATATCGATGATGTAACTAATTGAAATGTAATAAATCTTGTTTTGTTTAAAGTCAAAATATTGCTGTTAAATAATTTTGCAATTAAAATTACAATTAATTTTCAATTGTAAGATACAAATAAAATTACATTTAATGTAAAAATTATGTTCTTGCTTATAAGTGACTCACACTGTTGATATACAAATATTATTGCATCTTACAAAGAATAATTAACTGTAATATTCATCCCAATATCAGCAATATTTAGAATTTAAATTAAACAAAATGCCTTACCTTTTAATTAATTACGCGCTCGATATGAAAACATTTTTGTATTTTATAGAGGAAAATATTTTCGTCTAACAATATTTATTGTTTGAATTAAAACGAACTTTGATACATTTTAATTTGATAATATTTCATGTTACAATGTAAAATATTTTCATTTAACATTATGTCCTAGCTGTGAAAATTCCATCATTTAAAGCGTCTAATTAAATTTTGGTTATGTATGGAAAAAATTTCTTTTTTTCTTTTTTTTCAATATCTAAATAATTATTTTAATTTAAAGAAAATTTCAGTCATTTTTTTAAAAACTTTTAAAAGCTATAAAATGAAATTTATCACTATCTGGAGAAAAAAAAAGAAGATCAACTTCTTTATAATTTACTAGGGGGCTCGGCCCCCTACGAGCTACGCTCGCCAACCCCCGTCCAGACACCGCAGGCTCTAAATGCACGCTAATTTGATCGGCTTTAAAAAGATTTCGGAAGATTGAATTATAATTTAAAAAACAGTGGCGATCTCCCTATAAACGAATTTCTATTCATTTCTCTTTGATTGGGGAATTTTAACGCCAAATCCGCTGCGGTACTACTTGATTATCCCGTCGACCCATTTCGCCAAATTATATAAATCGCCAAACCACTCTCCAAATTATATAAATTGACATAATTTTTATTTTAAATAACGAAAGAACAAATAAATTCGTACAACATTAATAAAAATACAAATAAAACGTCGAAATAAAAATAACTTGATGACGTAGACACGTGTAACAACATTTCAAAATAAGCTAATATAAAAGGAATTAAGTAAACAGAGTCTTTGTCTCCTGGTATTTTTTAACAAAGCGAAAAGAAAGTTCTTTTAAATGAGACATTTTAAATTAATCGTTTTTAATCTGACGTAATTTTTACCAAGCTATTCTTTCTCTTTTAAATAATCGCGTGAAAGTACTTGTGTTAGCAATGAAATATTATTTGCGCTTCCCTAACAAAAATAGTTGAAAATATCCTCTCAAAATATTAAATAAATGTTTAGCGCAATTTCTAAATTTAAACTTTTTTGCAATATTATTTTGTGTTCATTTTATGTAAAAACTATAATGTGACTTAAATGTGACGTAATTTCTCCTAAGGCTTCTAACGCATGTTAATGAATTTATTATTTTACAATATCCTTTCTCTTTTAAAATTCACGTGTATACTTTTTATGACGTAATTTTTAATAAGTTCCTGCTTTTTATACATAATTATTTAATTCTAATTTGAAAGTTTTTTTCCTGTTTATAATAGTCATGAGTAAATACATTTTTAATTTGAAGCAACCATTATTGCTTGCGCTTTTTATACAGTTGGCAACAGTTTAAATTAGTACAATTTTCTGAAATCTGTAAAAAATATCTCTAGAAATGCTGAAAATTTGAATTTAAAATAGAAATAAAACCTGAAAAAATGAGTCAAAATAAAAAAATTAATGCAATCTGCACTCCGGCAAATTCTAACGCATAAAATGATCTAAAAATGATTACACTGCCATGTATAGTTTTTGCTGCTATAAAACTTTTTTAGTGGAACGATTTTGTCCAACTTTAGCATTAAATATCTCTTAAAATAGTTCTTCGATTTGAAAACTGTCTGCATCAGCGTGTTTATCAACCATTTCTGTATAAAACCACTGATTTTCATATTTTTGTATGTATTATTTTTCTCAATATTAACGAAGAAAGACCTCCGGTCACAAAAAATTCAAAACCGGCGGCGGCGGCGGCGGCGGTGACAGCGGTAGTTACTTTTTTTTAGAATAGAGAGATACAATAACATTATCTAATTTTTATCCCCCAAATAAATTAAATTTTTAATCAGAAATTTCTAATTCGTAACTTAGAAAATACATTTAGAGCAAATATTTTGTTGTTGTAATAGTCTAAATTTCAGACATTATCCTGATATAATTTAAATTTCAGATCTTATAATTTTCAATTTATTTATCCAATAATTATTTTAATTAAAAAAATTGTTCAGTCATTTTTTTTTAACTTTTAAAAAGGTATAAAATTAAATTTGTCACTATTTGAAAAAAAAAAAAAAAAAAAAAAAAAAAAAAAGATAATAAACTTATTTATAATTTATACAATACATTATCTGAATTATTTTTAATTCTGAATTATTATTAATCAGAAATTTCTAATTCACAACTACGAAACAATCATTTAGAGCAAATAGTTTGTTGTTGTAATAGTTTTAGACATTATCAGACATTATCCTGATATAATCTAAATTTCAGATCTTATAATTTTCAATTTATCCATCTAATAATTATTTTAATTTAAAAAAAATGTTCAGTCATCTTTTTTTAACTTTTTAAATGTATAAAATTATATTTCTCACTATCTAGGGGGGAAAAGGATGATCAACTTCTTTATAATTTATACAATAACATTATCTGAACTATTTCTAAATAAATTAATTTTTAAATCAGAAATTTCTAATTCATAATTAACAAAATACATTCAGAAGAAATAGTTTGTTGTTTTAATAGTCTAAATTTCTGATATAATCTAAATTTTAGATCTTATAATTTTCAATTTATTCATCTAATAATAATTTTAATTAAAAAATGTTCAGACATTTTTAAAAACTTTTAAAAGGTATAAAATTATTTTTTTTTTACTTTTTTGGGGAAAAAAAAGATGATGAACTTCATTGTAATTTATATAATAACTTTACCTGTAGTATTTCTAAATAAATTAATTTTTAAATCAAAAATTTCTAATTCATAACTAAGAAAATATATTTAGAGCAAATAGTTTGTTGTTGTAATAGTCTAAATTTCAGATATTATCTGATATAATCTAAATTTCAGATCTTATAATTTTTAATTTAGTTATCTAAATCAACAAAACAGTAAATATCTCTAATCATTTTATTAAGTATAATTTTAAGTATGAATGTCTACACGTTATTATTGTAAAAAAGAAATAAAGAACAAGCAAACGCTTTTAAATTGTTAGTTTACTCTTACACTAATTGCCCCTATCTGTAAGTTTTTAAGAGATTTAACCCATTAAGCGCCGCTATATTAAGCACGTTAAATAAATAAAGTTTATTTATATATTTTATATATATAAGATGCCCCTATGATAAAGCAGTTGGAATTTTTTTAATAACGGTAACCGTTTAGAATGTATAGCATGTTCCCGTAGCGGGAGCGTTGGCGTCTAATGGGGGTTGAACCTTCCTCTGAACTGCAAAGAAACGCGCGTTATTTTCTCCTGCCATAATGCAATTGCGATTAGAAAATTTAATAAAACTTCATTTTTAGGCATGATGCAAACAAATAAACAAATATATAAACAATTACTAAAAATATATGGATTAAAAATTTAATTTTAATATTCATAAATCACTTTCATTCAAAATTTTTTAACGAATATTCAAAGTATTTGAAATATAACGTCACCCTTTCTTTTTTATTATTTCCCTACACATTCTCTATGCAACTTGAAAGGAATAACTCAGATATAACATTATGTTGTAATAAACACTACACGCACATATGTATAATTTTTTTTTACACCTAGATTTCTGGCATATACTTATATTAGAATATAGTTGTTTTCATCGACACGTAACTGATATATATAACTCTATATATTCCTAAATGATGTTTTGAATTTTCTTTATTACCTGTTTCAAATAAAGTAGTTGTTTTACAAATGAAAATTGAGACATCTCTTATTTCAATATAATAAATGCTTTTCACGTTACTATTACCAAACATCGACTTTCAAATTATTTAAATATATCTATATATTATTATATTTTTAATAAGATGCCTGCATATATTTAAAAATCGATCTACAAAAGTATCACCGTTAGTACAATTAATATAACGTGAAACAATTTAAAATTTTCGTAATCCTTCTTTTTCTTTTTTTATATTGTATATGAATCTACCTATGGATTTAAGTTTCAAAAGTAGCTGCCAACTACTACTGTATTATATCTAAATTTATGGTCAAATTTACTGTTACAAGAAATTACCAAAATTCTTTTTTAATGTTTCAGTAATAACTTACTTCCATGCAAAAATCAATCTTTTATTTTTGCATCTTGCATTTTAATTGTAATTTAAAGATTGTTTTTTTCTGCGGATGAACATCATAAAGGTAAATTTTAAGGGGTTTTTTGTTCACAATGGTTCTGTTTTTACGTATAATATTACGAATCCACATTCAAGCGAACTGACATACACTGCTTTTCATGGTTGGTTGATTGATTTGTGACGGCCGATTATCTACACTAGGGATATAAGCCCGAGGGGGAGTGCCTTTGTGGAGGTCTTTCTAAGGGAACCTAAGCCGTATTAACGCATGGAAATCCATGGCTTGAAGAAAACCACGAAAACTCCGAACGATTAGGCCGACGGGATCGAACCCAGCACTTCCCGTCTACCAGTTTCGAGAGCAGAACCTCTCAGCCACTGATGGGGCACTGCTTTTCATGAAAAATCAATATAAAATGTTCCTCTCTTTATGGAAGCGCGCTTGCAAACAAAGGGATGGGAATGTAACCACCAGCCGCCAACGCTCCCGTTGTGGGAACATACGAAAGAAACCTTTCTAATATTGCTTTAAATTAATATATTTACTTCGTATTAGGAATTTATTATTAGATGATCTGTTGTGTTTAAATATTCACTGCACTTGTAAAAACTAAAGAATTTAATTTTTTCTTTTTACTAATTTTACTTGAGGAAGTCTAAAAACCAAAAATTCTCTTTTTTTAAAAATCTGCAAAAAATAGTAAATATATATATATCATTCTGAAAAAAATATGTATACTACACGCCATACTATTAACTTTTCGGCACCAGATGTATTTTTTAAATAATTCAAAAATATGTTGAGGGGAAAAATAACAAATTGTTGTTCCCGCAACGGGAGCGTTGGCGTTTAATGGGTTAAATTTACTGATTTGTAAATAATAATGTATTCTCACCAAAGAAAATTTCTTGGAAAGTATTTTTTTTCCCTTACATTCCTCCGATTGTCCATTTAGAAATGATATCCTTGAAACGTGAAAACGTACTTTGAGCGGGAGGGAGATAAGATATTGTAGGGCATTGGACAGTTTATTCACGTGACACACATCACCTATCATCACTGCAGGGGGTATCTATACAGCGGAAACAAACAATAACACCTCAGTAAAAATATTCGTTTTTCATTACTTTCCGATTGCCGGCCGATTACATGCATAAGAATAAAGCCCGAGCTTGTAGTAATAATACGATTTCCTGCCGACGTTTTCCCACGACATTGTCTAGATAAATCGCTAGATTTTGTTCAGACGATATTATGTGAAGCTCTCCATTCGACTACTCATCATTTGCCGACAATTCTGGTATTAGGCCGAAATTTAGCCGATATCTCTTGCTACTGGGGTATAATATGTTAATGAAGTAAAGGTATAACAAAAAATATTTTTTATTCCAATTAATAATGTTATAAAGGGTGATTTAATTGTAATTAGCTTCTAGTCGATCTATTTTAGTTTCCTTTCTTTTAAATTATATTTCTAAAAGTATTTTTCTTACAACTAAAAAAATAATATATTTTAGAAGATTCTTTCAATTTATAATTTCTTGTACATATATTTTTTTCTGCGGCCGTCAACATTTTCCACTATATTAGTTTAAATAGTATAAGTAATATAACAACAATTATAAAAATCGAATACAGTGAATTTCTCAAGATTTAAAATATGGTTACTTCGATCAGTGAAAACAAGGTATAGCATATACCCTGTTGGGTATTTAAAACCGAAATTGAATCGATATACATATTTAAAAATACTAATAAAAAATGTGTCCCTTTACCTTATTTCAAAACTGCAAAAAGCAAACACGTGTACGCACATTTTCAACTAAAATGCTTTATAAAAATATAAGAATAGAAAGTGGGATGCATCTGTAATGTTCATCGTACACAGGATAAAAAAGCAGCAGTCATAGTTCAGTTTTGAAACCTAAAACTGGTTCAGTTTTATTTTTTTTTTTTATTTTTTTTTTATTTTTTTTTTTAGTTATATATTCATAATATGAAATTCATTTTTATTTTCATTCCAGTTAATTACCTTAATTCCTTTCATATTAAGATTGGTAAAACTCTAACTTATAGATGCTCAGACACAGTTATAATACGATTATTGAAAAACGCGATAATACCAACCCAAGCTGTTATAAACTGAAAGACGGTAGCACAAACCATCACGTCATCAAGTTTGCGGCTGAAATTTAAGGATAAGTTAAAATTCGATTCGCATATTAAAATGTCCTATCTTAGTACAAAACACCCGCAAATATTTATGGTTGACTGGTATTCCTGCTTAGTTTTCCTGCTTAGAGTATTCCATCTTTTAATACCTTTTAGTAAAGGAATACACTATGATAAACCTATCAGTCAACCAAAAATCACGATTGCAGGTACTTTCCACCATGATATGACTTGGCAGACAATTTGCATTTTAATATGTGACACGAGTTTTAAAAACTCCTGAAATTTCCAGCCACCAACTCAATGAGGTGATGGTCAGTGCAACCGCCTACCGGTCTGTTAGGCTAAACAGCATCAATATATACCAAGATCAAAGTAAAAAAATATTTTTAATTTATAGAGTGCATTTTTATTCCGTTTCAGCGGTCACAAATTGTATAAATAGAAAGATAAATATTTCGACAAAATTTAGTAAATCGGTTTCTGAATATTTAGACTATATTAAGGCCATTTGACAATATCGATGGTGGAAATTATTTCGGAAAAAGTATTATATGAGATTGTGACATGCCTTAGAATAATCCATGACGAAATTGACGTCATGATTAGCGGGAAAAATTATTATTATTCGGAAAATGTGAACAAAAAACTTAATTGCGTGAAAAAAAAAAAAAAAAAAAAAAAAAAAAAAAAAAAAAAAAAATGACGAGTACTTAGTCTCAAAGCCGTTCATTTCAGGAACTATGAGTAAAAATTACTTTATTTTTGAAAAGAACGTTACATTTTTGTTCATACAAACCAAAGATGAACATCAGTATTAAAATCTGCCACTAAAGCTGGAAGTATATTGGAATACGCACATACGCAATAAAAGTATATATCTCGTATACCTCGATTAGAGACACGTTTGTAAATCGTGGTTTGGCAACCAGATTTTAATTCCACATACCTTCTAACTTTAGAAAAGTATAAATATGTGTCATTTTTAAAAACATCTTTTTTAATACTTTTTAAGGTTCCATACTTGAAAAGTAAAAAACGGAACCATTATATGATCACTCCTGTATCTGTCTGTCTGCCTGTCACAGCCCTTTTACTCTTAAACTATGGAACGTGGAAAGTTCAAATTAGGGGTAAGTAATAAAGGCTATTGACCCACATATTTACAGATTATTAAACATTCACAAATAAATCAAGGGAAAACGTAGAGGGAGTAATTATGTTACTTGAAAAAGAAAAAATATCTTTACTTTGTATATCATATGGGGTAATGTATAAAAGCTTTCATAACGCTGAGCACAAAATACATTTCTTTTAATTTTAGGTATTATATTTTCAGCCATATTGCCGAAAATGTAGTGCAAAAATATGTTCCCCCCAATCTATTTTCGAATCTACTGAAAATAAAATTATGAAAAAATTAGACTTAGTAAACGTTAATTTACACTTTATAGGAAAATTATAGCGATTACCCTAAGTCACATAGTTGTTTGAGAAAAGCGCATTTTTCCCGTTAGGCGCAAATTTCTATTTGCGGGCACCCAGCAATGTGTTGAGGAGCGCTAGAGGTACCTATCGTAGCAGAAATATAAAAGCATTGTTGATAAAGATTTTTGAAAAAAAATTGTCGGCAATTAGATGAGATATTATCACTTAAAGACACGGACGGTTTGGACATACATAATGACAGGGGCGGCGTACTCTATGTACCATCATCTTTTAAAGCCTAGATAACAACTTTTAATAATATACTTGTGTAATGCAAAGCCCAGTAGTAGCAGGAAAACAATCAACGTCAAAATATTAAAAACAGACTAATTTGATTAGAATTAATCATATAAATACTATGGTATTCGCGACTAGTTTGCATTGAGGGGCTCTCTCAATGCGGACCAAGGTGGCGTTGCAACTTTGCGACGTCCTTTCGAAGCGCGATTAGCACAAGCTTAAACATTGAACAAGGTTTCTTTTATAGGTACACTGTAAAAAGAAAAGATTATTACTTCGCTGTATTTAGTTTTCGGAAATGCCAAATAAAGTTTAAATCTGCACTACTTTTATTGTCAGTATCGTCATAAACAGATTAGGATAAAATTGAAAAACAGAGTTATACAGAATAGAAACATTTGATATTATTTAGGCTTCGTATCTCTTTGAACTTTTATGGTATACCCATTCATACATTTCTAGTATATACTGCTGTACCCAACCCTACGTTGTATAGTTTTTTACAAAGTCTTATTATTCTTCTAAAAACGATTTTTTAAATAATACAGTTAATAATTCATATATGTATTGTACGGAACCCTCTGAGCGCGAGTAATACTCACACTTGACCGTTTATGCAAAAATAGATTTTTTAGTCTTATAGGATTAAATGCATACTTATACAAATTTGACACCAAATACCACCTGATTGACACTGTTCTAATAGAATTCTCCCAGCATTGATTTTAACACTTTCCAACATAGTCGAAAAGTGTTTATGAATTCGGTTTGTCTGTCTGTCTGTCTGTCCGTTTGCCTATCTGTATCTCTATCTGTCTGTATATCGGTCCGTGCTCTAACTGTCGTCAATACAGTCTGATTTCCATGAAATGGATAGATGTTATTGGGATTTACTATGGCACGTTCAGCATTGTAAGTGAAATGTGTAGCGTTTTCGTTTCAGTTACAGAGTCAGTCAAAATGATTCCTTTATATTGCGGTGTATTGGGAAAAATCGTTTGCCGCATATTTTAATGATATTACAGTATTTTAAACATATTGAAATGGATATACGCCCATGAGATGTTCTAAAGGTTCTTACTGTAGAATATAGTGTGCCTAGAGCTTATCATTTATTTAGAGTTACATACAAAATAATTTGGCTGTACAAGAGCAATATTTGAGCTATTGAAGTTTACGAGCAGTAATTCATGGAATTTTTAAGTATAACTATTTTTTTAAATATTACTTAGTGTGTATAAAATCTATAGATCATGTACAGGGTAGCAAAAATTTCTCAACCACATCCTATTATTGGCGGAAATTGCTCGGTGGCAATTTTAAATTGTGTTATGTATTTAACTGAGCTAACATTTAGCATACTATATAGTATGCATATATATATGTAGATCATATACAGAGCTTTGAAAAAATCGCATATTTTAACGACTATCCATGATAATACCAGAAACTAGATTTTCAAATGCGTTTTGCATTTTCCTAATTGTTCATTTAGACGCCATATTTCACTTTAATAAACTGTGAAGTTTTGTTATAATATTCTGAATGTGTTGGAAAGTGTTTCATAATCTATGCTGTATACATGATTTTTCGTTCCTGTTTCGTTGAATGAAGAGAGATTCGTCGATTTTCACGATTTTACTCGGCCCTTCTTTTTTCATTTGTTGCAGCTTCATTTTCGCGATTCCTTATATTATTTGTCACAAACTGTCACTTTTTTTAAGACTGAGTTATGCCAAGGACCCTATAAATAAGAAGTGCCGTATCGTCTTCCATAAGATGTGATAAAGTGTTGGTTAATTATATGCGTTTTTCATTATCATGAGTGAAATGTTTCACTTAATTAATGTATTTAGCCTATTTTTAATGCTACGTGAATGACGTCACGGGTAACTGCTCGATTGTAAATAAAGATTAATATTTCAAATATGTTCATTTCTTGGCATTTCAATGGAACAGTATCTAACTATACTTTTCGATATATTGGTAAAATGTAATCACTCCAATTAAGGTAAAATTGCTATGTAAATATTGAGATAAGAACTCCGGTTTTTAGAAATGATATAAGTTAATAATAGCCAAGTATTCGTTTGTCTCCAAGGTAAGTGACTAATTTCCAAGTTGACAGGAAATATTCTAATTCATCCTTAGTGACCCAATCTACTTGCGATAACTTACAGATTTATGGAAAATGCAAATGAAAACTTAAAATATTGTTGTAAATATTTCTTTGTCGTTACTTTTGTGCACATTACAAATTTTCTTATTACACTTGAAAGTCACTTATTACGCAGTTAAGTTTTTCTAAGTATTTTCCCATTAAAAAACATCCTTAATTTATTAAAATAACTGCAATGAATATTTATTATATTATGTTATTGTAACATACCAAGATAGATGAAATATTTCGCAAATATTTCTAATGTAAAAACAATATTAGTGAAATATGAGTTTTATCCCAGAATTATTTATAGCCAATCCCCAATTTGGGATACACGTTAGCTAAAACTTTCAATCCATTTACAAGTTATTTTTCATATTGTGGAAATGTTGGAGTTATATTAATAATGTTTGCAATTACATACCTTTTCATATCTAAGAAATAATTGAATTATGTTTACGTTATTTCAACAATTCGTGTTCTTTATTATATGTATTATTTGCAATATTTACAGCAAAAACACTGCTATGTACATTTCGTAAAATAAGATACGAAACTGAATTGTGTATTCCGAGATTCAGGGCATAGTCAAATATATTAAGCCTTTTATGTTGTTTCAATATACATTATCAAAATTCTTCTATACTGTAAACTATCTTAAATTTCCTAAATTTTTTAGCTTCTAAAACAGAGAATCAATCGATATTCAATATATTTAAATTTACTGTAAATCCTGCATACACATGTTGCATCGAATGTTACATCTTTAATGACACATTTTGAACAGAAGAAATACTTTCTCGGATATAATCTATTTTGAAAATATATGTTAAAAATAATATAGGGTTATTCTATGATAGATATGCATAGTTTTTAAAGATTGAAAAAAAAATTCTTGGAATGCAAATACAAGAAATATTTATACATATTTGATTTTTTTATACATATCCTCATCATATTTTGGGCAAAAAATAATTAAATATCGAGAACAAAAAGTGGGAAACAAAATGGAAATTAAAATGGCAGATGACCATCTCTCCTTCAAGCCAAGGAGAGATGGCCATTCAATACAAAAAGGGAAAAATGAATTTAAAATAGCAAAAAATAACACATTTCATGCAGTTAATCATGAGAAACATATAAAGATTTTTAAAGATGCCATTATCTCACGGAAAAGCAGTGAATAAATTTGAATAAACAAAATTTGAAGTATAATTTCAATCCTTCACTTTTCGTAAAATTTCCGCATTTTTGGCAAAGATCTTGATAGTTTGTACACGGTTCATGGAACCACTTCTGGCAACTTATGCATTGCATCCAGTCATCCCTTTTGTTTGTGGTATTATACTCTCCTCCACAATTAACACAGTGATCCTCGTCCAATTCTACTCCCTCGGACTCTGTAGAATCTAATAATTTCAAATGTATTTCATCTTCTTCGCTGCTTGAAATGTTTTTTTTTTTTTTAATCACGTTTTAGTTTTTTTGCGTTTTTAAGTTTATTTAGCAACTTCATCTGTTTCCGGGCTGAGCGTTTCCGAAGTTTTTCGATATTTTATGACACAAAAATGCATTGTTAGACTATATTATATTATTGTTATTGAAATATTTATATTAGTTAAAGTTTAAATAATGTCAATTAATATAATTATAAAAATAAATATTATATAACTAAATAATTACATTTACTTAAAAACCTCGGTCTGTGTAATTTTGAAATATTGATTACAGGTGGCCATTAGGGTGGGTCGAAAAAAGAGAATTTTTTCAGATCAACTTCTAATAGAGCAGAAAGGTATACCTATAAGACCTACAAGTTATATTTAGTAAAATTTTCCTTTTACACTGACAAGTAATACACAAAAATTCCCGTTATTCTACGATTAAAATTGACCGAGTAATAACTGTTTAAAGTTGGAACATATTTTTTGCTGCAAATTGGAGGTCATTCACAAATTTAGTCGAAATATAATTTCGTCAGATATATTAAAAAATGGTTGGGAGTAAAATTAACATTGCAATGTAAATTTGAAATCTTTAATCATTCTGACATATTAATGCAAAATATACAATTTGTAATAAACATTTAAGAAGAAAGAAAAAAACAGAATTTTTGTTAAATAAAATGATGCTAAATTAACAGTCTCAATTCCTTACAAAATTATACATATTGTAAAATATTATTAGATTACACTAGCCTGCAAAAGTTGTGTTAAGTCATGATTTTTAGCTTTTGATAATTGATTCTTATGTATTCTGTACCACTGAATCTGAAATTGACCTTCATTTTTAACCATCACATCAGGATTTTTCGCAAATTTCAAAGTTAAAAAGTTCAAAGTTAAAATTGAATCTCCTCCCTCATCTCATCGGACCACTCAGCTATTTAGCTGTAAGAATCCCAGGATAAGCAAAAATATCGAATAAATTATTGAATAAAATAAAATAAAACAAAAAAGTTTTACATATGTTTTATAGTATGAGATTTTCGCTATATTTTAACTTACACATTTACGATTTGCAAAAAAATTCTAACGTGATGGTTAAAAATGAAGGTCATTTTCAGATTCAGTGCTAAAAAGTACGTCAAAATCAATTATATCCGATTGTATCCGATCAATTGTATCCGATTTTTGTTATTCTTTAAATTCGACAATTTATGATTTGCGAAATATCCTGACATGATGTTAAAAATGAATGTAATTTTCGGATTCAATGCTAAAAAATACATAAAAATTAAAAAAACCAACAATCGCAGTCTTGTATTATCTAATCTAAAACTTTTTCTTAAACTTCTTGGCGGTAATCTATCCGAAATATTTTGTGTTATCCTGTAAAATAAGTATAAATAGTAACCACCGAAAATTATAATAATATTAGATTGTTATTGGATTTGCGCCAGTATGTAAAATGTATCTCGATGGGATATTTAAAAGTGAGTTAAAGTTCGAGTAAAAATATTGAACTGGAAAGACATAATACGATCGTTGAAGAAACATAAAAACTTATAAAAATAACATAATTTTTGTTAAAAGAAATCATAAAAGAAACAGTCTCAAATCCTGACACAATAAAACATATGTTATTTTAGCCAATCTGAAACTTTATAAATGTTAACTTAATCGTAATATTTGTACGACTTTTTCCAAAGCGCAGATACACATGAAATAAGATCTTCGAATAATTTAAGCACTTGGTATGTGACCCCTCAAAGACAAGCCGAACTCATTTGTTTTCAGAGCAGATAAGTGGCTTAAGTCATACATTTTTAAAGTTTCATAACTCGCTCAAATTTAGTGTTATATGAATGGGACTTTTTTATCTTACTTGTCAGTGTTAATTTATAGTAGTGTAATAATATAGTATAGTATAGTATAGTATAATAATAGTGATAATTTATAGGACCGGGGGACCATATAAAATTTTAAATTTCGTAATTTTTTAAGAAATGTTTTTATTGACCCATATCGCTTTTAAAATATTTCTTTACCTGATTTAAAACATTTTTGTAATTGGAACTATATGTCTGTGACTAACGGTTTAGGAATTAGCCATTGGACACCGTTGAGACCGGACACCTTGTATATTTTTGCTTGCTAAAGTTTGAAGCCTATCTGAAATGAAACTTGTTCCAATTGTGAATCCTTCATGGCAGGTTTTTCGAAAACACGGAATACTCACATAAACAAAAGCATTTTAATGTCCCGAGACAGAAGGATAACTGTGCAAGTATACCTGCTATTTCGTTAACACAAATTTACTGTAACTAGATTAAACGTAACACTTCTTTACCTTGGACTACGATGGAGTTCTGTCGTCGACACTTATAGGAAAAAACGAGTTTATACGAACGCAATAACAGTACATTGGTTGAGTTTCGTGACCCTTATCTTTGTTCACTTTATAACGGACAATATTAACAATTACTTTAAATCTGCTGCATGCAATTAATAAAAGTAACTTTATTTTTGGACTGGTTATTTGTTACCAGTTTCAAAATACACTGGCGAGAAAAATTAAAGGAACAACTATAAAAAGGTGCTTTATGTTAATTCTATTAAGGGAACTTCCAGAAAGGGAACTTCCAGTGTCAACGTTATCACGTAGTCCAATGGGATTAACATTCGCTACAGAAATATATGTAAAATTTCCAGCCTCAGCCCGTTCTTTCGGTTCACGTGTGAAAAAGGGCGCACGTTAGTAATTTGAACCCGAATATTAAGAATTGTACCTGTAATTAAGTAAAACTTTCGCTTCTAGTTATTAGAATATGTCGTCCGGAAGACATTTGACCGATTTTGAGAAATTGCGTGCGATAGGGAGAATGGAAGCAGGAGATACACTATTAGGGGTCTGTAAAGACTTAAAAATAGCCAAAAGCGTCATGTCAAGAATCTGGAAACGGTTTAAAGACACTGGTATAATGTCAATAGACAACCAGGTCAAGGTAGAAAACGCACCACAATAGGCTCTCAGGAATGTAATTTGCCGACGATTGCTAAAAGAAATAGGCAATTGACGTCAGTTCAGATTGCAGGGAGTTTGCTGCAGCACCAAGAACTCGACTATCCTGGTTTACTGTGAGTGACAGTCTGCAGGCAAGGAAACCCATGATTTGTGTTCCACTAACTGCGGTAGCGAAATGCGTCCGGTTAAAGTGGTGCAGAGATCATCGTCATTGGAGTACCACGGACTGGAGCCGAGTTCTCTTTACCGATGAATCCCGATTTTGTTGAGAGAGTTACCACAGACGTGTTACCATATGGAGGGAGAAAATCACACGCAAATAAGGTTGCAAACATCTGTGAAAGGCATCGATACAAAGGTCGTGGAATCACGCTATGGACGGACATCATTTTGAATGGCCGAAGTGACCGACACATTTTTACCAGTGCAACTGTGAATGCTGAAATATACAGAGATGAGGTTCTTGATCCTCCTGTCAAGTTGTTTAAGGGTGCAATCGGAAGATACGGAATTTTATTATTATTAATGTTCTAGAAGGGCTCTACCCCTTTCCACGGAACTCCTAAGTGTCCCTTCCAAAGCTGCATAAATCCGACCCGTCCGAAGCATACTATTGAACTTGGAGAATGTTCTAAAACTGTTTCGAACCATCTAAAATAAATTGGTCGAGAAGTACAAAAACAGAAACCCCCATGAACCATTTTTTTACACATTCTAATACTTCCAAAAAGTGCTAAACCATCACAAATAAAATTATTATAAAAATTTAACTTCCTTAAAGACGACTAGATATCGAAAGCAACTATTAGATCGAATATGGTATCAACAGTGGCGAGACATGAAACACGGAAACCCAAAATAATTATGGCTGAATAAGACAATTGTAACAAGACTGCTTTTTCCAGCATGAACTATATTTGAAGTGTGTGCTTCTTACATTACTAGTTTCTGTAGCTGAAAATGCAAGATCTTTTTCTTAAAGTTAAAACCTTCCCACATAGCATTTTTAGTTTGCAGAAAATTTGCAACAGTCTTGTTCTGAAAACCTGCAAAGTTCCAGTAAGATCAGAATGACAAAACTGAAAGTTC
This sequence comes from Maratus speciosus, assembly GCA_963932465.1. Lineage (NCBI taxonomy): Eukaryota > Metazoa > Arthropoda > Arachnida > Araneae > Salticidae > Maratus > Maratus speciosus. The sequence continues at coordinate 533,518,822 of OZ010791.1, read as the reverse complement.
ATAACAAGACTGCAGCAAGATAACGCAAACGCCGAAGTCCCCACACCTTAAACTTGTAGCTAACTTGTCGTGCAAGTTAAATTTATACTATATCAAATTTATTGCAAACTATATCTAATTTAGTAACGGCAAACAAGTAATCAAAAATACTGCAAACTTACTGCAAAGTAGTAATCTTTCCATGTCACACTATAAGTTTAACCCCTTCGAAGGGGTCCATAGACCTGATCAAGTCTATTGATGCGACAGCGCCGACAGAAGGTGCATGCATCGGTTTTATCACCATAAACAAGTTTAGGTAATATTTGTACTTTTCATTTCGAGCATTGTTTGGTATTTAATAAGTATAGCGTTTAGAAAAAGCGGTGCCTACTGAATAAAATTTCTTCATTTCAGTGCTGATTGTCTATTCTCTCAACAAAGCGATTTTTTGCTTTAATCACTTTCTTGAATTAAAGGCAGTCTTGCATCAGTTTCACAACAAACTACTCATGCAAGTGGGTGATGGTATATCTTGCGGGAAATTTGCTGCGAATTTCTCAATTCCAATTTGTCACGGCAAGATAATATCAGAAAAAATCAAACTTGATGCTAATGTTCAAGCTATCTGGGTTATCCCCAAAACTCCCATGGGGAGCGCGGAGGGTCGCATGAACGGCTTATGCGATTGACACTTTTGTGAAATCATTATCCAATATCTATTACAGCACAAGTTCTTAATTCAATGATAAAAAACTAAACATGGAAATTTCTGTTTTAAACTTAACCACTTGATCCTAACTTTATTGTAGGAAAATGTTATGTAATATGAAACTCGATTTAACCCATTCGCTGCCAAAACTATAAAGTAAGAATTTTCAAATGATTTGTTAAATTTCGGTTGCTACCACAAATTCAGAAGGTAAATTTCGCTTTACTAATACAGCGAAATTTCTGCCAATAAATGAGGCAATTTCTTTAATTCTAAAATATGACAAAGTAATTAAATTACTCGTCTCATGACTTTACTCGTCTCGTGGCTTTAATTAATAAATTAAAGCCACGAGTATACTCGTGGATGGCAGCGAATGGGTTAATTAAATTTAACTCCTCAGTATGCGCTCAACTTTTTACATCATAGTAAATCTTTTTCATTGGTAAATATTAAAGTAACTTCAATGTATTATTACTTGCAGTTATAGAGATTGGCCTTACATTTTTTATCCATGCTTTTTTTATTAAGAAATTAAATAAGGATATACCTAAATTCTTAAAGTTACACGAAATGCTTCTATTTTACATACACAGTCAAGAGAAGATTACAAGGGACTGGTAAAAAGCTCCATTTTAAACAGGCTTCCATAAAAGAAGTGTAATTAATTATGCTTCTAAGGTACACTACCTCCATAAGATGTATTGTTCGTTTCGCAGGGATTATGAAACTCTTCCGTTTGAGACAGGATTCCGTTATAGAAAGATTCCGCTTTCACAGGTTTCACTATGTTTCACTAAAGAACGATGAAAATCCCCTTTCAGACAGGTTTTCAGCAAATTTAATTGTGTCGCAACTCATATTAAGACCATGTAACGCTTCTGTTATAGACAATTACTATTTTGACAAGATTTATTCTATTCATATGACATAAATAAGTATATTTATATAAATACACAAGGCTTGTAAAAATAGAACCTGCCTTAAACGGAATTCTGTATTAAACAGAAATGTTCCATAGTGCTACGGAAAAGAATGCTATACAAATACAACTGATAACACGAAAACTTGTGTAAAACGGATTTCAGCAATATTTAGGATTTCATCTTGACAGGTTTTACTATATATATAACCTGAAGGAAAAATTCTGGACCCCCCCCCCCCCCCCACCCCGAAACGGAATCCTGGCTACGCCACTGTGTCGCGCAGTGCTGAATATTTATAGAAGATACATATTTTAAATCTTAATTGAAGGCATTTGTTTTATTAACAGTAATTGTCGGGATATTGCAATTGATTAATTGACATTTGACAACAAATGGTGTTACAAAAGCAGGCAGTTGCTTATACTGTTAAAAATCGGCAGAAAAGTGTTTAATCATTTGACCCTTTTTGTAAACAACGGTTACTTGATTATATTGTTAGCTTATTATGACCATATTATGGTCACGATCATAAAAAAAAATACGGTTAATAACCGTTATCTGTAAAAACGATCAAATCCCGGGCAGTTTGCTGCGATTTCTTAACTGTGTACCCATAGGACCAGAAAATAATGATGGACCTGTGCTTTTTCCATCAATATGTTGTACAAGTTTGTATAAACAAGTGTCTAAAAGGTAATTCAATGAAAAGCAAAAGGCAAATAAACCAATGAAAGGGCCCACCTATCGGCATTTCTAAATTTCAAATAGTCCCTTATTTTCTATCCCGTATTGATGGAAGTGCCGTCACATCTAACTACAACGACTTCATCTAATGAGATGTTCTTTTCAGATATATATAAAACAATACTTCTAAAACTATCTCTACCGGTTCCAGCTGTTAGAAGTTATATGATCAAAGTATTTTGAACTCGGCTCCTATATTGCAGAAATGAGCTATTTTTGACAATGTTTCCAATTTTCAAGTGAAATTGTTGTGGCAATCTAGGCTCCTATAACGGTACTACCGGGCTACCACGAACATATACGTATATTTGGGGAAAATGGGGTATGGGGGAAATTCATAATGTGAAACATAGAGGCATATAAAATAAACATGGTACCGGGAAGCCGTAAGAGAGGGGAGACTCAACAACCAATTACCCAAAACACCAGAGAAAATTAGGTTAGCAACTCCTAATTACTCAACATGTAATGCTCATAGTGTTGATTGCTAATTAATAATAAAATGAATTGTGATCGCTTGGTCCTGGCTACCTTCTGAAATAAATATCACGAAGGGAGCTGGAAACGTATGTCTCAGCACTACCCCCAAATTCCGCTGTGATTGTTTTTCGTCTAAGAAGTAGCTTTTAGACCACTTACAAATTCAGTAAGTAATACCAAAATTAAACATTAAGAAATTTTAAGAAATTAGAATTTAACCTGAAATAAAATTTGTATTAAAGTAATTTACAAGATTCATGGTGGAAAAATGACATATCATATTTTCATAGTTAACAAAAGATTTATTTACATAACATATACAATTTTGGAATAAGTAACGCAAGACACCCTTGCTCTAAGTAATACATCAAAACAGTCATTGTATGCTAGAATTAATTTTTAAATACTTATCATAAATTTTAAATTACTGGATACCAATTCTAGAATAATAATCCCTGAACAATGAAATATACATAAACTGATACAGGTAACAAAAGATATAATAAATTCACGATACCTTTAGTAAACATATACCTCGTAGCAGACCACACACATAGGGTTCCAGCTTGGCATGAGTAATCCTTAACAAAGTCTTTGCGTACACACTCTTATTTCACAACCAAATCGGAGAGGGACATTATAAAATATATAGCTCATGAATCGAGCATCATAAAAACGATCCCACTATGTATCTAATGGATCGGTCAACTTAGGATTAACGGATTATACAAAACCGTATGTCTAACATACTGGAAGTTATTACGTACTCGGGGAGCATCCTAGGAAAAATGCTACATCTCTCAAGTCAATCTGTGTGTTATCTGCAGTGTATCTCATGTAACTAGTGAGCAGTATCACTTACTACGTTCAAAAAACATCCCTGCAAAGCATCTGATTCGATGCTAAGGGCTGACTGTGTCTGCATGGGCACCACCCTTAAAGGGGGCGCAGGGGAGAGAGTACGAGCCTAATTACCCGTGCGTGTGGTCACATTTTATGAGCATAAATAAATATGCCCATAAATATACTTTTGACTATAACGTCAATGTATTGTTCCATGGCCGACTATTTTGCTACAACTCAGAGGCCCCCTTTAGAGATAGTATCCACCTGTTTATTTCTCAATTCATAAAAAACTCAATATATTTTATACATATATAACCATCTAATAACTTTTCATACATGGTTTAATCACATAAAAAAAATAATAATACTTCTGAAATAATATAAATAATATACAGGTACCTAATAGATACCTATTAATACCTAAAGATATTAATCGACTTTAAATAGTTTTTATTTTATTCTTCTAATTTCAAAATGGGATTTTTACACCTATTAGAAGCAGGTTTAAATATGTTTTTAAATTTTCATCATGTAATTTCAAAAATTGTCAATTCTGGTCATATTCTCCAAGATGCAATTGCATTGCGCGACCTAAAGACATTAACCGATTTTAAATATTTTTTGTGTTATTTTTCTAATACCAAAAGTTGATATTTACGTACTGTTAGAAGTATTTCTGAATATTTTTTAATTTTCATCATTTATTTTAAAAATCGTCACTTTTCATCATATTTTCAAAAATTCAAGTGCAATACACAACCTACAGTTATTAACCGGTTTCAAAAATATTTTTGCGTTATTCTTCTAATTACAAAAGGCAACTTTTCTGTGCTATTAGAAATTGATCTGAAAAATTTCGCTTTTTTCGACCCACAAGTGGCCATCTATCCTAAAATTGATGGACACATCTTTACCAGTTTAAAGCGACACTCCGTAATTGTTCGTTTTTGTTTTATCTTTAAAAGCAACGATTGGATTATATACGTGCCTTGAACGTTCTTATAGTAAAAATAAATTTAAGATAGGTACTGCAAAACGTTCAGATACCTAACTCCACAAGAATATCTAACCACTAAATTAAATAAAAATTAAAATTGCACTTTCTGTTTATAATTGAAAAACTCAGCTGCACGTCGCATTGGATGAATACGTTGAACTATGTCTTACGAACAATGTTTATGCTGCAATTTATGATATAGTTTTTGAAATATTTAGACTGGCCATCTATCCTAGAATTACCCTAAATTTGCAATATGATTTCTTATCAATCATAGTAGGTTATCAAAAAATCGTTGCACATTTTTTTAAGTTGAAATGCAAGAAATATCACATTACATTGGATAGCTGGAAATGAAGTATGTTCAAATGAATAGCTTTAACTGCTCAGACATAAACAAAACCCAGTATCTATTCGTTTTTCGAATTAAAAATACAAAAAAACAGTATATATGACATTTTTTTAGATAGGACTTGTTTTCATCTATATGTTACGTTCTGTCCATGCTGCATTCCGATATTAAAGCAATTAAATATTATATACGAGGACCCCAGAAGCAAATGAGGATAAGTGAAAAATTGAAAAAAAAAACTAAGCTGTCTGGAAATAAGTCTAATTGTTTGGAGGGAAAGAAATACAAGTGGTTTTCTAACGACGTGCTGAGTCCTAGAGGTCAATTACTTAAGCTTTTTAAACTACTTACTCAGGCAGCAAAAGATGTTGAAATCAATTGGGCCGTTTATCCGAATTATCGGCGTAATATCGGTAATCGCCCACTGACATTATTATGATGTCAATAGATCATACTCTTTTAAAGTAGTCCAATGCGTGTATCGGCAGGAAATCGTAATAACCTAAAGATTTGACTTAATGATTTTTACTTCAAAAATAGTATCGGCCGAATTTTTTATCCTACTAATTCCCGACAATTTGTGTCCTCACCAATATACCCTGCAGTTTAAGACATTTTATGAATCACGTGGCTTCCCACATCATTTCAAGGTCTTTTGTCTCCCTCCTAATGCAACTCCTCAAAGTTCTTTTTGTTATGTTGAAAGGAAGGTCATTTTAAGCCAGTCGGAATCGGGACACTGGCATGCGAAGAAGTTATGTGAAGTGAGTGAGTATAAATTTCTTACCATTTTCTTCAGAAATTACTAATTTTTCGTCTTTTAAAAATAAACGATCACTCGATATATACCGCAATAGGGTGGACACAAGAAATCAATTTTCGAGTTTTTTCTGGGGGACCCTCCAAAAAGATGCCAATAGACTAGAAAATGAGATTGGCAAAGTTTCAGCTCATTTGAATAATATTAACCCGTTCCTCACTGAGGTTTAAGTTTGAAAAAAAAAGTCATTTTTCGCAAAAAAAATGCGGTTTTTCCTACATGAAATAAATACAATTGAACCCATAAACATAGTTCAGGTCTCATTTTATAAAAAAAAAGTTTTGCTTTGAAGAACTACGCACCATTTGTTTTCTAAAAATGCATAGATTTAAAAATATGCGCCTTATTTAGGGCCAGACTTCACCCGAATCTTAAAAATTTACTTTTTATGAAAATGCGAAAAAAAATTTGAAACATTCTATTTCATCTGCTTTCGACCTTTAGTTTTTCTTTTGTTTCATTTTGTACATAATAAAGGGTTTAATTTAAAAAAAAATCCAAAGAAAATAAAAAAAAACGTATTTTAAACTGAAAGAATTTAAAAAATGGGGGCAAACAATGTATAAAAATGAGAACAAATAATGTTCAAATGTATTTTATTATTAAATTTGTGTTACAAGAAATGAAGCATAATAAAAAAAAGAAATTATTATCCCTTACAATTGTCACGTTAACCCTTTGTAGTACAGAAAATCCTGTTCATAAAATAATGAAATGGTTGACTACACCGAAATTTAAAAACGACTTTTTTAGAAATTAAAAACACATCACTTTAAACTTTCATTGTAAAAGGAAAATTTTATTAAAATATTCTTGGTGCCGTTTGCAAGGTTGGAATTAAAATTAGGTAGTCCCGACATGGGACTACTGCTCCGGAAAGGATTAACCCGTTGGGGACGAGCGGCACGTATACGTGCCGCATGAAGCGCTCAGAATCCTTGATTTTCCTCACCAGTAAAATTTTACTGTAAAATTTGCCTTATTTAATCAGCGCATTTTCTTCATTCAATAAGACACAAATTTCTGTTTTTAAAAAACGGTGACAAAAGATTAAAAATTTCGTAAAAGGCTCCCGTCCCGAAGGGGTTAAGGTGTTAATAACTTAGTTAAGGTGGCTTTTGAAGAATCTTGAAAAGTTTTTTCGACATTCAGATACAACTTTTAGCATATACTATTTTTATTTTTCGTCTTTTGTTAAACAGGAATTGAAATCTTGGGTTAATTTTCTTCACCATTCACTGTTTTCTTGAAAAATTTTACAGTTTGAGATGAAACAAAAAAATTGACTTCTTTGTTCAATAAATAATCCACTTCGTTGAAACCTTTTGTTGCTCTTAAATTGCTATCACCATCATCGTTTCTTCTTCAATGACATTAATTTTACAAATGACATTAATTTTACATCCAAGTTTATGTTGACTTCCTTTTTCCAAAGTATCAACTAAAAATGAAAATACAACTTGTTCCGAATTAAGATACCAAAGGCGGTTTGTCGTTTTAGCGAGTGCTTTGTCTGCAACCTATTTATGAATTTTTCTGTAGTAAACAAGTGATTTTATTATTTGCAAGTATTAGATTGTGGTCTAAAATGGGAGTGGTAGTATTGAAGCATGCTTTTATATAAATATTGATTAGAAATAAGAAAAGGTCTCTAGTACCTTCTTTTCTAAATTTGTTATTGAAAGATTATCCCTGAAACAATATATTTTGAGAGAATAAATGGCCTGTGCCATCCATGTGACATGATTAAAAGCACCAGGTGCTCTGACAGAAAGTCTTTTGCAGGAAGGAGTCCTATAAAAATTAAACAAAGTTGGATAAACTCTTTATAATTATCCCTGAACAGTTAATTTTTAAAAGGTCCTGTAATAAAACTTGAAATTTCTTCTGAATTAACTATTTATATCTAGTATTTCATCTTCAATAGCATTTTTATACTAAATCTGGTTTAATTTAAATTGTTTTTTTCTTATATCTGGCTGAGGGGCAGTTATTATGCCCACTTTACAATCAAAAACATCTTTTACGATAATTTCTAAATCATGGTGGCGACATGGTAAATTTAGAAGAATATTCCTCTAACAATTGCTGTAGAAAAATGCAGGTTCCTCTGAGATGACCGGAGTTTACTGCAGTTGGTTCAAAATACATTGCGTAGATTTTACCTACTTCCTCACACTCTTCAACTGCTGAAAACACAGCTTTCGCGTGAATTATTCCGTACAGTTTTCAAGCTGTGGAACTCGTAGTACCTGTTCTTCACCTACCACAACTAATTAAAACTTCTACTCTACATTTTCTATATTCAAAAAATGGTGTAGCAGTTTTCCATCCCAGTCAACAGCAGTTCTCTCTAAACTGGAATTTTTAAATCTGTTTTTGATGAGCTCCGTTCTTTGTTTACAAAATAGTTATTTGCGGAGTCGATTGAACTTCTACTTAAAATTAAAATCTGTGGTTAACCGGTAAATGTACCCTAAGTCTAGTAGCTTCTGTGTCGTTCAGTTTCATTTTGCGAATATTATGAAATAAAATACATAAAACTTCACAATTCCTTGGTAGCTTACAGTTGATAATTTGATGAGACGTGTGCAAGGCTCGCAGCGTTCCTAAAATTTTCGCTCTTTGCTACCACTAAATTAAAATGATAATCTTTGTTGTATGAATCTATTATAGATGTTAAAGGAATTTACCAGGAAGAATTCTTATTTAAAATACTGGTAGCAAAGTGCGAAAATTTTAGGAACGGTGCATGTGGCCAATTTAAAAAAATCTTACATTTCTGCCATCATATCAAAAGGGGGGGGGGTAACGGAATGTTTCGTCAATTCTAAAAATAGATAACGATAACAGGTAACAAAAACAGCCTTGTGATAAAAAGAGAAATTCAGAGGTTCAAATGCAATACAAATCGAGAAACATCTTTCTTATTAGACACAGAACTAGATAACTAATAATCAATTATAATTCGTGAAATATTTTTAAAGTTGCAAAAATTGTTCACTTATTTTTGACTATTAATGAAAATAATACAAAAAAATTATCAAAAGTAATAAAATTATTAATTTGTCATTTTTCACTTATGTTTCAAAAGTGCAGAGATTGAGGGTATGGTTCACGAGCTGATCTGAAAAATACTTAATTCTCATTAAATATAAGTTTTGATGAGAGTAAAATTTCAAGGCAACAACAGTTTCTATGAAATAAAACAAGAATCAGGTTTCTAAGACAAATAGTTTTCACTTAAAGAAAGAAAAACAACAATTTTTTTGCCAAAAATTGCAAATTTTCAAGAATTCAACCTCGATGAGGCACGGGTTAATATTATTCATTTGAGCTGAAACTTTGCCAATGTCATTTTCTAACTAATTGACAACTTTTAGGAGGGTCCCCCCGAAGAAAACGTTAAAAAAATTTCTCATGTTGCTTGTGACCACCCTAATACAGCAAACATATCTAAAAGTTATAAGAAGTTTGTTCACTATTTTTATAGAATTAAGAATAGTTATTCTTACTTAAAAATTAATTTCAATAAATAGAAAAATATGAATTATAATTTGTTTTGGAAATATTAGATTGTTTTTGTTATTTAAATGAATAAATTAAAAAAAAGAATAGTAGATAATAAAGTTAAAAAATTAGAGAACAATTTGCGTTTTTTCTCTTTCTTTAAGTCAGAATATGTTAAAGCAGGGAAAAATGGAAATATTGCCGTAAGAACCTCCTTGAATGAGAGGGTGTGATACAAATACTGAATACTTTTTACTCGCAAAACTCTAATAAAGAGGGTTGGGGGAAATAAGAAATACCTGGAAAATGGGAATATAATATTTTTTTCTTAATTTATGGAAACCCTACTTATTATTAACAAATTTCGATGCATTTCAGGAATTAAATAAGAGATTGCTCTCTTTTAAGAATGTATTGCATTGCAGAAAACGTAAAATATTTTGTTTATTATTAGTTTGGACCTGACTGAAATCTTAATATTATAAACTATTTTCATAATAATTTAAAAAAAAAAAACTTTAATATATGTTACTTAAAAGTACCATATTAAATTTACTATTTTAACTCATAAACTATCTGATTTTTCTTTAAAATCGAATTTTGTTCAATTATGTTAATATTTAAAATCTTATATATTATCTAACATTCTTTATCTTCGATTTATTTTATTTAGCGGTCGCCTCTGGATGGTCCGGAATGGATCCCTTAAGTGGGAGAGAAGACCTGGATCCCGGCATCGTTCGTTGGGTCGAACCAAGGGGCAGGTCTCGGACGAACCGCAGCTTCCTCGAGAGACTAAACGCCGAGAAGTACACTGTAAAACAAATCCGACCAGTTTTCCTTTAGGAATCGGAAAAAGAGTTGCTCTTATCGTTCCGGAAAATTTTCCGACCCAGCTTGGAATAAAATACGTAAAAAAAAAGGAAATAGTCAATAAAGCGGTATTTTACGGATATTATTCCGATTTTACGGATTTTATTCCGAGCTGGGACGGAAAATTTTCCGGTACGATAAGGGTAACTATTTTTCCGATTCCTACAGGAAAACTTGTCGTAATTTTTTACAGTGTAGTGAGTCCGGCGACCGCGGGTAACGGACGTCGTGCATGGGGTTGGAGGCCTATTTCGGTGGGTACCTCCCCGAAAGAGCGTGTAGAGCCGGGTACCTCCCCCGGCTCTACCTCCCCGGGATCTTGGTTTTCTAGGTAAGCCGGTCAACGACGGTCCATAGCTCGATCTCAGAGCCGGTCTTTGATCGGGTGGTGACTCAGGGTAAAGGGTAAGCAAATGCGCTAGGAACCTTTCCTCCACTCGTCCGAAAGGAAGCCTGAGAGAAGAGTGTGGGCCTTGAAGAATTGTGGCCCGACGGTGGCTCTCGGGAACGCCATGTAGGATCTCCCGGAGCCTTCGAAGGGTGAGGTGTGAACAGCGCCCGATTACGTTTTTCGTCGGGTGGCTCATTCCGCCGAAATTTCAGTAGCTGGGGCAGTTTTGAGCCGAACCCTAAGTTGGCGGAGAGTGGTAATGCCCGTATTTACCAAAGGGCGACCATGGAGGGAGGCTGATGTTTCCCGAAGCCATGCCGTCTTGTCTTGGGAGGAGTTCGTCCCGCAGCGACTAAACGTAACGCTACGGTACATGTTAAGATTGCCTCCATGGTGATACTTGAAAATCTGTCAGTCGTTGTTGTGGCAACATTTTTTTATTGTTTTTCTGATTACTTCGATGTAGATGTAATTTTTTTTTTTAACCGTCTGTCGGTAAAAATGAAACTCTCAAATGAGAGTAATAATATTTTAATGTTGTTGTGTACATAAATGTATATAAGTTTTTTTAAGGAGGAAGTTGATTAATTCGAGCTGTAGTGTGTGTTTTTTCTATTGAAATTATAAATTTGATACTTTAGAACTAATTTATGATAAGTTCTTATTTTTCGACAAACTATCGAATAGTTTGAATTAACGAACCTGCAATCTGATTGACAAGTGTCATTTTTTGGCGTCTCAGCTCCAGGACTGATTTATTGATGTCTGGATTTCATCATCGAATGAGGTAAGTACCTCAAATTAAATTATATTGAATAAATTGAAGTACATTGAATATATGTTTTATTGATTAAATTCTTTATTTTACGATGGATCTGGAAACTCTTAAGAAAAAAATAGCCACTATTCGTAGTCAAAATACGAAAATATTTGATAAAATATGGGATTTATTAGATAATATACAAAATTTAGATCTCGAGAATGGAAAACCACAGCTGGATATTTTAAAACAGCAGTTGAATGATATGAAAACTTTAGAATCATTAAAATCTGAGATTGAACCACTGGTTCCAGGTACTGAATTTGAAAAATAAATCGAGAAATCTGAATCTCATAATGAAAATATTATTGAATAGAAATATAAAATTTCCAAATTTATAAATGATAACACCGTTACTCCTGAAACGAAACAAGATGCTTCAGACATTGAAAGTGATAGTAGTAGCAACAATAGTTCTCGACTAAAAAGCCAGAAAATTCTGAATAAAACTTCCTAAACTTAATATAACTAAATATTATGATGATTCATGTTTATGGTTTGAATTTTGGAATCAATTTTCGAATGCGATTGATAATAATGAACATTTAATTCCGACTGAGAAATTTTCCTACTTAAAGTCACTTTTGTGCGGAAGTGCTGCAAATACTATAGCAGGCTTTTCGCTGACTAAGGAAAATTACGCTCATGATATAGAATTATTGAAAATTCGTTTTGGTCGTAATGACCTGGTGATAAATAGTCACATGATTAAACTACTAAATTTGAAACCTGTACGAAATTCGAGTAATATTAAAGCTCTCAGAGATTTATATGATGAATGCGAAATTCAAATAAGAAATCTTTATTCTTTGGCGTTGCATCAGGTTCATATGGGCACTTGTTATGTCCGATTCTTCTGAAACTTATTCCATCAGATATTGCGCTGGAATTTAATAGAAAACATATTAAACATACTGACTGGTATGTTAACGAGCTGATAAATTTCATTAAAGACGAATTTGAATTTCGCGAGTCCACTGTCCAGTTAAACTATTTTGAAAAAATCTCTGAGAAGCAGGAAAATTATAAGAAAAAATATAAAAAATTCGTCCCATCAGCTTCTGCCGCCACCACAAATATTACGGATAACTGTATCTTTTGTAACCAGACTGATCCCAATACTGAAAATTATAAGTCTTTCACAATTCTGGAAAAGGGATTGAAATGAAAAGGGAAGGAAGATGCTTTAAATGCTTCCGTAAATTTCACATCGCTAAGTTTTGTAAATTTTCGAATGAAAACTGCAAAGTTTATGGTAAAGCCTATCACAATATTATACTTTGTAACTCTAATAAAAAAAAAACAGAAGTATAAAAAAATCCAGATTGTATTATTTCCTCCGTATCTCATTGTAAAATCAATATAAATAATGTCAGTAGAGAAGTCATATTGCAAACAATTCATGTAAATCTAGAAGCGGGTGAAAATTCAGAAACTGCAGTTTGTTTATTTGACTCTGCTAGTCACCGAACTTTCATTACAGAAAATTTAGTTACAAAATTAAAACCTGAGCACATTAGAAAGGAAAAATTAATTGTTTATACTTTCGGTTCGAAAATATCTGAAGAACGATGCTATGATGTCGTAAAGCTAAAGCTAATTCACTTGCCGGGCTGAAAACGTAGTACAATAATTGAAGCACTAGTCACACCGCTAATAACCAATTCTTTGATACAAATTCCTCCTCTTCCAATCAAAATTAAAAGAAAACTTTCTAAATTTCGTCTTGACAGGTGGGAACATTTTGAAAATTGCGATGTTGATATATTAATAGGAGCTGACTATTTATATCAAATTAATGATAGAACATATCCTATAAATAAATCATTGTTCGCCTGTGAAAATTTATTTGGGCATTCTCTCTGCGGGGTAATTGACGTAATTAAAAATAGTGAGAGTTATTCCATTAGTTCCGTTCTTATGCCATTAGTTATCCCATTAGAGAGTTATTCCAGAGTGAGAGTTATTCTAAAATAGTGAGAGTTATTCCAAACTATTCCATAGTCAAATAAACAAGCTGACGTCTTATCTACTCAGGTTATGAAACCTATTCAAAATGATTTGAAAACATTATGGGAGTTAGAATCTTTAGGGACGAACACAGAAAAAAATATTTCCGAATTAGGCAATGAGATAATCGAAAAATTTGAAAACATTTTGCATTTTCTTGAGCACCTTTACGAAGCTAAATTGTTATGGAAAAATGATAAAAGAGATTTAGGTAGTAATCATAGCAATGCTCTAGAAACCGATTTATTTACTTAAATCGAAAATTGCTTAAAGATAAGGAATTATTGCAGAAATATAAATAAATTGTGATGGAACAGGAATTAAATAACATAGTGGAAGTATGCTCTAATAAAACTGTAAATAGCGGTTATTTTATGACTCACCAACCTGTCTTGTGAGGTGATAAACCCACAACTAAACTTAGAATGGTATTTGATGCTTCCTCAAAAGAAAACAACAAATCATTAAATGATTATTTGTACTGCACTGTTGAAATTTTTCCTGTGAAATTACAGAGAATCTACGGGTAATCCATTATCTTAAGTCTTATGTAAAATTACTGAGATTAGAAAAACAGAGATTCTGTTAAATAACAGAGAAGTTATTTGGTAAATTTACACAAGACTCTGTAAATTAACATCGTTAAAAATACACAAGACTCTGTAAATTAACATCGTTAAAAATACGCAAGACTCTGTAAATCAATTTTTTTAATTAAAATAATTTAACTTAGTTTTTGAAATCAGTGAAATTTAGAACTTCAAAGTATCAGAGTTATTCAAGAAAATATGAATAGCTGTGGCATTTGATTTTTTTACACAACTTGCTTCGGGTGGTCTTGGGTTCGAACCCGAGACCTCTGGGCAGGAGAAAAAAATCTTACTGACGGCGCCATAGGAGCTGTTACTGCGGTGTATAAAGGATGTCCTTTATAATAAAGCTGGGGAAAATCTATTGCACTTGTGCTTTTCAAAGATTTTGCTTTAAATATATTCGTTAGAAAATTTCTTAAACGGTTTATTTTAATTTAGTTTGGACCTGTTATTTTTTTAAATCAAATTTAATTTTTTTAATCCTTTATTTACGGAATTATTTATCAAGAAATTGGTACTTCTCAATAATTATCTTCTTTAATATCTGAAGATATACTGAAATTTTTAAATAATAATAATGTGAAATTTAGGTGTATTTTTTCATTAAAACTGGTTAAATATATTGATAATTATAACATTTTTTTTTTGTAAAATATTTACAAAAATAATCAGATTAATTAACCAAAATTACTTTTAAGGTTATATCACAATTCTTATAAAAGCAATGTATTTAAATGTATTATGATTCTAACTAACTAAATGAATGAAAAGAAAATAAAAAAAAAATTGAAACTAATTTTTTTTTTAAATAATTCTAGTAAAATTGCAAAAGAATTTTAAACTTGTGTATTTGAATTACAAATTTTAACAAAGCTGAAAATATTTTTAAATAAAAGCATGGAAATCGCTACAGGGAATTAGATAAAAGATAAGGGAAATGTCTGTAAATCGATGACCGAGAAACTCAATCGAATGCATTTAACCGAGAACTAGTGTAAATTTACAGAGAGTCTTGACCAAGAAACTCAATCGAATGCATTTAACCAAGAACTGGTGTAAATTTACAGAGAGTCTTGACCTAGAAACTCAATCGAATGCATTTAACCGAGAACTGGTATAAATTTACAGAGAGTCTTGACCGAGAAACTCGATCGAATGAATTTAACCAAGAACTAGTGTAAATTTACAGAGAGTATCGATTTTTTTTCTGTGATTTTACAGAAATTTTTAACAGTGTGTGGCCCAAACCTGAACCCAGATTTATTAGAAATTATCATTAATTTCAGAAAATTCAATACTGCTTTTTGTGCAGATATTTAAAAGGCCTTTCTTCAAATTTCCGTAGCTGAAGATAACCGAGATTACCTTAAAATTCTTTGGTTCGATAATGACGCAAACAACTTTGTCAAAATTTTAAGATTTGGACGTGTACCATTTGGCGTTTCATGCTCACCATTTATTTTGGCTACCACAATTAAACATCGTATAAAGAAATATCGAGATCAACATCCAAGTGTTGTATATATGTTAGATAATTCCCTATATGTCGATGATTTAATTTCCGTATCAGATTTAGATAATGAAGCATATTATTTATCAGCTACAGCTTCTGAAATTCTTAAAGAAGCTGCGGTGAATTTGAGAAATTTTAAAACAAAGCCTTCTATTAAACTTAGGGAAATGTGGGAATCTGATAACTTAGGTATAAGGGAGGAAAACACAGGTAGTATCTTAAAAGTGCTAGGACTGATTGGAATACTGAATTTGATGTTTTGATGTTAGATGCGCAGTCCTTTGAAGAGTGTTATATCGATGAACCCACGAAGCGAACAGTGCTTCAAATGTTACTGAAAATTTATGATCCATTAGGATTTGTGAGTCCATTTGTAATACGTATTAAAGCCTTGTTGCAAGAAACATGGCAAAGAGGTTTAGAGTTGAAAAGTAAATTACCCGAAGATTTGAAATGCGATTGGAACATTTGGTGTTCACAAGTTGTACATTTACGAACATTTGAAATACCCCAAAAATATTTTCCTAATGGGATAAACATTTCTGAAAATTCACAAATTCACATTTTATGTGACGCTAGTCCCAAAGGGTATGGAGCAGTTGCTTATCTGCGTTCCATTTCGTTAACTGGTGAAATTCAAACAAGTTTTTTTTTTGGAGTAAATGTGGAGAACCCCCTCAAGAAGTTAACCATTCCACGGCTGAAATTGATCAGTGCAGTAGTTGCCTCTAGTATGTGGGAATATTTATAACAAGTATTACAAATTCCGAATTTAAATATAAGTTATGGTCAGACTCTGAAATAACTCTTTGTTAGATTAGGGGTTCTACTACAAACAGGAAACCCTTTATTTCCAATCGTGTAACTGAAATTCAGTCATTGACAGATCCAAAGGACTGGAATTATTGTCCCGGAAAAGAAAACCCTGCAGATCTGCTTAGGCCAGGGGGAATTTATGGAAGTTAATGGGTAATAATGTATGGTGGCGCGGCCCACTTTGGTTATCATTACCGGAAGATATGTGGCCTTCAAAAAGTTGTGTAAAAATGATCCCGAATCTTTTAATGAAATGAAAGTAAAACCAAATTTAACACTATTGTGTAACGAACCAAACTCTACTACTAAGCCAGTATTTGATATGGCAAAGTTTAGTAGTTTAAATCGCTTGTATAATATTACTGCTTGTATAATGCGTTTTATTCATAATACCAATTCTAAAAACCCTAAAATTTTAGGACCTTTAACTGCGTCAGAAATAGAAATAGAAGAAAAATACTAGATTAAAAAAACTCAGGAAAGTTCATTTAAAGTTGAAATAGACGCACTTAATAAAGATTCTTCTTTCTGCAACCTTAATCCACAATTAGATGAAAATAACTTACTTATTTTATCCGGAAGACTTCAGTTTTCTGATGTTACAGAGCAGGAAAAACATCCGTGGATACTTCCTGTGAAGGAGTTTTGTCCTTTAAAGGCCGTTTTAGATTGCGTAAAATGGGAAAATAAGTAACCAGGAACGGAAAAAAGACTCCAATGTTTTTTTACGAAGATGTTGATTTTATTAAGTCATGAAGAGCAGAGGGGAGAGGTACAAGAAGGGAACGACAATTCGCCTCTTCTTAGTACCACATCCTGAGGCAAGCGTCAGAGAGAAAGTGAGTTGAATACGCAGTTAAAATTCACGTGGTTGGTGGAATACAATATCGCCAATCTACAAGTATTTTGCGCCCTGCATAAGGGACACTAATAACATTGGCTGGTACGATTCGACAAATACATACGGTGAACTTCTTACATATTTGATTTGTGTAGGGGTAGTATATTTTAATGTCACCAGATTCCTATGGTCTGGGAAAAGGAATAGATACACTGTACTTTGATAGAAATGCGGTTAAGTAAAAACGGACAATGTTTCTGAATAAAGACCAAGGGTGGAAAACTGAGAGAGTTGTTAGGCGAAAAAGGCATGCGAATGTATTTTTTAAAACAGATGCGAGGGCAAAGCTTAGTTTAGCTTGTATGCAGCGTGCATTGCCACAAAAATGTGCTGCATTCACATACGTATGAATATAACGGTCTGGATTTTAAAACGCAGTGCGAAAGTAAATCTAATGAATAGATTACATTTTAAGTGATTTTATTGATGAGTTAGATTCATGACCAAATAAGGATATGAAAGAAGTTAAAATCCTTTTGCTACGAACGGATAGCAGTAACGTTTTTCTACAAGGTTAAATCTTATGTGAGAAAATATCTGAAAGTAGGATTGTAAGACTGAATCATTGGTTTTATTTTATTAAAGAAATGAGTAACTAGAATAATTTAATTTAAGTACAAGGGACTATTAATACAAGCGATATGGTTTTTAAATGTTAAATTTAATTTAGGGGCTGCACTGTGTACTATAGTGCACAAAATATATAAAGTATTAAACAGAATATTAAGTGAACTTTCGAGGGGGGGGGATAGAACGAAAACATATATAACAGGATAGTCGTTAGATATATCACCTGGGACACTGGAAAAAAAAGCTGGTTGTTGACCCGTGTGCATGGGCAACACAGAAAAAAATAGTTGCACATATAAATATATTTTCCAAACAGAAAAGTTTTTTTTTTTTTTTTTTTTTTTTTTTTTTTAAGCAAGTTGTTGTTATGAAAAAAAAATCTCTTTAATCAATAGTTCGCCAGTCCTAAGAGATTTTATGAATTCATATTTTCTAATTAGACTTTATGGATATCCATCTTAACAAAAAAAAATGTACCATGATTTTTTTTTTTTTATCTGAGTCGACCCTGACAGCAAAAAATTAAGCAACATATAACTATTCCAGTGACTGCTTTTCATCAAAATAGTGATCCCGATTAGGATCATTTTATGAAATAAACACAAGTACTAACAATAAGAATATATAATATATAAACACAAATGCAACACTAGAAGTAATTAGTATATGGTAATAAATGAAATATGTGTATTTGTAAACTGAAATGAAATTGTAATATGATTTAGAAGAAATTGAACAATGATTATAAAAAAATGTAATGTTTATGCAAGCAGCATAGGATGACATGAAAAAGAGGTGCATGGAGCACGCCCATAAAAATGTGTCACTCTGAATCTTGTGTAGACCACAAGTATAACGGCGTCGGCTTAGGGCTTCGGCCTTAGATAAGGAGGGAGTTTTGAGACTCATACAGCGCCCGCTTATATGTGTCCCTTCTCCTCCGAAGACACTAGCGGTCCTTTAAAGTAGCACTCGTCGATTTACAAGCAAAAAAATCATTTTTGTTTGGAAATTGGAACACCAATTCAAATAGAGGAAAAGTTTATTATGAACTGAAAGGGTTTTGCTATTAAGAAGAGGTTTAAGTGAGTTGAAAGCTCCAGCGACTTCCTTCCTGATAGAACGAATGTGCTTGCTCCATATTAGTCGGCTGTCAAGGATGACCCCAAGATATTTAGCATCGTCTAACCAAGGGATGGCAGTGTTATTAATTGTTATTCTGTTAGGATATGTTAGTTTGCGAGTGAAGTATACTGCTGAAGATTTTTTCAATTATTAGGTCGCGGCATAACATACACCAGTTTCGAAAATCGTCAATTTGAGTCTGCACGTGCCTGTGAATACTGTACGGTTAGTGAGCTGAGGAGTAAATGCAGATGCCGTCCGCATGAAGAACGAGATATGTGTGACAACAAGATTTGATGAGTAGATTAGTAAAAGAAAACTATAAAAGTTTAGTGGTATCCAACGGGCTACAATTAGTTTATTGTCAAAATGTTATTTTAGCGTAATCATAATGTTTGATAAAAAATCAAACAAGTAATAATTCAATGAAAAAGATTAGCTGGCCTCAGTACTTATTTAATCAGGCAGAAACAATGACAGTAAAACCAATACAATGTACGGAAAATGTATAAAAAATAATAATATTTCTTTTAACTAAAACATTTAATTCTAACGTTAGTAAAATATATTTACGTAAAGTATATAATAGTGTTTCAGTTAAGAAAGTTTAGAACAAATACGTTTATTCAAGTTTCAATATTTCCTAGGGAAGAAAATACACTTAGATTTCAACAAGTTTTTAAAAGTTTAAAATATGCAGTTTATCAAGTTTAGTGGTAGAGCGAACGAGCAGTTAAATAGAAAATGGAAGGTGGCTGAGATTTCTAATTAAAATACCGCATTTACCGTATGTAAAAGTCATTAGTCATTATGTCGCGAGAAGAAATTAGTAAATGTAATTATTTTCTTTCTGGATGAAAGGTTTACTTAAAAATTTACATTTCAATGGATTGGAACATTTCTGTATTAATGAATTCTAAGTAAATGAGATCACTTCAAAAAATTTTCGTAATTTTCCTTAGCTCTAAAGTCTCATTAAAGTTTTGTTCATGGAAGCTAATAAAATAAAAATAAAAAGATCCAGCTTTAGTAACAGATTGAATTTTCGCAGTAAAGTAAATAAAATTATTAAATACTTTTAGGTTTTTTTATTATTATCTTTATTCTCTATATATTTTAATGCATGTATATATTGTAATTCTTTATATATTAAGTGCAATTATTCACAACAAATCTTTAAGTTTAATCAAAAAATAAATAATGGATATGTTATCTACTCATTTTATTTATAAAAAGCATAGTTAAAAAAATATCCATTTTTAAGTATTAAAATGTATAAGATAGAAAAAAGAAGTGATTGGCATATACCACTAGTTAAGGAAAGGTATTGATAATGTATAAATATTTCTTCCGACACTATTTGTATCAGCATCGTTGAAATATGAAGAAGAGCATGTGGTAAGAGTCCAAATAAAAAGAGACGCAAAAGATAACAATGATGATAAATTTAAAATGAAATCACATGTTCTCCATCAATTGTAAAATACTGTCAAACAGTACCTAATTTCTTTCGAGATGTCCATTTTTGATACGGTGAAGAGTGTAACAGTTTAGAAATCGGATAGCACACTTGATCCTTCTGCAATTGCCTTCCATAGTCCGTATATTTTTTCACTGTTATATAGTCTATGGAATTTTATTTGTATTTCACAACAGGCTTTATATTATCTCACAAAAAATGTGCCAAAAATAGATGCAACTGCATATTAACCTACCTAATTTCCGGACAAATAGGATTTTTTGGAAATGTTGTTCTCCCAAATGCCACGGAAATTAAATAAGCATCCAGATTTTTACTTTGATTTATTTTCATATATTTTCTCAATGTTCATTTATATAAGCAGCTGCAAAATATCAAATTCTGAAATATATTAATCATATTATCAGTCGTTATATCATCAAAATTACATACAATTAAGTAATTTGTATATTACAAATATAACAATAACTTTTATGGATTTTTGAAATTGATTATTCATAAGAATTATGTTTTTGAGAAAGCAATATATATATATATATATATGTATATATGGGCTGTTTAATAGCCTCTGCTTATTAACCAGGAGAAGACCCTTTAATTGCCTTCGAGGAGGACTTAAAGGAATCGACTGGGAGTTTGCAGAATGTGAACAGTTGTATATCATGAATTCATTTTTCAAGAAAAAGCCACAAAGAAAATGGACATGGCGTTGTGCAAATGGCTCAACAAGTGAAATCGACTACATCTTAACAAACAAAAAGCATCTTATTCAGGATTGCAGCGTTCTCAAGAACTTCAATACAGGAAGTGATCACAGGTTGGTTAGATGAAAACTGCTGTTAAATACTAAAGTGGAAAGAATGAAGCTTTTGCAACACTCAAAGAAATCAATCGATATAATAAATCTCCAGAAACATAAAGAAGAATTCCATTTGGAACTTAAAAACCGTTTCCAAGTACTTCAATCAGCTTTAGAAGAAGGGCAAGATGTTACAGTAATGAACAAGAAAGTAACCAGTACTCTACAAGATATTGCAAAGAAGATAGCCGGCGATGCACAAGTAAAGCAGACAAAGAAAATAACAGAAGAAACAAGAAGATTGATGAAGAAACGCAGAGAATTTAAAATGAAGAAAAACGATCCTAAATCAAGAGTTGAATATGCTGAATTATGTAAAACGGTAAGAAAATGTGTTACAGAAGATATCAGAAAATTTAACTCTGATCTTGTCAAGAAAATTCTAGAAGATAACAAAAGTTTAAAATCATGTAGGCGAAAACTTTGTGTTGGAAGAAAAGGTATTTTTGCACTAAAGAGGGCAGATAGAACAATCACCAAAATCAATAAAGAAATAGTACACATTGTCGAAAAATTCTATAACGATATATAAATGTGAATATCAGAGGGAAATCAACTTATGTGATCCACGAGAAAACTTAATAGAAACCGATGCCATAATCCCAGTGACGACAGACGAAGTTTTACAAGCCATTAAATTTATGAAAAAAGGTAAATGCCCCGGAGAAGATTACAATCGACCTTATCAAAGAAGCAGGAGAAGAATTTGCAAAAATGCTATCCTTACTGTTTTCCAAATGTCTCCAGAAGTCAGATGTACCAGAAGATTGGAATAATGCTGTGATGGTGCTACTTTACAAGAAAGGAGAGAAGGAAAACATTAAAAACTACCGTCCAATCAGCTTACTGTCAGTGATTTATAAAATTTTCACCAAAGTTTTAACGACAAGACTTGAATCAGCTCTGGACTCAGCTCAACCTACAGAACAAGCAGGATTCCGAAGTGGATTCAGCACAATGGATCATATCCAAACGGTAAGGGAACTCATAGAAAAACATAAGGAATATAATTTACCTCTTTGCCTTGCCTTTATTGATTATGAAAAAGCATTTGATTCGGTCTACACATCAGCAGTAGTAGAATCTCTGGAGGACATTGGTATAGATAAACCTTACATGAATATTATAAAGAAGATTTACCAGAAAGCAACAGCAACCATCCGCTTGGACAAAGAAAAAGCAAAGATCAAGCTTGGAAGAAGGGTAAGACAAGGAGACACCATTTCGCCTAAGCTTTTTACTGCTGTCTTAGAAAATATTTCCAAGAAGCTGGATTGGGAAAACAAAGGGATTAGAATAAATGGGGAATATTTAAGTCATCTCCGATTCGCTGACGACATTTTAATTTTCAGTAACAGTCCTGAAGAATTGGAAAATATGCTAAAAGATTTGGCAGAAGCTAGCATTAATGTGGGATTAAAAATAAACTTGGAAAAGACTAAGGTGATGTTCAATTCATTTGCATCAAAAAAGAAAATCGTCTACAACAACACTGAAATTAAAGAGGTGCAAAGTTATGTGTACCTTGGGCAAGAAATATCATCTGATAATAGTATCATGAATGAAATCAATAGAAGAATAAGAAATGGATGGAGTGCTTTTGGGAAGAACAATATTATTCTGAAGAGTAGCATGCCCCTGTGTTTGAAAAGAAAGGTATTTAACCAATGTGTTTTGCCTGTCCTAACTTATGGAGCAGAAACATGGACGCTAACAAAACGGATGGTACAAAGATTACAAACAACACAGAGAAGTATGGAAAGATGTATGCTAGGTATAACTAGAAGAGACTGAAAAAGAATAACCTGGATAAGAAGTTAGACGAAAGTTTTTGACATCATTGAAAGAATTAAACGGCTAAAATGGAAATGGGCTGGGCACATCGCAAGAAGACAAGACAATAGATGGAGCACAAACACCCTACAGTGGTATCCCAGAGATGTAAAACGGCCAAGAAGTCGACCTGAAGTAAGATGGAGTGATGAAATCAGAAAAGTAGCCGGTGTAAATTGGATGACTAAAGCACTAGACAGGAAACATTGGAAAAATCTGGGGGAGACCTACATCCAGCAGTAGATTGAAAACGGTTGATGATGATGATGATGATATATATATATATATATATATATATGTATATATATTTACTTTTCAAAGACACATAGAAGTAGTCATATCACGCTCTAAACACCAGCAGGTGTTTTATATTTCCCTTCCGTAATCTCGATATTAGAAGTTATTTTCTTTCTTAACATCCCTAAAGAGACATTTATATTTACTTCTAGTTTAGGATGTAAAAATAAAATGTATTTCTGTACACTTCTAAATATCTTAAGAAGAGGACAATAACTGTTTTAGTTAGCTAATTGTATAGTCTTTTTCACATCTAACAATGAAAATAATTGTGATATTTGGCGAAATTAACTATTCCAAAATAGTTGTATGAGTTCATAGAAAACAAAAGCGTGAAAATCCTGGCAGTTACTTTTACCAACGTTTATAATATTCTACATTAATAAAAACTATCCTTAAATATGTATAGAAAAAGCTTTAGTTAATTATTGAAAAATGTTAAAATAAATACCAACGGGGTACGGACTAAAATACAGATAAATCTGGACTTTTCAAATATTTGTTAATCACAGAAAATCATTATATCTGGGTTAGACCGAATTTACAAATAGATTTCCACAACATTAAATTATGCATACATGACAATGATCTGCCTCGTCGGATTTTTGCTTTTTAGATTTGTAATATACTAATCTATGAGCATTTATACAGTGCGGGGCAAAATTATACGATCGACACATAAAGAAATTAGTTTCACTTATACATCAAAAGTTTAAAATTGCAGTGTTAAAATTGAATACATGAGATTCAATTAATATTAAAGAAATCGTTTGCAAAAAATGCATATAAATTTTTAAATCGATTTGAAAAATTATATTTTGCTAAATTTAAGCTGGAAATGAATTATACGGACACCGTAAATATTTTGGAAATAATCGCTACAGGTTTTGAAACTTTTTCCATGTAATTTAACTATTGCGTATCGCGTAAATTTTCTAATATTTAAAAGACTTTTTTTGTGTACATTCGTTTAGTTTCTAATCTTTTTTGTGGATTCAGATGCCTTTTTGATGCGAGACCATTCTTTCTGACTGTGAAAGAGACCAAATTCCAGCTAATAGCAACATTGGAATGTCACTTCAAAGAACTGCCGATGAAATTAAACATACAAAGATTGTCATTTTTCTATCTCTTACATAATATAGCAACGTATTGTACTGCAAAATGTACAAGGAGGCCGATAATTGTTTCGAAATTATCCCATACTTCAATTATTCGCATGTTCACACGCAAAAGATAGCCAAAGAAATCGTAATCCTGATAAAGACGCCAGAAGAAGAAAATAAAAAGGTCGGCGAGCGAACATCTGAAGCAACAAACTAATTAATCTAAAATTATTTTAGTGATAAAAATAAGTTTAATGTGTATGTCCTGGCGATCTGAATTCATATTGGTATGACATTCGAAAGGTAATGGATGTAATTTAAACGCGTTATCTAAGTGAAGGTTCCATAATATATTGTTCTGCATTTTTCTATAGAGATAAGCATATAAATGCTCGTCTAAAAAGACTAAACAATACAAAGAATTCTATTCATATGTTAAAGCGTCATTTGTTTAACTATGTTGAAAAGCTTATGGGGAATCGTAACTATATTATTCAATAAGACAATGCCTTAATTCACCCTACTAAAGTGAATTAATGTGAAAGGCACAAAGAAGTGGTTTACCGACAATCAGGTCACCCACTCATGATTGTCCAGACAATAGTCTGGACCTAAATCTCATGGATAACGTTTGTGTTATTATACAGCTTAATATCTACTGAAAAAATGGAGCAATGGCCCTGTATAACTCGAAATCAGAATTGAAAGCAACCGCGTATGAAGCATGGCGTGTTTTGTCACTTCGGTAAATTCGAAATCCTGTGAACTCTATCCCACAACGCTGAATTGAAATTATTAAACACAAAATAATCACGATTCACATGCACTATTCTTTAAATGTAAAACAAGAGCGATAAATCATGCGTACAGAATAAATTATGAAACACTTTCCAACACATTCAAAATTCTTTAACAAAAGTTCACAGTTTACAAAGGTGGCAGATGATGTCTAGATGAAGAATTTGGAAAGTGCATCATAACGTATTTGAAAACACGATTTTTGTTATTACCATTAGTTAAAATGTACGATTTTCTTGCAGACCTGTTTATGATCTACAGATATGTGTATATACTACGCAGTATGCTAAAAGTTAGTTCAGTTAAACACATATCACTGTTCAAAAATTTCAACTCAGCAATATCCGCCACTAACCGGATGTTGTTGGGATCTTTTTAGAACCCTATATATCATCTATACATATTACACATACCAAGTAATTTAAAAAGAGACATAATCAATTTTAAAAACAAATACATCTGAAAAAAGCAGTTCAAGCAATTATTGTATTATGCAATAGTTTTAATTATTGCTCCTCTTCTTATATAACCAAATTCTTTTGTGTTTTTCTGTAAATGAACGATAAGTTCTACGCACACCACACTCTGTAGTGCGAACCTTGTAGTACACTTCAGTGACGTATATCAATTTCAATATGTTTAAAATATTGTAATATAATTAAAATATAATGCAAAAGATTTTTCTCCATAAATCGTAAAGTAATGGAATTCTTTTGAATGGCCCTGTAAATGAGCCGGTAATGCTATACACTTCCTTTTCAATATTGAACATGCCATATTAATATCCAATAACATATATCAATATCACAGTAATTCGACTACATTTACGCGAGTTAGAACAGACAGACAAACCAAAATCATAAACACTTGTCAACTATGTTAAAGGTTAAAAATCGACTTTTTTTTAATTTTGCTCTTATTGCATATCCAGCGAAAATCTAATTTATTATATTGTAATAAAAAGGACAGTTTTACAATGTTCTCTTTATGTTTACATTACTTATTTAGTTTGATAAAATCAATTTTATATGTGTTTTATATGTGAATATATATAATTATAATTAGTATTATTGGACAATTCCATCGTAAACGACGTAACATTTTATCATCGAATTTTGTTTTGAAAAATATGTAGAAAATTTACTAATAAAGCTAGAACAATTTTTACAATTTAAAATATTTCTTACAAAGGACTTAATACCCAAACATCTGCAGATTATTTCAATCTCTCTTTGAGTCCCAAAAATTGCAGTTCAAAATTAGGTAACTGACGTAACATAAAATATAAAATCATTCTTTCTGCCTTCATTGAAGTGTAAAAATTATCAAACCTATACCGTTAAAAAAATACATTCAATGTTCTCAACATCACTAAATAATGCCAAATTATAACAATAACTTGTTTAATTAATTTCTGAATAATAAAAAAGAAAAAAGGGTATTTACACGTGTAACTGGGATTTATTGTGTAACTAACGTAACATTATGGTTTTAAAAAGACAACAATGGTACTTAACTTAGTTTGTGATCAGTAATTAACAATGCCTTTTTATTAGGATTTTATTATAGAATATAAAAATATCAAGTTTTCCAACCATACCCTTAAATTAAACAAATTATAAATTTTATTCCCCCCAAAAATGATGATTTTCTGTGGAATTTCCATATTTAGAAAATTAAATGATCTTTTCTATCATTTAGCAACCCTGTGTATTTACTCTCATTTTGTTACATGGGTTTCGAAAATACGCGTTTATTTATCAAGGAATTACAAGATTTTTATTCGTAAGCCTTGTTATCAGATACTTGCATATAAAATTTAACAGATTACATATTTCGATGTAATTTCAAAGAAAATAAATTAGCTTAAGATAACAATATCCTGATTCAGATAAAAAATCAATTTCTATTGAAATGAAGGCTATTACACTTCTTGTTACAATTCAATTTCTATTAAGTAACAAATGATTATTTCTCAGAGTAATGGCGGTATATGTCATAATGGAGATGCTTGTTTTAATTAAAGTATGTTATACAAATAAATATTTAAATCTTCTTAAGAACTTTTTCTAAAGAAGAGAAATTAAGTTATAAATTGGAAAAATATAGACATAAATTGTATTGTTCGTCAAGTTTGTTTTTTCTACAAAAAATATTTTTTAAATTAAATAAATAAATCATAATATCCCAATAAATAATGTTTTCAGAAAGCTTTGATGTTTTCTTTTTAAATTTAAGAAGTGATACTCTTTATTATGCGTTAAAAATATTTCTCCAAAGACTCTTCTTAAACTTTTCTTAAACAAAAATAAATATTTTTTTTCATGAAAAGTTGATATTTAAGATATACGCATTACTAGAAAAAAAAATGAAATAGAAAAGAAAGTTTAATGTTCCATTTGGGAATGTAGTGCATTTCCATTGCTTTATCCCGTAAGGTTAGTTAAGTAATATTTTTTTATGGTTAATTATGAATGAAAACAAAGCCTAAGGCAGAAAGTAATAGATAAATAATACGATAAATCAATTCCCATTGTGCACCATAAAAGCTTTACATGTTTATAAAAGTCAACGGTTAGATAAATAATTAATTATTTTGTATTAAAGGAAGGGAATTTTTAGGACAAAAAGAGTTATTTTACAATAATCATGTATACATCAACTTCTGTAATGAAATGTACATGTAGGCAATTGTACATGAGGGACCATTTTAAAAAAATGCCTGTACACCGTTCTTTTTAATTATACAGTTGGATAGTCAAGTAATATATATATATACATATGTATGTACTGCTTGATTTCGGAAAGTGAAACCCTCTGCGCATTTGCGCATGCGTCAGGCCTGCTTTGATTTTATCAAAATAAGGGTGAGCGGAGTTTGTTTAGCTGCAATTTTTAAGAATGCGCGTTTGGGGAAATGATATCGATTTCTGTGAAAACATTTTTGTAGATGATATTTATAAAATACGAAAACACTTAAAATTTTATTTAAGTTACACGCTTTTCGCGATGTAAAAGGAAATTAACTTTTATTTATCAATTATTATTTTTTAATTCTTCTTGCAAATTACATTAAAAGAAGCTTATTTCTTAAAATATACCTTTAGATGTAGAGTTCGTCTAATAACGCTGCTATCGAATTCATCTGTAGCTGTTTTTTCAAAGACATCCTTTTTAATTCTTTTTTTTTCGTGAACAAAAAACAGAATTACGGTCATATACTGCTTCAGGACGAATCATTTTAATAGTACTACTAGAAACTCCGGGATTTTGACTGGCTCGAATTGTAGAATGAGCCATCGGAACAATTCATTCTTCTTTTTCTGCTACTTGATCACAAAATTGAATTACATTTTATAAAATCTTCTTACTACCACGCCTGAAATGTTTATTTGCGCTCAAACTTGCCATTTGAATCCTAACTATAGAAGTTTTAATTTGAATTAAAACGAGATATTAATAGAATTTTAAACTTTTATCAGAAGTAAAAAATAACAAACAAGTAAATGCCAATCTTAGTGACAACGCAGACGAGAACGCCAAAGTAGAATTTCGGGAAATGCTCATCTCAGCGTAACACCCCTTTGGATAGTAGAATCGTCCCAGAGTGCTAGTCACGACTTTCGAAAACGAACATTACATATAAATAGAGAGAGAGAGAAAGGTTTATCTTCATATAGCTCAAATTCATTCCTTCTAAGGCAGATGACAGCAAGATAAAATCAGGGAGTGTTTGTTACGTGATGCAGGCATCAAAGGCAATATGTCAATCTTTGCTTTGCTATAAGAGCATGAGCGATGTAAAACGTAAACTAACTAGTTAAGACGTTTCATTATCCACCTTAATACGTTTATTTAGGAATTTTAAGGCCGTATTTATTCTTTTTTTAAATACTGATATGTACATAGTTTTTCAGTATAATATTTAGTTAAATGAACGGGAGAGTTGAGTATCAATTAGTTTAGTGTCTAGTTACTTTTTCTGATAAATTGCAAAATAGGAGCACGAAAGCTTTGCAGAAGGCGCGCTCATGAGGAAAGATACTATATTCGTGACGGCGAAATAAACTATGCGAACTTATTATGTGATGATTAGTTTGAAGTAAGTATTTGCGGAATAATGTTTTGCAGTTGATATATTTTTTCCATATTTCTTAGTCATGTTTAAATTTGTCCAAATCAAAGCCATAGAAGTGGCTTTGAAAACTTGAAAATCGTCGAATATTCCGCAGTTTTATCATTTATTTTTAGTATAGATTGTGGCATAAAAAATCAACAAAAATTGCAAGAATTCGTTGGATTCACATTTCAAACACAAAGTGACGAATATCAAAAAACAATTCGTCAAATTGAAGATATTTTTCAGTTAATGAACTAATAACTATTTCCAATATCTTAAGAATTAACAACGTCATATCATTTAATGATTTAACTACTAGACTCGTTTTTTGTTTTTATGACTTCAATGTTCTTAAAGCTAATTTATTCATGATTATAATAACACTGATAATGAAATTGATTTATTAGATAAGAAGGACGAAATCAATTCTATTAGTATTTATATACAACAGGATTGCTATAAAATCATTTAGACTCCTAAATTATCCTATTAAATATTTGAAAAGAAAAAAAAACTGCTTTCTTTCAATTTGAATTTGACTTCGATAATGAAACATGTAATTAAATTTTTGACGATTTTTAGTTTAGAAAATTTACTCCTGTGGATGGTTTGAATGATAAAGGGAACAGTCGAGTGTAATTTTAGTTTTAAAATTTTAAATTTGCATCTTTGTTTAAAATCACGAAATAAAGTGTCCGTTGGATAGCAACTTATTGTTTTGTCGTAAAAGGGCATTTGCATCTTTTGTTTAAAAATAAGGTAGCTGAAAGTAATAAGGTCACTTTAACGTTTCAGATTATAATAAACTATATTATATAAACATATTATATAACATTTTAAATGTTGTTGGATATAATAGATTTACGTATATGTACTTCATTAATTCAAGCATATTCTTGCCCCTGTTTAATTGTTCCGAGGCAATTTCAAGTCAAAAGACATTTTAAAGTGAATAATCAGAGGTGTGCGTTCTAAATAAGGATATATTTTTCTAAATACATGGTTTAACGTTAATTAACAGATATTTTCCAGACTATCGGACAGGATTTCTTCAAAATAGTACAAAGTATACAGTTCTGCTTTCAAACAATATTATGTGGCTTCTCTGTTTGCGATTATGTCCTTTAAATAATCGAAACTGCACTGCTTATTTTATTAGACCGTTGTTCTATTGAGCTGGCTTTACAGCCGCATTGATATATTGCAAAGTTTTCATTATATATTGACACATAAATTATTCAATTACGTTTGTTAATGATAATATACGAAGAAATTTAAGGTCCCGTTTATAAGACCAGAACTTATGATACGTGGCCTTATTAGGGAATTTCTGTTTTTCATATATTTTACTTTCAAATACAAGAAAGATTACAAATACAAAATATTTCAATAGAAATTCTAAAAGATCGTTAAATTATCTCAAAATATTGCAAATATTGTAAAACTCAATCAACAATTTATACCGATTTCATATGAAAGTTTACTTACTGACTTCAACAACGACGTTTCGTCATACATATCGGTTCTAAAATGATGACGAAGACAGTATCGGTTGTGGTCTGAAACTAGTCATACATCTCAAGAACACATGCACTATCAAGCAGTATATCTTGTCATTTGTTGGTTCGATATCGTTCCTTACATGTTAGAAGATATAATGTTAATTACAAGGTAACTGGAAGTCTGGTTTGACAGAAATGCATCATACCAAAATTTACATTATATCAACACATATCTATAATATATATATTTATATACTATATATATTACAAGTAATTTCTTTCATTTCCCCACATTTATTAAAATAGTTTCACAAAATTTTGCCGAAACACTTTTACTTGAATCTTCCAATATGCCTTCTATTATTACACAAGTTGAACAACTAGATACTCAATTAAAATGTATTTATGACTCAAAAGACTCAAAAGGTTCACTGCTCTATACCAGTGAACCAAGAGTACAACTGTGGTGCAATCTCAAATGTGCTGCAAAACATTTCAGTCACATTATTTCATGATTTTACGAATTAAGAGGGTTATTGTTATTTTAACATAAAGCATTCCATGCAATAAAATTTTCCTTGTAATGAGATGTTGCTATACAAATCTTGAAAAAACATTCCGATTTTTCATAATATTAGAAATGATAAATTATAACAATATAATGGACAGTGTTGCTAAAAATGATTGAAATAAAGGAGAAATAAGAAAGCGACAAACATTAAAATATTCACTGCTATGTGAGTTCATTTGGTATATTCTGTATTATATTTTTCTCAAAAATATGCACACTATTCGCATTTGTACAATCAATATACTATTACTATAAATACATCTATGAGAATTGTGTATAATTATTATATACATCCATTAGTAATGGAAACATGAATGCATGAAATTTTTTGTTAAATAAAGCAATATGCAAGTGAGCCGATACATAGGTCTTACTGTTAAAAAAAAACTGAAACATGGGGTCGCGATGTTAATAATACATTATTTTAAATGTGATCATATAGCGGATAAGAAATTTAGTAGATTGTGTATATGTTTTAAATACATTTTTCAAATTTACAATTTCAATGATATTTTTAAAAATGTATCAAATATTGAATTCAATAATAAGCACTGTAAACGATATATTACTCATGCCCGTTACATTTCTAGTATTTGAAAACATGAACATTAAGGAATTCTTTCCTTTTTAGATTTGTAGCATCATTTCTACTGTATGTATTTGGGCGGGAAATATTTATTGCACAAGACTAATTTTTATTCTACATATGAAAATATTTCTGAGCATACAAGAAAACTATAAAAGTAGGATGATCATAAATCTCTCTAGAAAATTGATTTCATCGTTTTAGATTCAGTTTTTTGAATGCATAATATATCCATTTACTTGGATGATATGTTTTTATCAGTCGTAATGGTTAATTGCACATTTGGAACATCATTCAATATGCATGTAAGAAGAGTTTCCAGAAATGATATCTTAATTACAACTTACTTATCTTAAAAGTTAACAAAATTCTAAGTATAGTGATTTTGATTATTTAAAAAGATAGATTTATTCAGTGGAAATAACTGAACTATTTTAACATTAAATCAATTTTATAATAACATATGAAAGGGTACGAAGAAGGTAACATACTAAGAAGAAACTTTTAAAATTCTAAAGCTTTTAACTTTAGTAAATTTTTAATTGTCAAAAGGACTTTTAGTATGCTCCACTCACAGTAGATGGCATCACTACAAAAACTTAAAAACTGTCTTTTTTGATCGAGCTTTTGAATGCTTTTAAAAATAGATTTTTAATCAATTATAATTCATATAATTTTTAACTCATTTTTAATTTCAAAATTCTTATTACCATTCTTCCGTATTATTTGTATATTAATATTTGGTTTTTTCTCTTTGTTCCATAATTTTATTTTGTATTTTTGTACGCTTCTGCGAGTCTGCGATTGAATGATAGAATGTTTTCATTCGAAATCTCAAGTCAGCAAAAATTTTAAACAATGTTCTATGCTATTACAGTTCTGAAAGATAAGTGAAATCGTCGTTATTTCAGTTAATTCTTTATTCTTTTAAGTAATACGTCTATACTCAGTTCGAGAAGTTTCAATTCGTTTAGATGTATTCAAAAATTGATTTCATCTATTCTTTACGATATTCATTCCAAGCAAGTTTGGCATTTGGCTATGAAGGATCCCGCAGACAAAAAAAAAAAAAAAAAAAAAAAAAAAAAAAAAAAAAAAAAAAAAAAAGTTCAGTTTCATTCTTTTTAATTCTGATCAATAAAAAACAATCTTACTCTAAGTGCTTATTAAAACTGAAATTCAAGGCGTAAAAACGCATAATGAACATAAATATTGAACTAATAATGGCTCAGGAATAGACAATATTAATGCATTAAAATTACCCGAATTCGAACTCCCGATATTTTATGGTAATGCAACTGACTTGATCACATTTAAAGAGACATTTTTAACTGCAATTCATAAAAATGGGGCCCTTTGAGATCAGTTAAAATTTTCTTGCTTAATAGCTAGTGTTAAAAATTACCCAGCTAAATTAATTTCCGGTTTTTCCATTTCTGGTGATAATTATAAGGAAGCTTGAGAAACATTATTTAATAGGTATGGCAATCGTAAGAATTTGGCATATTCATTGCTGTCTAAATTTTTTAATGCCGAACAATTGAAATCGCACTCGCAAAAAGCAATTTTAGAGCTATTAAACACTTACAATGAAGTGATTCGGAATTAAAATTCTTAATTAATGAATCTGTTGATTTGATTTTAGTGCATATAGTTCAAAACAAATTTGATGGATCCTTAAAAAAAAAAAAAAAAAAAAAAAAAAAAAAAAAAAAAACAGTTAGAATTATCATTAAATAATGATTCGTTTCCAAGTTAAGAAATGTTAATGACTTTTTTTGGAAAAAGACGCTCGTCGTTTGCAGAGTTGTAATGATGAATTTATCAAAGTGGAATATAAAACTAATCGCAAACTTAATTTTACATCTCAACATTTTTCAAAAAAAATCTGTAGCCAATGCAATTGGGATGGATAGTGCAAATAAATCGCCAAAGCGTTCATGTGCACAGTGTAATGAATCTCTCCCAATTTATAAATGTCCAGAAATTCCAAATTTATATATTGATCGATGTTGGCAATTGGTAAAAGCCAAAAAGCAATGCACCAACTGTTTACTTACAAACAATTGTGTTGATTATTGTCTTATTACTGCCACTTGCAAATATTTCAACAGTAATCATCATACACTCTTTCATCGGGATCAGTCAATCCCTGCATCAAAGAATACATTTAGAAAACAAGATCGTGTTAAAACCCCAAATGCTGTTGGTAATTCTAGTGAATTTAATTATTTCAGTTCTCAATCTTTTAGTAAAAATTCCCAAATATTGTTAGCTACTGCCATTATACACAATAAATCTAAATACGGTAAATTCATTCCTCCAGGGCTATGATCGATAGTACTTCTCAAAAGAGTTTACTTTCTAAGGCTTTTTATAAAAAGCTAGGTCTTCTATCAAGGCCTACAAATCATAAAATCTGCTAATTTCCATTTATCCAAACCTATCGATCAGATTTATTTGCTAGTATCATAATAGGGGAATTTCTTGGATCTAAAGAATACCCGAGTTCTGTTAGTCCTTGACTGGATTGGATTCTTTCGGGGATCATTTATCCAAATAATTTAAGTCAAAGTAGATCAGTTAGTTGTCATATCGCTGCACAGATAAGCTCTTAACTACAGAAATTTTGGGAACTCGAATCGCTTTCTACTTCTGACCCAATTTCTCTTGTCGAAGATTCATGCGAAAACTGTTTCACGTACAAAATCCGGAAGACATACAGTAAATCTGCCCTTTAAATCTAAACCTGTTCTCTGAAATTTTAAATCTTAAGCTTTAAAGCGTTTCTATTTCTTGCAGAAAAAACTTCCCTATCACATCCTAAACTTCCTAGCTCTGACATCGAGAAGTTGTTTAGGCAAATACTCGTCAATCGAAATCATGTAGACTAACAACTCATTCTTTGACGATTCAATTCAGACGAAATTATTAAAACATACAGGCTGTTGACCGTTACCTACGGTACTGCTTGCGCGCAATTTTTGGCCATTCGGATATTACACCAATTGGCAATTGATAATGAACAAAATCATAAAGAAGCCTCTCAGATAATTCGAAAGACTACTTATGTAGACGATTTACTTTCTGGTTCGGATGAAAAGGAACATGCCCAAGTTTTGGTAACTGAGTTAATCAAAGTTATGCAAAGCGGGGTTTCAATCTACGAAAGTGGAGCTGAAATAGTCCTGAAGTAATATATCATTTACCAAATGAAAGTAAGGATTCATCGCAAGAAGTAATTCAGGAATATGATACAGTTAAAATCCTCAAACTACTTTTGAATTCTTCCAAAGATATTTTACAAATTCTTTTTAATGATTTTAAGGAATTGAAAACAAAAAGAGATTTGTTATAAGTAGTGGCTACAATATTTGACCTCTTGGGTTTCCTAGCTTCTACTACAATACGATTAAATATCATGTTGCAAGATCTTTGGAGAGATAAGATTCCTTGGGATGAAGAAAATCCAGATGCCTTACTACAGGTGTGGAATGAGTTTATATCAGAACTTCATTTTTTGAAGTCAATTGAAAGTCATCTGAATTCTTATAATCAAAATTATGTCCAAATTCAGTTACATGGCTTTTGTGATGGCTCATGTAAAGCTTATGCTGTTGTTACTTATTTACCTGTTGTTTCTCCTGACGAAGTATTTTTCAATTTGATTGCAGCTAAATCTAAATTCAATCCTATAAAACACCAGACATTGCCACATATTGAGCATTATTCAGCTCTTTTACTAGCCAAGTTATGTCAGTCATTATCGATATTTAACAATAAATTTTGACAATATTTATCTGTGGACAGATTCGCAAAAACTTTCCAGCTGGTTAAAATTTCCTCCCTTAAAAATAAATAAATTCGTGTGTCAAATCCAAACATTAATGCCTTCATGTGTGTGGAATCATATTCCAGGAATTTAAAATCCTGCAGATTAAGCTTCTAGGGGTATTCCCCCATGAAAGCTTATTCATCATTCTCTATGGTGGCATGGGCCTCCGTGGCTGTTGTCGAATGAACCAATCTTAATACCTTTGTACAATCCTCGGTACTTGAGTTAAATCCAGCTACTTAATCTTGTAGCAACGTAACTCAAGTAATGGCTCTTCCAGACTTTACTTTTAAGTTCTCCAAATTTTCTAAGCTATCAACAGTCACAGCGTGGTTTCTTAGATTCATCTATAATGCTAGGCATAGTGCTACAAAAAATTCCGGAAATCTTAGTGCGGACGAAATCTCTGAATCAGTTAATTCTATTGTGAAATTAGTTCAAAGTTCTAAATTCTGTGTAGAGTTTAAATTACTAAAGGAAAGAAAGCCATTTCCTAGCAATAGTAAATTATTATCATTAAATGTGTTTTTCGATTCGTGTGATATCATTTGAGTTGGTGGTCGTTTGTCATAACATCAGTTGTTTAGTTATGATAGAAAGTATCCTATGCTATTAAGAAAAATCACGTTATTACTAAGTTACTGAAAAAACATGTCCATTTGCAACATTTACATGCAGATACACAGCTAGTACTTGCTACATTACGTCAACAGTACCGGCTTGTGATCTGTCGTTCTACTGTAATACAAGAGCTCCACAAATGTGTGCTTTGCTAACTCCTTACGGCTCCAACTTGTCAACAAATAATGGGAGATCTTCCCGTTGATAGGATCACTCCAATCCGCCCATTTTACAATGCGGTTTTAGATTTTGCAGGACCCTGTTTAACTAAACCATATTTGAAAAGAGGTAAGACCAAATTTAAATCTTACATATCAGTATTCGTCTGTATGTGCACTAAGGCGGTACATCTTGAGTTGGTATCAGACTTGTCTGTGCAAGCCTTTCTAGCAGCCTTGAAGCGATTTATCGTGCGAAGAGGCCTACCGTCCGACATATATTCGGATAATGCAAAAAACTTCACAGGTCTGGCTAATCAGTTAATCAGCTATTCAAATATTTGAGGGAAAATGATGTTCAAGAATTTATTTCGAGTCAAAAAATCAATTGGCATTTTATACCTCCATATGTGCCACACTTTGGCGGACTATGGGAGGCAGATGTAAAGCTTACTAAAAATCTAGTGTATTGGATTTTGAAGAGTTAACCACTTTACTATGTGAAATTGTATAAATTCTAGACCCTTAACCATTATGTCTTCGAATCTATCAGATCCACGTGCATTAACTCCTGGTCATTTTTTGATAGGAGCACCTTTCTTGACATTCCAGAATCTTCGAATACTCGAATACTAAAATTAAATTCTCAGTGGTGCTTGTTAGAAAAAGCAAAGAATCAATTTTAGTGCATATGGTCACATGAATATCTTCAACATCTCCAACAACGTCCAAAATTGGCTAATCCACGAGCTAATCTACGAGTAGGAGACTTGGTTATTGTTCACGATCGATTTCAGACCATGAGATAGACGTTGAGCCGCTTTCTAAAGACTTTTCTTGTACCAGACAATCTTGTACGAGTTGAAATGATTTAAAAAGTTAGCGGCGACATCAAGCTTCCCGTTTCAAAGGTGTCCCTTCTCTCGTCGGGGGCGGTGGATGCATAATTGTCAAAAGAACATTTAGTATGCTCAATCACAGCAGATGGCAGCACTACAAAAGCTGAAAAACTGTCTTTTTTGATCGACTTATTGAATACTTTTAAACAATTCTAATTCATATTCTTTTTAATTCATTTTTAATTTAAAAATTCTTAAAATCATTTTCATATTAATCATTGGTTCTTTTCCCATTATTATATAATTTTATTCTGTATTTTTGTACGCTTCTGCGAGACTGCGATCAAATCATAGAATGTTTTGATTCGAAATCAGCAAAATTTTTAAATATTCTTCTATGCTATTAAAATTCTGAAAGACAAGTGAAATCGCCGTTATTTCAGTGATTTCTTTATTCTTTTAAGTAATACGTCTATTCTCAAGTGAAAAAGTTTCAATTCGTTTAGATGTATTTAAAAATTGATTTGATCTATTCTTTACAATATTCATTCCCAGCAAGTTTGGTATTCGGAAATGAAGGATCCCGCAGACATAAAAAAGGGTACTGTTTCATTCTTTTTAATTCTGATCAATAAAGAAAAATTCTTATTATAAGTGATTTTTAAAACTTTACATAAATAAACAAACATAAAAAGTATTTTCAAAAGAACGTCTGACACAGGAATTTTTAATACTTTTTTGTTAATTAAACATTAATAGCCATGAACTCCAGAAATAAATGAGTAGAAACTACTGGTATAGGAGATGTGAATTTGTATACAAAACACACTTGGATTTGAACAATACGCGATTTTGTTTTCGTAAACAAAACCAAGCTCAAATACTCTGGTTCTATAATGTGCACGTTGTACTCATATATTATAGGCCGATTCGACACTGTACATGTTCAAAGCTTTTTGCTGGTTTGAATGAACTTTTCGCGTTGCAGATAGCTGCAACTGTAAAATGGTGAAATCTCGTCCCAATGTTTGGAGCTCCGGTCCAGCCATCGAAACAAATGCTGGAGCTGGAATTCACCATCTTCTGGTTACAGCACCAGAAGTTGTTTCAACCCAGCACAAATTATTTTACAGTATGCATAGATTTTTTGCACTGTTTTTTATTCATTTCACACCAATTACATAATTGTTAAAGTGTGGAATGTGCAGAAATATCTTTTGAAAACATGGACAAATTTCTGAATCCGATCAGTGTTAAAAAGACAAATAAAGAATGTTTATGATTGAAAATTAATTTAAAATCCAAACAAATTACCAAGTTATGTTACAGTTTTAAAACAAGCATTATTTGAAAGCTTTAATGTTGTTGTTAATGAATTGGATGGTGTAAAAATAAAAATTATGCGATGCATGTTTAAGAGTATATACATATAAGCATTAAAAGCGAAAGCGACAACGCAAGTTTTTACCATCGTTATGATGTCAGTGGTAATCCAGATAAGAATTCACTTTATTGTATACATTGATGTAAGTACTTCACGATGGAATTTGAACATGTTCAAACTGTCATAGCATTTAATAACTAATATCGATTAAACTATGCAACTTCAAATGCTAAATTATATTCTGATATAATAATGTAAAAAGTGAATATGTATACATAATTGTAAGGACATAACACAGCGTATGGCATTGATATGTATCGTAATTTTTTGTATTGTTCATGAAAGATATATCTTAAATGCTACACAATAATTAACTGTCAAATAAAATGTGTTTAATTCAGTGGTGTAAAATTAAAATGTCATTTATACAGTGCGTTCCAAAAGTTTATAGACGACATTTTTTATTTATATTACAGTTGAAAAAGAGGAGTAAGAATTTCAAAATAATTTATAATTATAAATAATATCAAGGTAGTATTAATACTATATAAAAATAATATCACACAATCAAAGACTTTGTGAGAAAAAATGAAACTTACATTTTACTATCTCAAAAGTTTATAGACAACTCATTTGTTTCCCTTTAACATTCAAATTTTCAGCGCGTTTTTTCTAATCACTTCAAAAACACGATTAGGCATACTTAAAACAAGAGTCTGAAGAAATTCTGGCTTTAAAGAAAACCAACTTCGTTCACTTTGAAGCTTTAGCGCTTGAACCGTTGCATATTGAAGCCCATTAGCATATACATCGCTAGCTAATCATCCCGAAAGGCTCTCTATTGGGCTTAAGCCAGGACTTAAGGTTACCAACACTATTACAGTTACTTATTTCTTTGTAAACTACTGCATTTTACAGTTGGACACGTGGATGGAGCAAGATTCTTGCTGGTATTTCCATTTGTCCCCACCCAGCAACTTTCCAAATGGAATGAACTGTACTTCAAGCATTTTCTGATAATCTTCGGAACATTGACGACCTTTGAAAAAAGCAATATCAGTAGTTCCATTATAAGAAAATGGTCCCCACACCGTGAGTGAACCCTTCTCGTTGCCTGCTGAAAAACGTTCGTGGTTCCTTGCGAATATCGTGCCAGTAATATGACCAACCATCGGGGCTTTGCCATCTAAGTTAAAGTTCTTTTCATCACTGAAAAAACACTCAACCATTCTTCAGTCCAATTCTTGTGATTTCAGGCCCAATGAACACGAGCGTCTTTATGCAGTTTTGTAAACTTTGGCATACGACGCATTTTGCGATAATCAAGAAATATACTTGCATGCAGCCGTCGATGAACCGTAGATTTTGATACTGGAACGCTTACTTCTTTACAAACTGACCGTACAGAGAGTTCTGGGTTGAAACTAATCTCAAAATCTCCCTGTCTTGCCGTTTAGTTGTTCTCTTTGCTCGTCCAGAGCGTAATTATGTTTCGAAATTGTCACCTTTTGACAGAATTCGGTAAATACCAACCCTTCTGCGTCTAATTTTTCTTGTAATGTCCACGATATTTTATCCACAAGCCTTTAAATGATAGATTTGCAAAATTTCCTTTTTGGAAACTATTCGTGGCATCTTTGCAATCAGACGGAAATGAAAATACAGATTCGCTTTTATCTCAAAAACCTATTTCGTCATAAGTACATGATCTTAAAATAAGCAATTTTTTTATATTAGTACTTTAATTAGCTTTTAACATCTGCTGCCTATATATTTTTGGGACAGCTTTTTTTATTTTTTTTTATATTAAAACTATGACTGTTAAAAGTTGTTTGAGTATTTTATTACTTTTATTTCATCACCATATATTTGCATATTTTATTTCGTCTTTCTTAGCTCTCAAATCCAAAAAAAAAAGGTTGTCTATAAACTTTTGGGACACACTGTAATAACAACAAATTATGCGCCTGTTTATCCCGGAGATAATTTTTTTTCTCCTAAAAAGTGAAAAGTGTTTTCACTGTAACTGACATGACGGCATAACATGCGTTTAAGAAGAAGTTTCTGCCTTATTAAAAAAAAAAAAAAAAATAGAGTGCTGTTATTATTTTAAACATTTTTTTTTCTTTTACACTTGTCATTTAAAATTCACAAGAATTTACGCAATTGACATCTTTAATTTCTAGTGTAATCGTATAATCGTCAGCTATACCTGCTGCGAAATATTTTAATTAAAAACACGCAATTACAATTTTAACATATTTTTGCCATGCGTTCACACTTATTTTTTATAATACATTTCTTATAAAGCTGTAAAAATTGAATTTTCATCTGAGATTCTGAAAATAATTTTCCAGTTAGAAAACAAATAAAGAAAAATAGTAAAATGTTATTAATTTACTTAATTTCAAAATCGTAAAGCATAGTTAAAGTTACAATTGTCACTCAAACTAAAAATCGTTAATTTAAATGAAGCAAACTAAAAAAAGATCTTCCGGCCAGTGCCGGGAAAAAGAGGTAGCTTTCATATTCCTTATTTTTAAAAAAGCCAGCTTATATTATTCAAACACACGAAGATCAATTTAGTGGAAACCGATTATAGGAGATTCAGTACTAATTTTTATCAATACTAAATCATTATGAATGAGAATTTCGCGAAATTAGTCAGCTTTATCCAAGCTGCTTTTATTTAAAGTAACTTGTATTTGGTTGCCAAATTCGGCGAAATGAAGTGCCTGCCATTTTAAGACAACATGGTGGATGGGGATAACCAGTGAACTTGGTCGAGACCATATTAATTCCTGTGCACATGCTCACTCTCATCGGAATCGGTTAATATATACGAGTGCTGTCGCAGGTAAAAAATCAGATTTTTCAAAATGTGACTCACATTAGAAATTCAAACTGCTATATCTAAGCCTTTTTTTAAGACAAAGACAAAACAAAAAAATGCTCCGGAATCCTCATATTAAGGTCAAATACTTAATTGAGAAACCCTTTTCAATTTCTAATTTTTTTGCACCTCACTTTAAATATATATATATATTTTAATTTAATGGCCGCCATTTTGAAAAAAAAGATGGCTGATGAAGCTGGCCAGCAAACTTGGTCGACACATTGCTATATACTATCCACATGCATTCTTACATCGAAATAGGTTAATAAATACGCGTGTTATAGCGTGACAAATATCTGATCGTTTCAAATTGTCAGCCATGCAAGAAATTCAAAGTGCTATAATTCAACCTTTTTTTTTAGATATAGACGAAACAAAAACTGCTACGGAATCTTTGTATCAAGGTCAAACAGATTTTTCATTTTCCAATTTTTTGGGACATCATTTTAAATTTTAAATTATTATTTTTTTTTAAATGGCAGTCCTTTTGAAACAAGATGGCGAATGAAGCTGGCCAACGATCGGTCGAGACATTGGTATGTACTATGTACATACAAATCGTTTCATAAATACTCCTGTTATCGCGTGACAAAATCAGGTCTTTTCAAAATGTCAGCCATTATAGAAATTTAAAATGCTATAACTCAGCCATTTTTTTAGACACAGGCGGAAAAAAAACTGTTTCGAAATCATTGTACTAAGGCCAAACACATACAAACAAATCTTTTTCATTTTCCAATTTTTTGGTACCTCATTTTGAATTTTAAATTTTCTTAAATGGCCGCCATTTTGAAACAAAATGGCGGATGAAGCTGGCGAACGAACTCGATCGAGACATTGGTATGTGCTATGTACACCAAAAGGTATGTCCAAATAGGTTCATAAATACGCCTGTTATCGCGTGACAAAAAACAGGTCATTTCAAAATGTCAGCCACGCTAGAAATTCAAATTGCTATAACTCAGCCATTTTTTATGATATAGACGAAACAAAATCTGCTCCAGAATCTTTGTATCAAGGTCAAACACAAAAGAAAAAAATATTTTTCAATTTTCATTATTTTGGTAACACATTTCAAATTTTAAATAAAAAAAAATTAAATGGCCGCCATTTTGAAACAAGATGGTGGATGAAGCTGGCCAACTAACTCGGTTGAAACATTGGTATGTACTATGTATAAACCAAGTTACATTGAAATCGGTGCATTAATACGCCTGTTATCGCGTGACAAAAATCAGGTCGTTTCAAAATGTCAGCCACGCTAGAAATTCAAATTGCTATAAC
This sequence comes from Maratus speciosus, assembly GCA_963932465.1. Classification (NCBI taxonomy): domain Eukaryota; kingdom Metazoa; phylum Arthropoda; class Arachnida; order Araneae; family Salticidae; genus Maratus; species Maratus speciosus. Next base: position 533,475,675 of record OZ010791.1, on the reverse strand, counting down.
GCAGCCATTTTTTAAGATATAGATGAAACAAAAACTGCTCCAGAATCTTTGTATCAAGGTCAAACACATAAGAAAAAATATTTTTCAATATTCATTTTTTTGGTATCATATTTCAAATTTTAAATTAAAAAAATTAAATGGCCGCCATTTTGAAACAAAATGGCGGATGAAGCTGGCGAACTATCTCGGTTGAGACATTGGTATGCACTATGTATAAACCAAGTTACATCGAAATCGGTTCATTAATACGCCTGTTATCGCGTGACAAATTCAGGTCGTTTCAAAATGTCAGCCACGCTAGAAATTCAAATTGCTATAACTCAGCCATTTTTAGGTGCGTTCGTAATTATATAAACTAGGGGATCGTACCCGGGCTTCCCGGGTTAAAGATTATAGGTGAAAACATATATTTTAATTGAAAATTAATAACTTTTTTATATGCAATAATTTTTTTAGCTTTCCTACTTACATTGAAAAAGCATTTTTCATATGGAAAATACGAATTCTACAACCAAATAAATTTTTGAAATTTATCAAAAGCGATATTTTCTTATTAGCCACATGCTAAGATTCATTTGACAAAGATTTTGCTTCTTACGGCATCCATATTCTGATCATTTCAGAGCTTATACATGTCTGTTAAATTTGTGTTTTATTTATATTATTTTATTTATTTATTCATAGTCAAGTTTTTTTAATGGATATTAGCCGTAAGAAAATGATGAACTCTTTATTTTGTTTTAAGGGCAAACGGATTAATCTTTCGTAATCGAGCTCCGCGCGATATAGATAAATTAAAAAATATTTCGCGCTTTAAAATTATTTTTAAAATCATAGACAATCAGTAAACTGAGATGAACTTTGCAAACAAATTCCATTTGAAAACAAAATCCTATTTGGTGATCTAAATCACTATTGTATAATTACAAATATGTTAGATTTGTGTTTTTTCAATACTACTCTTGTATTTGTTTATAAAAGAAGTATTAATTTCGTTAATTTGTCTTTAACAAATATGTTAGATTGGTGTTTTTTTATATTATTCTTTTATTTGTTTATAAAGGAAGCATTAATTTCGTTATGCAAAAATAGTCAGAAACAAATGCTGAAAAATGTTTGTAGCTTTATGTGCAAAATGTTTATTATTGTTATGTATTGAATACTGCACGTGATAAGGTAAACTTTAAAAAAATCATGCTTAAAATATATTTTAGAAAATATCATACATCAGTCAATTAAGATACAGTTTTTAAACAAATTGAATTTTAAAGTAATTTTTTCCGTGTGCGACGAAAATTGAAAATGTACGATGTTCAGAAGATTAAAAAATTGCAGTAGCGAAAATTTCAAGATCGAAATTTTATCATGAAGTGTTGCCATTCTCAAAATAACTTCAGCGCTACGTACAGATACGCTTTTTTTATAACATAGATACTTAATCAGTGAAATATATTAAAGATCAGTCATTAGGATGTAGTTATCAATTGAGGCTCTTATGCTTGGTATTCCGGAATGAAAAACAGCAATTTTCACCTTCTCAAAATTTACATACGCACTTCCCATATCCATATTCATCATTTTTTTAAAATTGTATTTTGTTTGACCATTTAAAAATCATTTTAACTCAAAACTTGAAGTCACGATTGTCAGCAACATCTTTTATGTGAACAGACGCACTCTTTACTTCAGATTCTGATTTCAATTCCGAAGAGTAATAAATTCCGTAATTTATGGTTTTTAGACGCATTTGTGTTAAAATGTTTAGTTTTATCTAAGAAAAAGATCGTTTTCTTTTAAACATTACTTCATTTTCACTTAAATAAGCATTTCGCCTAGTGTCTGAAACTTAGTATCAATACACATGCAGAAGGCAAAACAATATAGAAAATTTATGAGGAATAATGCGTGTTTTCAAAAGCAGTATGGTATTTTCCATTATTATGCCCCTAATATATTATTCTGCTCCTAATGGGATTTTGCACCCCTAAACCCTGTACAACATTTTTTATCAACAATTTTGCCTTTTTATCAGAAAATAGCATGAATAAAGATCAAAATTCCTCATAGTTTCTCTCTTGCCTGCAAAATTGAAAGCTATCTAATTTTCACCATTTTGAAGAAATTTCATAAAAAGCTTTTAAAATTAAAATATAAAAGTGAAAATATTTAAAAAAAAAACAGATAGTGTGATAACATCTACAAATGAAGTGTTTTTAGTTACAAAAAATTTATTAGTAAAATTGGTTCAGCAGAAAGATCAGGGCAGATAACTAAAAAACACACTTGTGTTTTAAATGTATAGATTACATAAAATTAGGAAAAATTAAATTAAGCAAATTATTCTATTTTGATAAAATTATAGTAGAATAAAGAGTAGCATTTTATTATTTGAGAGAATTTTGGAGAAAAACTTCAGGAACATATTATTTTAAACCACGAATTATTTGTTTCCTTGTCTAACTCGGCGAAGAAAATCCATCCAGGTTAGAATCATCAATTTCTGTAATATAAATTGCTATTATTTGCATGTCACCTCTCTTTTATAAAGACACTCTAATTTTTTGTAAATCATTGCGTTTTATCAGTGTGTGACTTCGATTACATTATTCTCAAAATTGAAGCATTTCTGTGAAGAATTCTTCTCTCACCTGTGAAGAATTTCAATGCAGCTGGGCTGTGAAAATGACGCACTTCTACAAAACATAATTTAGGTTTAAGAATTAAAATACACGCTTTTTTATAAAATGATGTTATTTGCATCCACTAAAGCAATCCACTTTTACAATACAGTCTGAAACTTCGTCTATAGAAAAGTATGCATATGACGTCATTATCACGGAATAACAGACAATATTCTTGACATAGCCCATATTTTAATTGAAAATTTTTTTTCATGTTTTATGAGAAAATGGCAGCAAGCTGATACAGTATTTCCTATTTTTGACTATTTTCCGTTTACTTTCAATAGAAATGGGATACATTTGTTGCCACAATAAGAAAAATAGTATTAAAAACTACAAAAAAATTAATAACTCAAAAATAAATTGAGATACAGCTTTCGAACAAATTGCATTTAAAAGAGCATTTTTTTCCTTATACGACGGTGTAAAAATTTAAAATATGAGATGTTTAGAAGTTTAAAAAATTGCAATTGAGAAAATTGCAAAACCAAAATTTTATTTCAATTTTCAAAGTGTTGCCATTCGGAAAATGACGTATGCGTTACGCACAGATATGTTTCTCCTTTATTTCGGAAAATGACGTATGCGTTACGCACAAATATGTTTGTCCTTTATAATATAGATACGTAGCACCTATAATCATCGTTCAGTCCGTCTCTCTGTCCGCATATAACAGAGCAAAAACTAGCCAACCGAATGGTCTGAAATTTTAAATATATGATTGTTGCAAAATTTTGTCGAGCCATTTCAAATTTTATGTAAATCGGATGTATAGTTTAATTACAGGGACTGTCAAAAGTTTTTCTTTACATTACGGCCAATTGGAAAAATTATTGCAAGTGCATTTTAATGATGTTTCAGCCTTCCGAATGGTCTGAAATTTTAAATATATGATTGCTGCAAAATTTGTGGAGCCATTTCAAATTTTATGAAAATCGGATGTATAGTTTAATTACAGGGACAGTCAAAAAAATTCCGTTACATTACGGCCAATGGGAAAAAATTATTGCAAGTGCATTTTAATGATGTTACAGCCTTTCGATTGGCCTGAAATTTTAAATATATAATTGTTGCAAAATTTTGTCGAGCCATTTCAAATTTTATGAAAATCGAATGTATAGTTTAATTACAGGGACAGTCAAAATTGTTCCGTTACATTACGGGGAATGGGAAAAAATTATTGCAAGTGTATTTTAATGATGTTACAGACTATGCACTTATGAAGTGTAAAAAAATATACATTAAGTACAATACGGGGTGAAATAAATAATTATAAAACTAGTTATATTACGAACGCACCTCATTTGCCACGTTTGACAAGCAATTTCTAACTTGTTTAAGATAAACACGAAACAAAAACTGCTCCAGAATCTTTGTATCAAGGTCAAATACATAAGAAAAAAATATTTTTCAATATTCATTTTTTGGTATCACATTTCAAATATATTTTTTTAAAATTTAAATGGCCGCCATTTTGAAACAATATGGCGGATGAAGCTGGCCAACTAACTCGGTCGAGACATTGGTATGTACTATGTATAAACCATGTTACATCGAAATCGGTCCATTAATACGCCTGTTATCGCGTGACAAAAATCAGGTTGTTTCAAAATGTCAGCCACAATAGAAATTCAAAATGCTATAACTCAGCCATTTTTTTAGACATAGGCGAAACAAAAACTGTTCCGGAATCTTTGTATCAAGGTCAAACACATAAGAAAAAAATGTTTTTCAATTTTAAATTTTTTAGTACCACATTTCAAGTTTTAAATTTAAAAAAAAATTAATTTGCCGCCATTTTGAAACAAGATGGCGAATGAAGCTGGCCAACGAACTAGGTCGAGATATTAGTACGTACTATGTACACACGAAATTACATCCAAATCGGTTCTTAAATACGGGAGTTACAGTGTGACAAAGATCAGATATATATATATATATATATATATATATGTATATATCAACTTTTAAACGGAGGGTGGTTTCGGGGTCTGGGGTACATGATCGATGAAAATATACCGAAATTTTTTGAAATCGCTTTCCTCCGAACGGCTGCAATAGGTAGCTTTTGTAATGAAAGCTACCTAATATATATATTATGAGAGTTAATTATTTTCGTGCATTTTAAATTAATGATTTACAAATTTATAAAATCATGCCATGCACATAGCAATCTGTTTACATACATACATTTTTTTTAAATCATTTATGTATAATATTATAATATTTTCTATGAATATAAAACACTACATGACACTTTAGACTTACAGAACATTTGACGATGTATTTAATGACATATTCTATTACTGAATATCGATAACTGTGTAAAAATATTTTAAATATCCGATATCTAAGATTTAAATATTTGATTAAACATTTTATTGATATACAAAGCAAAAGCCCATCGACGCCTCATCTGTATATATTATTTAAACGTTTTTGAATATTTTCAAATCACGTATGAGTACAATATCGAAAGTAAAATTGGCTATCCATTAACTCTCTATGGATGGTGTAATTGGGATAATTTGCCATCGGTGAACAAGTTCCATTCATTAATGCTTTTAAGTGCTTTCTGCTAACTGCATAACGTAAAAAGAGTTTAACAGCAGTAGTGCTTGGCATTTTATAAATCTTACAAGGTAAACTTAGATATACTTATATAACGATATTAGGAAAGCTTTATGTACTTAAAATCATTATAAATATGTCATTTAATATTCAAACTATTGAATGTTTAAGTAAGGTATAGAAATGGGCAATGTCCTGACTCTTTAGATGTGACGCTATAGAATTATACTTGTAATTTCATTGTAGTAATTTCTTTGTGAAATCATGTTGTCAATGTTTTTGGCAGAATATATGTAAAAAAAGTTTTATTGAAACACCAGAAGGTTCTAATAATAAAGAATGTTTTTTAGATTTCTGTTTCGTTTTTTTTTTTTTTTTTTTTTTTTTTTTTTGCTATGAATTAATATTTTGGTTTTTTGTTAATAATTACGAAAAAAATTATTTACGTTAAATAAATTACGTTAAAAAATTACGAAAAATATTTTTTAAAATATATTATCAAAAATTTAGTTTTTACTTATGCAGACATGTGAAAATTATTAGAATAATTGTAATTTTTTCAGTTTTTCTTGATTAATATTGTATATACTTGCGATGTTACATGAAAGGTAATATGTTTTGTCAAATTTTCACTCTTTAAGAATAGTTTTGGGGATATACTTTTGTTAAGAGTTGCCATTTTTTAAAAAAAGAAAAATATTTGATCCAAATTAATCAAATTGTTTGCATTGCATATAGGATTTGTTTGATTAACAAACTAATTTAAAATGAAATTTAAAATCGTCTGCTTGCTGTGCTAGTATATTATTTCTTTTCTTGTGTTGGCATCAGTATTATGTTATTCTTAAAACAAACATTTTCGCTGTTTTGAATAGTTTATACTAATTGGTAGTTTTTTTTCGTTTGTCAAATGATTATTGCGTGATCATGAGTAAAGCAAGTTATATTTCTCATAGAAAAGTAGCTGTGGTAAAGTGTTTCATCCAAGAAAATCACTATACACAGCCCGAAGTTGCTAAAAAAGCATGAATTTCTCAAGCATCTGTGTTTAGAATTAAAAAGATCTTTGGATTCCAAATTTGAATATGAAAATTCAGGAGTAAGGAAATGCGGAAAGAAAAGTTAATTTACTGCAAGAACAGAAAAGAAATTAATTCAGATTACTAAAGCTAACAAAAACAACTAGTCATAAACTAAAAATCTCTTTACAAACTCTTATGGAGGAAAAGTATGCGATTCTTCGATCCGTATATAGCTCATCTCAGCTGGACTCAGTGCTCGTCGTCCTCGAAAAAAGGCTAAAATCACATATGCTATGGCAAAGATGAGGCTTACTTGGGCAAAAAGTGTGCAAGAACAATTCGGAAATGGCTGGAGCAAGATGAGAAATATTAATTTTACTTTAATTAATGATTTGAATTCAAGTTGTTCATTTATTATCGTGAAATCGTGTTTTTTGCATACTGGCTAAAGATGCAGAACTGTTTATAAATTTGATTTAAAATTTCTTTATAAGAGTGTTTCTCTACAAATTACATACCTTAAAGTTTTTTTTTATCTTTTTGGTATGTTTTTATGATGAATCAATATTTGCGATATTAGAAGAAAGAAGTCAATATGTCAGGAGAAGTACCAGTGAAGCACTCCCCCCTAAATGCATAGCACAATCGGTTAAACATCCTACTAAAGTAATGGTTTGGAGCGTGATGTATGCTCAAAATAGCGGACGTTTATGCATTGTAGAAGGCATGTTGGATCAGTATCAATATAAAAAGTGCTTAAACAAAGCTAATTCCACACTTTAATGACTGGTTTCCAAATGGAGACTTCATATTCATGCATGATGGAACTCCGTGCCATAATGACTCATCTGTTACCACATATTTGGAGGAAGCAAAACTTCCATGGCCTAGAAACAGTCCAGATATGAACCCCATAGAGAATCTTTGGCCATTGTAAAGAAAACAATTAAAGAAATGCAACATCAAAAACAAGAAGGGTCTGATAGAAAGACACATCCAAATTTGCATCATGACAACGAAACCCAAATTAATTGCCAAAAACTCGTAGGAATTATGCCAAGATGTATCGAATCTTTAATAAAAAGTAAGGAGGAATGCACACTAAATATTAAGTGTATCGATATATATATTCTAATAATTTTCACACGTCTGTATATATATATATATATATATATATATATATATATATATATTTATTTAATATACATAAAGGATTTTTCTACTAAGTATTAAATAGGAACATATTGCAACAACAAATAATACATATTTTATGATGAAAAAATATTATTTTCTTGAACTTGGAGCACATACGCAGGATGCCACATACTCTAGGTGCATACTGTTTTATGGAAGCCTGAATCGGCATTTTATCGCAGAAAAACGACCTCTGATTAAATAAGGCAACGACAATAATTGAGAAGTGCTGATGAAAAAATAAAAAAATGCTCTTACTCTGCCTTATATGTATTAAAAAGTAAAAAAAAAATATTTTCGTTGTTTTGAACTAAATCATAGTGGATAATTCTTTAAGGTCATATGGTACTTTAGCTTTTGCCTCAAACGATACATAATATACCTAAAACTACATGATACAAATAGGACATAACATTTTTTATTTATTCCGTTTTACATATATTATCTCCTTTTATTTTCCTTCTTCTGTATACAAGGGGTAACCGGAATACTGAGGATTGATGTAATGAACAAAATTACATCCATGCCTTACCAGGGTTTCGAACACGGGTCCTTAGCCTGGCAGATGACTCCTCTAACGAATATGCGATTTGGAGATATTTTCTTCTTTAACTAAACGTCATAAAATACATGTATTCATACGTAACATGCATGAAAAATGAGATCCCGATTTGCTTTTGTTTAAATATTGCTACACTTTACAATTTTGAAGAAACCCAGCAGCGTATTGCTCAGCGCTCCCGTCTGCCACTGTACAGATAACCATTTCGACTGCGGAGTGCAGACAGGGCAAAGTTCACTCAACCTTTCATTCTTTCGGTGTCGATGAAATGGGTACCAAACTTATTTGGCAACAAAACATTAAGGTCCCGCTTTAGACTGGCCACCTGGCAGGGACATATGCCGCATAGAACTTAGGGGATCATACTAAAGTATACAAGGAAAACTGTATGTCAAGATCGTTAATTAGTTACAATGTCGCATGTTTAGTTTTATTTAAACTAGTAAAAATTTGCCACAAACTTTCGAGTCATTCGAACATTGTAAGATAAAAAAGGTTATAAAAGCACAATTTAATATTTTTTTACTGTAATGTGGTAAATGGTATGGTCAGATACGCTTCATATTAAACTAAAGTACACGATACTTTTAAAACCAATTAAATTACTAGAGAGTTTGCTTCAGTTTTTTAACTGTGTGGTGAAAGAACAACGAAGATGATAAGTGAGAGTATAACAAAAACAATCCTTTTTATAATCTAATTAAAAATTAATATTTTACAGATTTAAGTAATAGGGCCAAGAGTTTAGATATATTAATTTAAAAATTCAATTTTTTTAATTGTAAAAGTTAATTGCATTAATTTTGCATTCGAGTTTTAAGGTTTTAATACTGCATTAATATATTTTTCAATATTTTTTTTTCAAAGTAGTACTAGTTGTTAAATACAGGCCCAACAAGGGAAAGGTTGTGTAGTGCAGAACGAAAACAACAACATTAATAGTACTAAATAATATCATATCTATAATAATAATAAAATAATATCAGAATCAAAAATGCTTTACATACTGCTAATATAAATTATATATTATGCAACAGCATGATTTCAATAACTGTGTAAATTAAACTACTAACAAAGTTTCAGCGTTCGAATGCAGGTTTATTTATGCATTGAAATGCACTGTGTTATGCATTTGAGACAACTATTGAATAACAGATATTTCCTTGGATAGAAATTAACCGTTTCTCATTATGCCGTTGCCATCTAATTTATCCCAACATTGAGTCAGTGTAAACTAAGTTTAGTCAGGTTATCTTTAAACAATCTGGCTGGAAATGATTATGTATCGCATAATATGCACCACAAACATCAATCTAATTGAATATATTAAATGCCTTAATGTAAAATTTTGAAAATTACAAGGCAAGTTTTGTTATTAACTAAATTTTTAAGAGGAAAAAAAAAAGAAAAAGGCACTCATTTATTTAAAGTCATCCCCGATTGCATAAAAAATGAATATAGAAAACAATGATGGCTCAAATGAATTAATAATAAATTTGTCGTAAAAAGATATGATAGAAAGTCTGGTAGTATGAATTTTATAATTTGATGTAAAAATCTATGTTAGGTGATGCTTATTCATAATGGAGTATACAACAAGCGAAATTTTCAATTGCTTGAATAGGAAATGTAGATGTACAGTTTTACAAATTTTTGTAAGAAATAAGAAGTAGTTTAAAAATCAAACACATTTTTAGTAGAAAATTCTGAATCAATGAAAGGAACTCATTTGTGTTAAGACATTTCCAAATAATTAAACGATGAATGAGAAAAACACAGAAGATTTAAAACATTTAATGGCTATTTTGTCGTAATACAATGCAGAAGATCTTGTATCATGTAGATTTATAATTTTAAATCATGTGAATCGGTGATTGCAAAAGATTGTTTCGCAGTATAAATATTTGTATTATTGTAGTGTCACTGAATTAATTACGAATGATATGATTTAACATAATGAAGAATAGTTTTATTAGTATATTTTTAAGTTTCAATTCGATTTTCATAAAATTAGGAATGACTCGACAAAATTCTGCAAAGATCATATGTATTAAATTTAAAACCAATCGGTGGAGTAGTTTTGGGAAAGTATGTGGATAAACGGGACTGTATGCGCTATGTATTTATATAACTATGAGCGCACCTAAAAAAATATTAAGTATATCCTTAAAAATTGCATAAATTAGGGAAATGAACTAATCTCGTATTATTATTTATTTCACAACGTATATTAATAATCGTTAAATGTACAAAAAAGAAAAAATAATAAGTTGTCTATATTATCATTATGATAAATAATCAAATAATGAATTATTATGCAGGTTTTTTAAATATTTTTTTCCCATAAAACAAAATGGAATTTAAAAACTTTCAGTTATTTTTATTTGTACAACAGAAAATGTATTTCCTCTTTCTTTGATCTTTATCTTTCAAGATGTTTGCTTTCCCCCTTTGTATTTATTTTATTCCAAAATGATTAATGGTTTTCAAACAGTGTTCTTAGATCTTTTTTTTTTTTTTTTTTTTTTTTTTTTTTGTGTGTGTGCGTGTGTGTGTTAACAAATATTTTCTTCACGATTTTATAACAAATAAATAGAAATAATATATCTTTTTAATTTATATATTATATCCCTTTTAACATTGATGAATTACTAATTCCTAAACACTTATTTTTAGAAAGCATACTTTTTTTATAATTCTAAAATTATTTTAGTTTTATTCTTCATCAATATGAACATCCTTTTACAAATTTTATTTGAATTATTATTAAGAAATTTAAATTTTTATGTGGTTTTTGCTTTTTATCTATACTAATGAAAGAAAGTTTCGCTTTGTCTGTGTGCCTGTCTGTGAAAGTCAGCAAAATCTACATCTTGTAGAACGCTGAAAATTTTTGTGAAGATACTCCAAGGCAGCTCCTTATGGACGCGAGATACAAATTTTTATTTTTTTTAAACTCTGGAGCCCTGTCCTCTTTAATTGTTTATTCCCCTCTTTAATTTTTCCCCACTTTTTATCCGAATTTCTTCGTTTTTAGAGCCCTTTCTCAATTTCTTCACCCATTTCTACTTACCAATACTTACCAGTTCAAAGACACTGCAGCCCTAGGGACTAATATTGGTACCCTTGAAGTTTTCGTGCCCTAAATTGTTAATAAATGTCCCTCCTCAACCGTAGAATTAAAAACTTAACCTTTGAAAATTTACGGGAATGAAACCATTTGTCTCCCAGCTAAAATATGGGTAGGCGCGCTTAAAATCAATTTTAAAAGATAATTAAAATAAAAGTATATTACCTGTAGATGACTTTATAATTCTCGATCTTCTAGTAAGGATGAATTATTTATTTATTTATTTTCAAAGCAATCTTTACACATATTAGCCTGATGTTCTCCACACATTGCTTTGGGACACATTAGACAATCGTTGCGCGTCATTTTGTGTTAACTGAATGGACAAAAAATACACCCCCCCCCTTTTTTTTTACATTCAGATTGTTGAATTCTGTTATTCAATTTCAAAAGTTAACTTATAATTTTCCTTGTTTTTTGGGGCAAAATTGATAAGGTGAGACATTTCTTCATCTATGGAGTAAGAAGATCTTCACTTACACTGTTAAAAAAATTCTGTGAAATTACAGAGAATCTACGGGTAATTCATTATCTTAAGTCTTATGTAAAATTACAGAGATTAGAAAAACAGATATTCTGTTAAATAACAGAGAAGATTTTTGGTAAATTTACAGTAAATTAACATCGTTAAAAATATACAAGACTCCGTATATTAACAAAGTTAAAAATACACAAGACTCTACAAATCAATCAATTTATTTTTAATGAAACAATTTAACATAGATTTTGAAGTTAGCGAATCGAAGTATCAGACTTTTCGAGTATATTTGAACTACTCACACCATTTAATTTTTTACACAAGTTGTTTCTAATCGGCCTGGGGTTTGAGACCGCGACCTCTTGGGCAAGACAAAAACACCTTAAGTTGTGCCACAGGAACTGTTGCTGATGTGTACAAAGGGTGTCTTTTAAAATGAAGCGGGGCAAAATCTATTCTATATGCGCTTTTCAAAGATTTTGCTTGAAATATATTCGTTAGAAAATTTCTTAAACGGTTTATTTTAATTCAATTTGGACCGATACATACTACCTATTATTTTTTTAATCAAATTTAATTTTTTAATCTTTTACTTGCAGAATTATTTAAAAAGAAATTGCTTCTTCACAATATTTATCTTCTTTCATATCTGAACTTATACTGGAATTTTTAATTAATAATAATGTGAAATTTAGGTATATTTTTTCATTAAAACTGGTTAAATATATCGGTAATTATAACTTTTTGTGTAAATTATTCACAAAAATAATCAGATAAATTAACCAAAAATTATTTTATCGTTATATCACAATTCTTATAAAAGCAATGTATTTAAATGTCTTATGACCCTCTCTGTAAATGGAAAGGTCTTTTTCAGTTGAAAATGTTTCATGCAACTTTTTTTTAAAAAGAAAATTATAACTATGAAAATGGTTAAGAAAATTACCACTTTTTGATAATTTAGCTTCGACTATTTCTCTACTCTATCTAAATTTGATTGAAAGACATCGAAATCCCTAAAGGTCTTAGATAGACGATAAGGGAAATGTCTGTAAAACGATGACCGAGAAACTCAATTGAATGCATTTAACCGAGAACTAGTGTAAATTTATGGAGAGTCTTGACCGAGAAACTCAATCGAATGCATTTAACCGAGAACAAGTGTAAATTTACCGAGAGTCTCGTTTTTTTCTGTGTTTATACAGAAAAGTTTAACAGTGTAGCTTTATCGCAAACTTTTTTCCTGTATAATGCTTTATCGTGTCTTTGAGCCATCTTATGCACTTATATCACATGTGCATTGACTAAACTGATATGGATAATACCATAAAACACACAAAGAGTGCATCGACGTGCATTCCTAGAACATGACATGTTATTACACATCTTATCCAATGCATGATTTCTTTTGAATAATCATAAAATCCATTTCAAGTTTCCTGTTTCCTTGATAAAAGTTTGGATTTCTGTGGAAAGTAGAAAGAAGAATAACACATTAATTTGGTCTTGCATAATAGCATAATAAGTGACTTATCCTTGTCACAAGACTCAAAACATTTCGGAATATTTCCAACCCATTCACTTTTATTTGATAAAACGGGATTTTCAGTTTTAGCTTCAAAATGTTTCTTCATGTTTTCATCCTTCTGGGTTTGTTTTTCAAGGATTGTCTTTTCTCCTTCTTTATTGTTAAAGGATAATTCGTCATTTTCATCCCTATCGCTGTCTCCGATTTCCTCATTTGCAACTTCATCAAAATCTTCAATTTCTGATTTATCCCTAGAAGTAAAATTTTCTTCATTACTTAGTTCTTTTAATAGTTTTTTCCCAGTTAGCCTAAGGACTACCCCCAAAGTTTTCTGCTAAAAAACTTTTTAGAATGTCATCACAGCACACACATACACACACACACACACACACACACACAAAAAAAAAAAAAAAAATAAGATTGTCAAATTCGAACGTTACAGCTAACCATTCGTCTGCGAGACAAATATTGCTCTAAAAAGGTACTTGCACAAATATTTCGGGAAGAAGAAATATCCTCAAGTGTAGTAGAAAAGTTCGACTGAAATTGCTGAGTGGCACGACTCTTTTACTATTTTGGGAGAGGCAGGTCAAGGTTATTTGTTATGGACTTCGGCCTGGAGACGAATGGGTAGCATTCTAGGGTTTTCTATCTTCGTTTTTGAGTTCTTTTTCCATTTAGTTATCAACCTGTTTGCACAGTCAAGTTAAGACCCTGACACCCTAGGGCACAGTGGAGACCCCTTGAGCTTTTGAGCTTGGAATTTTTTTATACATTGTTTATATATTAAATGGAATTTATTCATTGAATTTAATATCCAGGGTCGTTTCTGCAAGCATGATGCTAGCTCATAATTTGGAATAAAATTTAAAAAAAAAGATGTTTTGACTCCCTCCTCATCGCGAACCTGTGCGGTAGAATATGATTTTCCTAAAAAAGGTATAACGACTTGAGAAATTTTGTGGAGAATGCTGTGTATGTTGCAGGTACTTTCATAGATATTAATCACATTAAGAGTTTAACTTTTGTGTATAATTTTGATTTTGTCATGTTTAAGATAACATGAAAAAAATATTTAAAATGTATGTCTTGACTTCCTGCTCATCGCGAAACTACCTTGTTAGAATAGGATTTTTCAAAAGTTATAATCACTAGAGGAAATTTTAGAAGAATGCTCCGCATGAAGCAGGCATTTTCAAAGACCTTAAACCATCTTCGGCCAAAGATGCGTAAACGCACCATTTCAATAAATATTTTTTTATTAATACTGTTACGAATATTTTTCACTAATTTTATTTTTCTGCTATTTTTAAGGGTTCTGGAGACATCTATAAAATATCAATAATTCTACTAGAGTAAACACTTTCTGTTGAGAAATTTTCAAAATACGCTAGTTTTTTTAAATTGAAACGGTTATTGACAAATTCGACTTTCTGAAAATGTATAATTATTCCACTTGAGATTAATCATGTGTTTTTAGAATGGATTAAAGTTGCAAGTTCTGTAAATAGAATAATAATAAAACAAATTTCATAAAAAAATTAAAAAAAATTACTAATTTTATTGGCATGCATGAAAAGGCAGAATGCATTTTATTTCTCAAATAAAATATTACTTTTCATTCACGAAACTTTTTTTTTGTCTTAATGAATGTAATTTAAACATATTTCAATGAAAATAATACCACATTTAAAAACAATTCAATGATTAGCCTAAAATGGGTTAATCACATTAATATTTTAAATCTTTATGTATAATTTTGATTTTGTCATGTTTAAGATAAAATGGCACACAAAAAAAAATAAATAAATAAAAAAGTTGTCTTGTCTATCTCTTCATCGCGAAACTGCCTTGTTAGAATATGATTTTTCATAAAAAGTATAATTATTTAAGGCAATTTCCGGAGAATGCAAAGAAGTTAGCCGTTAATCACATTCATAGTAAGAATTTCAGCGTATAATTTAGAATTCGTCATGTTCAATCTCAAATGATTTTTTTAGTTGTTCTGACTCCTTCCTCATCGCAAACCTATTTCTTTAGAATGTGATTTTCTAAAAAGTTATAATCACTTGATGAAATTTCAAGAAAATGCAGTGTATGAAGCACAGACCCATTTAAAGATATTAATCACTTTAATAATACTAAATTCAATGTATAATATAAACTTTGTCATGTTGAATATACTTTATACTATTGTTTTATTTTTCCAAAAATGCTGCCTAGGTCTTTTGGAACAAACCATATTCATGGTTGAATTGATGTATCGCTGAAAAAAAAAATGTTGATTCGCAGTACAAATTCCGTATATTTACAGTTTCACCCCCTATCAAATGATTTTATAAATCAGTCTGAAAGTAGTGAATGCCTGTTTAAAAATATTCTTCAGAAATAAAAGTTCTAAAAGTCTAATTAAGTTTTGTTTTTCGTTGGAACCTTTTAATACTATTTTTATACTATAAAAATAATTTCCGAATTTTGCCAGTATAATTTTCGTATTTTTAAGTATTTTTTTTTTCTCTTACAGCATAATGATAAAATATAGCCTTCCTACCCCTTGTTTTGAAGAATTTTATTCGAACACACGAAGCCTACTTTGCTAATTTCCAAATGGAACTAACAAGCTGGAAAAAAAAATCAATAAACTCACAACGGAATAAAGAAATATATGTAAAAACAAAATAGCTTTCTTTCTCCTAAAATACCTAATGATGAATTGGCATGTACTGTCCACGGAGGAAAAATATTTTCGATAGGGACAGCGTTTATAAGTCGATTCCATCGTAATCGCTTAAAATATGTTATGTTAGAATTTAAATAACGACATATAACTAGTTATTACGGAAAAACAAATTGTATAAATAAATAAATAAATTAACGGCAGTGAAATTTTTGTTGTATTTTAGATGTAGGGACGTCTAAAGAATAGACTTTTCATTAAAGGATAAAAGTCAAATATTAAAATTATGTAAGAAATATATTCAATATTTTACTTTAAAACTTATATATGATTATATAAGATTTTTTTCATTATATTCTGAAAAAGTATTTAATCACAGTGAAAAACAAAACAGAAAATATTTAAATTTCTGAGCAGGGTTAGTGGACCTAAAACGTCATTTGATGATGAAGCGCAAAGAAAAAAAAGTAGACCCTAAACAGGACGATTTTATAACTTTTTTGCTTGAAAACAGAGGGCAGGCCCATATAAATATTTTAAAGTATGAATAATGCTTTATTATGTATTACAGTCTGTAATATGATTGATATGTTAGTAAATTAAAATGTTTTCAGCTTTTTAAAATATATTGTTAGGGACATTTCATTTAAAAATAAAATTATGAATTGATATGCATGATTGAAATATATTTGTTATTTTTGACTGAATTATAAACATTTAATGTCATATCGTAAGTAAATGTGCGATTAAAAAACCATATTATTTCTTCCAACAAAACAACTTTTTACAGTACATAAAAATAATATCACTGAAAAATATTATGAAATATATTACTTAGGTATATATATTTTTTAAAACGTAACAAACAAAAATGCTGATGAAGATCAATTGTTTCTCGTTTCTTGCTACATTTACAAATAGTTTTCCCTGCAAAAATTAACGACAATTTTTGATAATATGTATTAATCGCTTTAAAAAAGTCAGTGAGCCGTGAGTTGAACAATTATCTAGCTAATCGTATAAAAAATGTAAAATTTAGAACTTCTTTTTTTTTGTGCTTTCACGTGAATAATTATGAGATTGGTTTTAAATATTGTGTTTAAGCCCTATTATTAGCATTTTATGCTTAATAAAGTACAAATTTTCTTTTAAAATTTTAAATACTGTTAAGTTTATTTAAGATATACACGAGCTGTTATTAAAATTCTCTTCCACTGAAATTTTCTGTGTCACTTATCCATGAATAAATATATTATTTTTAATAAATTCACCAAGACTGAAAGTAAATTATATTAATGTAAAGAACTGCAAAATTGAACAGAAAGGTTGCAATGTTTTTATCTGTTGAACTTTACATGATGCTCAGATATTTTCAGAACAGAAGATTTTTAAGATTTTATTCAAAGAAATTTAGTCAAGTTTTGAATTTGTTGAAAAGGAAATTATTTAAAATAATTTTTGTATATATAAGATTTTATACATTAAATTTCGATATGTGAGAGTTTTGATTCATTAAAATACACTCATGTCCAAAATTAAGGTCACAAACATAAACTCTGTGAAAACTGATGAACTATTCACTGTGTTGCTACGAAATGTGGCACAGAGGTATATTACAGTAGGAGAAAGAATATAGCAACATAACAATATGGAAAAGATTTTAATTGTGAATTAAGATACAGGATACAACAAAATGTGTTAAATCATGAATAAGAGAAAAAGCATTTCTCTCGGGAAAATCTGTCTAATATGGAGTATGATCATCATGCGCTGCTATACAAGTCTTACAACGAGCTCTCATACTATTTATGAGGGTGCCAACAAATTTTTGTGGCAACAAAGCCCATACTTCCAAAAGCGGGCGTTTTAATTCCTGGTCGGTCCTGGGAGGGGGTTTACGCAGTGCAATGGATCTTTCTGGATCATTCCAAACATGTTCAATAAGATTGAGGTCCGGATACGTCGAGGGCCAATTCATACAGCGAATATTCTCTTCTTCAAGAAAATCATCAACAACTGAGCTCTGTGTGGCTTCGCATTATCGTCCATAAACATGAAGTCCGGGCCTACAGCACCCCGGAACAAACTCACATAGGCTTCAAGGAAATCATCCTTAACGCCCGGTATCCAGTCGTGTGTGTCCCTTTCACTGCATCCAACAGGCGGCGCGGTTGTTCTGGAGCCGAAGACATCAGTCTTGGACAGAACATGAATGGGGGCGTGTTCTTTTGAGTTATGAGTCGAGATTCATCACGCAGAGTGATTCTCGTTGAATCTTCATCTGGAATGAACGTGGATCTCACTATCATCCCTCCTACGTAAAAGAAATCGACAGATTTGGTGGCAAAGTAATCCTTGTCTAGGGCAGCATAATGTTGGGCAATCATACACCACTGCATATCTTGAATGCGGGTACTGTCAATGCACATCGCTATAGGGATGAGGTCCTTGAAGCCTACGTGAGATTGTTCAGGGCTGTTGTAGGCCCGAACTTTATGTTTATGGACGATAATGCGAAGCAACACAGACCTCACATTGTTAATGATTTTCTTGAAGAAGATGATATTCGCTGGATGAATTTGCGTCGAGGTCTCCGAAACTCAATCCTATTGAACATATTTGTGTTGGTTTAGGAAGAGCCACTGCACAGCGTAACCCCCCCCCCCTCCCAGGACCCGCCAGGAGTTAAAAGCCGAGCTTTTGGAAGGATTTGTTGTCACAAACATTTATTGAAACCCTCGTAAATAGTATGAGAGCTCGTTGTGAGGCCTGTAGAGTAGTGCACGGTGGTCACACTCCATATTAGACAGACTTTTCCCGAGATAAAGGCTTTATCTCTGATTCATGATTAACAATTTTTGGTATACCCTGTATCTTAATCTGCAATTAAAATATTTTCCATATTTTTATGTTGCTATATTCTTTCGCCTATTATAATATACCTCTGTGCCGAATTTCATGGCAGCACAGTGAATAGTTCATCAGTTTTCACAGATTTTATGTTTGTGACCTTAATTTTAAACGTGAGTGTAAAATAAAATGAAAATATAAACAATAACAAAATTGCTGATAGGAAAATAGGAATTGCTGATTTATTACTTTCATACTAAACATAGAATAGAAAAGCGTTTAGTATCTGCTTTTTATTATTTAAAAAGTATATTTTTCAAAGTTTTTATAAAAAAGTCACCAAAAACATTTTACCTTCAATAACATTTTTGCGAGTAGTTCCTTTTAAAAACATTGTTGAAATCCTTTTTACTCGTAAATGTATAAAAGGTACAGATATTCTTACTCAGAAACTGTTAAATTGAATATCATTGTCCATTTTTCCATAAAAGAAAACAGCTTTCTGTAAAACACTGTGAAATTAGGCACTTTCAAATAAAATTTTGAACACTACAGAATGAGAAATGTCCTGATGAAACAGCCACCATTTATAACTCACGATGTAAGTCATCTATCGAAAAATAAGTGCTAAAGGCTATTAACTGGCATATGACTTGAATTATAATGTTAAAATACTTATTAGAAAATTATTTATCTAGAACTTTTACTGTGAAATAAAAGTTAAACAATCAATTATCAGACATTATTTATCGCGCCCTAAAACCTAATTAAAAAGTCAATAACATTTTATAAAAACTATAAAAGCAAAATTACATATGTCCCATATCTTAGCAACATGTGGTGTTGTATAAAAAAAAACATTTGAAACATTCTCTGGATTTCTGATAAAATTAACTTAATTTAAAATTCATTTTCTTATTTGTGTTTTATTTTAAATTTTTCTTTGATATGTACGATTGATCTTACTACATTTTTATTTTGTATTATTTATTTTAATACTATATGTTACTTTAAAGGAATTATATTAATAACCGAATAAAACTAACAGTTCTTTTTTAGAGTTATGGTACTAATAAATAAAACACATTATCTTGCTTACTTAAAAAAATCTCCAGTTATCATCAAATGACATTAATATCAGTTTATATCACACATACAAATGCTAATAAATTAACATAACTCTTGACCTAATCAAGAAGCAATAAATCAAACTCCATCTCAATCAATCTTATATAGTGATGTATTGTATATTGTATAACATCTTGAATATGATTTCTTTTTCTACGATTGTTTCAAGAGATTTTTTGGTCGTTTTATGTGTTTTGCGCATAGCATACATTTCTTAACCACTGTAATAATACGTCATTTACGAATGAACTATTTTTTCTTTTATCAATGTTTACAAAATATCTACGAAATAAGTAAAAAGTACAAAAAAGTAGAAAGTAGAATACAAAATTTTATTACAAGAAAGAAAATGCATTAACATTTTTTGAAGTTAACAAATGAAATTTGATGTGGGCAGAAATTACAAATTTCAGAATTAAAAAAAAAAAAAAAAAAAAAAAAAAAAAACGGAGTCTATTTCCAACTATAAAGTAAACATAAAATTCAATAATCCAATTAGTTGTCTTAACTTCAGATTTATTTATTGAAATAAAAAAAGGAAAAAAAAAGGAGAGAAATATCAGAAATCAGAGTAACATTTTAGAGATTACAGTAAGTTCATTTATGTATGTTGTTTACCTTGTTTGTTCGTTTGTTTTATTGAGCACATTCATCAGACTTGTATGCTTGACAACAAGGGCCGCTTATAAGTCATCGTCGATATACAGGGACGAGATAGAACAAGGAAATTTATAACACCTGAGAATTACATCCTGGGGGCTCCACAAAGAGTATGCAATGGAACCGGCGGGATTCGAACACGGCCCCACCTACGCTCCTAAGCGATTAGCGGCGTTTTGTTTTATCCACTCAGCGACGCGACGGTGCGTCCGTATATCTTGTCAGAAAATGTTATATACATTTTTAAATAAAATTCAAATTTTTAAAGTGGAATTACAACACAAACATTTATTGCATATTTATGATCAACCTCCAGGGATCTCTTGGCGGCTTCAGCCAAGAGATTCCTGGTTCGAATCCTGGTCCGTGCAGTTGGAAATCGCCGGGCAGTTGGAGTTTTTCGCTCAGTTGAAAATTTACATCTGATACGATTTATTTACCAATTAGAATAATTTTTGTAAAAATTAACCCATAATTTAAATAGACATAACTCAAAAATAATCAATGTAGTCTATTAACTTTTGTATTATATTTTTTAAATGCGTAAGTTTAATATATTTCAAATTCATTTGTTCTTCAAGTATTATTTATTAACAAACAATCCCATTATTAAAAAAAAATGACAACATCATGGGCTTTCATTCAGACGAAAGAGAAAACACTTTACTGAAATTTCTTGCTCGTCCTATACAGGAAAACTGCGAAATATTTTCAAAATTTCTAATTACTAATGGTACTGTCGGTAACAGATAATTGCTACACTATGTGGTCAAAAGTGACCGGTCACTTACGATTTTAGACGTTTTGTTAAATATCTAGAAAAGTAAATGAGGAATTAACCTGAAACTGCAGATGTCTAAACAATATAGTATAGGTTATATATTTCCGTGAAGATTTTTTCCCGAAACCCCATAGGGGATCGTCAACAAATTGAAAAAGAACGAACATCTTTTGGATAACCATGTAAAAACTAATGCAGCAAAAGAGTTCAAACTCGTGATTATTAATAAGTTGCTTATTGTAATATACTGTGTTCATTTTTATGAGGATAACATGTATACTCTTACGGAAATTAAGGTTTTTATAAAAACAGTCCCAAATTTAGCCAAGTTTTTTGCTTATAATTTGCAGAGATCTTAATATAAAAAAAAAGTTATTTTCAGAAGATATGACAAACAACATTGTACATAATATCCTGTATTCAGAATTAAAAAAATTAATAATAAATAGATGAAAAATAAGCAGGTATACTAAAACCTTTTTCACTGCGCATGCTCGAATGCAAACAAAATATAATATGCATAATGTATTAGCTAGGTATATAGAGCAAATTTTGTGAAAGTCTCAAAATCATAGCTATATCTTGAAAATTCTGAAAATTATCGTCGATAGAATAAGCTCGAAATCCACTGTGAGTGGTTGTATCAAATATCTGTTGATTAGTGTCAAGATAGCGTACACAATATTACACGTACTACTATATTTGGATGTAACCGCTCATATTTTTTCTTCCTCTTGGGAACAACGGATTTCGAGCTTATGCCATAGACGATAATTTTCATAATTTTCAATCTATGCATTTGTGACTTTCACAAAAGTTACTCTATATACTTAGCTAATACATTATGCACATTATATGTTGATTACATTCACACATACGCAGTGAAATATTTTTTAGTCAACCTGCTCATTTTTCATCCAAGTTTTATTATTTTTTAATTCTGATTGCAAAGCTTTGTGCAAAATGTTGTTTGTCATATTTTCTGAAAATAACTTTTTTTTTTACATTAAGAACTCTGCAAATTATAAGCAAAAAACTTGGCAAAATTTGGGACTGATTTTATAAAAACCTTGATTTCTCTACGAATATACGTGCTATCCTCATAAAAACTAACACAGTATATAACAATTACCACTTATTAATAATCTCAGTTTGAACGCTTTTGCTACTATAGTTTTTACACGGTTATCAAAAAAATATTCGTTCTTTTTCAATTTCTTGACGTTCCCCTATGGAATTTCGGGAAAAAAATCTTCGCGGAAATATTTGACCTATACTATATACTGTTTACACTCCTGTAGTTTCAGGTTGATTCCTCATGTATGTTGCCTAAAATCGCAAGTGGCCGGTCACATTTGACCATTTGGTGTAACTCATTATTTTAAATCTTGAAGCCAAAGTGTCACCCAACCTTAAAAATTCATTTTCTGTGTTGGCAAAGTTTTCAAACGCATTTTGTCTTGTACTTTTTGTTTTTAGAAAAAAAAAAATTCAAAGTCATATTAAATGTAAACGCAGTGTCATAAATATAATGAAGAAAGGAAATTGAAGGGTTCGGATTTTTCAAAAGTATAAAGTAATATATATATATATAACTCCGTTCAAAAAAACCTTGTTACTAGAAGGGTAAAATATAAATATATAATTGTAAACAACATAAATATGTAACTTTGATAAAAATAGCTTTATTCTAGAACATTTTGAACTGGTATTATGACTAACATTTGAATATTCTTGAAGCTATATATCGCAGCAGAATAAGGCATTTAGACGTACAATCTAGGCTGATGATTTCGCTGAATAAACTTAAGATTTTGCAAAAGTAAATTAATTTTAAAATCATGATTAATCTATTGTAAATTGTATACGGAATTGTGTGTGTTTTAAATATTTTCCTACGAATCAAATCATTATCGCCCTTATATTTTGTAGTGGGACGATGGTAAGTATTTTTTTAATTATTATTACCTATTCATCGATGTCATTTGAGTTACTATAGGCAAATAAAATTGTTGTAGGAGCAGATATGTGATGTATATTTAGCTCACAGTAGTTACTCCATTACAAATGCAAGGTAATTCATAAAAGTAATAAGAGACGTGCTAGATAAGCTATTAAACATATGAGTACCAAAAATTGAATGGTAATTAAAATACCATTTATAATATCAAGGAGAAAATCGCACTTTATTTAATATTTATCACATCACACATGCAAGGACGCTAGAGCAGCACTCCCCCTCCCCCCCTTAATTTAGATAAATGTTGTTGTCATGCAGATTCTTATCCGATTTGCTTAAATTATATACACCGGTTTATTCTAATAATGGAATTCCCTTATTAGATTTGGAAGTTGATTAGTTAAGTATAAAGGTAGGAAATGGGGATGCTAATCTACACGCCCCCACCACCCCCCTTTAATTTAGCTAAATGTTTTTTTTTTTTTTTTTTTTTTTTTTTTTTTTTGTCGATTTTTTCATTTTGCGAAGGGCATTATACATTGAAATAAGAACATAATATGATAGTATAATATTAGTGTGAATAGACTGTGAACTCAATTTCATCAGTTTAACTGTGCCCTTTTCTTTTTATCGATTCTTTTACTCATTTCTTTTTCACAATATATTTTTCAGCGATTTTGTACCCGTTTTCATTTTGGTCTGTGCTTGTCCACTGGAATACACATTGGTAATTTCTTAATGTTATTTGCATTCAATGACTATAATACTATACTTTTATGTGGAAATGGTGAAGTAAACCTTTGTAATTTTTGAGCTCATGTGTGAAATACGTTATAAAAAGTTTCATGCACTTTCAAATATACATTGGACTTGCACAGAGCGAAACTTCCTGGATTTATTGATCAAAGAAGCGTATAGATACCAAATTCAGCAAGGAAAAAATGGTATTTTAAAAATATATGGTGTATTTTTTACAAACGGACGACAAAAGGAAATTTAAATTTTAATAATTACCCCTTTATTCAATTTTTTATTATTGCTCCAATAAACAATTCAAAAGGCTCAGGTAATTTACATTAAAAAATCTTCTATTTACCCACATTTTTAAAACAGAGAAATTGCTTTAAAATATATGTATTCTTTTTTTTATTCAGATCTAGAACAAGAGGCAATTAACATGCACACATGACAATTAAATTGGCCTGCTTGTTCAGATGAATGTATAATTTAAGGATTGAACTACAACAAGCATTCATTTCCGAACACAGCCGACTTAAAATAACATTTGAAACTGTATGTTCTGATTTGTGTTCTGCGTCCTACATATGTCCTACACAGCACACACAAGGAAGATAAAGCAACGTTAGTAGGTAGCTTTTAATGAAAGTGCGGAAACTGTCTACAGTATAACAAACAAACGTGTCCGTGCGTGCGTCGTTTTCACGGTGCCAACTGCAGAATATTAAATTTATCTTTTATTAACTTCTTATTGCAAATTTTATACTTCTAAAGGCAGCATATTTTCAATTTTACACCGTCGAACAGGGGAAAGTGTACTTCCATGTGCAATTCGTTTGAAAACTATATCGCAATTCGTTTCAGACAGTATCAGAAGTTATTCAATTTTTATTAACACGTTCCAACAAAGTTAAAAAGTGTTTATGACTTTAGTTTGTTTATCCGTATGGCCATCTGTCCGTCTGTCCTTATGGCCGTCTGGCCGCCAGTCCGTGCTCTAACTCTCGTAAATATAATCGGATTGCGCTGAAATTTTTGCATGTTATTTATGTTTAACATAGCACGTTCTCTATTTCAAATGAAGTTTGTAGCACGTTTAGTTCGTTTATAGGGTCAGTCAAAATTTTCCGTTACATTACGGCCTATGGGGCAAAATCGTGTAAAATGATTTTTAAGATGTTACACGCTTTCAAACATAATAAAATTGATATGCATTTCTGAAGTGCACTAAAATATGCATTCTGTAGAATATGCGGTGCAAAGACTAGTTATTATTCCTTTTCAGGTTCATACAAAAGAATTCCGTTATATAATGATATAGGGGTGGAGGATATCGCTTGCGGCTTATTTTAATAATGTTAAATTAAATGAAATTCATACACGTCGCTGAGGTTTACTGTAACTTATTTCATATATAATGCGAAGTACATAGAATTTACAGGGACACGTAAAATATTTCAGATGTTGTATTGCTATATTGTATCCGAAGTAGAGATGATTGGTGGAAATGCATTTTTAATATGTTATGCGCTTTTGTGTTTCACTATGTTTATGCATAGTATATGGTGTGTATAAATGTTATAATTCATATACAGGGCTACACAAAAGAATTCGTAATGGTTACTGGGTATGAGTGCAAATTGCTTAAAAGTGTTTTTTAAATGAGTTATGCTTTTTTACGCTGAACTGCATTTAGTTTACTAAGAAATGTTTGTAGAATATAGATAAAAATAGTAGGGATGAATGAACTAAGCTCTTTCAAAATTAGCCTTGTTTTCAATACGATTTTTTATTCTCACTGTATCATTCTTGCTGTTTAGATACATTTCGAATGATCCTGAGACATTGGGACCCAAAATGACCCAGTAACCGAAATATTTCGAACATGTGACGTAACCAATGCTCTTTAGAACCCCAAAACGATCTAGAATGCAAAATTTAGTCAAAATCGTTAAAGTTGCTTTATAGATCAAATTAGCTTGAATCACGCTAACCCAAAAGTGACCCACTAATCTAAATTTATCGAATAAATGATCTATCTCAATGGTCTTCGCGTGCGGGGAATCAATATAAAAAAAATTCTGTCAAAAGCATTTGAGCTGTTTTTTAGATACAATTAGCTTGAACCACATTGACCCAAAATGACCTACTAATCGAATTTTCTGGAATATGTGACTTAACCCAGCGGTCTTCTCATGCTCAGAAACAGTATAACACAGAATTTTGTCAAAATCGTTGAGTCGTATTTTAAATACAATTATCTTGATCCACAGTGACCCAAAAATAACCCATTAATCTAATTTTCTCGAACATGTGACTTAGCCCAATGGTTTTCTCATGCTCAGAAACCATATAATGCAAACTTTTGTCAAAATGCTTTGAGCCGTTTTATAGTTAGAATTAGCTTGACCCACAGTGACCCCAAAATGACCCAGTTATCGAATTTTCTCGAACATGTGGCTTAGCCCACACTTCTTGTAATGCACAGAAATAGTATAATACAAAATTTTGTCAAAATGTTTTAAGCTGTTTTTTAGATACAATTAGCTTAACCCACAGTGATCCAAAAATGACTCAGTAATCGAATTATCTCGAACATCTGACTTAGTCCACACGTCTCTTTATGCCCAGAAACGGTACAATACAAAATTTTGACAAAATCGTTTGATTCATTTTTTAGATACAATTAGCTTGACCCACAGTGACTAAAAATGACCCACCAATCGATTGTTCTCCAACATGTGACTTAGTACAACGGTCATCTCATGCCCAGAAGCGGTATATTACCAAATTTTGTCAAAATGTTTTGAGCCGTTTTTTAGATTAAATAAGCTTGAATCCATTATGACCCAAAATGACCCACTAATCGAATTTTTTTGAACACGTGATCTAGCCCAATGATATTCTTGTGCCCGTAAACGATAGAAAGCAAAATTTCGTCAAAATCGTTAGATCCCTTTTCTAGATAAATTTAGCTTGACCAACAAGGACCCACATATGACCCACTAATCGAATTTTCTCTAACATGTGACTTAGCCCATTGGTCTTCTCGTAACACAAACCAGTAGATTACAAAATTTAGCCAAAATCGTTTCAGCAGTTTTTTAGATAAAATTAGTTTGACACAAAGTGACCCAAAAATGAACGAATAATCGGAATTTCTTGAACATGTGACCTAGCCCAATGGTTTTCTCGTGCCCCAAAACGGTTAGTTACAAAACTTAGTCAAAATCCTTTGAGCCGTTTTTTTAGATATAATTATCTTGACCGTGACCCATTATGACCCAAAATGACCCACTAATCGAATTTTCTCGAATACGTGATCTAGCCCTATTGTCTGCTCGTGCCCAAAAATGGTAAAATACAAAATTTACTCAACATCGTTAGAGCCGTTTTAAAGACAAAATTTACAAACACATACACCCGCAATTTTAGCTCGTATTATAATATACGATGATATACAGGGTCACGCAAAGAATTGGATACATGACCGTCTATAAATAATAATTTTTGAAAATGTGATTTCAGTAGTTGTAAGAGTGGTTTAGTTTGAATTAAATTTTAGCTAAATAGTGGTGTGTAATAAAAGTACTAGTTTAACTACAGAGTTGTACAAAGGTATACAAGTATGTTTCCATCTATTAGTATAAATTGCTTAAAGAGAAATTTTAACCTGTTATACGTTTTCTTGCTAAACTAAATTCCCCTGTTGTGTAGTATACATATCAACCTACACATTAGATACAGGGCTGTTCAAAAGAATTAGAATACATATTTGCTATGGACGGTAACTGCTAAAATCAGTTTTTCAAGTGTTTTATGCTTTTTCTAAAATGTTTACTTAGTTATATTTTATATCTTATTTCCCTAAATAACGAAGTTTTGTTAAAGAATTCAGGAAGTCTTAGAAAATGTTTCATAATCTAGGCTTAACACGTGATCTTTCTTTCTTGTTAGTGTAACATTAAGTTTCAAGTATGAATTTTCATGTATCCCTATCTCTTGTAAATGATTACGATCTTTTCGTTTCGCAGCTATTGCTCCACAATTGTAAAAAGAATACAATTTTTAACCTTTTAGCCGAACATTGTACACTTTGTCCTCTTTACAATAAAGTTAATTTTAAATTCGTGCAGAAATTATTGAATTTTTGGATTATTTTTTTTCCTTTCGATTTTAAGGCTTTTCCCGCTTTCTACGGGATTTTTCGACATTCGTAAAAGAATTTTTTTTTTAATCTTCAAGTCCAATATAGTAAATGTTATCCTTTGCAATTTTATAAATAAAATTTCGCGACTTTTAGCGTTTTTTTTTCTTTTTTTTTTATTCGCTCGAATTTTTCTGCATTAGTAAACAGTTTCAATCTTCTATCCAAATATAGAAAATAATTTTCTTTTTTTTTTTTTTTTTTTTTTTCAATAAATGTTTTTCGGAATACATGCATTGAAACATTTCTCATTTTGTTATTGAGATTTTTAGAGTTTTTATTTCGCATTTTGAGCTATTTTGTGACAGAATGATAAGATTCTTAAAAATATAAATGTCGATATAAATTCAAATTTAAAATACATATAAGAATGATATTACAAGGTTTACACAAAACAGCCTTATTTTTTTTGCATTTTCCCGCCTTGAAACATAATTATTTTTATTTCTATTTCAAACTTTTAATTGGTTCCAATGATGTGGGACCATCATTCCCAATTCATGAATTTGAAACATGATTTTTCTCGATTTTTTCTGAAAAGCATATTATAGTTTCATTTAGACTTCTACACTATAACTCGATATTTAATATATATATATATATATGTTAAATCGATTTTCAATTAAATTAAATCAAAGAAGGGTAATCAAATAATTCAATAGATACCAGATATCTATTGGAATTCAGAAGAAATTTAAAAATTGGATCTATTCAGAGTTGACTTCAAAATCTAAATGAGTCTATTACAAATCCAATTCAAGTTCTTAATGCAAGGCTGTGATAGACATGGCACAAAACAACGCTTACTAACAAAAAAAGTGAGACATTAACATGTTTCGGACAATTAAGTTTACTCTAATTAACTGCGTAATACTTAATTAGAATAAATTTATAAAATCTAATCAAAGTAGCTGAAAAACTGAAGAACTAGTGAAAGAACACTGCAAGGTATGCTAGAAAATCTTTTACACCATCCAAAAATTTGAAAAAAAAATGAAAATAAACCTTCGAAAATTAACCACGCTCGCTGCATTCACATTTGAAAAAAAAAACAGATGTCTCATAAAAATGTTTTAAACAATATAATTTTTTAAAACGCATTAACCACTATTCAAAGTAAATCATTTTACCAAATGTCAAAAAATGCAATAGAAGGTTCAAATTTTCAGAAAAAATAATATAAAATATTTTTAAATCCTTCTACAGTAAAATTGTTTATGTAGAAAATTTTAAACCTTTTATATACTTTTGTAGGAGTCGAACAAATGTATTACCATTATAATTTGCTGTTAAAAAAATGGGGGATTCATTTTCAAAAAGAAAAGTAGCATATCCATAGTAACATAATCTTAAACGTAGAACGTTAATAATTAGGAGGCACACTTATTTTTCTTTAATAATAACAAATTATTTCTCAATAAAAATGTAGGTAAGTAAAATTAACTCACATGTGATATTCCTTCATGGGGATAGCAGCACATATTATTTGAGTATGACGCTGAAAACAAGTGAATTTATTTGTTTTATTTTGTGTGATGAAGTTCTGCGCGAAGAGATTTATGGGAGAAAAAATCTTGTTTAATGGACTAATTTTTCCATCAATTGTATAGTAGGCTGGGACAAAAAAAGCGAAATTTTTTGGATCAATTTCTAATAGCGCAGAAAAGATGTCTTTTGTAATTAGAACAATGACGCAAAAATATTTTTGAAATCGGGTAATATATTTAGGTTGCGCATTGCACTTGACATTTTGAAAATACGATAAAACGTGACGATTTTTAAAATTAATGATGAAAATTAAAAATATATATATTCAGAGGTGCTTCTAATAGTGCGTAAATGTCGCCACTTAAAATTATAATAATAACACAAAAAATATTTAAAATCGGCTAATATCTTTAGGTCGCGCATTACACTTGTATTTTGGAAAATATGACCAAAATTGACAATTTTTGAAATTATACGATGAATATAAAAAATGTATATATTCAGACCTAGAAAAATATGCAGACCAAAAGAGCGAGAACTTTGCGAGGTTTTTTTATACCAAGTTCAATTTTAGTGCTCACGACTACTCATAACTTAAAGACTGGTCTACCTGCAAGGTTACTTTATCTCCCATATTGCACAGAACAAGCTCAGAGAGCATTTTGTCTGTCATTGATTCAAAAACTCCCTCAGACAGTCACAGTTTGCAATGCTTTCAAATTCCGTCTGAATCCCAATTCCCTTTATTGTTCTCTGGGATCATCGACAATCATAGGTTTTTGGGATGAGCAAAGACTCTGTTACGCTTATTAACATAATGCATCACCTCCTCGAATTATTTATGGCGATTAACGCGATATTGTTATTGTCTTGAACAGATGAATTTCTCCTAGAATAATAGAATGATTCCTATTAATGTCAAACAATATAGAGACGCATGTCTATATGGCGTATAAAACTAAATGTTTCAATTCATTGATAGGGTTTTCAATGGACACATACAATCTGAGAGTTCTGTTTCCGGTCGTTAGTGAGAAATCAGCCCTCGATTACGGACAGCAAGATTCTCAGGACAGAATCCTGTAACACAGCGTTGAATATTTAAAGAAGATATATATTTTAAATCTTATTTGAAGTCATTTGATTTATTAATAGACATTTTTGGGATACTGCAATTGATTAATTGTAATTTGAAAACAAACAGTGTTACACAAGCAGGTAGTTGCTTACACTGTTAAAAATTGGCAGTAAGCTGTTCAATCATTTGACCTTTTTTTGTAAATAACGGCTACTTGACCATATTGTTAACGTATTATGACCTTATTATCGACCATATTATGGTAACGATCATAAAAAAGTACGGTTAATAACTGTTGACTCACTTACTTTTAATAGTGCGTAAAAGTTACATTTTGAAATTTGAAGAATAACATAAAATTTATTTAAAATTGATTAATATCTTCTCTGTCGCTTCATCGTACTTGAAATTTGGAAAACATTGTGAAAAATAGCACATTTCTGTAATACAGGAGCCGGGTTCAAAATACGTTCGTCATATAACTATTACAGCTGGAAGCGTTAGATATAATTTTAGAAGTATTTTTTTATATCTATATGAAAAGAACATCTCCTTAGATGAAGTCATTGTAGGTGGATGTGGCGGAACTTCTATCAATTATGGGATAGAAAAAAATGGGCTAATTGAAATTTAGAAATGCCGATAGGTAGGCTCTTTCATTGGTTCATTTGCCTTTTGTCTTTCATTGAATTACCTTTTAGACACTTGTTTCAACATATTGATGGAAAGACCACTGGGCCGGCATTATTTTCTGGTCCTATAGGTAAACAGTTAAGAAATTGCCGCAAACTGCCCAATCATTTGACCGTTTTTGGCCATGTTTTCTAAAATATAAGTGCAATGCGCGACCTAAAGGTATTAACCGATTTGAAATATTTTTTGGGGTTATTCTTCTAATACCAAAATGTTACATTTACACACTATTAGAAGTAGCTATGAATATTTTCTAATTTTCATCATTAATTTAAAAAATCGTCACTTTTTCAAAAATTCAAGTTCAATGCGCGATCTAAATATATTAAACAATTTCAAAAATATTTTTGGCGTTATTCTTCTAATTACAAAAGGCAACTGTACTTTTAGAAATTGATCTGAAAAATTTCGCTTTGTTCAACACACCCTATTGTACAATCTGGGTTATATATTAAACTGGAAACGATAATGAAAAATATGATTAAAATATTTGAAAGTTATATATATGTATTTGAGGGATAGAGCCTATGAGTTTCGGTTCTACACGTAACAGCAAACGTCACATGTACTAAGTAAGAAAAGGGTGCGAACAGAGTACTTGTATATCAAAAAAGTCTAACTCATGAATTTATCTCCGCGCAGAAGAGGAGAAAAAATTGTTCGGTTAATTTACAAAGTTTAGAATGAAGACATATTAAGATTTTTTTCTTTCCCATTGATTTGTGTTATCACATTGCAACACTCAGGTATGTTTTTCCTCGCTTTAAAGGTCGAAAAAATTATTTCGTTACTTTCCAATACCCCCACTTTCGGACTTGAAAGCGTCGGGATGACAACTATCGTTGCGATCTCAGTTTTTCAAACTGAAGTTTCTGCAGCGGCTTAGTAACCACGTCTGCCAACATGTCCTAAGAGGCACAGTAATGTATGGACAATATCCCTTTTTTCTTTCCAGTCTTTAACATGGTGATATTTAATACTAATGTGTTTGGTGCGCGCTTAATGTTTCTCACATCCAGTCAATTTTATACAAGGAATATTATCCTCATAAATCACGATAGGTAGTTGCTGCAGCAAATCGAGTTCTTTAAGTACTACTAGAAATGCAGTCTTGCGCGGCCCTAGATGTGGCTACGAACTCTGCCTTAGTTGAAGACAGAACGACACACCTTTGTTTCCTAGAGGTCCATGAAAGGGTGTTATTTCCAAGCTTCAATAATGTTCCGGAGGTGGACTTTCGGTCCGATTTATCCTTTACCCAATCACTATCACAATATCCCGTAAGGATCGGGGTTTGTCTCTGTCAGTTATGAATTTGAAATCCTCTTTTGTGTTTAAGTAGTGAATCAGTTTTTCTACAGCTAGCCAGTTGGCTTCTCTGGGGTTTTTGTTTCGTCGGCTAGAACATTCACAGAGGCCGATATGTCAGACCTCGTTATAGTTGATATGTATTACAAAACCCCCACTGCTTTTCCATACATTACATTATCGTTTAATAATTTGTTTTCGGGGTCGTTATCATAATAATCCGGGCTCATAGGTGTGTAGGTGTGCTTCGATTCCCTAAGTCGAAATTTCACTTATCTTTGCTTCCTGATCTAGCAGTAGGCTCTCATTCTCTAAATGCGTGATGTTTACACCCAGATACTGGGCCACTTTTCCTAAGTTTTTTTTTTTAATTTCGAATTCCCGCGACAGTTCCCTGTGTAACTCTGGTGTATTTGCTGCATTCGCAGCCATAAGAATGCCGTCGACATAAACGATGATGTAGGAACTATTGTTGCTCTTGAGTTTCTTAAAGATACACAAATCAGATTTCAATTGTCTATAATTGAGCTGTTTTAGGGATTCGCTAATTTTCAAGTTCCAAGCTCAGGCGGCCTGTTTCAGGCCATAAATGGCTTTTCTTAACAGACGTACTTTGTCTTTGTCGCCGGTATTTATGCAACCTTGTGGTTGAGTCATCAGCACTTCTTCATCAACGTCCCCATGATGGAACGCTGTTTTTACGTCAAAGTGTATGACATTTAAATTTTTATAAACCGCGGCGTTTAAGAACGCTCTGATTGTAGTTTGCGCTACGACGGGAGCGAACGTTTCGTCATAGCCACAGCCGTATGCTTGTGAATACGCTTTAGCTACGAGCCTAGATTTCTAACGCTCTACGTTCGCTGCTAGCGTTACATTTTCTCTTAAAGGTCCATTTACTGTATATGGCGCGCTTTCCGGGAGGCGGTTTTACCAACACCCAAGTCTTATTCTGTTTCAATGAATTGATTTCATCGTCGGTCGCGTCTAACCATTTTGTTTTGATTTTGGGATCTTCAAAGTTTTGCACGTCCTCCCAGGTTTTTGGCTCTTCAATTTGGAAAATATTTGCGCTGACCCCGAATAGGTTGGGAGGCACTCCCCGGTTTTCCCTTATCGACCTTCGTGTTTGTAAAGGAGCGTGTGGCGCTTCGGAGCTTTGATCGTGTTCGTCATCGTTTAGGTCAATTTCAATTTCTGCGGAAGGGGCGCGTGAGTCTCATCTAAATCCTGATCAACATTGTTTTTCTCATTTTCTAGGAATGTAACTGTTCTAGATATAACGACCTTATTGCTGCTGGTGTACACTCTATAGACTTTGCTTCTATTGTCGTACACCAGAAGGATTCCCTCGACGGCCTTTTCATCGAGTTTTGACCTCTTTACCTTTTCTATGTAAGCATTTTATGCCTTACAGCCGAAAGTTCCAACGTGTGAAGGATTTGACTTTCTTTTATTTCATAATTCGAACGGATTTATGTTATTATCGTTGGCCTTCATGGATAAGCGATTAGTAAGCTAGGTGCGGTGAGAACTGCTTCGCCCCAGAAACTCTTTGGCAAATTAGCGTCGGAAAGCATGGTGCGTGCCATTTCGACGAGCGTATGGTTTAATTTCCGCCACACCATTCTGAGGTGAGCAATATGGTACACTTAGCTGGTGTTCGATACCGTTGAGAGTCAGGTAATTTTCAAATTCGTCACCTAAGTACTCTCCTGCGTTATCTGTCCTAATTGCTCTAATTTGTTTCCGGAATTTATTTTTAGTAAGTGCAACAAATTCTTTTAATTTGGTTATTGCTTCTTCCTTATGGGAGAGTAAGTAGGCCATAGGAAATCTGCTGTAGTCATCTATGAATGAAATGAAATACTTTTTTCCTGCGAAGGTTTCTGTTTTCATCGGACCGCAAATGTCGCTATTTATAAGCGAGAAAACCTCCTTCGACCTCTTAGAAGCTTCTTTGGGATAGTGTAGTTTTGTAAGTTTTCCCTCTATGCATTTTGTGCATGTGGTGTGGTACTTACAGTCAGTCAGTTTTATGCCTTCTGCGAGGTTTTGCTTCACTAGGGATTTGATTGATTCGTAATTTTTATTTCCGATGCGTCTATCCCATGTGGTTATGCAGTTTGAGTTTTCGCAAGACGCATGTGCTTGGACTGTGCACCCGTATTCGTCTTTCGGTTCGACTTCGTACAAATTGTTGTCCAATGCTGCCGTTAAAACTGTTCGTTATTTTTGATAAAACTACAATTGTCTTTATCGAATATAACGTTAAAGTCATTTTCCGTAGCTTTATTAACGGTCAGCAGGTTACTCTGCAGTTCTGGGCAATATAAAACGTCCTTTAGCGTGACCGGGTGAGACGAATTGGTGTTTATTGTAATATTCCCTACTCCGCGCGAAGTTAATCTTTTTCCGTCGGCTATCACAATGCTTCCAAAATTTCCAGGTTTGAAATTTGTAAATTTCTTCCTTGGAAATCTAGCGTGACGCGTACAGCCCGAATCTACAATGAATTTGTTCATATTAACCACCTGCGCTTCATTTATGAGGGATGTTTCATATTCCGTAGTTTTTTCGTAACCGGAGGCGGGAGGTGAGTGGTCTGACTCTTATACGATATCGGCTTTCCCTTCAAAACAGAAATTGGAAGCGTTCTTCTAGTTATTTTGGCCCGTTTTGTAATTTGCGGAGTTGTTTTTGAAACCGTTGGAATTGTTGTTAAACCTGCTTTTGTTCCAATCGTTTTTGGGAAAATTGTTTGAAGTTTTATTCTTCAAGTGGTAGCATTCTGACAAGTTGTGATTTAGGCGCTTACAATAGCTGCAGTATTTTTTGCGATTTTCACAACGGTGTTTGTATTTATCGGCGAGTTAGTTTTGATAAACTCAATGGTTAAATCCTCTTCATTACGGGCCTTAACCGTGGTTACTAGGGGGTCATAGTAATGTGGAAAGAACGTAATAGCAGCGCACATATGTGCAAATCGGCTATTTCTTCACCTATGACAAACAGCTTATTCTTCAGTGGCAATATATTATTTATGTTATCGATCATGTCGCCACGCTCACTTAATTTTTGCGAGTAGAGCTTTCGAAGTAAAAATAGTTTTGATGATAGGTTTGCTTGTTGGTGGACCGATTTTTGCTCATTCCATAACTGTGTCACAGTTTTGAGATGCTGTACATGTGTACTTTGCGAGTCCTCTATATTTAAGTTTATTATGGCTTTTGCTTTCGAATTATTTTTGACCTAATCTGCCGTTTCCGGGACTGGTGGGTCGGCTGTGACCATGCCGAAGAAGTCCTCTTTTAACAATAACATTTCTAGTTTGAATGACCAATTACTATAATTATTGTTGTTTAATTTTTCAATAAGTGCAATTTCTTTGCTAGCAGCCATTTTCACTGTTAAGTACTGTTTTATATAGATTATTTGTTTCTATGTAAGTGATATTGTATATTATGTAGTATCGTTTAATTACAAATCTAATTCGGCTGTGATTCGTGTTTTTTAATCTACTCACTTCACTAACTAACAAAGTAAAATATTATATACGTCACACACAATGATATATATTTTCAGAACATTCACTATTTCTTTATAATTCAGTATTTCAATATATATATTCAGTATTCGGTAACACAATTTTTATGTCTCAATATTTTATCATATGTTTTCATTTATTTGAATTACTATATTTGATACATTTTCATATATTTTTCACTTTCGCTTCTTAATATATATGAAGATATATTTAATTTATTACATGTGGGACATAGCTACATATCAGAATCATAATCTCTTAAACGTACAAAGTTAATAATTAAGGGGCCCACTAATTTTCTTTAATAATAACAAATTATTTCTCAATAAAAATATAGGTCAGTAAAATTAACTCACCTGTGAATTCCTTCATGGGAATTGCAGTGCAGATTCTTTGAGTATGACGCTGAAAATAAGTGAATTTTATTGTTTTACTTTGTGTGAGGAAGTTCTCAAGGAAGATATTTCTGTGAGAAAAAATCTTGTTTAATGGACTATTTTTTCCATCAATTGTACTGTCTGGGTTATATATTAAACTGGAAAAGATAACAAAAAATATGATTAATCTATATATAAAAATTATGTACATGTATTTGAGGGATAGAGCCTATCAGTTTCGCTTCTACCCGTAACAGCAAACGCCACACGTATTAAGTAAGAAAAGGATAGCACATGTATATCAAAAAAGTCTAATTCATGAATTTATCTTCGCGCAGAAGAAGAGAAAAAAATTGTTCGGTTAATTTATAAAGTTTAGAATGAAGTCCCATTGGGATTTTTTCTTTCTCATTGATTTGTGGTGTCACGTTGCGACACTCGGGCAAGTTAATCCTCGCTTTAAAATCAGAACAGATTATTTCATTTCTTTCCAATATATAAGGTACACTGTCGGCTGATAATTACAAGTACAAAAATTTTACTGAAAGGCAGTTGACTAAACGTCAGTTATATTTAATTTGAAAGTCAGCTAGCGTAGATAAAAAAAAAAACATTTAATTAAATATAACATATGATTTATAAATTATTAAATAAATTCCGTACTACTAAAGTCATTTTAAGCAAATGTAAGTAGGAGCTGGTAGTCATCCATAACATTTAAAAAGATTCTTCTGATCACATATGTTTTTAGTAGAAAATTTAAGTAAATACCTTCAAGTCCCACTTTCTAAAATAAACAATGTCCTTTCAGATAGCAAAAGGATATTTTTACTAACTCTCGCATACCTCTCGTAGAACGACTGTTTTTTCTTTGTTTGTTTCATCCGTTCAAAAGAGTTTCTAGGAGTTATAAAAGGTGTCCACAATCTTGGTAAACTACGCGATAAAAAAGAATTACTTTAGATTATTTTTATTTTCCTACAATATTTTCTGCAATTTTTTTATATAGTACTGACTTGAAGAATCAATCTTTAATAAAACATTGCCATATCAAATCAGCATATTTTTATAATAAAAATATCTAATATGCTAAAGATTATGTTTAGCACCCATTTGATATAAATAAATGTAACAGACTTTCCCTCATAAAAAATTCATAATACATTTTACAAAGGAATTTGGCGCGAGTAAGATTTAAAAGCTTTTGTTACTCAGTATCAAAATTTACATTTTTACTCATGCTTTAAACACACTTTAACATTTTATGTTTTATCGTAAACGTTCTATTAAAATTCGTGGGAGGGTTTCGAAAATAGGATAGTTTGAAGTTGCTTTTAGAAGTTAGATTTTTATAAGGATATTTTTTTTAATACCAGTGTACATTTTCAAGCAGGTTTTATGCATAAAACAGTGTAGAAAGTCAGAAAAATTTCGTAAATACTTATTAAACTTAGAAAGTGTACATCCATGAACTTTTGTGTATAATTTTAATTTTCAATAAATTTCTTATTAGTCTCGATGGCAATGACCTTTTATTTATTTTTTTTTCTCCGTAACACCAGAAATCTGCAGTTTCAGTAAATTTCGTTTGATCACCCTCAAAAGTGTTTCTATGAATTGCGAAAGATTTCTAGAATTGATGTTAATACCAAGAATAAACTAAATTTTGTTAAGTGCTTTCTGTTACAATAGGTGATTTCCTAGGATTTTTGTATTGTACGATACTGAAGCATTAATATAATTGTATGAAAGAGTCATACCGAATAACCACCCATTAATATTAAAATAATGTCATGCGTGATTTTAATCTTTATTTTCTCAACCAGGACTGTCATAAGCAATTTTTTTTTCTTTTTTTTTGTTAAGCACAATTTCAAGCAATAATCTTTTTCGCAAGATTTCTAGTAATCTTCGATATCGATTATTACTGTTTTGTAATAATTATAGGACACAAATAATAATAATAATAGTAACAAACGTAGACACGCTCTAAAGTCTCAGTCGAAGAAGATGCTATATAATAAATATTAACCTCTTGCCTGTGGGATATATTTGAGAAAAGCGTGCTAAAAATAGAAAAAAAATTCCCCGTAATTTTGTTCGTTATTATCATCAAAATGTTAGAACTAGTATATTATTTAAAAAAATAAACGAAATAACTACGATATTCAGCATTTTCATATATATGGGATTTGTTAATGGATTACAGTAATTTTTGCTCAAATTATAGCAAAATAAATAAAATGACATATTTTTTAAGATAAGTACAACAAGCTAATACAATAATATTATTATTTACATCAACTGTCATGAATTCCATGTCCCTCACATTTCTTCAAAATCTTTTGACTTTTAAGTCTCTGAATGATAATTTTTATTTTAGTTCATGTTCTTGGGATATTTTTTTTATTTCGTATACTAGAAAACATCCCATTGCATGACTGCATAACAATATTAAAGAGATAAATATGTTTTGGACGATGCTGTGCGTCCAAATATATCACGAAATTCCTATACCGTCCCATGTCCCTCATGCGGATTTTTAAGTTTGGAGCTGTCTGTATAAAACTGTTTCAATAAAAGTAATGCGATGCATTTTTTTCCAAAATGGTACTATTGTTTTATATAAATATGTTGCAAAAAATTAACCTGCACACATATTTACGGTTGTTATTATTTTGTTAACTCTGTACCTGGGTTTTAGATTCCTTACCGCCATTCTTGCTAAAATTACACAGAAAATCACTGCGGATGCAGCCACAGAAGTTTTTCCACTCTTTTCTCATGCAGAAGTATACTAGAGAAAGAATGGCTAACATTATGTGACTGGAAATTTACTGTACAATTTAAGTCATCATTTAAATATCAATTTCAAGGATCTTGGCTTTATTGGTACACTGTTAAAAATTTGAAACATTCTGTTCAGTCATTTGACCGTTTTTGTCAAACACGGTTACACAACCATAATTTAACGCTATTTTGACCATATTATTATCCATTTTATGGTCAGAACACAGTTAAATTACGGTTATGAAACCGTTTTTTTCAAAAAACGGTTGAATGGCTGGACAGAATGCTGCAAATTTTTAACAGTGTAGTCTTACCCAAGTTTTTTTCCCGAAATTTTCGAGGTAAATTAATTTTAAAAAAATAATACAATGTTAATAACTGTTTCTAAAAATCTATGAACATTGTGGCTATCACTTAGCCTTAACATAATTTACCTAAAAGTGGGTGGTAATTTTCCTTATCGTCTCATCCTTACAATCCTTTTTTTCCCCTTACCGTCCCTTTTTTCCTATACCGTCGCCTTATTTTTCCTTACAATCCCGTCTTTAATACCCTTTTAAGACAATGTTATACCAAAATGTTGTGCTAAAATGCTGCATTATGGTTATTTCTTATTTGAATGTTGGTGGGTACTATGCAAATTTATCGTAAGTAGAAATTTAGAATAAAATAAAAAGTTATAGAGGTAAAATTGTAAGGAAAATTAAACTCACAACTTTAACTTAAACCTCAGTTAAATAAAACAATTTTCGCTGCTCACCATTTTTTCTTAATTTTAAATCATTAAGGCATACGTGTATAAGTTTAAAATGTTATTTTTATAAGTTTAATTTTATCAGATTTTTATTCCTAAAAGTTAAAAATTTTTGAGAATACCTCATATACAAAACATGGCACGGCATAGAAGCCTACACCACAGTCTTGACAATAAACCCGAATGTCGCGTCGTATTCTCTTTCCCTTTTCATCTTTTTTACGAGAACAAAGGAAACATTGTCTGGTTGTAGTGGTCTTTTTCACAGTTTGGTGGAATGTGTTCATGAAAGTGTCGATCCGTAAGTCGCAACAAGTTGATATTAAGACGCCCTAGTAATGTCGGCTGAATTGACTTATTATTTCAATCATTTTTTCTACAATTAATATTCTGTAGTCCATATTACATTTTCCACCGCCCGACGGCTGATAAATAATAAGGGAATTCCAAAGTGCTTGATCCAGAAGATGGAAAAATATCTTTACAATTATTTCTTTCCACGTTTTCTGGCAATGGGATAGCCCGTAAGGTGTTGATAAACTTTATTCACACCTCCATTAGTTTTGTTATGGTCAGCAACTACTGTAGTTTTCAGTTTGTTTTGCTTCTTCCAATTTTCCGTCTCAATCAAGAGCTGCAAAAGTCCGACAAATGGCGCGAAACTGCCGAACTTTTCGCGGGAATGCAACGCCATCTATTGAACATATGTTAATTACATATTATGCATTGGAAGAACTCAGTTCGGGCTTCGCGGAATTGAAACACCGATTTTTTTCTTGCCCAAACTCAATTCGGGCATTCAAAAACTGGCGCATTTTCGTTGCCCCGAACTGAGTTCGGACGTCAGAGGTAGGGGGTTAGATTCCGGAAAAAATGAAATAATCATGTTGTTGTCAATTTCATTGATTTATTTTTTCATTTGTATCACATATTAGAAGAAATAACAAATGGTCTTCAATTCTCGTAACATACTTTAGTATAGTTTCTCGTATTTTAGAAACTTACCAATCTATGTTGTAACGCCGTTTTGAGGAATGAGTAATTATGTTTCTTTAATGTTGAATTAATGCAAGAATTTTGAAAAAAAAATATTTGAAAAAAAAATACAATATTAAAATGGCTTCGAAATTGTATAGGTGCAGTTTGCCTTCAGGCCAAATGCCACTTTAATCTCCGTGGCATTTTTTTTCGCTAAAGTAAAAAAAAAAAAGCAAAATTTTGCTTATAAATTCTGATAAAATCTTGATTGAGTTACGTTGGATAAATAATATCCTACAACCATTCATAATACTATTCATTAAATATTATTAGTATTATATAAATTATTAAATAAAATGTAATAAACTTTAAAGCAATATTATATTTTAAACGCCAATTAAAATCTTAATATTTTAGCTTTATGATTTCGTAGCCTTCCACGAGTCTGCATAAATATGTAACGATTTTGCATGTAAACTTTCCACTGAAATTTCAAAATACACAACAATTTGTTACTTTCAGTTTATACTCATGAGAGAAGTAAGATTTGAAATATTTTGTAACACACTACTAACATCAACATTTACATATTTGAGCATGGAATACTAGGTGTTGCTCAATTGTTTACAACACTTTAAAATGCCCCTAAAGAGTACAGAAAAGAGAGTAGTTTAAAATGCACTTAAAGAACTATTATTTTTATATGTGTGCTTTTAGGTAAGTATTTTCTGAACACTGGTTTATGCATGTTATAGTCTGAAAGTTGAAAAGAAGTATTGGAAAAACATGTTACACATTTAACGGAAAATGTCAGGATTTTTTTATGTAATTTTGTATAAACAACAAGCACTTTATGTCTTAAA
Organism: Maratus speciosus; assembly: GCA_963932465.1. NCBI lineage: Eukaryota > Metazoa > Arthropoda > Arachnida > Araneae > Salticidae > Maratus > Maratus speciosus. The sequence continues at coordinate 533,433,632 of OZ010791.1, read as the reverse complement.
GTTATTAAAAAAACTTTTGTCATTAGAATACTACTATCAGATTTGTATAAATTTTACCTTACTTAAATTTTTATGACAGAATTTTTATTCTTCTACACCTTAGTTTTATAGAACACGGGAGAGTAGGGCACAATAGAAAATGGGGGCTAACGGAACGAATGTTTCTGTAAAATAAATTAATTAAAGTATCAATATTTTGTGAATACACTTCAGTACTACTATTACATAAGCACAATGTACAATTTTTACTTGCAAAGTGAGAACAAACCAGTCCTAAACATAACTGTGAGGGACATATTTAAGGTATCTGTCTACGTTCGGACTTTTTTTTATATATACACAGTATTGAGATAAACAAACATATTTTTAGTTCAGTTGTAATACAGAATGATGGCAAAATATACAATCCTGACAATATCTTCATATCATTGAAAAAAAAATAGCATTCTGTTCCATTTTTATTGCAAAATTTCATGCTTTCGGCAGATAGCGTACACTCTATTTAACTAAATATATTTTGATTTTCTTTGCACTACACACAATTATTACTCTTACCGGTGCACAGAAATAGGAACTTTACGATATCATCAAAATTAACTTAAATATTTCAAAATATGTCAAAACATACAAAATTTTTATATAAAAAACTATCATTTTTTTTTTATTCGAACACCTATAAATTAATTATATTGTCACATAGACCTTACAAGGGCACCACCAAGTATAGTGCTCACAGATTTTGATGATTTTAAAGTATGTTTTAGGAATCATACACTGTTAAAAATTTTCCTGTCAAATTACAGAGAATCTACGGGTAATCCATTATCTTAAGTCTTATGTAAAATTACTGAGATTAGAAAAACAGATATTCTGTTAAATAACAGAGAAGTTATTTGGTAAATTTACACAAGACTCTGTAAATTAACTTCGTTAAAAATACACAAGACTCTGTAAATTAACTTCGTTAAAAATACACAAGACTCTGTAAATTAACATCGTTAAAAATACGCAAGACTCTTTAAATTAATTTATTTTTTTAATTAAAAGAATTTAACTTAGTTTTTTAATCAGTGAATTTTAGAGCTTCGAAGTATCAGAGTTATTCAAGCAAATTTGAACTACTGCGCCATTTAATTTTTTTTACACAACTAGCTTCTGGCCGTCCTGGGGTTTGAACTCGAGACATCTGGGTAGGAGAAAAACATCTTACTAAATGCGCCATAGGAGCTGTTACTGCGGTGTATAAAGGATGACCTTTATAATAAAGCGGGGGAAAATCTATTGTACTTGTGCTTTTGAAAGATTTCGCTTCAAATATATTCGTTAGAAAATTTTTAAACGGTTTATTTTGATTTAGTTTGGACCGAAACATAATTCCTATTTTTTTTAATCAAATTTAATTTTTTTAATCCTTTATTTACGGAATTATTTATCAAGAAATTCCTTCTTCTCAATAATTATCTTCTTTAATATCTGAAGATATACCGGAATTTTTAAATAATAATAATGTGAAATTTAGGTGTATTTTTTCACTAAAACTGGTTAAATATATTGGTAATTATAACATTTTTTTGTAAAATATTTACAAAAATAATCATATTAATTAACCAAAATTACTTTTAAGGTTATATCACAATTCTTATAAAAACAATGTATTTAAATGTATTATGATTCTATCTAACTAAATGAATGAAAAAAGCAAATAAAAAAATGAAACTAATTTTTTTCTTTAATAATTCTAATAAAATTGCAAAAGAATTTTAAACGTGTATATGAATTACAAGTTTTAACAAAGCTGAAAATATTTTTAAATAGAAACATGGAAATCCCTACAGGGAATTAGATACAAGATAAGGGAAACATCTGTAAAACGATGACCGAGAAACTCAATCGAATACCTTTAACAGAACTAGTGTAAATTTACAGAGAGTCTTGACCGAGAAAGTCAATCGAATGCATTTAACAGAGAACTGGTGTAAATTTACAGAGACTCTCAATTTTTTTTTCTGTGATTTTACAGAAATTTTTAACAGTGTACCCCTAATTATTCTACTGAAAGGCTTTATGCAAATGTGCCCTAGTTTTCGAGGATTTGGGGGTCAATTTCAACATACGTTTCAAATTAAATTATTTGAAAACAACGTTTAAACACACAATAAAACAAACAGATTTGACCATACGTATACGTTTCGTGAGTACTAGGACTCACATCCTCAGTGTAAAAACTTTAAAAACTTTAAAAACAATATCCCCCAACTGCATGTACGGTGAAAAAAACCAAATGTCAAAACATAATATCAAAAGACCATAAAGTTCTAACAGCCAATGAAATTAATGCGGAAGTGAAGTGTCGTGACACAACAAATCCATCCAGAAAGTTGAGATGTATGGTGTACTAGATAAATCATTAACCAAGGAGTCTTTAAATTTAAGGATATGAATAGCCTCAAAAAAGTCTAAATCCAGAGGAGTAATGCATCTTGATAATGGTAGCTTCGTCAAAATTAAAATTATGTCCCTCCCCCCAGCAATGAGAGGCGATAGAGGATATCTGTAATTCTTTTTTCTTTACTTAGTTTCTGTGTTCATTGATTATGTAACGGAGTTTTCGTTTAGTTTGTCCAATGTATGACAAACCACATTGGCATTGAATGTTGTAAATGCCCCCTAATTATGTGGAGGAATTTGGTCCTTAAGTTGCGAAAAAGATAATATATTAACCGGTTTAAAAACCACATTAAAATCATAATGTCTTAAGATATTAGCCATCTTAAAGCTAATGCTATTATAAAATGGTAAAATGATAAGGTTGGAAATGGAAACCGCAGTAACAGGAGAATCAAGATTATTAACATATTTATTAAGACTACGAGAAATTAAATTATTGATATAAGATAAACTAAAACCTCGATCAATAGCCACAGATATAATGTAATTTAATTCTGTAATAAGTGAATTATTATCTGAACAAATTAAGCGAGCTCTATTAATCAAATAATGAAAAGCCGAAGCTTTTTGGGAAGGGGGGTGACATGAATTGAAATGGGGAGGGGGGTGACAGCAAAAGGTTTACGGTAAACGCAAGTGTCAAATGTGTTAGGCTGACGTGTAACCAACACATCCAGAAATGGCAATCTATTATCTAGTTCAACATCATAAGTGAATTGAATGACTGAATCTATTGAGTTTAAAATCGTTAATATATTGTCAACAGAAAATAGAGAAAGGTCCAAGAGTGCAAAAGAAACGTCTACATATCTACAATAAAATGGAAAGTTGATAAGGTTAAACATTTTAACCTCAAAGTAATGCATATATAAATCTGCTAAAAAAGGGCTAAGGGGATTACCCATTGCTAAACCATCCGTCATAGAATAATATTGATTAGAAATTTGAAATTAATTTTGTTTTAAACAAGTACTGAATAACTCAATAATGTGGTTGATTTCATAATCTGTGTAATGAAATTCTTTTAATCTAGTAGTGAGACCTTGTAGTGCACTTTGAACTGGAACATGGGTGAACAGAGAAGTAACATCAAATGAAACCATGCGTAAAGAGGGGGAGGGGGTGAAGTTTTTAATCCGATTAACAAAAGAACTAGAATTCTTAATAGTGTAAATATTAGAACTTGAAAGGAATGAAAAGCGTTTCACTAAATATTTAGAAAGAGGGTATGAAGCAGAACCGATATTGGATACGATAGGCCGGAGGGGAACACCAATTTTATGAACTTTAGGCAGAGCGTAAAAGCGACTGCAGTTAGCAATAGACGGAATTAATGACATTTTAATACTGTCATCAATACAGGGAGAGGTTTTTTAAAGTTTTCTGGTACTTGTTAAATCACTGTCAGAATGATTCCGATTTAATTTAATGTATGGGCCGGATTGTAAAAGATTTTGCAATTTATCCAAATAAGCTGTTTTATCCTGTAACACTATTTGACCTCCCTTATCAGCTTTAGAGATAACAATGTCATAATTAGATTTTACAGAGGATAAAGCTTCTTTAAGATCCTTTGTTATGTTTGGTTTGAAATTCTTAGAATTGTGATCAACTGTGTTTTTAATGAGAACCCTAATGGAATCCTTTTGAGAACTAGATAGTTTGCTAAATTTGAAACTTCTTTCAACTGGAGCAATAAGATTAGGTAAATCTGGACGTTTGCTAAAAGAAAAATTATAATTAAGTTTGAGAGCTTTCTCCTGTGTAGGTGACAGTTGTGAAGTTGAAAGGTTTACAATAGCATTATTATTCATCTCTGGAAGCCAAGGAGGGGATGTAGCAGTAGGAGGGAGTAAATTTAAAAGTTTTTTTTACTAACGAAAGTTTATGAAAAGCAGAGAACTTGACAGACCGGTACCATGATAACCGATCAAGTGTGTCAAAATTTGACACTGAGTTTCCAAGAGAAAGAGGTAAATGAAAAAGTTCATTTTCAATAAAAGCGAGCTTACTACGAGTATCCTGAATAATGGCGCGAAGTAACACTAACTTGCAAGTGTGTAAAGATTTCGAAAGAAGTTTAGTTAGTTGAAGTTTAAAACCCAAGTGAATAAAACCACGAACAACACCGCGACGTTTACAACTACATAAAAAGTTCAAATGATTTAAAACTTTTTCACGTCTTAATCTAAGTTTGTAAAAACGATTATGATCAGACAGATTAAGATTTAGGTCCGTTGCAACCAAATATAATAAGTACAGAACTTGTGTGAAAATATAAATTATTTGAAAACAACGTTTAAACACACAATAAAACAAGCAGATTTGACCATACGTATACGTTTCGTGAGTAATAGGACTCACATCCTCAGTGTAAAAACTTTAAAAACTTTAAAAACAATATCCCCCCAACTGCATGTACGGTGAAAAAAAACCAAATGTCAAAACATAATACCAAAAGACCATCAAGTTCTAACAGCCAATGAAATTAATGCGAAGTGAAGTGTCGTGACACAACAAATCCATCCAGAAAGTTGAGATGTATGGTGTACTAGATAAATCGTTAAAAAAGGAGTCTTTAAATTTTTGGATATGAATAGCCTCAAAAAAGTCTAAATCCAGAGGAGTAATGCATTTCTTGATAATGGTAGCTGAGTCAAAATTAAAATTATGTCCCTCCCCCCCAGCAATGAGAGGCAATAGAGGATTTCTGTAATTCTTTTTTCTTTACATAGTTTCTGTGTTCATTGGTTCTGTAACGGAGTTTTCGTTTAGTTTGTCCAATGTAGGACAAATCACACTGACATTGAATGTTGTAAATGCCCCAATAATTATGTGGAGGAATTTGGTCCTTAAGTTGCGAAAAAGATAATTTATTAACCGGTTTAAAAACCACATTAAAATCATAATGTCTTAAGATATTAGCCATCTTAAAGCTAATGCTATTATAAAATGGTAAAATGATAAGGTTGGAAATTCTTAACAAAATTCATTCAACAAACAAAATTCATTTCAAATTTCTAATCAATATTATTCTATGACGGATGGTTTAGCAATGGGCAATCCCCTTAGCCCTTTTTTTAGCAGATTTATATATGCATTACTTTGAGGTTAAAATGTTTAACCTTATCAACTTCCCATTTTATTGTAGATATGTAGACGATTCTTTTGCACTCTTGGACCTTTCTCTATTTTCTGTTGACAATATATTAACGATTTTAAACTCAATAGATTCAGTCATTCAATTCACTTATGATGTTGAAATAGATAATAGATTGCCATTTCTGGATGTGTTGGTTACCAGTCAGCATAACACCTTTGACACTTGCGTTTACCGTAAAGCTTTTGCTGCCACACTCCCCCCCCCCATTTCAATTCATGTCACCCGCCTTCCGAAAAAGCTTCAGCTTTTCATTATTTGATGAATAGAGCTCGCTTAATTTGTTCAGATAATAATTCACTTATTACAGAATTAAATTACATTAGATCTGTGGCTATTGATCGAGGTTTTAGTTTATCTTATATTAATAATTTAATTTCTCATAGTCTTAATAAATATGTTAATAATCTTGATTCTCCTGTTACTGCGGTTTCCATTTCCAACTTTATCATTTTACCATTTTATAATAGCATTAGCTTTAAGATGGCTAATACCTTAAGACATTATGATTTTAATGTGGTTTTTAAACCGGTTAATAAATTATCTTTTTCGCAACTTAAGGACCAAATTCCTCCACATAATTATTGGGGCATTTACAACATTCAATGCCAATGTGGTTTGTCCTACATTGGACAAACTAAACGAAAACTCCGTTACAGAATCAATGAACACAGAAACTATGTAAAGAAAAAAGAATTACAGAAATCCACTATCGCCTCTCATTGCAGGGGGGGGGGGGGAGGGACATAATTTTAATTTTGACTCAGCTACCATTATCAAGAAATGCATTACTCCTCTGGATTTAGACTTTTTGAGGCTATTCATATCCATAAATTTAAAGACTCCTTGGTTAATTATTTATCTAGTACACCATACATCTCAACTTTCTGGATGGATTTGTGTTGTCACGATACTTCACTTCCGCATTAATTTCATTGGCTGTTAGAATTTGATGGTCTTTTGATATTATGTTTTGACATCTGGGTTTTTTTTCACCGTACATGCAGTTGGGGGGGGGGGGGATATTGTTTTTAAAGTTTTTACACTGAGGATGTGAGTCCTCTTACTCACGAAACGTATACGTATGGTCAAATCTGCTTGTTTTATTGTGTGTTTAAACGTTGTTTTCAAATAATTTATATTTTCACACAAGTTCTGTACTTATTATACGTTTCAAATATTGATTAATTTGCCAAGCATGGGCAGGGTATCGTCGAGGTAACGTGCGAGCACGCTATACCGTATATAGCGGGTTCTAACCCATCCTGTACCTTTTTTAAATAATTTATTTTGAACATGATATAAGTTTTACACTGAATTAAAAAATCCGCAGCTTTGAAATTTTTGATATTTTCCTCACAAATTGCATTTACATTCAATTACACATGAAAATATATATTTTCTCTGCAGAATTTTAAAATAATATTTCTGTTTACGAAAATTAAACTAATATATATATATATATATATATATATATATATAGCTATCTTATCTTTTTAAAACTTAGAATTATAGTTTACATTTATGTATTTTTTGTGATTTATCACAGTTCTGAAATAATGCATAATATTTTCTTCTTACATTATATATATATATATATATATATATATATATATATATATATATATATATATATATATATATATATATATGTATATATAAGGTCGTAAAATTTTCAATTATAATAAGTTTTCAAAAAATTTCACACACACTGATACTTTTACATGTAAATGCAATGATCCCCATATAAATACATATATTAATGCCCATCATGGACATGTTATAACTGGTAATTTAGACATTGTCAATAATATTCATTTAAGATCTTTGATGAGTCATGGCACTAAATTTCGTATTCCCTCACAGTGTAATATACAATCCATCATTAAAGAATTCACATATGATTTAGACTTCTTCATTTACAAAATTGCTATCAACTATAATAAACCTACTGAATATTTTGTAGATTGGAAGCATCATGTCATCTTTCTTTTGTAACAACAATTATTAAATCTACATATTGCCAAAAATTCAGTTTCTTTCTCCACCCTTAAACCACATATTGCAGAACTTCAAAATTATTTCATTATTACATATGTTGACAAGACTGCTAACAACTATGCTATCATATGCAAATATTACTATCATCACCTCCTAACTAAAGCAGTCACTTCTAATAATATTTTCAAACTTCATCATGCCACTTTAAAGGAAAATAATAATCATATATTAAGCTATCACAAATTATTAGGCATTAAAAGTAACAACCTCAATTATCCTTATGTAGTCATGATTCCAAAATTTCACAAAAATCCTCTTAAATTCCGCACTTTCACTGTAGGATGTAATACATATAATACTCGTGCTAATACACTCTTTTTAAATATTCTTACACAAATTTATGAGTTATCAGTTGAAACAGACAACACTCACTGCATTAAAAACAGTTTTGAATTGGTGGATAAAATAAAGCCATTAACAAATGTCAATAATATTATTACTTTAGATTTCAAAGACCTATTTAATAATATCATTCTAAAAGACCTGCATTCTATTATCAATTCATTATTTCTAGAATATTTCCCTTTATAAAATTTACCTGATAACATTGATACTGACTACTTCACATCTTTGACTAACTTTCTACTATTTCATAATTTTATTTTCCAAGACAATGCTTTTTTTATTGAAATACAGGGCAAACCTCAAGGGGCTGCTTCATCCAGCATGTTATCTGATTTATATCTTTACTTTTATGAACGTAAATTTATTAATAATAATTTATTGCTCAACAGATACATAGATGATATAATTATTCTTTCTGTTACAGATAATAATTCTATCTCCCTACCTTTAAAGTACCCTTCTAATCTAGAACTTAGTACTACCTTTTCAAATAATTCTAGTTTCAATTTTATGGATGTTAAAATTAATATTCTCCCGAATAACACCCTAACATTCAACATTTATGATAAACGCAATGAATTTTTATTTAAGGTAATTAATTTTACGAACTTTAATTCCTGCTTGCATATTTCAGTATATAGAAATATTCTGCTTATTCATTGTCTTCGTATCAAACGTCTATGTACCTCCCAATTCTTACAGCCTAATTTTTTTTAATTAAAGCAATTAGCATTGTCTTATAATTACCCCATCTCTTTTATATCTGCATGGCTCAAATCTTAATATTCATTTTTTTCTACTTCTTACCAGTATAGGCATTTAATATGTTTAAAAAAACCCATAAAATCGAAAACACTATTATGGAGGGTGGGATGTGGAATGCTGAAAAAATTATAAAAATCATGCACAAAAAATTATATGTATATATATGTGTATATATATATAATATATATATATGTATATATATTATATATATATATATATATAATATATATATATATATATATATATGTATATATATTCTTTAAAAAAAAGTTTGGTGTATGTGTATGTTTTTCCATACATTATACACTAAAAACATAAAAAAGACAAGAAAAATAAAAATACCATTATGGAGGGTTGAGGTCGGGAAGGCTAAAAAAAGATTAAAACTTTGTATGTTTTTATGTGTGTGAGCGTGTATAAGTGTATGTATATATGTTTATATATTGTATGGACATATAATTAAAAAAAATGCGGGGTATTATGCATTTAACACAATATATTTCCACATATTGCATCATCATTTAAGGATATATTTTTCTGTCTCAATGTTCCTCATTGCTTTTTAAATTTTCAAATTTATTTACATAATACAAGGCTAAATTTTACTATCTCAAATATTCCTCATCTTTTTAAATGATATTTATATTCTCATTTTTATATTACAATTTTTTTATCTTTAAAACGTTAAATTAATCAATTGCCCTTTTATTATTATTATTTTTTTTTTATTTTTTTATTTTATAATTTTTAATGTCCTGTGTGAGGTGTATTTTTCTTTGGATCTCTTGGCTGTTTATTATCTGTTTTTTGTAATGTTTGCTTATTAGGAGCTAAATTTTGTCATTTTAGGCTTAATGCCGACAAAATTGGATGAAATAACGCATCTTCTATGAATGAACTCACAAGCTCCTCTGATGATTCTGTGAGTCATTCATAGTTTCTTATATTGCATACTGGTTTCATATGTTCATTTCTGGATCATCTTTAAAACTTTATCCATTTCTTCATATATTTGCGATTTCAAATTTATTATATATATATATATATATATATATAGAGAGAGAGAGAGAGAGAGAGAGATAGATATAGATATTGATATGATACCTATCATAATAATATTCAAAACCAAAAATTCCGTTAAAAAATCACAATAAAAAAGAACATCTTTGCATGAATTTTTTAAACAATATTGGAGGGCCGCGTAAACTAACATAATATATATTCTTTAAATACTTTAATTATTTAACTCCATTTAATAGCTGAACGAGATCAATAAAAGGATTACCGCGAAAGTACAGCAGACGATTTTATTAAAAATATTTTTACTTATATGACAAATTATATCTGGCATTTCTAGTTTACTTTTTTAAGAATGACGTCAACAATGTTTATAGTTGTTATAATGAAGAAAATGTTTTAAATTTAATCTGTCAATTTTTTTTTTAATCTTTGCAAATAAAAAATGGTGTTGAGTTCGAGCTTTACAGCTAAATGTATTTATAGGACATTAAAAATTTATACAACTGGTAAAAACTTTCATATTACTGTTATTACTTTAACATTTTAATACTCTTTTGTAAATATGGTATTGAAGTTAACTAATCGTGAATACGTTTAAGAGATTCGACATGAAAAATATTTTGAATAAATTATGGGATATATATATTTCCATTTAAAATCCGATAATGTAAAAAAAAAAAAAAAATGCACATATATTATTAGTATAGATATTCACTTAAAATATAAAAATATAAGAACAAATAAATAAATAAAAATAATTTTACCAAAAAAAAAAATAGACTTAAATTAGTTTAATTTTCGTAAATAGAAATATTAGCTTAAAAATTGCAGAAAAATATAATATTAATAACACTTTCGAAAATGTAAATGCAATTTGTAAGGAAAATATCAAAATTTTCAAAGCTGCGGATTTTTTAATTCAGTGTAAAACTTTTAACATGTGTATCTGGAGGTGTATCTCAAGAACTAAGGCATGAATTTTCATCAAACATTAGAATCCGTTAGTCCTTGACATGAATTGACATTTTATACAGTTTGGTGTAAATCGCTCAATAGGTGGTGCTGCTATGCTGTTTTTGTGATTTCCGCAATAGCTTTATCTGAAGAACTAATGCTTGGATTTTCAACGAAATTTAGATCCAAGTATACCTGGATATCAATTAGTGCTGCTTATGTTTTGGTGTAAATCACTCAATAGGTGGCGCTGCTATGCAACATTTTTCAGAATTTCCGCTGTAGCTCTGTCTCAAGAACTAAGGCACGAATTTTTATCAAACTTCAAATTCAGATATACTTTGATAGGAATTGGTGCTAAATTTATTGAACTATTTAAATGATTTAATTGACGTAATTTATGTGGAAGAAAGTTTTGTGATGGCCACAACATACTAGTTTATATTATGTTTTCATATTTGATTATAAATACATTCGTTTAATAAAAATGAAAACATACATAAAGCAAAATTCTTTTTTTATTTTAACTTTGCATACAAGTTTTGGTTAGAATGAACGCTGTTTTATAGCCTAAATATGAAATTAATGTACAGAAAATTTAGGTGTGAATCCGTATTTAAAAATTGCACATTATGATTTTTACAAGTAACTCTTTTAATAGTTGATGGAAACATGTGAAAATAATTTTAGAAAAGTATAGTTCATTCTTTCTTTATTGCAAATCTATTTTACTATAGTTAATTCTTGCACTATTTAGAAGTAAGTTTATTTGAGCGTATTTCAAAATTTATTTTCTTTTTATAGCGAGATATCGTTTTATCTTATGCGAGCAAAAATTGTGCGTGTGTATGTATGTAAATTTTATCTTAAAACGACTCTAACGATTTTTACTAAATTTTGTATTTTACCAATTTCGGGCACGAGAAATCCAATGGACTAGGTCATGTGTTAGGGAAAATTCGATTAGTGTGCCATTTTGGGTCATAATGGGTCATGTTCAAGCTAATTATATCTAAAAACCAGTCAAATCGGTTTGGACTAAATTTTATATCCAACCGTTTTTAAGCACGGGAAAACTATTGGACTAGGTCAAGTGTTCGTGAAATTTCGATTAGTGGGTCATTTTTGAGTCACTTCGGGTCAAGCTAAAATTATCTAAAAAAAATGCTCTAACGATTTTGAATAAATTTTGTAATCTACTGTTTTGAATTACGAGAGGACTAATGGGCTAAGTCACATATTTAAGAAAATTCGATTAGTGGGTCATTTTAGGGACACTGTGGGTCATGCAAAGTTATTTAGAAAACGGTTCTAACGATTTTGCCGAAATTTTGTATTCTATCGCTTTCCAGCACGAGAATAGAATTGGGCTAGATCGCATGTTCAAGAAAAGTTTATTAGTGGGTCCTTTTGGGGTCACAATGGGTCAGGGTCAAGATAATTAAATCTAAAAAAAGGCTCAAAATATTTTGACAAAATTTTGTATTATATAATTTCTGGGCATGAGAAGACCATTGGGCTAAATCACATGTTTGAGAAAATTCAATTAGTGGGTCATTTTAGGTCACTCTGTGTCAAGCTAATTATATCCAAAAAATGGCTAAAAACATTACGGCAAAATTTTGTATTACATTATTTCTGAGCATGAAAAGGCCATTGGGCCAAGTCACATGTTCGAGAAAATTTGATTAGAGGGTCATTTTTGCGTCATAATGGGTCAGTGTCAAGCTAATTATATCTAAAACGGCTCAGTCGATTTTGACTAAATTTTAGATCCAACCGTTTTGGGGCACGAGAAAAGTATTCGGCTATGTCACATGTTCGAAAAATTTCAATTAATGTGACATTTATGGTCACTTCGGGTCAAAATAATTTTATCTAAAAAACAACTCAAACGATTTTGACAAAATTTTGTATTATACCATTTCTGGGCATGAGAAGGCCATTGGGCCAATTCGCATGTTCGAGAAAGTTCGATTAGTGCGTCATTTTTGGGTCAATGCGAGTCAAGATAATTGTATCTTAAAAACGACTCAAACGATTTTGACAAAAGTTTATGTTATATAGTTTCTGGGAATGAGAAGACCATTGGGATAGATTATATGTTCGATCAATTTAGAGTAGTTGGCCCTTTTTAACTGACCGTGGGCCAATCTAATTTTATCTATAAAACAACTTTAACGGTTTTGAATAAATTTTGTATTCTATCGTTTTCGGGTTCGAGAAGAGCATTGGTTAGGTCGCATGCTAGAAAAAAAATTAGTTAGTGGGTCGTTTTGGGTCACAATGTCTCAGGATCAAGCCAATTGTATCTGAACAGCAAGCATGATACAGTGAGAATAAAATATCGAATTTAACACAAGGCTAATTTTGACCGAGCTTAGCTTGGTCATCCCTGCTAATGTGACATTATATTACATGCAGGTTTAATATCTCCAAGGATCATGGAAGGACATTTAAACTTAATCTTGATTGGTAGAGTTTATTTAATACCGAAAATCAACTATTAAATGATTTAGAGTTAGATATTAACATTTTATAGCCTAAAGTAATACGACATTAATGTACAGAAAATCTATGTGTGAATCCTCATTCAAAAATTGCAGATTATGTTTTTTACAAATAATTATTTCAATAGTTTATGCAAACATGTGAATATAGTTTTAGGAAATTATAGTTCATTCTTTCTTTATTGTAAATATCTTTTACTATATTTAACTCTTTCACTATTTAGAAGAGAGGCAATTATAGTCGCATGTTAGAAGGCGTATATAAGATACATTTTGGTATAAGACATGCAATAATAATTAAAAAATAATAATTGAGAGTTTCTTCAAGTAATTTTATAAATGTCCCAATTCTATTACATAGTTCCCGTCATTTGACTGGCCGCTTTGGTAAGAACATTGATTTAAAAAATATATATAAGATAAGGCAATTTTGTTAGTAATAAGACATTTAGTAAACACATATTTTTATATAAACATTACATTTAAAACTCCTAAAAACTGTTTTATCTTCCAAATTCTTATTTTGAAATGCACTTGAGCCAATGTGTTTAGCTAAATTGTTAAAAAAGTTCATGTATAATATAAGAAACTAAATAACTCTTGGATACCTTGAATTTCTATTTATTTATCTGTGTTTTGGCTGTCTAAAAGTGCAAATCTCCCATTTAATACACTTTTAGTAAAAATTTACGGTTAAAATTATACTTAATATATGTATAGATACACTTTGTTCCCTCTTTGATACATGCGTCCACAATGATTTGATACAAAATTGATACATGCGATACAATGTTTTAAATTACAATAAGCAAAGCATGTACATTATGAATAAGTAGAGAAACTAGCAGAATAATTCAGGATTTAAATAAATGCTGTGTAACAGAGATGTCATAATTTACAGTAACATGAGCTTTACCAAGATAAATAAATATGTTTTAAGTCTAACTTGTGAATGTGTTTAACTGAGCAGTTACGTTACAATAAAACTCTCATTTTATTATATTGTAAAATTGAGCGTGTGATACGGATAAAGATCAAGGTATAATTATGATTCTTATTTATTGTAAACAATAAACTCTACGAACGTTTAACAATATTTTTTTTATTACGCAATGATGTGATATTATCTATACTAAATATATTTTAATGCGATTCGAATTACAAATTTCATCTGGATATCTGCAAGAATTTCTTCTTAAAATTTAAAAGTGGTTATTATTTATTACGTTGATTATCAAAGGAACATTGAATAGATCTTCTTTTGAGTGGATTAATTGTTATTCATTATTCAATAGCTTATTTAATCATAAATTAATATTAACCTTTGACTATGGGGCGGTACATTATCGCCAGTGTGGATTATTTTATTCTTTCTTGCTTTTCAGATTTTGAAAAATAATCGTTGGAATATACTTACACTATTTTTTTATAATGAAATTTAACACGAATAATGGTTTTGTATATTGTGATACGATTGAATATAGGAGAATAGTCACTAGTCCTGACCCGTAACCAAACGAGTAATCTCACGGTTATGTGACGGTAAAGATTAGCTATTTATCATTTACTAAGAATATTTCAACAATTTAATAAAAACAATATCTAACGAAAGCTTTTTAAATATTAATTAGCATATTTCAGTTTATATTGCATTGATGGATTTGAATTTTTGATGAATTTAGTAAGACTTATTCTAACATTTTTTTTTATACCACTATTTGAAATAGTAAATTATTAGAGATGATGATCCATTATACTTCATAAAATTGGAAGAAGCAGGTTTCCACAAATTTTATGCAGAAACGTAACTTTTTTCATGGTTAATATATATAATTTTTTTAATAAAATATATCTGTATGATTACTTTTTTATTACCCGAATTCTATTTTAACAAATTTAAATCAGAAAATGCTTGACGACAGTTTAATGGATATATAACTGAAAATACTTGTACAAAAAACTGTTAATCTATATTCCCTAAAAACGTAAATATGTTGGTTTCTCCATGATGTTTCATGAAAAATACATTCTAAGAAAAATTGTTTTAAACTTTTATGAACTTTTTAGACTCACATAGATGGTTTATCATACAAACGGCTATACCTTACTGCTGTTATATGCAGTTATTTAATTTTTGTATTTATATGTGGTTTGTGTAATTTTATTCTAAAAATTATAGCGTGTGTTTTAGGCAATAAAATGTAAAAAAAAAAGTTTTTGGAGATTTTTGTTTTACCTGTATATTTAAATGATTGTACTGTTAAGTAAATCAATAGTTTAAAATACTAAGCAATATAATTTCTATCAAATAAATATTTAAACGAAATAAATGAATAACGAAATTTGTAAGGTTTGAAGCATTATGTTATTAAAGTATCGTCTGTGCCATGTCAGAATTTTAAATTTAAACAATATATTTCCATAAGTACATTCATCTTACTTCCTACACATTCATTTAAATTTTCAGTTAATGCTAGAAAAATAAATCAACAGTCCTGTCCACTTTATGAAAAATGTTTCCTATCCGAATTGTTTTGATGTAGCAGTTTTCTTGATAAAATCCAATTTAGTCTAGATGATACATGTTTGTAGATGAAACCAATCAACAACGTCATAATGTAATTACTTGCTTCACTGAGGTATGGATATGGTTTTCTTTCTCTTTTAATGTATTAATAGTACAAAAGCTTTGAAAAGAGGTGTGTTTCATTCCAATATTCAATATTTTTTTCATTCATAAAGAACGAATTATAAAATTTCATAGTTTATCGCAATATCAATCTTATTGCAATATTATGTGCTACCTAATTAAAATAATTTATCAACGTTAAATTTAAATTTTCTATTTGAGGTAGCTAAAAAAATTATAGTTTATATTAATACATTTTAATATTTTATTTTAATCATATTGTATCTATTTTTTAAATTACACATATCATTATTATAAAAATGTTTATTGAGCAATCAAAAACACATGGTAGTGCTAGCATAAATTCTCAGTCCTCTAAAATTTTAATATGTAAATTCTACATATTCTATGATAAAACTGTATATCAATCTATTGTTGACTTGTAAATAGCCTAATATCTGAAAATTCTCCCAGCTTTTATTTAAAATTATACGCTTCGAAAAGCCTTATTCCAACTTCTGAGTTCCTATCGAAATTCTAAATTCAATATCGAATCTGCAATTTGGCTTCACGAAATATTTTAATATGTTGAAGAGAGAGAACATAGTTCATTAAACTGAAAAATGAAACTAAATAAACTGAGCATTTTTTATCACCTAATTTCATTCGATCATTAATACTTATGATGATTTTAGGCAATACAGAACGAAAATTAAATGTTTATTTAACCCTCTCATTCATACGGGCCTCATATGAGGACAGATAAGTATTGTCCTGTAAAGCAAAAAACTTTTCAGCATTCATTTATGGAGATCTTATTTGTGGATAGATAATAGTTAGCTTGCAGAACAATAATAAAATAATTTTATAATGGGTTCTCATTTATCACAAAAAAGATTTTTGTGAATAATGAAAATTAATGAAAAATAATTTATGCATGAGAGGGTTAAGTAACTTAATTTGAAAAATTCAGGATCACTGCACGCAAAACACTTTTCTACATACCCTACACGTTCTAAAATGTAAAAATATTAATACCTATAAATCCAAAACAAAAATTCAAAAATGAGATGGACCATTCTTTTCACAAAAACACAGAGTTCTTACTAAATAATCTATCTATATTATAAAGCAACAACAAGTAAAAACCATGCATACAGCATAAATTATGAAACACTTTCCAACATATTCAGAATACAATAACACAGCATCACAATTTACTAAGGTGAAAAATAATGTCTAAATGAACAATTTGGAAAACGCGTAACGCATTTGAAAACAATCTGATTTGTGCTATTACCGTGAATAGTCGTTAAATATATACGATTTTATTTTATGCAGCTCTATGTATGACCTAAAGATATGTATGCATATTAATATGAAAAAAGTTATTTCATTTAAACGCATAACATAGATGAAAATTTCCACTCAGCAATTTCCGCCAATAAACGAATGTTTTTTGAGAAATTTTGTGCGAAATTGTATGTAATCTATATAATTTACACACACCAAGTAATATTTAAGAAATAGTTACATTTAAAAACCCATAACAAAACTGAAAATGCACTTCCAGGAATCATTGTCCGTAGGATACAATAATCTAATTATTTTTCATTATCTTCTATAGAGAAATTATTTTGTGTGTCCCTGTAGATGAACGATCAGTTCTAAGCACACCACATTCTATTTCAAGAACCTTGTAGCACACCTTAGTAATGTATATCAATTTTAATATGTTTAAACTACTGTAATGTCATTAAAATACACGGCAAACGATTTTTCCCCACAGGCCGTAATGTAACGGAATTCTTTTATGTTGAACTATAAATGCAATGAAAATGGTACACACTTCATTTTTTAATACCGAACATGTCATCGGAAACCCCAATAACATATATTAGTTTCATGTCAATCCGGCTATATTAGAGAGAATTAAAACACGCACTACAGACAGACAGACAGATGGACGGAGAAACCGAATTCATAAACGCTTTTCAACTATCTTGGAACGTGTTAAAAATGAGTCTTTTAGTAACGCTGACGTCACATCGACTGTGAGAAAAATATCAGCAATGTATATATATAATTTTTTCATTGGGAATTAATAAAATCAAAACATCATAAAATTTCGTTTTTACAACGTCAAATGGGGACAAACACTTTGTTAAAATGCAATTTGCTTAAAAATCTGCATCACAATTCCTTAAAACACCTCAGAATTTGGAATCCTGATTAGACGAAATTGAAAAAGTTATTTGATGATTCGTTGAAATGGATTACTGGAATTCGATCGCCGGTGTCTATTTTGTAGATAACTAACCATGGTACAAAATTCTTAATGCAATTTTTCGAAAGGCACCAGAAATTACTTCTCAAGTAACACAGAATTTAAAAGCAACTTGAAATGAATCAATGTAGATAAGTTATGAAGTGATATTCGGAATCTACATCGAATCCCAAGAAAAAGCCTCTAACTTGATGCTTGCAGAATCCAGCAGAGAGAATAACGCTAAAGAAATAGTAAAGAAAACTTTTTAATGCTCGAAGCCAGTAAATTTCTTGTTTTAATAGGGAAGTACAATATTCTAAAATTTACTATTATCGAGAAAATTTGCTATTATAATATAGCTTTACTTAATTTCAAAAAAGTTAAAAGATTGCTTTCATAATGGTAGAAATATTAGGAGATTTCTAGACACCAGAGAAAAAATCCAAGAATTTTCGATCCAACGGATAGATTTTATATCACGGAAATAATGACTAGTCTATGGATTTTTCAGATTACTACACAATGTTGTCATTAAAATTCAACTTACGTATTGAAACTTAATTACAATAAAATGCTGTGATTAAAACGCTCGTATTGAAATGTGGTAAGTTACAAAGTTTAATTTGTTAAAACCTCTAAACACACTTCTTTCAATTTTTGACTCAAATTTATCATTTCTTTCATTTCGTTAATGCATTAATTTTACAGACAATACGTCGTCTCCGCGTCGTCAGTGCCATCTACATGTAATTTTTTAAATAATTTTTTTTTTCTTGCAAAAACATTCTGACTACTTTGTGAGCCCTTTCTTGCAAACCGCACTCCTTTATCTTATTTTCTTCCTTATTTATGAGTTTTTAAATTTGTAACGAACTTTCGGCTCACCCGGTATATCACCTATACCCGACAAACATCAACATAAGTTATTATCTTTTTTTTTTTTTACCGGAAGAAAAAAATAAAATATGTCATTGTTTTCGTTTTTATTTACAATTTGTTTATTCATTTATTGCATGATCTTTATTTGTATATACATAAAGAAAAATTATATACTCTAAAGATACTTCAAATGCCATCAAAATTAATGCAAAACTTTTCATTTTTCAATTACAGACTTTTTTTTAGAAAATTCTACAATTAAGTTTTTTTTACAGTGAAAATTATGATTTCTATTTTAAGGATAGTTTTTTAGTCACTATAAGGAAGTATCAGAAAAAGCAAAAAATTAATTCAAATTAACGAAACATGATATATAGAAACGATTACGTACATATATAATATTATCATTCTGTTTTTCGGATAGCTTAATTATTCCTTTATGTGCGAAATTTAAAAGAAAAAACTGTCATTAGATTTAAAAAAAATGAGCACAGATTCTGACACTTATAATGTACTTACTTTATATGTCACTGTAAAAGCTATTTCGTGTAATTTTTTTTCGAGGAAAATAAATCAGATTTCTGTTTAAGCATCGCCATTTTTAAAATAGTAAAAAATGCTGTCATTCGAGTTTTTGCTTATGGAAAAACGTTAAGCACATGTCTGTAAATCTAATTATAGAGATATAATGTTTTAAACATATTGATCAGAGTTCGCTAAAAGCTTCTGCTTGACTAAGGGGATTAGTCATAAAAGTAAAAGCATTGACCAAGAATTCTTATTCGAATTGATGTCAAACTACTAAACTCACACAGATGCACAAAAATATATATATATATTTGTGTGTGTGTGTTAAAGAAAAAAAAATGTTAACGAAATATGAAATTACATCTTCTTTTTTACACCTATGGCAAAATTTATATGTGCATAAAACATTCAGAATTTCACTTCAAACGTTTGATGTAGATAATATATAATTAAAAAATTACAAATGAATGTCGTACAACTGTATGTGACTTAATTAAAGATAGATATTGTATGATAATGTAATGTAAGATAATGTAAGATAGATATTGGGGGTCTTTTCTAGTAATAAAGATCCTGTTCCTGAAACATCAATGATATACTCCTCTGAAAACCAAAGTTAATTATTTAAGTCAAACTTATATGTTCTTTCACTACAATTTTCCTGTAGAAAACGTTTTATATTTATGATCACAAAATCAGGCTTTTTTGTTCTTGCCGTAGAAGCGCTATATCTACTATATGAAGGTGATTTAAAAACTGATGCAGTTAATGCCTTTCGTGCTCGCTCAGAAGCAGAAAATGGGTGGAGGTAGTACGAATCATTACTGTCCGGCTATCCGCTCTCTTATATGTTGTTAGTTTTAAAAGTAAAACAGCAAAGAAATAGCCGAAAGCAGCTTTTGTTTATTTGGTATTTTCCGAGGGAAATAATTTATAAGGTAAATAATTTAAAGTTTTTGAACTTGAGATGAATGAATTATACATCTTTATACTATTAAACAGCCTTATGGAGCAACAATGTAAACAAAAAAATTCATTTAAAATACATTAAAAGCAGTACGGTTAGCATTGAATTGCTAAATTCGCGAAATACTATGCCCTAAATTTCTTAGTGGTTCATGGTAGCCAGTAGCGCCAACTTTTGAAAAATATTAGTTGGGATCAAAAATTTTTCTATAAAATATAACATGTATTATTATTTTTTTTTACCTTAGTGAGAGCGTGTGGAGAGAGGGGCGGGGAAAGAGTGATTGGCTAAAGATGAAAATTCGAAGTCATATTATGATTTTTCTAAATAGAATATAAAATTATTATAATTTAATAAATAATTTAATTAAAATATATTCTACCAACTTCTACATTATAAATACATAAATATTTATTAGAAATAAGATAAAAATCGCTAACTCTTGAAAGTGAAAAAATGTAAATGTCAAGAAAAATATACATTTTCGACTCCTGGGCGTTTTATGGATTCAAGACATTGAAATAGATAACAAAATATTATGCGGTAAATTTATTTTTCAGAGAAATTCATGTACATCTGCTGAAGGGGCTTGTATGTTTAACCGATATCCTTACTATTTTACAAATACAAGTATTTAGAGAATATCAATAAAATCAAATTTCATTTCAACGATTAAATAAACCAAAATAAATAAATAAATCGATGGAAATTGGATGGGTGCAGAAATGAAACTATTGGGGGGATCGCCCCCCACGGGCATATATTAGTTGGCGCTACTGATGGTAGCTAATACGTCAACAACTCGCATACGTCAACGAGACATAATCTCTTTTTTTGTGTGTACTTTTATAATTTACTAATGATTATATATTTAATTACTGCGTGTTACTTTTTGAAAAAGTATTTATTCAACTGGTTTAATTTATAGTGTCGTATTAAAGAATATGCATTCGAATTCTAAAAAATGCCTGGAGAATGCGTCTCGGAACATACGTGGGAAAACATCAAAACATCATTATGCTCTAGTTAATTTTTAAATTACATCATTTATGTGATCAAAAAAGTATTCATTAATTAAATTAACTAAGCATTGATTAAATTAACTATTTTAAAGACAAATATTATAAAATAAAAAATGAGAATATAAATAACATTTAAAAAATAATGAGGAATATTTTGAGATAGTAAAATAGTCTTGTATTATGTAACAATATGTGAAAATTTAAAAATCAATGAGGAATATTTTGAGATAGTAAAATACAGCCATGTATTATGTAACAATATGTGAAAATGTATGAGACATTTATGATGTTAAGTGCATGATACCCTCTATTTTTTTAATATATCCATACAATATATAAGCATTAATACATACACATATACATGCTCACACACATATAGACATATAAGGTTTTAAGGTTTTTTTTTTACATTCCCGACCTCAACCCTCCGTAATGGTATTTTTATTTTTTTGTGTGCGTTTTTTATAATAGTGTATAATATATCGAAAACATACACACACACACACATACTTTTTATAAATGTATATATATATATATATAATTATATACATATATAATTATTTTATATGTTTATATAATTTTTTCAGCAATCCACATCCCACCATCCATAATAGTGTTTTCGTTTTTTTTTTTTTTTTTTTTTTTTTTTTTTTTTTTTTTTGTAAATATATTATATGCCTATACTGGTAAAAAGTAGAAAAAATGAATATTAAGATTTAATCCATGCAGATATAAAACAGATGGGATAATTATAAGACAATGTTAATTGCTTTAATTTAAAAATTTTAGTCTGTAAGAATTGGGAAAAATATAAATGTTTGATACGAAGACTACGATTAAGTAGAATATTTTTATTCTGAAATAGGTAAGCAGGAATTGAAGTTAGTAAAATTAATTACATTAAATGAAAAATCATTGAGTTTACCATAAATATTGAATTTTGAGGTCTTATTAGGGAAAATATTAATTTTAGCATCCATAAATTTCATACTAGAATTATTTGAAAGGGTAGTACTAAGTTCTAAATCAGAAAAGTACTTTACAGGAAGAGATATAGAATTAGTATCATTAACAGAAAGAATAAGTATAGCATATATGTAGCTGTGGAGCAATTATTGTTGTTAATAAACTTTCTTTCATAAAGGTAAAGATATAAATCTTATACCATGCTTGATGAAGCAGCTCTTTGAGAAATGCCCTGTATTTGAATAAAAAAAAGCATTGTCTGTTAAAATAAAATTATAAAATAATGGAAAGTTAGTCAAAGATGTGAAGTAGTCAGTATAAATGTTATGAGGTAAATTTAATAAAGTGAAATATTCTATAAATAATGCATTGATAATAGCATGTAAGTCTTTTAGAATGCAGTTATTAAATAGTTCTTTGGCTTCTAAAGTAATAATATTATTGACATTTGTCAATGGCTTTATTTTATCCACCAACTCAAAACTGTTTTTAATACAGTGAGTGTTGTCTTTTTTAACTGATAACTCGTAAATTTGTGTAAGAATATTTAAAAATAATGTATTAGCTCGAATATTACATGTATTACAACCTAGAGTGACCGTGCAGAATTTAAGAGGATTTTTGTGAAATTTTGAAATCATGACTACATAAGGATAATATAGGTTGTTCATTTTTATGTCTAGTAATTTAAGATATCTTAATATATCACTAGTAAATCTGCAGATCAGGAGCCTCAACGTCAGCTCTACAATTCATTGTGTTTAGCACCCTTTGAGTAATATTAATCTTTCTACAAAAAAAGAAATTTAAAGTTTTGAAATTACATAAACATTTATAAAACGAAAAAATATTTCGAAGGTTTCTGACATTAGAAGCGTTAAATTAAACCCCTTGTTATGTAATGTTATTCTGAAAATCTCATGAGCTACTTATTCTGGTAATTTTTAGATCCCTGAACCCCTTCGTAGTGTAATTTAATTTACATTTGTAATTACCAATTAATTGTGTTAATGTCCTTTAGTAAATTCTACCAATAGACGGAAACGTACATGAATTCTTTTCTACAGCCCTGTATATTACGTGAAGATTTTTACGCGTCGTCTATAACATTTAAATTTAATGCAGACAAAAAACCCTCTTAAAACTGCTCATATCACATTTCCGGGGATTAGTATGCATAGTGTGCACCATATATCCAGTTTCTGCGGAATCCTGCATATGGTTCTATTTAAATTCTGCAAACATTTGTTGTTTGTTAAACATACTAAATGTAATTTGGCTGGGAAATACATAACTCAAATAAAAAAAAAAAACACACTGAAGCAATTCGCGCTCATTTTCATTTATACTTACGAATTCATTTGTGTATCCCTGTACATGTTCTATACAATATTTAAGCACTACTTATTACGCACAAATTTACTTAACGTTAAAACGCACACCATAATCGAAAATGCTCTTCAGCAATCATCCCTAATAGACCAGAACTGTATCCGAAATTTTTTATGTGACCCTATAAATGAACGATAAATACGATACAAATCATATTCAAGCTTCTTGAAGTCAACCACAGTAATGTAATTTAATTTCATAATGTTTGAATTAGTGCAACACAATTAACACACTGACGACAGGCAATTTAATTAAATCTGGGTTTAAAAAGAGTAAAAGCTCCTCCCTCTTCTGAAAGTGTCTCGGAAATTGGTTTCTGAGACATGTTTTTCATGTTTATGCAGCAGTAAATATCTTTCAATGTACGGATGTAATATATAATGTCTTACAATCTATAAAAAATATGGACAATGTCTTTTCTGTAAGGTAGAAGTCACTCCCTTAGCCAATGATGTATTCTGAATAAAAACGAGAATTCTCGTTTCCGGTCGCTAATGTGTTAAAATAAGCTGTGAAGAGTTTTTTTCCCTCGTAGACCACATTTTAATCGACCACTTTTGTGTGACCCTGAAAAAAACATATGCTTTGCACCCCATATACTACAAAAATGTTTCAAAAATACATATCAATTTTATTATTTTGTAACAGAGTAACATCATTAAAAAACGCCACAAAAGGATTTTCTTCAAAGATTGTAATATTATGAATACTTTTGAGTTCCCTGTACGCATGCTGTAAGTGCTACACATAACATATTTTATAGTAACCAGGTTCTAGTGCACCTTAATAAAGTATATAAATTTCATTACGTTTAAAATTGTGTAACATTATTAAAGTACACCGCAGACGATTTTTCCCAAAGACTATAATGTAACGGAATAGTTTTGAGTGCCCCTGTAATTAAGCTATGAATGCTACACTCTTCATTTTTAATACCAACCATACTTTGGCAAACCTCAATAACGTATATCAATTACATGTAATCCCGACTATATTTACGCGAGTTAGAGCACGTAGAGAAACACGGCAGGCGACAGATAGAAAACCTGAAGTCATAAATACTTTTCATCCATGTTGGAAAGTGTTAAAAAGGATTTACATGCCTTTAACTGTACTTTTTTTTTCACTTATAGCATGGTTAAACATTAGTTTAAACATCCTAATCCATGCGATAGCAATAACACATTAAAAGCCCTCCAAAATATGCATATCTGGAGATCTATAAATCTACTGGAAAATAATTCATTATCGTGCCCACTGTTAATTGCATAAATTGCATCGATTTGGCGCGATAAAATATTTTTTGTGATAGCCTTTTAATAGTACCTGCAACAAAATTAACGTAATTTACTAACTTCATTCATATTTGACGCAATGATAGGCTACGAATAACAGTCGCTAGGCAACGAAGAAAAGGAAAAGAAAAGAAATATGTATCATGTAAAACAAGAAAATTAATTTAAAAATTCTTTATATTATTGGAATACATGTATAAATGTCCTCAAAACATTATACACGTAAATAAAAAAATCTGATAGGTATATTGATAAAACTTCAATATAATAGGAATAATTTAAAACCCTTATTTGGAATTTTAGTATCCATAATTTGACATTTAAATCCATTAACAAACGTGCCATTTTCTTTCAACAAATGGAAATTTGAAAATCGTCTGACATGCCGTAGAAAAGCATTATAAAGTAAAATAAAATCTTCCATATTTTCCGAACGAATGAACCAAATTTAACCAAAAACTATACAGCTACGTCCGGGTATCTCACGAATATGCCCAATTAATTTCAAGCTGATCGGGTGCTTTTTGCGGCAGTTATCGCGGAACAGACAGACAGACAAACGGAAATCAAAACTTTTCGTGTCTCCACAGTAAGCCTTCACTGACGTTTCGGCAATTATTATTTTCCATTAAAGTAACATGATGAAATTTGAAAATATTATTAGAAGTAAGTGCTTTAGTTAGAAGGGGTTGATAGTAATATTTGCAGATAATAGCATAGTTGTTAGCATCCGTATATCTACATACGTAATGATGAAATTATTTTGAAGATACATATATATATATATTGAATTTTATATATTTTGAAAACACATAACCTATACAAATCATGGAGCGAAGGAATTTGTCAATCAGGAAAATTGTAACATGCAAATAGATTTATTTATCTATACTAATATTATAAAGAGGTAAAAATTGTTTATTTGTAGGAGGTAAGCTCTGTAATTACAGAACCCATTACAAAAGTAATGGCACAAAATGATGGTGTTAGTCCAACATAGAACATAGTCTATATCTTATGTCCGTGCCACTGGCCAAAAGGGGTGCAGGAGCAAAAAACGATCTAAAATAGCGATTTTTGTGTTACTGAAGGGCCTAGAAACATGAAATTTGGAATGGTAGTTACTTATAAGTTGCTAATGATATCTAAGGACATTTCTTTAAAAAATCGAAATATAAAAGGGTGAAAATGCGCGAAAAGCGTTCTAAAAAATGTTCTAAATGGCGATTTATACGCCGTACCAAACCTATTTCAAATATAATGGTGTCAAAATGATGGTGACAACACTTGCTCCAAAATAGGCTACATTTTATGTCAGTGCCACTAACTCTAAAGGGGGTGCTGGAGCAAAAAAACGTTCGAAATTGCTATTTTTGTGTTACTAAAGGGTCCAGATGCATGGAATTTGGCATGGTAATTACTTATTAGATATAAATGATCTCTAAGAACTTTTCTTAAAAAATTCGAAATTTAATAGGGATGAAAATGCGCAAAAAGCGTTCTAAAAAACGTTCTAAATGGCGATATTTAGGCACTCTCAAGAAGTACCAAACCAATTAAAAAAATAATAGCATCCAAATGATGGTAATAACCCATGCTCCAATGCTACATGTTATGTCGGTGTAACTACCCCTAAAGGGGGTGCAGGAGAAAAAATACCCGTTCGAAATTACGATTTTTGTGTTACTGAAGGGTCTAGATACATGGAATTTGGCATGGTAGTTACTTATTGGATATAAAAGATCTCTAAGATCATTTCTTAAAAAAATCGAAATTTAAAAGGGATGAAAATGCACAAAAAGCGTTCTATAAAACATTCTAAAGGTCGATTTTTACGCAGTCTCAAGAAGTACCAAACAGATTTTAAAAAAATAATGGTGTCAAAATGATGGTGACAACCTTTGCTCCAATATAGGCTACATTTTATGTCGTGCAGTAAAAAAAAAGTTCAAAATTGCGATTTTTGTGTTACTGGAGGGCCCAGATACATGGAATTTGGAATGGTGTTACTTATAAGATATAAATGATCTCTAAGAACATTTCTTAAAAAATTCAAAATTTAAAAGGGGTGAAAAAGCGCGAAAAGAGATCTAAATGGCGATTTCTACGCAATCTCAGAAAGTACCCAACATATTTCATGGCTATATTTCATGTCGGCGTCACTTAGAGGTTGCAGAAGCGAAAAACATTCTAAATTGTGATTTTTTTTGTTACTGAAGGGCCTAGAATTCTGAAATTAGGCAGGGCATTTATTTATAAGATACAAATGATCTCAAGCAACATTTCCTAAAAAATCGAAATCTAAAAGTGTTGAAAATGAGCGAAAGGCGTTCTAAAAAGCTTTCTAAATTGCGATTTCTATGTAATTTCAGGAAGTACTGAACCGATTTAAAACATAATGGTATGAAAACGATGGTGGCAGCCCTCGCTCAAACATAGGCTGTATTTCATGCCTTTGCTACTACCCCGAAGGGAGTGAAGGAGCAAAAAAAGATCTAAATTGCGTTTTAGGTAATACTGTAGTGGCTAGCAACTTGAAACTAGGCTTGGTAGTTACTTATACGATATAAATCATCTCTAAGAAGATGTCCTAAATAATTCCAAATTTAAAAGTGGTGAAAATGGACGAAAAACATTCTAAATTATGATTTCTAAGCAATCTCAGAAAGTATCCAACCGATTTAGAAAGTAATGGTTGGAAATTCATGATGACAGCCTTTGCTCCAATATAGGATCTATTTCATATCGGCATCACTACCACCTTGCGGTTGCATTTTAAGAAACGTTCTAAATTGTGATTTTTGTGATACGGATGGGGCTACTGATGGGGCAACTTGAAATTTGGCATGGTAATTACTTATGAGATGCAAATACTCTCTGAGAAGAGTTCCTTAAAAATTTGAAAATTAAAAGAGGTGAAAATGAACGGAAAGCGTTCTAAAAATTTTCTAAATAGCGATTTCTACGCAATCTCAGGATGTACCCAACCGAAAATATTCTAAATTGCGTTTTTTGTGTTACTGAGGGGGGGGGGGGTCTAACATTTTAAATTTGGAATGGTAATTACATCAAAGATGCAAATGCTTTCTAAGGATTGTCGAAAGAAAATTCCAAATTTAAAAGAATGAACTGAGCGAAAAGCGTTCTATAATCGTTCTAATTACGATTTTTATGCAATCGTATGAAATACAAAAACGATTTCAAACATAATGGTTGCAAATTGATAGTGATAGAACCTGCTCAAACATAAGCTATATTTTATCTCGATGCCACAACCCCTAGGTTGTTGCAGGAGCAAAAACTTTCTAAATTGCGATTTCTGCGGCACTGAAGGACTAGAAACTTCAAATATAGCACGGCAGTTACTTATAATATATAAATCTCCTGTAAGAACAGTCGAAAAGAAATTCGAAATAAAAAGGGGGAAGCGAAGGGAAGGAGCGAAAAGCATTTTAAAAGACTCCTAAATTACGATTTCTGTGGAATCTCAGGAATTAATAAACCGATTACACAAGTTATTGGTTGCAAATCAGGGGTGATAGTCCCTGATCCTATACGGGCGATATTTTATGCCGGTGTCACTACCACCTGGTTGGCAGGAAAAACAAGAAAGCCTTTAAAAACATCTAAATTTATTTTTCTATAAAATATTGTGAAATACCAACCAATTTCAAGGTTAATGTTGGCAAATAAACACTGTAAAAAAAATTCCGCAACGTTCCTGGGAAAAAATGGGCAGCTGAGTTGCCCATTATTTCCAAGAAACATTTCTTGAAAATGACTGGAACTTAACTGTATATGTTAAAAACTTTCTACAGAAATGCCAGTAAGTTTCCTGCGAAATACCTGGAATATTTCTGTTGACAGCAAAACATTACTGACATTTCACAGCATGCGGGATCCGCAGACGATTTTTACATTTCCAGTTGATAATTTTCGCTTTATTATCATTATTTGTTAGAATGAAAAAAATATTTTGAAATTGACATCAAAATTATTATTTATAATTTACACGAAAAAATAAATTTTCAGTTAAAATTCAATAAAGTAAATATATATATGATATATTGTTTCTGAACTTTGCTTAAAATATAAAAATATATAAATGTAAATAATAATTAGAAAAAAAATCTAGACATAAAATATTTTGGATTTTCGTCAGTAATTATGTTAGTTTACAAGTTAGATAAAATACATATAAATTTTCATGAAAAAAAAAAAAAAAACTAAACGTATTTGTACATTTTTTCCGAAAAAAAAATTGCAGCAATTCAAAGTGTCAAATATATATCAAATTTAAATCAAATTGTAATAAAGTGTTAAAATATAAAATTAATTAAAAAAGAAAAAAAAAAGTCAAGAGGTAGCATCGAACTCGGGTCGTACGGGTGGCGTGCGAGCTTTCTGCGTCCACACCACGAAAGACACGTTGAGAGCTGCAAACTAATGGGTATTTGAAACGTATGCTAAACCTCGGCATCTAATTTCTCAAAATCTAAGGCCCATTTGAAGAAATCCTTTCACAAGAATAATTAGAGATATGAACTCTAAAACATACTTTAAATTAATCAAAATCGGTGAGAATCATGTTTGATGTTCCCCTGGTTAATAGAGATCCAAATAATAGGTGTATTTTTTTACACGGTCTGCTCGTTAAACGTTCCACAGACAAGTACGGGAGATGATCTCTTAGCGATGTCACAGAGGTATTGTATTTTTATCTGAATTGTCTTGACAATAGAGACGTAAAGGATTATGTCGTCTATTGATTTATTTGCATTCCATATTGATTTTTTTACATTCATTTAAGGAATTCGTTTTCGACACTCGCGCGCGAGCAACGGATTATAGCAAAAAAATAATAAATGGCGGCCGCAGCGTTTTGCTGCTTCCAACTTTTGTTCAGGGTTTAGGAACGTTTCAGATAAGAAAACCAGAATTTCACAGGAAAGAGCTAAATTATTCTGAAAACCTGAGAAAAGGCGAAACGTTCCTGGATTTTACATGGAACGTTACCATTTTTTTTTTACAGTGAATGGTGGCGGTCTCTGTTTCAACATTTTTCGAGACATTCTATTTCTACTCTGTTTCGGTATTTTATGTTGGTGCCACTAACACCAGAGAGGTAGTAAACTGTTAGACATTAAGCTTGGAATTTGACATGATGGTTAATTTTAAGGTGTAAATGTGTTAAGATGGTTTCTAAAAGATTCAAAACTTCAAATGAATACTGATATGGGCGTATGAAATGACCATAAAAGTCTCAAAATATTTTCTAAATTATCATTTAATTGGAATTAGTTTTAGTTCTTCTTATTAATTAAAATCTCTTTTCTGTCTTTGCACTTTTATAATGAAATTTTGTCAAACTGTGGCTTAATTTGTAATTTTTTAATCATTTCAAAAAGTGTTTTAATAAAAAATAGTCATGGAAATATCACTTGGCATATTTCAGCTATTACGCGAGCAAAGCCGTGGGGTTTACTAGTTCTTTCATAAAGAAATACAAATATTTAATTTAACACATAATAAACACAAAAAGATAAGTACAACTACTGCCGCATATTTCTTTACAGTAATTGGATACACAACTAATAAATACTACTACCTTTAATGCGGCTGGAGAAAACAGTTATGACAGCCTTCCTTAATTCCACATATAAACACTTCACAGAATCTGGATGGGATCTTGTAATCTATCGCAATTAGGCGTATTTTTATAATTTTTGAAACTCGCTGCTATTAATTTAATGCATAAAAACACTATATACTTTAGAAGACAGGTGCCGTGATAAAATACACTTGACGAAAGTGTCCAAATCACTAGCAAAATCAAATCTAAATTATGCCTTATATAATACGCTATATGAATTCTGTCAAAAATAATAAATTTCATTCTATAATATACCATGAAATTTGTACATTATTCTTCAGGCATATACTTTAAAAACAAATCAGTAAAAATGCAAAGACAGTGGCAATCGGCTGGCTAGTAGAAATTATTCTTGTGAATCTTTTTGTTTATTGATAATGATAATTTATTTAGTCTTTTGGCACGGCTATCTTTAAGAACATTTCCGAATAACAGTATTCTAATACATGATCTAATATTTGATCTAAACAAAGACTTTCATACAATAGACGCTGAACTATATTGTGCTGAAATACAGGGAAAGATATCACAGCTTCAATACACTTTTTTGCAATTGGCGGTAAAACTTTGTAATAGTCATTGTTACAACTATATTGTTTATCCCAAATACTACCCACTTTCACAATAATATTATCATATATAACCATCTCTTCAACATCCACTTATTCCCAATCATTTGGAAACACCAAAGAAATCTTTGAATATTCTTTGAAATTTCTTTTAACTGTTTACAAGATTTTAAACTTTATTCTTATGAGATTTATCATGTATTTAATGTAGTTACTTATAAGTCACTTTTTCGGGAGCTGTACGTTTTTCACTCAAATGCCGATGGAGAGTATCGAAAAGAAATGACACTGTTTTGAGATATTAAACGTATACAACTTTTGAAATAATATACCTAAAATAATTCGAAAGCAATTTGGAAAATACTGGAAAAATTGAGGAATATTAGTACAGATAATGCAATATATACTTTTCAAGATAGATAATACCATGGTACATAATGTTTTGCCCATTTGGATTCCAGAATTATTATGCTTATTTTGTTGAATAAATTATTATATCTTATAACATGAAATATTTGATTAGTTCTATTTATATAAATAAAAAAGTATAGTAAAAATGCTAACTTCCAATGGATTCATTGGACAAGCATTACATAATTATGCTCTGTATAAAAAGTTTAAATAATTTATATAGTAATAACTTAAGAGTTACCTATTATTAACGTGGTATTTGCAAGCGAATATAAACTGTCATAAAAAGATTCTTAAAATGTTTCGGTCCGTATACATATATAATTTGTCACTTAATATCTTGTAAAAGTGAATATTTTCATCGTTTTTTAAAAAAAGTGTTTAAATTGAACAACGAACATTGAAAACGATTTCTCAAGTAAACGATTTAGAATTTAGAGACAGTTCTGATACAGTAACTACGCCTAAAGATATCTCTAAGATTTAGTAACCATTAGAAAATAAAAATGTTTTAGTTATTAACACAATCTTGCCTTATTAAACTTATTTTAAAATGATAGAATTCCAGATAGAATTTTCCTAGTTTTAGAATAATATGTGTGATTTTATCAGATATTGTGCTTTTAAGGATGTTACTTATACAGGAAAATGTATTCAAATCAAATTCAACATTAAGGGAAAAAAAGAAATATTGTAGTTGTGACAACGTACAGTTATTTTTCTTTTGTAATACAAAAAGTGCAACATTCACATCTTCGCTGTATAATCGATTTGAGCCCTCATTTCTAAGTAATTCCGTAACATAAAAAAAAGAAAATGAAAAAAAAATCAGATCAATTAAAACTTTAATCGTATGACATAATGGTGTTTTTACATAAAAACTTCAGTGAACTGCAGCATAAAATGTTATATAACGTGGTTATTAGAATTAGTAAAAAGAAATGTTTAACAAAATAATGAAAAATTATGAAAAATGATGTTTAATGATTTATTAAATGATGTTAAATATGTTTAATGAAAATAGAAAAAAGAAATGTTTTACAATATATGTCTTTTTAAATTTATATTTATGGTCAAGAATATGCATCTAATGATATTTTTTTTTTGTTTCTTTCTCATTTAATACAGAATCGATAACTCTACAAACTTTTCCGAAATAAATTTCATTGGGATTCTGAGAAAACTATATATTTTTTGTAGGGTAAATTAAGCATGAAGTAAGTTTCATCTTCATGAAGAAAAGGAATCTTTAAAGAAAAATCTATATTCGTCTCTAAAATTCCCATTTCTATTCTTTTCACATATTGAAATATAGAAGAAATGGAAAGTTTCCACAGAAAGAAATTTTTCAAATGAATTTTATTACATTTCTGTGAATTAATCGTAAAAGTATGAAAGAATGTGTTGGTAGATATCAGGTTAATTACAATATGATTCATTAAAAGGACATAATGAAAATTTCAAAAAAATGGAATGGACCCTTGACCGGAAAAAATGGAAAAAGACTCTTGTAGATTCTTCGAATTCTGGCATCTGACGCCATAAACTGAGTTTATATATATATATATATATATATATATTAAAAAGTTATGTAATAATCCCTTTGAAACTAAATATTTTATATTTTTTAAATTCATCAGATTGAAAAAAGTACATATAGAATATTTTTTTAAACTATCGATCAAGCGTAAAATTGAAAAAGGAAATTTCAAAGACAATGAATGTATTAAACGAATCTTGAAATATCACGGAATTAATTCGAATTAACTTATATATGAATACATTACCCTAACTGATTTTTTTTAAATTTTAATCTTTACTGTATTTCTTTCATGATAATTTTTTTTTTTCATATGGGGACTATTGGACAAAATCGTGTTTTTATTTTTTAGCAAAAGATATTCACATTAAATTTCCCTGCAATAAAAGATATACTACGTTAGAAACTTTTTAATAAGCCGGGAATTGCGCCTCAACGGCCGCAAATGAAGTGCGTTCGTATTATAACTAATTTTTAATACTTTTTGCATTGCATATTGTACCGAATGTATATTTTAGTGCACTTCATAAGTTCATATTAATTTAATTCTGTTCTAAAGGCTGTGCAATCAATATAATGCACTTAAAATAATTTTTTCTCATTCGCCGTAATGTAACGGAAAACTTTTGACTGTCCCTGCAATTAAACTATATATTCGATTTTCATAAAATTTGAAAAGACTCGACAAAATTTTACATCAATTATATATTTAAAATTTCAGACCATTCGATTGGGTAGTTTTTGCTCTGTTATATGCGGAACGCACCTAAAAAGGAATGCTCCTGACTGAGAAAATAATGTATTTTGGTGAGTTTTCTGTCTTGGCTCATGTAATTGGAATATGTTATTATGTTTGAGATAATAGACTTTTTAATTTCATATAGGATTGTGTTTTAGAATTACAAACCATTACCATTACAAACCATTTGTTACCATTTACAAAGGTGTTAAACTATATATTATCTGACAATAATACTGTAGAAAATGGAATCACACGAAGTTGGTTAATCCAGTGTTTCGGGGAAATTGAATTTTAAGATTTCTATACAGTTTCTATTGTTTATTTACCGGCTCATAAAAATATATCGGAATTATAAGATCTTGTAAAACGAACTGTTGTGTCAAAACTTTGGGTCATAAATATGTTTATGGCACTGATAATTGCTTTCAAATGAAATTATATTATCTGATAATAATTAACCTTCTCATTCATACGGGCCTCATATGAGGACAGATAAGTATTGTCCTATAAAGCAAAAAAACTTTTCAACATTCATTTATGGAGGTCTTATTTGCGGACAGATAATTGCTAGCATGGAGCACAATAATAAATTTATTTTATAATGCGTTCTCGTTTATCACAAAAAAAATATTTTTTGTGAATTATGAAAAATAAGGAAAAATAATATATGCATGAAAGGGTTAAACTAATAACCAAACATTTCAGAAAAATCGTGCTTTTTAATCTATACATTTTTTAAATTAAAGGAATTTACTTAAATAACGTCAAATCTTTTAATATTATTTTCCTATAAATAAAATCAAATTATATAAACTCAAACATACACAATTTTAATTTGCATAATAATAGCGGTCTGTAAAATTCCATGAATGTAAGTAATTTATTTATGCATACATATTAAATTCTGATATATAAATACATTCGTGTCATTTAGTTAACTTCGGCTGCTGCCATCTGATATTACATGTCATCTTTATGTCGACATCTTCTAGGAATGACTTTCAAGCACGTTTCATACTCTGCTGCTCAAGTCTGCTGCTTTTAAATTCAAGTGATAAAATCTCATCAACAAAACTCGCTACTAATACGCATTGGGAAATATAAATCTTTGATATCTAAAAATGTTGTTATATGATATATAATATATAAAATATTAACTTTTAAAATATAAAGTTTCTCATTTTAACGATTTATTCTTTAAATAAATTATTTACGTAGTAACGAACAACATTTAAACTTTTAACAACTTCTTAGCATTATTTAATAATTACGATTTTATTTACATATAAGTAACGTTTTACAATTCTAACCGTAAACTACATTTGATAGATATATAAAGAACATTTGAAAAATAACGAAAATTCTGTTAATAAATTAAATGTGTTATAGTTTTCGTTAAGCGTGCAAAATAATTTATTAATACTGTAACTATTACATTCTCCTGGGACATATAACATAAATTTTACCAGTTAAACTCATGTTATAAAATATTATGAATAGAAAACTCTTTTTTTTTTTTTTTTTTTTTTTTTTTTTTTTTTTTTTTAATAAAACTTGAAGTTTTAGAATATATATCTTTTTCATTGTTTCGTATTATTAAAAATATATTAAACAAATATAATTATTTTATGATTTTTTTGTTGATTTCAATATTTTAATCTGAATTTTTAAATTCTAGCATCACGCAGTCCATGCTAAAAATGAAAGGGAAATTAAATGCAGAAGGAAATTATAGATGTAAACATTATAAATACATGCATAAAAGTTCATCCCATAGATAAGATATAAACTGTATTCCTTTAAAACATCGAAACTAAATTTGTTCATTAAACTGAAGTGATAGAATCTGTTTGTTTAAAGTGGATTATAGCTATAAAAATGTATGTTTCATTATGCTAAAATTAATGCATTAAAACATTTACAAATTTTGAACTTGAAGTGTTTTCTTATATCCCTTATATATTATAGATTTTTATATAAAGATTTTTCTCTTTTATTTTCAAAAAAGTATCTTTAACATGTGATATATGTTTTACATTATATTACAACTTAATTTAGAAAACTGAATGTTCATAATTTTTTTTGAATGGATGTTGACTTGATATTAATTTCAAATATAGTTTACAATTTCAAGAATAGTTTTGGATAAAAAAGTACACCCCCGCCCCATACTCTCCTACTATCTGTATGGCAAATCATCTTATAAAAATGTGATTTATAAAAATCGATGAATAATAACGTCTACTGAGTAATTTTATGATTAAATTATGCTTTGGCGATCCTCTATGTATTGATAATATAAGATATTTTAAAAACATCAGTATTCATTTTAACAATATATTTGGATGTCCATTATTTCTAAATATCAAACGTCCCTTCTGTCTAGTAGATAAGAAATTATGCAGACATAAAATTTGGAACACATAGTTTTATATTCATTTTTAATCGCTGCATTACATATTACAAAGCGGGTTAAGCTTGACTAAAAAACTTATGCGAAACGAATTATAATTTTTAATTCTCTTACTGAAGACTCGTTATATCACTTTCTATTAAAATTTATGTGGCTTACAGTACCATTTTTTTATATTACTGATCGTATTTATAATATACTAAAGTGGTATTTGAAAAACTATTTTCTGTAACATATAAAACGTTTGAAAGAAATCGATTTCTGAAGACAAATATACGAATTTACAGTTAGAGTTCATTCCTAAATTGACTTTTTGTGTTATGTTTAAAACTCGAACCGCATTAAAGATACATCTAAAATTAAAAATATCAACATCAGCGGATCCATTTAGATTTTCCCCAAAAAGGCAGATATTATACAAATTAATATTGAATATATTTTTCTGCAAGTGACTCAGCAAAGAAGAAATTTCTGGCTAGCGGCAAGATAGTTGCTGACAATGATGGAGATGTGCTGGCTAATATTCTACGACTGCATGACCACTGATGGACAGCTTCAATCAACTTTGCTGTTGGCAATCATGAGATAAAATTCTGATGGGCCTCTGTTTTATATCTTGCGCTGTCCCAACACACCATGGAAATGCACAAACTTTTGCAGTATTATTGTTGGGAACCATTATGCTAGGTGGCGTAATTCATCTAAGTAAAAAAAAAATAATCACTAATTGTAATTTTTATTCAAATATTTTAATCTGAAGTATAAAAATATTTAAAGAATTGCGTTTCATGTTTAACAAACAATAATTTATCAGACTTTTAAATATTTTGTCGAGTATATATTAAAATAATGGTTATTTTTACTACCCCACGGCAGATTAAGGAATTTGAACACAAATCTGAAATGAATATCTTAACACAATTTAAGTTGTCAAGCTTTTTTTTTTATTGTAATTAAGGCACCACTGCCATCTACAAAATAAATAAGTAAATGAATAAATAAATAAATTCTTTACTTCAACACATTTTTTTTTCTTCTTAAATCTGGCTTTACTAAGTTACAAAGGATTTAGG
Source organism: Maratus speciosus (assembly GCA_963932465.1). Classification (NCBI taxonomy): domain Eukaryota; kingdom Metazoa; phylum Arthropoda; class Arachnida; order Araneae; family Salticidae; genus Maratus; species Maratus speciosus. The sequence continues at coordinate 533,396,021 of OZ010791.1, read as the reverse complement.
TTTTCGTAAATTACACAGTTGTGAATCAATCATTGTATAAGATATATAAGAATTCTATACAATACAATACTTTTTATATAAGTTTAATGATTGGGAACGCAAATCACAAAAGAAACACACTTGAAATAGTGTAATGAGAGCTTGAAAGCAACAAGCGGTCATAGATTACGCTGAAAGTACTTACCCAAATCCGATCACGAAAACCAAACAGCACAGAGCGTGGTTAGTACTTGGGAGGGTGACCACATGGAAACAGCTGCAAGTTCAAATATTTCTATGGACACTTCTATAGCTGATGGTGAAATTAGCTCATAGAAAAATGGGCCCTTTTTCCAAAAGTTTTTTATAGAATTCTATTATAACTTTTTGTAAGGGAAAGTGCTGGGCCAGCAAAAGAATAGCAGTAGGATAGATGCTAGCACTGTAGGAAAAGTGCCAGATTGAAGTAATGTGATGGCATACCAATGCTGTCCTGCAGTTGTCCATCACTGATGGGCCAGCTGCATTCCGCACGCACACTTTTGTACAGGTTTAAATAATGGCACCATTGCACTTTACCGCTGATGGCAGTGCTGGCTGCCATCTTTTTTCCAGCTTATGGCCCATTATTTCTTTCTTTGCTGGGGAATTATAGCCAGTTGCAGATATTATGTAAGCCATTAATACAAACTGGAACACACATTTTTGAATATAGCAACAATAATATACAAAAGAAGAATTGTTTTAAAAGAAATACGTTGATTAACACTCAAGTGGGCGGAACTGATTTGAGAGATAAACGGTATCTTAGACCGGTTATTTCAAATTAATACATTCTAAAATACATATTTAAGAAAGATTTTTTGTTTTCTTAAAAATGTGAGCTAAATTACCAAGTATGAACAAAAATTCTGACAAAAAAAAATCTTTAAAAGTAAATTTCGTATTTATGAAATACCTCAAGTTATACAAATGTTTAAAAAGACAAGAAAATATCTGAATATATAACTATAACAGTTACCGTATTTTACTCACAGCAAAGTAATGAGATTTATTTAAATTCCATTCTTAACCTTAATACATATGTTTAATGTCATAATTAATTTATTTTGAAATAGAAAAAAAAAGAGTAAAGGAATATTTTTTCTGTTTTAACGTGTTTAAAAATTTTGCTTACGAGATTTCCGATTTTCTTGTTAATTTATAATTTAGTATCCGTTATACAAAGGACAAAAATGTAACATTGTCGGGACAATTTTAAGTTATTTCTTAAACATTCTGTTGATATATGTTAGTTATCCATAATATATTTCTTAAATTTCTCTTAAAATCGTTAGAAAAATTTAGTACTATTAACTACTGAAAATTTTATTAGACATCATTAGTTATTGGACAACATACTGGTGGTAACTAACAACGTAAACTACAATTTATGTAAAAGTGTCCATGCTAATTACTGAAAATTAAAAAAATAAATCTTTGGAAGACAAACAATGGTGAAAGGAATCAAAACAAAGAAGTTCAAGAATATTTGAAGTGAATAAAAAGCTAATTTAAAAACAATAGTTGTATTTATGTAAAAATTATATATATATTACTATGCATTGTTTTCAGTAGTGTGCCTCTTTAAGGGGAGTAGTGACATACTATGCCCATAATAGGCCAACATTAGATACCGTGCTTCATCATTCATTAGCATGACGTCACAAACGGTAGCTGGCCGCTACCAACGACATATAGCGGTTGTTACAAAACGATTGACTGACTGCTTTATACCAATCTCCGTATAAAGACGATTTGCTGTGACGTATTGAATATTATGAATGGGTGTGTATTTCGTTGGCCGCGGCCAAACACCATTTGTGAAGTCATGATAATGAATGAGCAAGTCCAGTATCTAGCACTGCCCTGCTCACTTTGTGCTTAGACATACGTGTTTGTCCAAACGACGGCAAAACTAGGCGTTTTCTTTTCCTAACTTGGCGATACTCGCATGGACGAGTTCTATTATACGAGTGAGACAAGTTATCAAACATTAACTAGATGATAATAGCAGGCGCGTCTAGATGCTTTGCAATTTACTTATGTCCTAGATCATCTCAACCCATAGATTAACATAAAAGATGGGACACTTCCATAGGGTGTAATGGTAATGTGATTGCGATCGTAGCACCTTTAGTGACAATGGGGAAGAAACTCTCCATCCTTGTAATATTTTTATTATTGAGTATCTACCTTATTGTGATCTTTCTTTTTTGAATGTTGCATGTTACGTTTTCAATAGAATCTGACACCGATGCATGACAATAGAACAGATATTCTATTTTATATATCGAACATCTATTCTATGTCCATGCACGGATACATGTATTTTCTTTTCTTTTTTCGTTTTCTTTTTATTCTTTTATTTACATCATGAGTGAACGATTTAAGTGCAACGAAAAACAAGGTAAAAATTTCGTCTTGGATGCTATATATGAAGAAAATATAATATAATTGAATTTGAAGCTACATAAGATAATGGTGTAATATAGCAATATATGAAGTATTGCATCCTACAAATTTCAGAAAATTTCATAAATATTCCCATTTGGTAGAAAAACTTTTATAGTCGATGTTTTAGTAATTTATGAAGTTTAACGATCATTACAAAAATCTTTTAAACTTTACGTATTTTTACTTTCTTACAGATAAAATAAAAATATTGTTTTTATGTAAATAACTTACGATCAATGCAACAATTTTTATAATATTAACAAATAATAATAAAATTACAGATGAGTGAAAATTGCTATCGACAAACTTTTAGAATTATATAAATGTAACAGTAAAAAATAAATAGAGGTACGGACATTACACTCAAAGTTTTATTCGATATGAATAAATTAACACAATGCCTGGATTTGATTTTTTACAATTTAATCTCATAAATTTACATATTTACGTTATTAACAGCATTTTATAGTGTTTTTCTTTTTTATTATTACTCTAATTATAATTTTGTAAGTAAAAGGTGAACAATACAAGTACGATAAAAAAGCAGCTAAATACATAAAGCATAAATAGAATATCGTCTGCCTATTACATTTTAGGAAGGGTTAGACATTCAAAACATAAATCGTTAACATATTCCTTGAACATAGGTAAATTTTGGAGGCTTGTTAATTTTTCTTCCTTATCGGTAGTGACGCCAGTACTGTTGACATTGTTGATTTTGCTGTAAATGTCGCATCTTTTATATTAATCTATGGTCTCAACCAATCAAATGTTATGACTCGTTTGTCGCCACTCTCATACCGATTCACACTAATTTGCACCACACCCAGTTATTTTAAATTTAGAAAATATGTGTTTGAGAAACTTTAAACATAATTTTTTCATTTCAGTGAAACTTAAAATGTACGGATAAATTGTAATTCATTATGCACATTACTGATTTTGCTGTAAATGTCGCATCTTGTATATTAATCTATGGTTTCAACCAATCAAATGTTATGACTCGTATGTAATTCATCATATAGTATACATAAATAAACTCCAAATATTTTATAGTAATTTCATATATCACTTTCCCGCAAAATTTTTAAATATCGATGCAATCGTTTAAACTTTATTTATAAAAGAAACCATGCATTGCAAAAAACTTTGAGTTAATTATGGTACACGATGCACATTAAAATTAAAATATTTTTCTCTCGGCAAAAAGCCAATGATAAATCTACAGACTAACGTATGTAGCCAGAAAGTAGAAGATAACTTGAAAACTGCTACAAGTACCTTTATGCACAAATTTGTATTTAAATTGTTAAAAAAATATTAACAATAAATACATTGTCTTTCAGCCGCAGTTTCTCTTTGAAAGTGCAATTCCTTATGAAAAATTTATCATTTAGTAGAAAATTTTTCAGTAAGAAGTACATCAATAGTTAAAGAATGGAATTTTTATGGTAGCAGTTAATTAGCACTGGAAATTTATCAAGAACTTATTATGACGTTTGAAATAAAACTTTGTAAATTCAGTTTAGATCATGTTAGCTGAGTTTCCACAGGCGACTATTTTTCTATTCTATTTGCACGACTATTTTTAAAAAAGTAAAGTTTGTAGAATATTTCTCATGCAAATGTTGTCAAGGTTATGCGAGGTAGAATTAAAAAAATAGTCGCCTGAGACAAATTAAACTGTACAGTGAAATCATAAACTTGAACTTTTTCAATTTACCTGGCATGCTACTTCACTATTTTAAAATAGGTACAAGTGTCATTTTTCTAAAAATTATATAAAAAATCTTGTCTGCCTCATTTTTTCGGTGTGACAGATGAAAGTTATATTTTCAATCCTTGAACATTTCTTTTAAAGCAATTTTTCTCTTATGAAGCAGAAAACTTTCCAAGTATTAACGTAGTTTCAATGGATGCTGGATTTAATTAAGCTTCGTGTTTGCAGCATGTTGGTGGCTCATGGAAAAAAATTCCATCTTGTGCTGCTTTTGTAGCCTTGCCAACATGTAATAGGGAGAATTTCCATGTGGTTTAGTCGGTAGATTGTCAGTGCCCTATACTGATTACCCAGGTTCGAGTCCCGGCATGGAATCTTTTTCACTATGTCTTTGCGCCTTTTAAGCAATTGAAAATTTGAAATTTGAATTTCATTTGAAATATTGTATACGAGGCGAAATTTTCCCTGTAAAAATGTCCGAGTATTAATATAGTTTCAATCGATGCTGGATCTAATTACCTTTAGTGTTTGCCGCATATCGGTGGCTCATGGAAAAATATTCCATCTTGTGCTGCATTTCTAGCTTTACCAACATGTAACAGTGAAAATATCCATGTAGTTTATTCTGTAGAATGTCAGTGCGCTATACTGATAAACCGGGTTCGAGTCCCGGCATGAAATATTTTACACTGTGAATGAATATTTTACACATGAAATATTTTACCTTTGCGCCTTTTAAGCAATTTGAAATTTGAATTTCATTTGAAATAATTATCTTCTATTTGTGGTGTGAAAGTGATATGCATTAATTTAAAGGTCTTGTGATACTTTCCTATTGCAAGACGCAACTAAGTCAAACCTATTATTATAATAACAAAATGTAATTTTTGGAATTGACTCACTTTACTAGCGAGTGAGCGAAATAATCATAGATGAATGATTAAGTTGGACTCGAAATTAAAAACATTCACTTTTTTTTTTTTTTTTTTTTTTTTTTTTTTGAAAGCTTAAGGGTATTATAGCCAAATAAAAATTCTAAGAATTTATGCTCACTTTTATCTTATTTCCGACAGTATGGATTAAAGTTGCTTTGTTTTTGGTTGTTATATTTGAGAAATTCTTTTCGTTATTTTAAACCCTTGTTAATCACATATTTTGTTTTTAATTTATACATTCGAAATTTTATCCGATATACCGGGTGAGTGCAAATGATGGACCCGATTTTAAAAAATCGTATTTTTGAAATTACTGTGTATATTACAATGACTGATACATGAATCTAAATAAAGTATACAAAGTTTTTTCAGTTACAAATGTTCGATGTGTGACCCTTTTGTTGATCGACTTACGTCCAATCTGTAATTTAATTCGTAGCAAATACCAAACGCCCCATCCACCTGTGTGAAAGCTCCTCGTTCAAGTAACTACGCACCTGCAAAGACCAATGAGGTAGGACTTTATCCTGCTGAAACACAAAATCTGCGCTGTCCTGAAGCAGGTGATGGTTATTTACCCCTAATCACAAGGCTACCAAGATCTCCAGAGCTAACATCATGGGATTTCTTTTTATGTGGTTAAGTCCAGGACATTTTTTCTGTACCACCAATGCCAAAAAACTGGCAGAGTTTAAAGAACGCATTTGTGAAGCATTCAGAATCATTGACAGTGAGATACTATAAAATATTTGGAACGAACTGGATTATAGGTTGGATGTATGATGTGTAACAAGAGGGTCACACATTGAACATTTGTAACTGAAAAAAATTAGTATTTTACTATTCTTTAAATTCATGTATCACTTATTGTAATATGTGCAGTAGTTTCGAAAATATATATTTTTTTAAATCCGGTTCATCATTTGTACTCAACCTGTCAGTAAACCACAGTCAGTAAAAAACAACAAATAGTATTGACTCAGAATTGACAATAATGCGACTTTCTACTTTTAATGGATTTGATACCACAATTAAGAAATCATTGTGCAAATCCGGTTTACGCATACATGTAACATACGTATGTAAAATTATTTTTTGGATTTATTTTTCTCCGATGGTTTAATGCTTCCAATATTAGTCATGGTTAATTTCATCGTATTTATTGTAATAATAATTTTACTTAATAGCAATTTATTATTTATGTACATTTTATGAATATTCTGAAATGTTCTACCCATGAGCTACGGCAACGGTAGAAAACAGTTCTTATCCCTTTAATTTGAAAATTGTGTTCAATACAAAACTTAAAATATATTCCCTATTTTGAAACAAAAATACATAAGTACCGCTATTTACTATTTGAAAAAGAATTTTAGATAAGGATGCATATAAGTATTATCAGTAAACATAAAACTGATAAATACCTTTTGATAAACAGATTAAAAAGTTTTGTACCCTTAATCTGTGACATTTTCAAGATTATTAATGACAAATGAAATATGAATATAATAATTATTTTTGAATATTGATCGTGAAAATGCGGCGAATGAGCGCACGAAAAGCGATGATGTTTTTATTAAAATAAATTCATAAACATTTATGAGCAATGTTATCAATTTAAGTATATACATATTTAACTTAACGCAAAAAATTCATTTTCTTATACAATTTTGTAAGATTTTCTAAATCGCAATTTCTTAGATTATACTCCTGATCAACATTTATATTACTATTTCAATATAAAAATCCTATAATCGACTAATTTAATGAATTTTTTATAGTTAAAAGTATTTGTGAGTGTAGCATTAATGAAATTTTAAAGAAAACAAAAGAAAATATTTCATAGTACCTATGATTGTACAACGAACTAAAAAGGGGACTCTTTAAAAATCCCTACTAGCAGTTTCCAAATAAAGCTAGCAGTTTCCAATTTAAGATATATACTCTTTTAAGAGAATTTGTTTAGAAATCCAATTTAATTATTTTTCACATTTGTCAAACAAAACTTATTAATTAATCTATATATTTATAATTTTTCTGTTGAATATTTACTTTATGTTTTTAAGCACATCTTCAAGTTGCGTCAGAAATAAGTTTTTGTTGTTTTGTCGAAAGATATCTATATTCACGTTGAAACAGATTCCGTTTTATAAGATATACGTAATTACATTAATTTGCAATTTAAAACAAGCTTATTAAATTTCAATTTATATATCATGAGGGAAAGTAAATTATGAAAATTAACTTTCATGAAAGTTTAAAATCCTAAGTTGTTTAATACTCTAATTTCGTATGCAAAATATGGCTTATGAAAAAGTAATTAGTATAAGATTAAGATGCAATTACTTACAAAATTTAAATAAAATATTCTTCAAATTAAAAGGCAATTTAAAAAATGCATATATAAATAAGTTTGATAAAAATTTTATAAAATGTTAATTACTTGATTAATCCCAACAAGAAAACTTTGACATACAAAATATGATGACAGTTAAAAAAATAATATTTTTGTAAAATAATTTTCTTATGTAAGATGTTTTACATATAAACGCACATGAAAATATAATGTTATTAAAATTGGAATGATAACAAGTTTAAAAGCGAAATTTATTAAATAGAAAGTTGAAATTTTAGTACAAAATTCACCTTGATTAGTAATTAACAAACATAAGATACAAATAAATGTAAATACATTGCTTACAGGTGTTAAGTACAATGAAATCCTTTAAAAACACATTAAAGTCATTTAAAATCCAAAACGTCTCAACCGAAACTTACTCGGTCATCTTCAGTGAAAAACTGAAGATGATGATGAAGTTTTTTACTGAAGATGATTGAGTAAGTGTCGGTTGAAAACGTTTTGGATTTTAAATGACTTTAATGTGTTTTTAAAGGATTTTATTATACTTGATACCTGTAAGCAATGTATTTACATTTATTTGAAATTTATTAAACATTGTTTCCCTTTTGTTTTATGCTCATTGTATTAATTTAAAGGAATTAACTTTTATAAGCTATTTATATTCTAAGACATTTTATCTAATATATATCCTGTTTTCATTATATTTAATACATTTTCGCATTGAGCAATCATATGATACAAAAAAAACCCCTTAAAAATGATTTACATATTTCGATTATTTGCTTATAGTTTATCATAATTTACAAAGTAACATACCAAATTTCAAAAAATACAAATGATTTTGTGGATATAAATAAGTTGCTGAAAAAAATCGATCAATTGTTATAAAAGCTGGTTAATATTATTTGCTTATACTATTTTAAGTTCCAAATGCTAAGTTTAAAACTAAGCTTAAGTTTAAAACTTAAAATATTTTCTTATCTGAAGAGGAAGTCTATTTGAGAAAGTTTAGATTTTGCATGTTTTATAATCAATATTATTATTGAAATGTATATTCATGAGCATTCTCACAATCTTTTGACTTTTATGCCCTGAAGAATAATTTTTATTTTAGTATATATTCTTGTGTTTTTTTTATTTCATATATTGAAGAACATCCCATTTCATGGTCGCATAACAATATTAACGAGATAAATAAGTTTGTGACGATGTTGGGGGTCTAGATACCAAGAAATCTTCTATACCATCCCGTGTCCCTGATGCTGATTTTTTAGGTTTGGAGCTGCCTGTATAAAATTGTTTCAATTAAAAATAATTCGATGTAATATTTTTTCCAAAACTGGAACTATTGTTTCATATAAATATGTAGCAAAAAATTAACCTGCACACAATTTTAGGGTTGTAATTTTTTTTAAAACTCTATCCCTGGGTTTTAGATATCTGACCGTCCCTCTTCTAAAATTATACAGAAAATCACTTCAGATGCAGCCACAGAATATTTTTTAAATATTTATCATGCAGAAGTATGCTAGAGAAATAATGTTTAAATTTCTTTGACAAGAAATTTACTTCACAATTTAAGTCAGCATTTAAATATCAATTTCAAGTATCGTGGCTTTATTAGTAGTCTTACCGTCCCCAAGACTTATTAATGCACTTTTCGAGGTAAATTAATTTATTTTTTTTAATTTAATCCAATGTTAATAAAATTAGACATGCGGTAATTGTTTCTAATTGACTGTAATTGTTTCTAAAAATCAATTAACATTGTAGGCACCACTTAGTCTTAACATGATTTGCCTAAAATAGTTGACAATTTTCCTTACCATCCTTACCGTCCCTTTTTTTCTAATTTCTTCCCTTTTTTCCTATACCGTCCCCTCTTTTTACCTTACCGTCCCGTCCCTTCTTTAACACTCTTAAGACAATATTATACTAAAATTTTGTACTAAAAATACATTGTATTTTTTCTTTTTTGAATGTCATGTGGGTACTTTGCAAATTTATTATAAGTAAAAATTAGAAGCACATAGAAAGTTATAGTGGTTAAATGGTAAGGAAAATCGCAAGTTTAACTTAAACCTGAGTTAAATAAAAAAAATTTCGCTGCTGACCATTTTTTCTTTATTTTGAATCATTTAGGCATTCGACTATCTGATTAAAATGTTATATAACAAGTTTAATTTCACCAGATTTTTATTCCCGAAAGTCAAAAGATTGTGAGAATGCCTTATATATATCCTAATGATACTGACTAAAAGTATACGGTGGACAATATCCGACGTTTATAATAAAACATTATCTTTAAGCAATACCTCTACAATAAATTGTATAATATTTTTTTTTTTCTAAAACAAATTAGTTTTCTTTAAATGGGAATTTTTATTTGCTGTTAATTTGATAGTAACGAGCCGTAAACTCTGAAAAACTTTGGCAATTTCCTTTTAAAAAGCTCAAAAGAAAATGTGAATGGGACTTTTTCCTTTTTGAAATTAGATATACTTTCTTCGCGTTTTATTTCCTTCATTAACGAAAGTGTTCTACCTCAATGATGCCATTCTTTTTCTTTTCTTTATTTAACTTTAACTATTCTGAAATATACCGCGCTTAAATAAGCAAACGAAAAACATTTGCATAGTAGCAGCTTCTAAGAAAAATAAATTATAGCATTAAATATGCATATTTTACAGATATTACAGTATTAGAAGTTCTGACTATATATATATATATATATATATATATGTACTTATATATGTATGTATATATGTATATATCCTAAAAATGGTGTATATAGGAATTGCAAAAATATACAGTAGCTGTTGTAAAGTTCCCAAGCTGCCATATAATGTGTATGATGAAACTTAACATTCTTTCAGAGAACTAAAAAAAAAAAAAATTAGACGTAGCTATTTATAAAAAAATATTGAACAATTAATGTGCGTTGTATGGTTCGAGAATGTAACAATACTTAATGGATTTCATTAAAAGAAATTAGTCGAAAAGTTTCGGGGAGATTATTAAATCAGCAGACTCGCATTATGAATTAACTAGTACTTTTTCTCAACAACCTCGTGTATTGTGACGACACTTCAAACTGATTTTGAGACCACAAAAGGAAGTTTAAAAAACGATGTAATAAAACAATTTCTCATAACATCTACGATAACTGAATTTAAACTTTGAGATTTCCAGAACTCACTGCAACAAATTATGTAACATTACTCCATAAAATTGGTGGCAGCTGTGTTGCCTCCATTTTTTTGAGTAATTGAACCGATATAACCGGTGATAATTATAATAATGTGTAATATTACACCAGTTATATCATCTAAATCACACTATTTTAAAAGTTAAATTACTCCATAAAATTGGAGGCAGCATTTTGCTACAAATTTATTCGGCTACATAATTGTTTTACGGTGCTCCTTTGATGTCATAAGCTATTTGCTGGACTTCTAACTATATTTTACTTAAATGAAATTATTTAGTTATTTTATATACAACAACTGCGACGAAAAGTTACTGCGTCGGCAAAAATAGCTTTACTTTAAGAAAATAATAATAGTTACAAACTAAATTTTTACTACGGGTAGTATGTTTTTTTTGCTACCAGTCGTGCACGATCTAGTTGGAAGTTTGAAATACGTATCGATAAGTCTAGTTCGTCATCATGGGTGTTCCAATAATAACGATTCATTTTCATGATCAGCATCTTTAATGAAGGAAACAATATAGATGCATGGGACAAGGAACATATATACATAGGAATTTAATAAAATTCAGCAAGTCCACCCTCAAGTCAACACAAAGAAACCAAAGTTTCGCGATGGAACGGAACACATCCATTAGTTGATTAGGTGTGATTCTGTTGACTGCTTCACAATCCTTGCACACAGCTGATGGAGAGTTTTGACTTTAACCTTGTACACAAAGGATTTGATGTAACACCAATCGAAGAAGTCAAGGAGCGTTAGATTACGACGCCTCGATGCCCACATAGTCTGTGATCATCTACCGATCCACCGTACTAGGAACGTGCGGTTTAGATATTTGCGAATATCAAAAGGAAAGTGGGAAGGAGTCCTGTCCTGTTAAAACACACACACACTTGTATTCAGAATTCCACCAGACTCCCATTATGGTTGGAAAAAAATACTCAAGTATATCAAGGTAAGTTGTACCATTTTCCGTTTCTTTCGCCAGCATAAATGGACCACAAATCTTATTCTGGGTTATCACAAACCAACCATTAACCTTCGGGGTGTTTCTTTACAATTCTTGCACTTCATGAGGATTGTTGTCGGCCCATATCCGGCAGTTGTGACGGTACACTAATCCACATGTGTGAAATGTCGCCTCGTCTGTGCTCATGATGTGATCTAACAAGTCCTCATTTTTTACGTTCTCTAAAGGGTCACTACATAATAATTTTGCTCCTGCACATGACGCAATACCTGCACGTGATACGCCTTTTTCTTCAGAGTAAAATGAAGAATACGTCAAACAGTTCTTGATTTGAAATATTCTTAACTCACGGCTCAGCCGAAGAACAGAATGTATTTTTATGTGTATCCACGCTCACATCTACGCATGCCTTATTTCTGGAATAGGATTTTCAAGCAACTATTGAACGATAATTCAGAAAGTTGATCTTTTTTTTGCGTTGATCTACATTTAACTTCTGAATTTGAAACATTTAATAGACTAAATAAAATAAATAAAATAAGACAGACTTGAATACATGATTACATTTACTGAATGTCTTTTTAATGTGTTTTTAGTAAAACTGTATTCAAGTTTGTCTTATTTTATTAATTTTTTTAGTTTATTAAAAGTTATTCTTGCTGTAAAAAAAACTCGTTTGATATCACTAGTTTGTTTTTACGATAAATTCATCAATTTTCTCACTTGGAAAAGGGGGAAGGAACTTAAGTCTTGTTTTTTCAAGTGCATCAGTCGCGCAAAAAACATAGTAATATAAAAAAGAACAGAATATACCCAGAGATTTATAAAAATTCGAACAGAATCTCAAATTACACAAAAATATTGTTTGAAAGTCGAATATTAGATAACCCCTTATAATTATTATTGCTTCTAATGAGATTCAAATTTTAAGAATAGCCACCGATATACGTTGCTATGTTAAAGTGAGTTCATTCAATAAATTAGAATTGTGTATGAAAAAAGCCAGAGGAGAATAGTTCAAGCGCCCGTTCAAATGAATTACCAAGTACCTGAAAAAAATATGTAATATATCTAAAATTTGGATATTTATGGATCTCAAAATCTCTTAAATTGATTGTATAAGTGGTAGTAAATCATGAATTATAATACTGATATAGGTAACATATATCTTATATAATAATACGAGCAAAAATTGCGTGTGCATCTCTGTGTGTGTGCCTGTATGTAAATTTTAGCTTAAAAACGGCTCAAACGATTTTCAATAAATTTTGCACTTTACCATTTTCGGACAGGAGAAGATCATTGGGCTAGGTCATGTGTTCGAGGAAATTTGATTAATGGGTCATTTTGGGTCACAATGGGTCAGGGTCTAGCTAACTATATGTAAAAAACGGCTCAATCGATTTTAATTAAATTTTACATCCAACTGCTTTTGGGCACGAGAAAACTATTGGGTTAAGTCCCATTTTCGGGAAATTTCGGTTAGTGGGTCATTTTTGGGGTCACTTCGGGTCAAGCTAATTTTATCTATAAAATGACTCTAACGATTTTCACTAAATTTTGTAATTTCATTGTAGTCTGTTTTGAATTACGAGAAGACCAATGGAAACACTCACATGTTATAGAAAATTCTATTAGTTGGTCATTTTTGGGTCACTGTGGGTCAAGGTAAGTTTATCTAGAAAACGGCTCTAACGATTTTGGCGAAATTTTGCTTTCTATCGTTAGTGGGCACGATAATACCATCGGGCAAGGTCAATGTTCCAGAAAAATTCGATTAGTTGGTCATTTTAGGTCACAATGGGTCAGGTGTAAAGCTAATTGGATTAAAAAAAAAACCTCAGAACTTTTACAAAAGAAAATTTTGTAATATGTCGTTTCTGAGCATGAGATGATCATTGGGCTAAGTCACATGTGCGAGAAAAATCGATTAGTCGGTCTTTTTGGGTCATTGTGGGATCAGCTAATAGTATCTAAAAACGATTCAAACGATTTTGACAAAATTTTGTATTATTCTGTTTCAAGGCATGAGATGACGTGTGGGCTAAGTCACATGTTCGAGAAAATTCGATTACTGGGTCATTTTGGGGTGACCTCGGGTGAAGCTAATATTATCTAAAAAACGACTCTATTGTTTTTGACTAAATTTTATAATCTACTGTTTTGGGTTACGAGAAGACCAATGGGCTAAGTCCCATGTTAGAGAAAATTCGATTAGTGGGTCATTTTTGGGTCAATGTGGGTCAAGATAAGTTTATCTAGAAAACAACTCTAACGATTTTGACGAAATTCTGCTTTCTATCGTTTTCGGGCACGAGATTACCATTGGGCTAGGTCGCATGTTCAAGAAAATTCGATTAACGGGTTATTTTGGGTCGCAATGGGTCAGGTGTCAAACTAATTGAACCTAAAAACCTTTTTACAAAATCTTGTTATATACAACTTCTGGGCATGAGATGATCATTGGGCTAAGGCCCATGTTCGAGAAAAATCGATTAGTGGGTCATTTTTGGTCAATATTGGTCAAGCTAATTGTATCTAAAAAAAAGAATCAAACGATTTTGACAAAATATTGTATTGTACCATTTCAGGGCATGAGAAGACGTGTGGGATGTCACGTACTCGAGAAAGTTCGATTAGTGGGTCATTTTTGAGTCACTGTGGGTCAAGATAATTGTATTTAAAAAACGACTCAAACGATATTGACAGAACTTTGTATTATGTCGTTTCTGGGCATGAAAAGACCATTGGGCTAAGTTGCATGTTCGAAAAAATTCGATTAGTGGGTCATTTTTGGGTCACTGTGAGTCAACTAATTGTATAAAAAAAGCGGCTCAAAAGATTTTCATAAAATTTTGTATTATATCGTTTCTCAGCCTGAGAAAACCATTGGACTAAGTCACAAGTTCAAGAAAATTCGATTAGCGGGGGACATTTTTGGGTCACTATGGCTCAATTTAATTTTATCTAAAAACGGCTCAAACGATTTTGACAAAAAATTTTATTACATCGTTACCCAGCATGAGAAGATCTTTGGGATAGGTCACATGTTCGAGAAATTTTGATTAGTGGCTCCCTTTTGGATTACCGCGGGTCAAGCTAATTTTATCTATAAAACGAATTTAACGATTTTGACATAATTTTGTATTCTATCGTTTTCGAATTCGAAAAGAGCATTGGTTAGGCAACATGTTCGAAAATATTCGGTTAGTGGGTCATTTTGGGCCACTATGTCTCAGGATCATGCCAATTATATCTAAACAGCAAGAATGATATATTGAGAATAATATATCGAATTACAGGAATTATCGAATACAAGGCTAATTTTGACCGAGCTTAGCTCGCTCATCCCTGCTAGTGATATATTACTATATATGTATCTCGTTCAAAAACTATTAATTTGTTTTCTATGAATATACTAAATTAATTAACTTTTGTAAACACTTTTCAACAACAAAACATCTATATTTTGAAATTTATGAATAATGTAGGGAACAAAAATCTTTAAAGCGTAATTTCACAAGGCAATCTCTAAATATAAAATATAAACAAATATCCTTTTTTAAATAAAAGCAAATATTCTAAAAGAAAACAAACATTTTTTGAAAAATAGCAATTATAGATTCTAGTATTATAGAAATATGCAATGTCCACGCAATATAATGTAAACATAGTATTTACAGGTACGCCGCAGTCGCTATGTATTGCACCTTTAAACAAGTTGGAAATTGGACATCAAACGTGGCAAATGAGCTGCTTTTATACTATAGCTAATTTTATAAATAATGTTTTCACCGCATATTGAACCGAATGTATATTTTAGTGAACTTCATAAGTGCATATCTATTTTATTCTCTTCGAAAGCTGTAACATCATTAAAATTCACTTGAAATAATTTTTCCCCAGTGGCCGTAATGTAATAAAAAATTTTGACTGTCCCTGTAATTAAACTATACATCCGAATTTCATAAAATTCGAAAAGGCACGACAAAATTTTGCAACAATTATATATTAAAAATTTCAGACGATTCGATGGGTAGTGTTTGCTCTGTCATAAGCGGACGGACGGACAGACAGACAGACCGAACGACGACTACAGATGCTACGTATTTATATAATTATGAACGCACCTAAAAAGGAAAATTTTATTCGAAAATTCTAGTGTAATATTTGCATTTGGGTATAAATAATTTATATCGTTCTATAACATGTTTAAATAAAATTTAATAAGATGATTATAACTTGTACATTGCTTTATCTATTTTGTTTAAACGTTGGAGAAAATATATTATTTAGGCTAACATTCAGGCAATAGATTGTATAAACAATTAAAGGAAATGCAACAGACGTGAAATAGTTAGTTATTAGCTATTAGTTATGCATGAAACACTAAACATACGTCCCTTTATTATGAAATTAATTTAAATAGTTGGCCTATTTATAAAATGCAAGGCTTTTATAATTATTTGATAAGAAAAATGAGAACATTTCAGTGAAAAATATTCGTAAAAAATGAAATGTTCAGAAATGATTTTGATATTATAACTTATTTATGTAATAGTTTTTATAGTTCTATTATTAATTCTTCTACTCAATACCTTTAAAGAGCGAAATCTGTTTGTTGTTCGAAAGACGAATTAGAAAAAAAAAAATTTCGGTTCTCAAATTAGATTTTCCTACAGAAAAAGGGACCTTTACCCTAAATGGATATTTTCCCGAAACAACGAAAAATGATTGATAATGACATACAAGATTGCGATGTTTGAAAAATAAAATTGTGGTGTTAATAGATTAAACGATAATACAGAAAAAATTAATTAATTAGGTAGAGTTTATCTTCTTAAACATGTAAATCGTAGGGAAGGACAAATGGCATGGCTATTCTCTAGGATAGTTTCCTTCCCACTATTCTTTACTCAGCCATTATCAAGAGATAAACTATTCTTTAATCAAGAAAAAATAATCATTAAGTAATATGAGTAAGCCTAAGTAATATGAAAAATTTACTCCAACAGCCTAAACGATACTGGTTGAAAAGTTAAATAACATAAAACTATGTAATTACAGCTCCAAGTCAAAAATTAGAATAATTCATTTCATTCGTATTTGGAATTTGATTTGGCGTTATTTTAGTGTAGTACAATTAAAAATAAACGGTCAAGAGCGAGTATTACACGTGCTTAGCGGTTCAGTACAATAATTATATGAATTATTAACTTTATTATTAAAACAAATCGTTGCTAAAAAAATAATAAGACTTTGAAAAAAATATATATAATGTAGGGTTGTGTATGGCTGTATATACTAGAAAAGTGTGAATGAAGAGTATACCATAAGAGTTCAAAGAGATATGAAACCTAAATAATATAAAATATTGCTATTCTACATAACTCGTTTTTTAATCTTTTAGTATTCTGTTTATGATGAACTGAATTCGGAACTGATAATAAAAGTAGCGCATATTTAAACTTTATTTGGCGTTTCATAAATCTTAATTCAGCGTAGTAATAATCGCTTCTTTTTAGAGAGTGGCTAAAACACTTGTTCAACACACTTGTTCAAACACTTATTCAAAGTTTAAATTTGGCATTGCGCTTAGCGTGCTTCGAATGGAGGTCGCCAACATGCACAGCCGCCTTGATATGTGCCGCGTTATTCCAGATAGGCTTTTAGTTAACTTTTAAAGACACGGGAAGCGTATTCAGCGAGGCACTCAATGCAAACTAGTCGCGAATCCAATACTATTTATGTGATTAATTCTAATTAAATTAGACTGTTTTTAACAAGTTGACGTTTATTTCTTTTATGCAGCTAATGGCCATTGAATTACACAAATATATCATTAAAAGTTTTTATCTAGGCTTTAAAAACCGATGGTACATAGAGTATGCCGCCCCTGGCATTATGTAAGTCCAAACCATCCGTGTCTTTTAAGGTTAATATCACGACTAATTAGCAACGATTTTTTTCGAAAATCATTATCAGCAGTGCCTTTACACTTCTGCTAAAATATGTATCTCCAATGCTCCTCAGCACCTTTGCTGTATGACCAAAAATTGAAATATGTGTGTTACGGAATAAAGCAATTTCCTGAAAAATTATGTAGCCTAGGGTAATCGCTATAACTTTCCTGAAAGGTTTTTTTTTCATAATTTTAGTTTCAGTAGATTAGGAAATAGAAGAGTGGGAACATATTTTTGCACTATATTTTCGACAATTTCTCTGAAAATATAATACGTAACATTAAAATAAATGTATTTTTGTATTCAGTGTTACGAATGATTCACACGATATACAAAGAATTTTTTTTTCATGTAATATAATTAGCCGCTCTACATTGTTCCTAAATATATTTATGAATGTTTAATAATCTGTGAATATTGGTCTTTATTACCTCACCCAATCTGAACTTTCCCCGTTCCATATTTTACAAGTAAAACGGCTGTGACAGACGGACATTCAGACACATGAGTGATCTTATAATGTTTCCGTTTATGCTTTTTAAGTACAGAATCCTAGAAAGAACAACGGTTGATGTTTTATTAAATTTGCATGCTATTAAAGAAAAATAAAACTATAAAAGATTACATTTTAAGTGAATATTGCATTTTTAAAAAAATTATTTTCAATATTTAAAATAATAGAATGTTAAAATAGGTGTATCGCAAAATTAGAATTCTTGTGAATTTTCCTGATTGATTCAGAAGGTTGCATAAATTAAGAATAAAATTAGCTTCTGTGGTACTTCTTCTTAAGTTATATAAACACTCTTCATCATCGTTTTCATTTTGTATGTAATATGGTTCGTTCGACCGACATAACGGAGTTTACAAGGCATCGTATTATTGCTTTACATAAAGAAGATCATAATCAGCAATATATAGCTAGTTACTTAAAATGGTCTCAACCAAATTTTAGTAGAGCAATAAAACAGTATTTCAACGACGGACAGTTTGAAAACAAGCATCTCAATAGCGGCCGAAAGCCAAAAACTACACCTAGAAATGATAGAAAAGTAAAGAGTATTTCTAAAATAAGTTTTAAAAATGTAAAATATTTTCATAGAAAGTGTAAAGAACACGGTGTTAATGTGAGTAAATCTACAATCTCGTGCACCAAATATTAAGACCCTCATCACTATTAAAAAGATAATGGAGAGAATTAAGTGATGTAAAAAAAGGCTTTTACGGGGTCGGGATGATTAGAAAAAGATATTGTTTAGTGACGAGAGCGGAAAATATTATGATCAAGGTGTTCGCGTATGGCGAATGAACCAAAAAGCATATGACAATAACTGCATGAAATGATCAGTGAAATTTTCTGGCAGTGTAATGTTATAGGCTAGCATGATTGCAGATGGTCCTGGGAGGCTATATGTATCGTTAACGAATAGATTTATTCTGAGATATATCAAAAAATCCTTGAACATTTCATGATACTATAGTCGAATATTTGTTTGGTGACAATTTTATTTTCGACATGATTTAGCACCTTCACACAGGTAAGTGTACACTAACAATTGGCTTAGCCAACACCAAATTTCCTCGCCGGCTAATTCGCCTGATTTAATCCAATAAAGAATTTGTGGGTAATAATGCAGAAAATACTGCAAGATATTGCGCCAAAAAACAAAGTTGAGTTTCTTTCCAGCATAAAATCGACATGGTCATGTCGGGGCAGAAATCATTGTGAACCACTTGTAGCTAACTTGGCAAAGCGACTTCGTGCTGTTATAAAATTTAAAGGTAATGCTACAAAATAATAAAATTTAACTATTTTTCCATGTTTTTAAACATGTATTATTTACAATGCATTATTCTAATATTTCGAACCATGCAAATGGTTATTCTAATATTTTTATTTTTTCAAAGTGTGAATAAGGATTTTAATTTTTATATTGTTTCTATAATTTCAATATTCAAAGATTCTACAAACTATGTAGATTCTCTTTATTTACATGTTTCAACTCATTTTCTGAGTCGTCGTCAGAATGTATAATAGCAAACTATAAATGCGTAATGAAAAATGGAAAAAATCATCGAAAATAAACAAGTAATCATGTAACGCGCCCTATATTTTCGCGATTGCGCCCTATATTTTCGCGATTTATGATTTCTCTCTATGTCGCGATGCTGTAATTTATCTAAGATTGTAACCAGAAAACCAGTAAACAATTTATTTTTTAAATTACAGCATCACGACATAGAGGGAACACGAGCAATCGCGAAAATATAGGGCGCGTTACATGATTACTTGTTTATTTTCGATGATTGTTTTCCATTTTTCATTATGTATTTGTAATTTTCTATTATACATTCTGACGGCAACTCAGAAAATGAGTTGAAACATGTAAATAAAGAGTTTTTAATTTAGTTTTAATGTGTTTTTATGACGTCTTTTAAGCAAATAAATATTTTAATATTATGATATGATTAGAAATGGACGTAATTTTGACTTACTACTCGCACTTATTTACATTTGTATTTAGATTCTTACAAGAATATGTTTTTATCTGTATTACTTTTGTATAAGCGATACATGAGAAACATTTTTACACAATTCCTTTTTTTTTTCATTATTCTTATTTTTTACTTTGAGTTGCATATTTGACATAACCTAATATTTTTGCCAGCATGGCTATTATAAATAAATGCTTTTAAATTTTTATAACACCACCAGGCTGAATATTCCATATTTTCTATGTTATTATTATATTTACATACATTTTTATTCTTACAAGTTTTCAAAATGCATATATATTAAATACTTACACGATATACTTAAGTCGTTTTGTGTGTTAAGATTTTTTATTTTAAATATTTACGTTATACATTATCTTTTCTATTTCTGTACGTATATGTTCACCTACAACAACTTTCAATCTGTATAACAGATATTACAAACATTTTTTTTGTGAAATAAAAATAATTTTATTGATGAGGAATCTTTCTTGATTCCCATTCATTTGAATCTTAAAAATCTGTCTGATGGATCTGATAGTTGAGAGTTTTTGAATTGCACTTGACATGAACGGTATGCTAAAATAAATCAATATAACGTAAACTTATCTGGAATAAAACAATAGCATTTTTAATTATTGAATAATTTTATTTTTATAATACGGTGTTTTAATAGCAACTGAAAACAAAATGCTTCGTGTTGTATTCAGAAAACAATACACTGTAAAAAAAATTTGTAAAGTTACTAAACTTTTTCTAGGAAACTGGGATTCCAAGAAATTTTCATGTAACAGCAACAAGAAAAATTCCTGTAACAGCGTCTGTTACAGGAATTTTTCTTGTTGCCGTTACATGAAAATTTCTTGGAATCCCAGTTTCCTAGAAAAACTTTAGTAACTTTACAGATTTTTTTTTTTTTTACAGTGTACAAGAATTTTGTATGAAAATATTTTATTATTTTTAATCTTTAATAAATATTATCCTGTTTACTTTTAACTTTTTGTAATTTAACGTGCATTTGTGTGCTTTAGAAAATCTATAATCTATATTATTTTCATCTTTTAATTTTTAAAACTTTATTTTTATATAACACAAGTGACACAATTATTTTATAATATTGTATAACAATATCTTCAGAGAAATACAGAAAATGAACTTAAAAAACGCAACCTTTAACTTAAAAAGGCGACAAAGTTAATAACAATATAGATGTTACAAGTTAAAAATAAGCAAACTTAAAATTAAACTATGTGGAAATTACGTAAGGGTCTCGGGACTCTTACAATTGGAAAAAATGAAAAAAAAGACCATTTTCAACATTTAATATCTTAAAATGTATTTGATTTTAAGACACAATTTTAATTGGAATAAAACATACAAGTATGATCTTTCATTTCATGTATTTAAAAAATTATAAGATGCAGAATTATCATTTACAGGGGGCTCCAAACTGTTAGATATTTTTCGAGCAAAAAATCGGCACAACAGCTTACGCGCACGATTACAAAGTAAGTGTTGCAATTAGAATGCAAATTTTGGTACCTACGTATACTTCAGATTCCAATAATTACCCTGAACCTAAATAAATTTGTATTTAAAGCTTTTTATATTTTTAATACAGAGTTGTACTTAGCTAATGCAAAATTAAGAAAATTTCAACAGTATAATCACCTAAAAAAATATTGTTTTGAACAATAAAAGGAAATTTTAGGTTCAGTTTATACAGACTAACATGAAACATATGTTTTGAAAATTTCAGGAAAAAATATTCATAAGTATTTGAGATATCGTGCGCGTTATGCCCAAAAACGTCATTTGGAGAAAAATGGCTTCAAAGTTTCTGAAACCACGCTTCAGCTATTGAACGTGTATAAATGTAAAAGCCATAACTTCGGTTCTAATAGGAATTTCAAGGAAACAATTATATCAAAATGTTCAGAAAAGATAGAAGTTTAACATCTAAAAAAATTAAAATTTCGAAAATTTTAAAGCTTTAAGAGTCTTGAGACCCCTTAAAAGATGACAAAATGTGAAAAGGTGTAAAAATACTATAGTACTTCTTAGTACTTTTAACTATATACGTAGCATTCGTCAGAGAATACAAAAATACTATTATTAGCATCTTATTTTCAAATTTCACGTAGTTGGTGTCGAAAGGAATGAAAGTGAAAGACAATTTTTAGATCCGGAAAACATTGGGAAAATAAAAATATGTATTCCCCATGTTTTTCGGAATACATATTTGTCATTTTTTCAGTAATTCGTAGATAGTATAATTTTAACTTTAATTTTTAACCCCCCGAGCGTCTTGCAAAAGGCTAAAATTGTGATGTTGTTGTGTTTGCATTTTGTTTTAAATGCTAAGAAAATATGGTTCTTTCAACATTATAAAAAAACTCAATTACAAATATGAATGTAATCCTTGAGAGTATTAATCATTCTTCAATGTATTTAAAATTCATTAAATCTATAGAATTATATTACCTTAAATATTGCTTGTATTGCTGTGAAACCTGGAGCTTAGTGAACGGAATATTACGCCTCAAACACATATAGGGGTTAAAGATGAATTTAGCATGCTTTCTATTTATTTGCTAAGAATATGCATTTTATTTGAATTTCCCAGTAAAACGGTGAGCTTTTTAAAGTTCATATTGTGTATTTTGTGATTGAATCAAGGTGGAATATTGCATTTCGTCTTATGATTTTATCTATCGCCAGATATTCTATTGTTAAGGCATATATATGACCAGAAATTAGCCATCAGTTCCTAATTCTAATCTTTATTTCACTGTCAGAAAAACTCGTCAATATACTCCAAATAATTCCTCTTTTTAAAGAAATAATTTCGGAACTCCATGAAAATATGTTTTATCAGTTAATTCGTCCCGAAAGATTGAAAATTAGGGAGAATTCCGTTCATTTTTAGCATGAATGCGTATTCGTTCTACTAAAATCTGAATTTATTTTAAAAATGAAAAACCAAAAATTCTATAAAATAAGATTTCTAATTTAATTAAAACAGAAAAAAATATTTTCTAATTTAAAAATAAATAACAATTACTTTTCTCATTCTTTCAAAAGAACTCACATTTTATTTTTTAAAGTTGAAAAGTTGAAAAAAAGTTAAATAAAGTTGAATTTATAAAGTTGTTTATAAATAAATATTCGCTTATATAATTAATAATAATTTTTCAATTATTTTTCAACAGTGAAATTACGCTCAAAATTATTGAATATTTAATACAAGGTGTACGTTAGCAATGTAATAAATCACGTATTAAATATTCAGTAAATACTTGCATTCAAAATGTATTTTAAATGAACACATTTAAAAGATATTTTAATTCAAATATTACAGCGGAAAAATCGATTTTACTCATAAAATTTCTTATCGAATAATTTTCATATTTTACATCTAGCAATCTACTTAAGAATATATATAATTCATATTTTTATCATGTATTAATACTAATGTATTAAAACCCCACCCACAATCTCAAAAAAGACAAAATGAACTTCAAAATTAAAACCTTTTAAAAGACATTTATCAATCCATAACCATCGGAAGCAAACTTATTTACTTCAAAGTATTTCGATACTGTAAAACTGTAGCTCAGAAATTAACGTACTCGTCGCGTGACGCTAAGATATCTAGTTCGACTCCAAGGTCTGCAACTTTTATTTTTACCAAACTTTTTTCAAATGGAGTATATTTTACCTCATGCAATGGTGAAAAAAAACGGATATTCATCAATTAGCGGAAAATTCCTTGTAGAACTGCTGTCAGGAAAATTTCCGTAAATTAAGCAAAGTATTTCTGAGAGTGTGTATGATATCTCACTTTGATACATGACTTGAAAAAAATAGTTCTAAACATGTCACATGCGCTAATTTCAGATGGAAAAAAAATCATTGCAAATTCATAAATAATTTTTTACCTGAATTCAAAATTCTTTTGCCAAAAATAAGAGATCCCAAATACTTACCGCAATTGTTTAAGAGTTCAATAATATTTATCAAGTTTAACCTCTTATATATCTAAAATTATTTATACAATTTTAGTGTTGTTAAGTTTCAGAGGATTCTGAAAATAAATTAAGTTTTCTACAGATAAAAGTATGAAATTTCAAAAATATTTAAGTATTAACCATGCATATATATTCATAAAAATGTGTTATCACATTTTCTGCAGCTATAAAAATTCAGCCAGCCTATTCTATGCATGGGCCATATCCATAAATATATGGGACTTTTCCTTCTCATAAAAGCTTAAACATTTTGCGAATTATGAATAATTTCCGTTCATGAAAAAAACATAAACTTGCTCAGTGTTTTTTATGCTTTCCAGAAAAAGTTTAACAGTTTACGACACACGGGTAGTAATAAAAATAACTTTACCTTCTAACAAGTAAAATGCTGAAACTCAGTATGCTATTTCATAAAATAATGAAATTGAAACTTTTATTTTATTTTTTTTTCTGAAACATTGAGTTGCTATAGATTAGATAGTTTTATAATTTCATAAAAGTGAGTATGCAAATAAACGACGTAAATAGAAAGTTTAATACTCACCTGATACTAAATAAAAAATCAGATAATCTAACTCAATTATCTTATTATTTTTCATTTGTTTATACAGTCTTGTATATTTGTAATTTAAACACGTATTTTTATTTTGAAACACAAAGCTTTACTAGGCAAAATGATTTTAATTTTTGATAATTAAGCACGTGGCTTTAAAATTGCATATAGAAAACATATTGTAAATCTTGGTAATCATATTATTTTTTTATGGTAAGTTTAATTATCCAAACGTATATAGGATGCTCCAGAATTTCGTGTACAAACTTGGAGGGGAGGTAGAGCATTGTTAGGAAACATTATTACATATGAAAGAATGGGCGGAAATCGATTGGTGTCCTTATACTCGAGCTCTCAAGGTCGGCATGTATGGTTTCCTGATTGTATATGCTGACTGCGTGTTATCAACATTAATCAAACGGACAACAACACACACGGAACTCGGCCACTAGTCAAAGAACAATGCTTCATTGTCAACGTGTGGACAGTTTAAAGGGGCGATACGTCTAAAATCCTCGACTAAATATTCGGAAATATCTCGTTATTATTCTGTAGGTTCTTCTAGAAATGCTTAACGATGTCCCCGCATATGTGTAACGCGGAATGCGGTTTTAACATGATGACCAACCATCGCATTACGCGAGAGGCGTAAGTGACCATTTGGACCGGACATTTGGAAACAATTGGATTTGGTATTATGGTCCCGTTGCATGCCCCCAAGAATACGTGATTTATCTCCTATTTATTATTTTTCCTGGGGTGCCATGAAGAGCATTGTGTACGACTCGCCCGGAAATCCCAGAATTAATCTCGAGGCCCCATAGCTCCGAATTTCACCAAAGCAACTATTAGAAACTTCGAAAATGTTCATCAATACATGCAGAATATGTGTCATACTTGCATCCATGCCAATTGGCGCAATTTTAAACACCTCCTATGATGCTTGTAAATCATATATTGTACTATTTTATGTGTAATAAGCGTTTTACACTGTTTTCTGCATTATGGACTTACTGTGTCCTTGCGTCTCTTATGTCATAAGGGTGACTTTTCCGCACATGCTTTCCTATGCAACTATGTTTCCTAACGACCTTCTCTACCTCTCCTCCAATTTTGTACTCGAAGTTCTGGGACACCCTGTATACAATAACGGAAATAGTGTCAATAGAAAATCAAAGAAGAAAATGTTTAACGATAAAGATATTCCAAGAAACACTTTTAATTAGGTAACTTCAAATATATAAGAACTGTTAAGAATCATATGCAATATTCATACAATAAAATTGAATAAATAACATATTGTTACTTAAATTTGGAACGAATTTTGTTCAATAAATTGACAAAATAATAGTAATAGAATCATTTCATATTTCAGCAATAAACATCTCATTTTTTCATTTTATATAATTTTACAAACATGTTCCATAATCGTCCAAATGTTATTCCAATCAGTTAATATTGTCGCAGTCTTTAAAGCTTAGAATGTGTTGAAGAAAATTCGAAAAGAATTAAACACAAAAATACTCCCTTTCGAAACATTTATGCAATTTTAAAATCTATATATATATTTCCTGTAGCCTTCTGGTTGTCATTCCAATATATGTATAAGTTCTATTGTTATTTTTATATCTGAATGGGATCATATAAATTCCTGCTTTGTCATATGAATTAACTGGATCAACTTTTCTGTGAACTAGATTTTGTAGTTTAGCTGGAGGTTTAGCTATTATTGCTTATAGCAATAATACATACTTATACATACATACTTACGAACTTATACATACATTGGAATGACAACCAGAAGGCTACAGGAAAGGCTGAAAGAACATATGGCTGATATAGGAAAGGGGAAACCATCTACAGCTTTAGCTCGGTTAAATTTAGAAGCTGATATTGACATCCTTTTTAGTAAAGCAAAGATCATCACACATACAAATCAATTTAACACATGTATTTTGAGAGAGTCTATTGAAATTTTAACCAGAGGCAGAAACACTTGTAATGATACATTGTCCTGTCATATACCGAGCATTTGGTTTGGTCTACTTGGTGTCAATGGAATCTTTGGATTGGAATGATCAATGTAGCTGCTTGAACTCATCCGTCCCCCTCCCTCCCCCCCTTTTTACAGTTTTTGGAATCGCCCAGCGTTATTTATACCAGTATGCATTCTGAAGGTCTTATTCTCATTTTTCACCCCATTGATGATGACCAGGGCTTGGTCGAAAGCGCTCGGGAAGTTTTTTACCATCTGATTATTGGTTTTAATGTTTTAAAACCTGTTAATTGTATTTTTAGCACCTATTTTAGAAATAAAAACTGAGAATCATTTTAATGTATTCATGTTTTAACTTAAAGATACAGGTTGTTATCAAAATAATGGAAACACTTGTGAATGAAAGGGACATTTAAGAATTCCCTTCGTAAGCATTAAAATATAATGTTAGCTACCAGATTTTTTTTAATATAAAAAGTACATGTATTAGGTAGTATGAGAGAGCTCTAGAAGAGTTGTCTACGTTTTGATTTTTTTTTTTTGTCAGAAGCGTAAAATGTCAGACCTCACAGATTTTCAAAGAGGCCAAATTGTAGGACCCAGACTAGCTGGAGCAACGGTGACCGAAACATCCCAGCTTATAGGCGTTTCTAGAGGTACGGTGTCTAAAGTCATGACAGCATACACACAGCGCGGAAAGACAAGCTCAGCAAAGCAAAATAGTGGACAGAAGGAGAAGCTGAGTGAAAGAGACCGACGGGTATTGAAGCGGATTGTAATGTCTAAAAAGAAAACAACTGCAGCCAAAGTGACCACAGAGCTCAATCAGCATCTGGATTCTCCAGTGTCAACAATTACAGTTCGGAGATACCTTCATAAAGAGAACATTTACGGCAGAACAGCAATTCCCTAGCCACTTGTCATAGATGCTAATGCCAAACGTCGTGTAGAGTGGTGCCACAACCACAAAACCTGGTCGATTGATAAGTGGAAGACTGTTATATGGTCTGACGAATCATCTTTCACATTGTTCCCCACAACAGGACGGGTACATGTCTGGAGAACACCTGCACAAGCGTATGATCCTGATTGCCTCCGTCCAACTGTCAAGCATGGAGGTGGATCGGTCATGGTATGGGCAGCCGTGTCATGGTTTTCTGCTGGTCCAATCGTAACCCTGAAAGGAAGGATCACTGGGGAGAAGTATAGAGAAGTTTTAGCTGACCAGGTCCATCCCATGATGCAAATTTTGTTTCCTGCAGGAGATGGAATTTTCCAGGATGATAATGCCCCTATTCATGCAGCCAGAGTTGTCCAATCATGGTTTGATGAAAATGTGGATGAGGTGGAACATCTACCTTGGCCCGCACAGTCCCCAGACCTCAACATAATTGAACCGTTGTGGTCTATTTTAGAGCTTTCATTCCGGAATCA
Organism: Maratus speciosus; assembly: GCA_963932465.1. Classification (NCBI taxonomy): domain Eukaryota; kingdom Metazoa; phylum Arthropoda; class Arachnida; order Araneae; family Salticidae; genus Maratus; species Maratus speciosus. The sequence continues at coordinate 533,367,871 of OZ010791.1, read as the reverse complement.
ATATCCTCCATCAGCATCTCTCACGGAACTTTCACAATATCTCCATGAAGAATGGTACACTATTCCTCTAAACACTATTCAGAATTTGTATGATTCGATTCCCAGGGGAATCCAAGCTGTATTACATGCCAAAGGCGGTCCTACGCCATATTAATAAAGAATTCCTTCAAAATCTAGGGTGTTTCCATTATTTTGATAACCACATGTATGTTGGGTGCATTTTTTATATTGCCAAACAAAAAGATTTTAATGAAATTTTTGAAAAATCTAATTCTATATAGCCACAAAAATCAGTTCAGAATTCGAAATTAGGCTATCTTGAAATAATACCTTGTTAGATATTTATATTAGGTAAATACTAAATAATATTGTCAAGAAATTTTATCAACAGTTTTCGGTAAGAAAATGTTTTCAGGTTCTTCATTAAATATTAATTCTTAAACGTCCGTTAAATAGCAGTTGTTATAACCTTATCGCAAAAGGCAAAATAATATCATAGCAATGGCCAAAATCTCAGGTTAGAAAAAGATCAAATCTCTGCCAATGTGAATATAATGTGCACGATGACTAAAAAGCGTATTTTTCCGAGCTACTTGCATTACTCTCCAAAACCCGCAGCAGATAAATAAGGACAATGAATGTAAAGTCTTATAAGTTAAGTTTTCAGCACATGCTATACAAATGTACTATAAAAAAAATATATAATTCACTAACATTGGTTTATCTTTTAAATCTCAAAATGCTAAAAAGAATTTGCTACATACAGTGATGTCAAAACCCATCAACTTGATATAAAATATGAGTATAGATTACAGTATCACTTATAAAGTCTGTGATTCCGTATATACAGGGTGTCCATAATTAAATGACACTACTTTAAATTTGTCTACGGACGAAACTATTGGTCCAAAAGTTGCGAAATTTTGTGACAGATTGGCTATGGGATTTAGCTTTTAACACCGATAATATGGGACATTTAAATAATTTAAATTTAAAATTACAGCGAAAAGATTGTATTTTTCCTATTCCAGTTCGTCATATTTCTGCTTTTGTGACAAACGTTTGTTTTTTTATGCATAGATTTTAGAGAAAAGAGATTAACACATTTCACATTAATGCGAGAACTAGATGCCAAAATCAATAATGCTCCCAAATTTGATGGATTTAAAATTTTAATATCCATTTTGCAGGATTCCTTCAGTGCTAGGTTTGATGATTTCAAGATGATAAAAAATGTGGATCTTTTCACAAATCCTTCTTCAATTTATCTGTAACAAGTTAATTGTAATCCACCTAAAATCAAAATCGAAAATTTTGACTTACAGCACCATACTATACTGAAAAGAAATTATATGGAGCTTATTTCAACTGCAAGCGATCCAAATTATACTAAATATTGTAGATTTGCAGCTTGAAGCTATACTAAAAATTTGCAACATTTAGCTGTCAGATATTGTTGTACGTTTGGATCAACATATGTTTGTGGACAAATGTTTTCTATTATGAACATAATAAAATCAAAATATCGTTAAAGATTAACTGATACGCTCCAAAGGCACCTAATTTTGTTAGCATATTTTAAAACTAATCCTAATATACGTGACTTAGTCATAAAGCTAAAATTCAAAAGCCACATTATTAGTAAATACTGACTGTTTCCTTACTAATTATTTAGAATTAAATATTTCAAGTTATTCATTCTTATTTTATACGTAATCTAGTAGAAAATTTAAATTTTTTTTTATTAACAATAACACCTAAGTTTATACTTTTGTTTTATTTATTATATTATTTTTTAAATCTCCACTACCTAAACATACAGGAAACAATGTGCTATTTGCGTAAAAATCACATAATCAGCCTATAAATAACATGTCTTCGCCTTTTTATATTTTTTAATATGTTCGAAAAATTGGAAGTGGCACGCATATTTTTTTTCTTCAGATTGTGGCACTATTCACCAAAATATTTGATACCCCTGATATAACTATTAGACAATTTGCATGCCACGTCACGCATCCCCAGAAAGACATACTTCTCAACCCGCTGTAAGCAGAAAGTAACAATTATCGCATAGTTAGTAATTTAAAACGAGTTATTCTCTACATATCATAAAATATATTATAACTTCGTGAAAATTACGAGCATTTTAGAATAATTTCAAGCAATTTAGTTCAAATTCTTGCCCATAGCAAGTTGAGTCGCCACACAACAAATCATTTCGTTTACAAACATGGACACGATCCACCCACATCGTTAATATTATCATTTAAAAACTGTGGCAACATTTAGTTACCACTCTGTTAAATGTAGATCTCTTATTTAGTTACAGACAAAATATTTGTTCTGAAAAAAACAAAAAACTAGGCTGCTAGAAGACATTGCAAAGCCACAAACATCTCAACACTGGTACATATACGCGGGAAGATGGGCAAAACGAATCTGAACCTGTTCCATGTTGAATATACAAGAACAAAGTAAAATGACAGATTTAATATATTCATAAAACACAAAAACAATATATTTACATAAAAGTGGTGTCAGGAGAAAATATGAAGCTTCCTCTAAATGGTCATTCCCACGATTAAAGATTAAAACACTAATAAGTAATTTTAATACTATTATACATGTTACTTACTCCGAACGTTATTCCCATGGGAGTTAGAAGCTAAAAGTTCAAAGAATACAAATTTTAAGAATTTTCAAAAAATCATTTAGTACACTTAACTTTGATATTTCAACAGGCCGCGGAGCGAAATAGATACTCTAAAGTTAATATAAAGTAGAGTATGAAACAATTTATAGCATTTATTATGTATGTTAGAGCTTAATTAAAAAATGTAAATATTTGCAATCATCTCCATGACCGCCCAATGTTAAAGCATATATGAGACTCATTTAAAATACTAAAAATGGTGAAAAATATCTAAACCTCAGTCACTAGTGTTGTATAAGCTTCATATTACAAAAATAGTAAAGAAATCTGCAGTAAATAATCCTTTAACAGCATAAATATCATCTTCAAAAACACTGATATGACAGAACAGTCTGGCCAGATCTCAATCACAGCATGTATAAAAATATGAATATCTTTGCTTAAAGTCCACTTATCAAGTAAAATTAATGTTGTAATGTTCAGAAAAGTTTATTGCATCTAAAAATGTTCAGATGCCTTGGAAAATTATATACTAATATTTATAAGCACTGGAATCGATTCGGCGCCAGATGCAATGGCGGACACATGAGATATAGGAATGAGATTAACTGAAAGTAGAGAAAATTAAAAGAGCTATACCTCAGTAACCACTAGACCGATTTTGATGCGGTAGGACTCAAATGTTTAGGAAGAGTTAATATAAATATAGAAACAGTAAAGGGTTCTAGCTCACCACGCGTCATAGATATATCTCCTCATCCCTGGAACTTGAAAAACTTGCTGCATAACGGATGACTGTTAGGCGCTTTCCTTTTCCGGTTACATCAATAATGATAAGAGGAAAATGTCGTAGATGGATTGATTGACAGTGATGTTTGCTTGTGAACACGCCCTTTCCGTGCTATTAGAGAATACGCGGATAGACGTTACGCAGTACACTACTCTAACTAAAGCAATCGAAATTTGTTCAATTAGAATAATATTCAACAACGTTCTGGTCAAATCAATGCGACAAATATCGTCAGCTTCAAAACTATACTTGGCGAGTTGCGCTCTATATAGCCTCGCACTGCCATCGATAAAATGTACTAATAAGGAAAGACAGCTGCCCTGTAAATCGGATACATTATGGGCTAAAACGGAATTAACTTTAATAAAATATCTACATTTAATATACACACTGTTTTAAATATGCGATGTGCTGTACGTATCTTTATTATTGAATTCTAATTATTTTCAATATAAACATGTTTTAGCATAAAATTACTGATTGCGGTGACAGATAGAAAGACGAACAAACGAATCGATGTCATAAAGAATTTTTAATCACATTGGAAATTGTTTACTGTATAAAGATATATATAGTGGAAATTGCTGCTAAATGATATGAAATAATGATAATGAATATAATCTTATAGAAGAAAAGTTGAAAAATAAAACCGATAATTTATAACATATAATTAAATTATTTTAAAAAGAAATGGAAGTAAAAATATAATTTAATTCAAAAATAAAATGAATCGAAATTTCTTATAACTGAATTTTTATAAAGCATGTCCAAAAATGTGAATAAAGAGTTATTTACAATTTAAAAATCAAAGTCTTAGTTCGTCAAATGAGAAACTTGTTTTCATCGAAAAGAAATTTACGTTTACGGCTAATTTGTTTCTAATGAGTTATAAAGTTTGAAAAACTTTTACTATTTTGTAAAGAGTAAAGTAGTCCGCAAAAAGGAAAGTGTAATCCAACTTTTTCATTCGTATAGAACTTACTTCCGTTTTTTTTATGTTTGTTCTTTATAGTTGATACAGTTTTTTTTTATTTTGAAACAGTTTTTTTTTATAAGTATGTCCTTGACTTTATATAATCATTGTCTGAAATAAAAATGAAAATTTTATCTTTAATATTTTTAATAGATTTATAAATATTTTATAGAACTTAATCCAAATGTTTAAATTGATAAATAAAATTGTGAGATAATATAGAAATGTTATATAGGTTATTAACCAAATATCGTTTTTCCTCCTTATGAAAAAAAAAATGAAATTATAATAATCTATTTAAAGACTAGTAGAACCGGAATTTATATCTTATGCCAGCAAAATTTAACAGCAATTATTTTTGTCTATGTCATTTAAAAATACGTACACAGGTTGTTCCGAAGCTATTTACATGAAGTATTTTTAACGAAGTACGAACATTCACATGAAAGATTTGAACCCATTTCTCACAGTGAATTTTGCATGAAACACACACAGTAAAGGAAATACGTCTCACAAGCTATGAATATAATAATTCTGAACATTATTTCGGATTATTAGCAGGATTTTTTTTTGTCACACAATAACCGTAATATCAAAATTCGTGAACGTAGATGTACTTTTTGTAACTGTAAAAATATATGTTGTATGAAAATTCGTTAAAACAAAAACAAAAAAGTTTAAAATTCTAAAGTAGAAACATCCATAGATTAAGAAGAAACATTCCGTCTTTTACTATAGAAGTAATTCTGGTAAATGCATTTGTAAATATTCAAATTATCTTCAAATTCATTGTTTTATCTTACGTGAATAGTTAATTTTATATAAAAATGAGTGTCAAAATCTGTAAACAAATATTGACATAAGAAATCTCATTATCAAAATGTTTAACAACTGCACATAAAAATATTTACGCGATTCTGTAAAATCAGAAAAATGCTGAATTAAACTCATTATACTTTATAGTACTGGGTGTACATAATTAAAGTCGATTTGTAATCGAAACTATTGATCAGAGTAGTATGAAATTAGTTATGCGCCTATATGAAAGGATAATAAAGATTTATGGTATAAAAAATAAAGAATTAGAAAAAAAATCTAATTTCAATACTATCAACCTGGAAGACTATTAATAATTTCCCCAAATGTTTAAAAAATTCAAGCTTAATTTCTGCACTGCACTGCAGATTTGGCTTAAAGAAACAAATATTAATCGATGTGATGACAGTTATTGTCGACCACTGTTTGAATACGAAAAAGGCATGTCACGCTAAGCAAGTTCTTGGAAACTTTGAGTACATGGTGAGAAATACTGGCTCTGAGTTCTGTTACCAGTCATTACCTCTGCGAATGTTTTATAAAGCCGAAACGTCTGTTATGTAATCAACATTTTGATAAAAAGTTTTAGCAATGAAACAATATCTTGTAACCTGCACAACATTTTCCGTGAGAAAAGAATAAGATTGTAAATATATCCATTACGTCTTTTTATTGAACATTTTCAATGTGCGAGAGTAGATACATCCAGTGATTGCTAAATCTTGCATATATGCAAAATGTTATAAAAAAACTTCCTCTCATGGTGATTTTTCATTTTCTTTTCTGCTAAGTATCTTTCGCATCCCTTCCTATAGACCCATTCTAAATTTCATATTTTTCTGATGAATAGTTTCGACTAATTACAGCTCTAAATAGGTGAAATTTAATTATGTACAGATTGTATATTGTGAGTATAATTAAAAACCAAAACTGTAGAAAATTAAGTAATTGTGCTGCTAGATCAGTAAAGAAAAAATAAATGATAAACAGTTAATTTTCCAAAAAGTAAATGTATATCATTTTATAACGTCATGTTGCTTCATTTCAGGATTCGCCTCAGCTATCCTAAGCGCGTAATCTTCATAAATAATTCGCCGATTGCGTAATTTGAACTATCTGTTTTTATTTCGAGAGCTTAGAATGATTGCTTTCTTCATACTCTGAAAATATACTTATGTAAAAAGGAAAATATTGTATATATACAAGAATAATTATGCGTTAAATTGTATATGAGTACAGTTGCATCCGGAAAATTTGATGAAAAAAATCTTCTCTATTTGAAAAATAACCATGTAAATGCAGCAACCGAAGGATATTAATGAGATATGAAAAATTAGAAAAGTGATGAGAATATAGAAATTGTAGAAGGTGTACAGTTCTTGGACATCTGATATTTTTAATGTAAAATATTTTGAAAAGCTATAAAACTAGGAAGATTAAAAATCTCTTTTTTACGACCACATTATGCAAATATTGTCGACCCCTATGTTCAATCCGCGAACAATCATGAACAGGAGCACTGTTTCAAAATAATTGTTAACTATTTTTTTTAAAGTATATTCAAATTTATATCTAACCATACAAAAACTATTTAAAAATGCACTCAAGATTCTAAAAAATAATAGAAAGGTTACACAATGTTACACAGAGCACTATAAGTTACATATATGAAACTTTGATAATATATTTTAATAATCGTACGAACCGGAACGATATTTTCCATAATTTTAAGGAGCAGAACAATATTTGTCGTAAATTCCCGAACACGAATATATTTCACGTTTGCTCCAGTACACTTCGAGACCTGAATAAATTTGTATTCATTTATGACCAGTTGTTGTAATGTTATTAAGAGTTATGTAAAATCATCATACTTTACAGTCAGGTTATTTTTTTCTGTCATTTCATGAATATTAAATACCGTAATCAAATGATTATTTTATGGATTTTCTAAAAATTACTTTTCCACAGTTTTTAGATAATTGTTATATCACCATTGTTGCAACAAAAATAGTTTCGACCTCAATATTCAAAATAGATTCCACAGTAATAACACCGTCCCCGAAGACATTTAACTCTGTTTTGGCGTATTTGTCAAGATGGGGGATTGGGAAATTTTATTTCGTTTAAGGTCGGCCTGATAAATTAAATTAATGCCTGTAGGATTTCGTAAGGATAGTTCATTGACAAAGTTCATATAAAAAATAAAAATAATGTATGCATTACCTGAATTTTATGTAACAGTAAGAGATGGATTGATGAATTTCGATGGAACCAGATTTTTTGAATGATTTTTAGATTTAACGATTGCTCGAGTTTAGTTTGAATGGTAGGGCGACGGGGTGCAACTATATATAAGTATTAAACAGATTCGATAATGGAAAACGCATAAAGATGACATTTTTTTACATTTTTATTTAAACATTTTATTAAAACAGGGTTTATCAGTCTGAAACAATATAGTTGAAACTTCTGAAGGGTTTTAGAAATTGAAATAAATTAACGTACATGATGTGTTCTATTTCCATGCATTCATTTAAACTAGTTTATGAAATCAATACCCGCACGGAAAACAAAGATAATCCAAACGTTTATAAAGTTTAAATAATGGATTAAACAAAAGTAGCATCTGGCTAAAATTATCGAACTAGGTAAATTAAATCACGGCAAATCAATAAATTTCATTTTTCATAACAAAATGCATCAAACTAATAGTATATATATTTATATATATATATATATATAATTAAAAAATGAGAAAATATTATATACTTCCTTTGAATATTACAAAATTTCTATAAATTTACAATTAGCATTGTAACAAACAAATCAGTTCTTTGATTTAAAATAAATAATAAAGGAAACATATTTTTCATTTTAATTTTTTGCTGAAGTGATTTTGAAATTTATATTTCGAAAGGATCCTTATGGATCCTTTTAGTAGTAAATATCTATCTGTTTTCTTTTATGATTTTCCGTTTTATATAACTAACTTTATACAGGAAATGTATTAAATTATCTCTTGCCGATATATTATATTTGCGCTAGACCAGGGATTTTCTATTTGATATACAAATTGGTATCATATCACATATGTCTTTATATCTCAAATATCTCAAATATCTGAAATACCCTTTTTTATCCATTTAAATGGGTTAAAGTAAATATAACGCTTTATCTGCTGAAGAATATAAATAACAAACAATATTGATAAATTTACATTTTTCCTTTCGTGTTTGTCTGGTATTGAAAACAATTCAATATTTCAAAAAAAGAAAAAACATTAACTACAATTTTATTTCAGAAAACTCCTTCTTTTTTTTCTAAATAAAATTAGAAACTTAATATAGAACTGAGAATAAAACTTAAAAATAAGTATTTATTCTCAATTTATAAAATTTATTTTTCCCAACCACAAAAAGTAAGAAAAAAAACTTTCTCAATTTAAAGATGTCGTTTTTTAATTTAAAAAAATCAGTGAAAAAGTCAACAAGATCTCTAATTAAAAGAGAAGAAAAAGGAACTCGCAAACACCTTCTAGTATTGCATTTAGCATCACAAAAATTCAATTATTCTTCGAAGGGTTTCGTGTGAAGGGCTATCAATCTGGTGAGAGAAATAAATAGTGTTAAAGGTAAATGAAGGTGTTATTTCATTTTAAACTTTAAGGCTAATGTCAGACGAACGTCTTTTTGCACGCTTCTTTTCCTTGCGTATTATCCCTACACAATGCTAGCGGTGTAGTATAGGGATAATACATAAGGGAAAAAAAAAACGTGCAAAAAGACGTCCTTCTGACATTAGCCTAAGACTTATTTTCATACTGTCCAATGTTTGGAAAAGTTATTAATATTTTTATTTATAATATTTAGTCAGTTTCATACTAGATAATTTTGTTTAATCTTTTTGGTTTTAAACACGGCATGGTGATTTTGCTTCAATAAAATGAGACATATTTAAATAATAATAATAATAATCTTATTTTCTTTGAACGATTAGTTTTTAATAAAGTATAGAAGAGAGCATCCTGTTTATATGTATTTTCTACATCTAATTGCACAAAAATTCTAAAAATAGAGCAAAAAAAAAAAAAAAAAAAAAAAAAAAAAAAACTCATTAATAAATTTTGAAAATATAATTTTGCATCTATAATAAAGCCCGTAAAATGCACGTACAAAGTAAATAAACAGAAAAAAGGGGTATTGTAATAAATATACATATATTGTAACGTATCGGAGACAGGGGCAAGATTGCTATGTTAACAATTTTTGTTGTTTATTAATTTATTTTTAAGTATTTTAAAATTAATTTTGCATGAACTGATAGAGTATTCCTTTGTAGTATTAAAAATATTAACATTTAATTTTTCAAATAAAAAAATAAAGGATAATTTTATTTTCCCATAACATTAACAAATCATCATCTTGCCCCAGTACTGGGGAATGATGACAATACTGAAAAAGCTTGAACATATTTTATCTTTTGAATATGTTACATGGTTTAACTGTTATAACTGTGTTTTTACATCTTACAAAGTATCAAACTAAGCATAACGCATTGTAACGTAATGTTGAAGTGTTTAGTTGTGCAGCTAACAATAGTGACAAATAAAAATGCCATTTTCATATTTGGAACATTCCCCATGCCACCACATTTGGCATTTACACCATCGGATAAATTGTTCTCTTGGTGGGTCGCAATAGTCCTCGTCCCAAGCAGGACATCTGAAAACACCATCCTTTGAATTTGATGCAACTGGACTGTTTGGCCTGGATTTAATAGACTTATGCATACAGGAACTTAGTCTGAAATTTTTTACTCCCATTTTAGCTTCACGAGCTTCTTTTCTGTGTTTTTTGTAAACGTTCTTGTTCTTCCTCCTGCTTTTCCCTTTGTTCTAACATTTCTTTGATGGGTGTGCTTGTAAAAATGCTTGAGCTCAGTGTTTTGCTTTTTCTGTTTTTTATCACATTGTGTTGCTTTAGGCAATGGTTTGAAATCAAAAACACTAACAGGCTTTTTAGTGCATTGGAATCAGCATTTGCCATAAGTTCTTGTTCTTCTGGAGGGTTTATATGTTGATTTTCTATTACCAGAGTCTGAGGATGACGAGCTCGTCATCTTGCCCCCGACTGCTTGTTTAAAAATATCCGTTTTCATTGCCATGAGGGAAGGCGATTAATATACATTTATTCGTGGTAATATGTAGTATTTAAACTAAGTTACTCATAGATATTAAAAAGAAACGATATATTTTACCTGTATCTTCAGCAAAGTTTATTTACACATGCAAAAAAGTTATAAATTGGCAACGGTATACAATCAAAGCTTCACAACTAACACAAAAATGGCGATTTCAGCATCTCTGTACTATTGTTAAACGAACGGCCGATAGGAGAGCCAGTAGTGGCCGGTTGAGGCTGCCACCTAGTGGAAAACGAAAAAAAATAAGACATTCGTCATCTTGCACCGCTCTTCATCTTGCCCCGGTCCCTCCTATGTATAAATGTCATAGGCTATGTTTTTTTTTTGCAAAGTGCCGGGATAACTCGAAAAAATCTCCTTTTTTTAAATCAGTTTGATTTTTTTCAGGCTTATTGCAAAAAACCTAGTAAGCTTTAGGCTAATTGTAATATGGCCTTCTTAAAATATATTATATTACATATTATTGCACATTTATTAAATATTATATGTATTTATTTCTCAAGCAACCAGATATTTTTTAGGCTTCTGGCAAAGAGCCTCGATAGCGTTAAGCTAATTAAAAAATGATCACTTGTTCCTTAATCAGACTGATTTTTTATTGCAATGAGTCAGTGGAGTTTTAGGTTTATTAGAGAATGACAAGCTGTTTGTCCAAATATCGAATTGTACTCGACCCGAACCTAAAAACTTCACTTCAAGTCAACCAACCACTCGATCCACACCGGAAAAAAAATTACAACGAACCGCAATCCGATCCGAATAATCTAACGTAAATTATATCTGATATACGTCTGTCTAATACTGGAATTTGTGTCACACCACAGCCTGCATTCTGTCAACAGATCTACTTGTTACTTTTTTTATGAGCTATAAAAATTTTACTCGTGTCCTATTTACAACAAAACACAATAAATTCTCTGATTGCCCAATTTTTTGATTCGGTAACAAGAGAGAAATTTCGTCATTTATCAAATAATATATTCCAATCAGAATGAGTATTTCCGCAACTTGATGTCTGTACTTTTTACATTTTATGTTGTATTTTTTTAGAGTGTAAATATTAAAAATGATTAGTAGCTAGTCAATGTGAATTTTGAAAAAATGATTTCTACACCAGCACACTCCCTATTTTAAAACAATTTTAAATTGTAAAAATTCTTTATATGTAGTTAAATCTGTACAAATATTTTTCTACGTTGACATCTAATTATTTCAGAATAGCATTAAAATATATAATTTGCCGTATCAGAATGCTAATTGTTTTGTCGGTTTCATTTTTCTTACTTGCATTATATTAATGGATGATGTTAAGGAAACAAAGAATAGTTTTAAAAAAGGCATTTTCCCTTTCCCTTTAAAAATCCCTTTGAAGTTGCAAAAATATATTTGAAGAATCTTAGAAAAACTTTAAATTTTAGTTTTATAGAAATTTTTAAATATGTTGTTTGAAAATTCGAAATATCATTAAATCTAACTTCAAAACAATTATTATCGAATTATCAGTGGAATCATACTATACATTGGGGTGGGCCGAAAAAAACTTTTTTTTGATTTTCGATGATGGGTAGTGCGGAAAAGTGGCCACTAGTGGCACCAAGTTCACACAAAAAATTTGAGATTTTTAGGACAATTCCTATATTTGCCGCTTTTGGCTTGAAGTTTTGCTAAAATGCTGATTTTTGAACTTTTTTAGCAAAAATTTAAAAAATGTTAAATTAAGCTTATTTTAATCGTATTTACTTGAAAAAGCATATTTAATGTTCCAAATGTATAAATATGCTCTGATAATGTATTATTTAATTGCTATGTGTATTTTAAATTAGACGATTTTTATAGCCTTTTCGTGTTTAAGTGAGCAAAAGTTGCATGTATTGTTTGAATCTTTCAACAGTTTCTCTCCTTTGTCTTGTTTATGTCCCTTGGTCTTCCTTATTTTTTTTCGATGCTTTAAGTGTCATATATTTGGGTGACGGACAGCAGAATCCCCCAGAAACAGATCTGGAGGGAGAGAAGGGGGTGAGGCGAGAACTTAAGCGAACGCAGTGACTCATCCCGATATTGGGGGAGTGAAGGAGGAAATACAAGAGGGGAGAAAGTGCGATAAGGGGTGTTTATTATTTTTCAGTGCTCGGTTTCCCTGTGACATTTGTTCAGTGTAAAAGTAAAACCTTTTTCTCGTGCAATGCATTGCTTTTTGGATCGTTTAACGTGACTTTACCGTGTTTTGTGCGTTTTATTACGACGAGTTTGGAAATGGCTAGTGCGAAAGTTCATGATCATGTAAAGACATGTGATAGTGTGAAAAGTAGCCATTTTGGGGCACCATACAAATTGAAAGACTTGCAATTGCCAACTATTGCTGACATCATGCGCCACTACTATTGGTTGCGAAACGATATAGAAGAAAATCGAGATATTTATCTTCAACCAGTGGATGATATTATTAAAATGGCAGGTGAAAAAGTTTCCGAAATCTGGATAAAATCTTCCATACCAGTGGTTTCCCAACGAACAATTAACGGAGAGATTAAAAACTATTACAATGAGCGTAGATCATTGGAGAAATCTTGTATTCATACGGGCGTTAAAGGCAAGGCGATCTGCGAAGATTTCGTACGAAATGCGGAAACCTCTCTCTTTGACATTGCAGCTTGTAAGTGTAGAGGCTTGAACAATTTAGCTGCGATATCAGACGTAAAGTTCCACATCGGGAGGTGAACTTCTTGAAGGATCAAAGAACTGTTCGAAAAATGTTTATCGGAAATATTGATTTAAAATCAAGCAAAACTCTTGCAAAGAAAATATCGCGGAAAATGGAGAGGGATACAATTTCAACGATTAATAGTGGTTCTGCGACAAAGCCTTCAGCGAGTGGAGTTAGATCCAGATGGAAGACAGTTATATTGTTGGAAGATTCAAGTAGTGGGAGCTTTCAAGCAAGCAGTTCGACTGAATCTGAATTTGAACGAATCCCTTCAAAGTAAAACACTCCTAAACGCATATTCCTGTCTCACACAGCGTCCGCCATGTCTCAGGGAAACGGAACACTGAAAATAATAAGCATCCCTTAATTCACTTTCTCCTCTCTTGTATTTCCTCCTTCACTCCCCCAACATCACAATGAGTCACTGCGTTCGCTTAAGTTCTCGCCTCACCCCTTTCTCTCCTTCCAGATCTGTTTCTGAGGGATTCTGCTGTCCGTCACCCAAATATATGACCCTTAAAGCATCGAAAAAATAAGGAAGACGAAGGGACATAAACAAGACAAAAGAGAGAAACCGTTGAAAGATTCAAACAATACATGCAACTTTTGCTCACTTAAACGCAAAAAGGCTATAAAAATCGTCTAATTTAAAATACACATAGCAATTAAATAATACATTATCAGAGCTTATTTATACATTTGGAACATAAAATATGCCTTTTCAAGTAAATACGATTAAAATAAGTTTAATTTAACATTTTAAAAATTTTTGCTAAAAAAGTTCAAAAATCAGCCTTTTAGCAAAACTTCAAGCCAAAAGCGGCAAATATAGGAATTGTCCTAAAAATCTCAAATTTTTTGTGTGAACTTGGTGCCACTAGTGGCCACTTTTCCGCACTACCCATCATCGAAAATCAAAAAAAAGTTTTTTTCGGCCCACCCTACTATACATGCAATTGAACAATATATATTTTAACAGAAATTGTTTTAAAACACACTTTCATTACTTTTCGCATATATCTTAACAAAAGTAATAGTATATATATTTATATTCTTTTCTGCTAAATATTTATTCTACTTTCGTAGGGTGTTTTTTATTTGTAGCATAAATAAGGTTTTTTGTTTTATCGAAAAAAAATTATATTCACATCAAAAATGCTTTAATTTTATAAGATATAAGTAATTATGTTAATTTGCAATTTAAAACAAGTTTATAAAATCTCATTTTAAATATCATGAGATAAAGTTAATTATGAAAATTAACTTCCGTAAAAGTGTATTTCCTTAAATTACTTAATATTTTAATTTAAGATTCAAAAAATGGTTTAGCAAGAAACAATTATTTTCTCTTTTAGATTAAGGCGTACTTAGTTATGACAATCAAACAAAAATGTCTCTAAATTTAAAGGCTGCCTAAAAAATGCTTACATAAATGTAATTTATAAAACACAGATGTAAAAATTTGATGGCAGTTAAGATTGTCGATAAGAAAACTTTATTATACAAAATATGAAAAAAGTTTAAAAAATAAATTTTATGTAAAAATGATTAAATTTTTACTCAAAATATATGGAAATATAGTGCTATTAAAATTAAAAGTATCATAATAATAAATGTTAAAATCACAAATTTACTAATGTGTATTATTTTTGGCGTTTTACTAATTTATTTTTATGAATTATAAAAATTCTAAAACATTTTATATAAAATATCAAACTTATTATTTTTAAATTCTTTTCCGCATTGATTAATCTCATGATATTACAAATAACCTAATGTTTTATACATATTTGTTATTTTTATATGTTATCATCTAACAATTAATACATCAAATCTTAAACAATATAAAAGTGTTCGTAGATATAAACAAGATTCTGATAAATTCAATCAACTGTTCTAAAAGCTATTTAATCTAATTTCCATATATTAATTTGAAATTTCAAAGAAAATAAAAATTAAACCACAAATAAAAGTAATGTTTTATTCAAATAGTGAATGTTAGTCTATTCGAGAAAGCTTAGATTTTGGTTGTTTTTAATCATTATTATTAATGAAAGCTTTTAATATTCTATAATCAAAAATTAAAAAAAAAAAAAAGACGATGTAACACATCCCATGTTTAAGCATTACCTGTTAACAATAAGTGTTCAGTAAATCTTATAATATATATTATTTTCTGAATCAAACAAATTTGATTCTTCTTTTAATGAAAACTTTCATTTGCTGTTAATTTGATAGTAGCAAGCTGTAAAGCCAGAAAAAACATTGGCAATTACCTCCCAAAAAGAAAAAAAAAATGAAAATGAAAATGTGAATAAAACATTTTTCTTTAAGAAATTACATCCGATTTCTTCTCGTCTTATTCCTCTGATTAACGAAATTGTTCTGCCTCAAAGATGCAATTTCTTTCTGTATTCTTCTGTAACTATTCTCAAATAATGCGCTGAAACAAGCAAATGAATAGCACTTGTACAATTTAAAACAATTTTTAGTTCAAATAAATTATGGAACACAATTTTCATCTTTAAAACACTAGAAGGGTTCTGATATCCTATTTTGTAATGGATTTAAACTGGGATTCCTTTAATTAGCATCTAAAATTATTTATAATGCTTAGATTAATTACAATAATAATTTATAATTATTATATTTATATTATTATTTATAGTATTTACTTGGTGTGATAATTTTTAACTGTCAGAATTCGCGTTTAACCGTAACCCGTTAACATGGCAGGGTTTTTGCTGTGATTGTGGGTGTTGGATGATTACGATTCAAATATGGTATTATTATTATTTTTTAATGTATGACTCTATTGCTGAGTAAGTTTTTAACTGACATGTTTCATTTTTATTTCTATTGTGCATCACATTGTTCTGTTAAGGTCCTGCAAATTGATTAATTATATATTTCTTTCATTTTTTATGGTAGTGGTTAATCGGTCAATGAAGGAAATATGCAATTTTTGAAAAATCGATTTTTTTAACCCTTCAAAGTTGAAAAATGTATTTTGCAATGCATTATTAAAAAATCAAAAAAATTCAATTAGTGGTGATTTTTTTAATATTCATGAGTTTATTTATTTAGTTCTGTTGTAATTCCGTTTGATAATTCACTCATATAAAATCAATTCGAGCGTTTCGATTGTAAAACAATTATTGTATAAGTCTATAAGTCTATATGTTATCCATCTAATTATACTTCTTCCTTATTACTCATTCATAATATTTGCATGAAACATATTCTGAAATTTAAAAATATTATTACGAACTCAGTTGTGATAAATGGGATAAGAATATTATAAATGCCCTCATTTAAAGTGCTAAATACCTGTTACCTAGATTGAGTTCAATTCAAAGTAATTTTTTCAATTTCAAATTATTGGTATATTTTCTTGATAAAATTTAAACGGTATATCGCATTTCAATGATGAAATTCTGTAGTGATAAAAGAAATTTCATTATTTAGAATTGAAGATTGAATTTATACAGAAATTCATATGTTAGGAATTTCAGATTTCACTAATATCTGACTTTCTGACTATTCTATAATATTATTTACTCAAATTTAATTAAATACAGCGAATAATTTTAAAGAATGCAATCATTCTCTTTAAATAATAGCAAAAAAAAAAAAAAAAATCAGTCAAAGGATATAAATGAAATATCTTTATTAATTACAACATAGTTAAAAAAATATATAGGAGAGACTTACGAGGGTTGCCCCACTTTTTAAAGAATGGCTTTTTATTTTTTAAATATTGAACGTATAAAATTATATGTATCATTTTATTCGTTTTACAATCGGTTATCAAAATAAAAGCGCTACATAATTGTAATATATAAGAAATTAAAAAAATAATTGCTTTTAATCATGAGAAAATAATCAGTCAAGGTTCACGACATATGGGAGGGCTGACCCAATATATGGGAGGGTTAGACCACTTCGTTTTATATTGAGCTATTTGTGAAAAGAAATAAAATCATTTAAAAAAAAGCAAAATAACTTTATGTTACATGCTTTAATTATTACGAATAATATTTTTGAAAATATGATGCTTAAACAAACCCATTTCGACGCAATCCCATGTAAGAGAAGAAAATTATTGATTTAAACAGGATTTCGCCTCAGCAGGTATAATTGTACAGCAGGGAAAATGAAATTTTAACGTTTAAGACAGGTTCCGTTTTCATAGGGTTTCATATACTATTATTTCCGGATTTAGGAGCCAATGTCCCGCTATTTTTGTCTCCTTGTCCTACTTTTGACACTCGACCTGACAACTGTAATTGTCACACAGTTTGGCTTCATCTCCCTGTATTCATCCAGGTGAAATTTGCCTACATACCTTTCTAAAGATTTTTGAACAATGGTATGATCTTTTGCAGCTGCCAGAGCACATAACACATTTCGGACGGGCAAGTTTTGTCAAATCTGAATTTTGAAACAGTAGTAGTCCGTCCGTGTTCTGAAAGTCTTTTGTAAATTGGTGTTAGAGATAGGTTTCCCAAGTTTATGCATCGGTAAATACCTCTCAATGTACTAATTTAATATAGAATGCAGGGTTCGTACGCATCAAGGAATTCATGGGATTTTAGGTGTTTTAGTACCAGAAATTTCGTAAAGTACTGGTCGCTATATCTGAGGATAGAATTTATTTTCATTAAAAAAGGCAAATATTACTTTACAAAAATTCTGGTAAAATGTGCTTGAAAGTCCTTGAAGCGTACGAACCCTGTCTACAATCTAATGTCTTACAATCTAATAAAAATATGTTCAACATGATAGAATGCATTTTCTGTAAGGTAGTAGCCATGCCCTTAGTCAACGATGTTTTTTGAGTGAAAACAAGAATTCTCGTTTCCCGTCGTGAATGTTTTAACTTATTATTAATATCTTTTACAATCCTATCAAGGGTTAATTCAGTTCTGCCAGAGGGCTACTTTTTTTAAATTCAGATTTCTTGATCGGTACGACTTTCCTGAAATGGTAAAATTCCACTGGTTTTCGCCTGAATTAATATGTCATTAAATAAGGCGAATTTTACCATTTCAAAAAAGTGAGGTCAAACAAGAAATTTGAATTTAATTAAATTTAAAAAATAAAAAAAAAACCGACTGCGTTAAAGCGAACTAATTAATTACTTCTCATCAATGTTAAACTATTTTTTATATTACATACTTATTTTTTTATTTACTTATATTGATGGCTTTTAAGTTGTGTTTAATTGTTAGTTCCTATCTATAAACACTGTTTTGATGAGGCCTATAGATGTCTATGATGGTTAGAGTTGCAGTAAAGCTGTAGATCCTACCTACACAACTTCCGCGTTGTGTAATGTTTAAACGGAGATTCTGACTGTAAAATAGCCAATGAAACATCGTCTTTATTTTTAAAGACCTATCCAATGATATGCCACCAATAGTGTGCGTAATTTCTTTTCACCTCTACCGCCATTTTGAATTTATAAAAACAAATCTAGCCTATAACCATCAGGCGGTTAAGTCGAATCGATAAAGACCTCATTCATTAAAATTAAGATGTTTCGAAGGCACAAAGAAATCTACATACACAGATACGCGTGAAACACATAACCTTTCTTGGCAGTCGAGTAAAAAAGTAGATCACTGGCAACACTGGGTTAATTAGTACTTTCAGTACTAAAAATGTTGAAATAAATGACTGGCACAGGAATTTACGAATAAATATATTTACAAATTAGAAAAAGGCTATATTTCACATATAAATTAAATAGCTTTTAGGAATTAAAATTAAGTGATTTCATAAACATATTACTGTCCCTGAAAGGGTTAAGACTGCATCTTTCCTACTTTCTAGTACTTTCTATTATTTTCCACTGTTTCTATTTACCTATGGTAAGTAATATTTAAATGAAAAAAAAATCTATCAACTGTCCCATGTATATTTATTAAAATCTTTTCTTTCAGTGAATACTATAACATTTTTTTAATAGATACTATTCAGTGAATACTGTAACAGTTTTAAACATTTTCTTTTACATCACTCCATTTTACTATACCTTTACAGAATAAATTTACATTCTTTTTTTATATATAACCATTAACCTTTCATTATGCACAGTGTGTAATAAAAAAAGTTCCAAAACCACTTAATTCAGGGAGCCTTGAGCATCTGGTCAACCCTCCCTCACATTGACTGGGTCAAGCCTCCTCACACAGCCCTTTTCTACAGAATAGCACATTGCCATGTTAAGCCTAACTTACTTTACAATCTGTATGCCTGGAATGAAAGCACGATATTTCTACATTACTCAAAATTTACTTAAATTTCTATGATATATTTTATCTGCAAAAAGCTTACAAAAAGCTTCTGAAAACGCAACTTTTAGGTTGAAAACGCCTCACAATTGATTTTTTTCACACCTATTTCGATGATCTCTTAGAAACAAAGACAATTGTTTGACAACTTGGAATTTCTTTTAAATATGGAAACTGATGGTTGTATCAAGCCTACCCTATGGTCAACCATCCCTAGTTTCTGACATATACACATTTATACATATATACACATATAATATATATATACATATAAAATTTGTACACACACACACACATATATATATACATAATTTGCAATAAAAATGAAATGATAGCTAAAATTACAATTTTGTTTTCAAATATTCCGTACAATAAAAAAATGAAAAGTATGGTATTTTAGTGTTATTTTTGGATATATGAAAATCGGGTTTTAAATATACACTTGAGCAAAATCAGTCCATTAAAAAAAAAAAAAAATCGGTTGATATGCACGGTTGTTATTAATAAAATAGCAAATGAAATGGTAATTTAATGCTTTTTTCATCGAAATGTTGATGTACCGTAAATTCTGGCTTATAACGCACTCTTTTGACAGGAAAAAATCAATCAGAAATGCGTGTTTTACACAGTTATGAAAACTAGAAACTAAAAAATAAATCGAAATTATATGGATCAGCATTGAGATTTCTAATCTAACAAGACTCGCAGCTTTCCCCTTTTTTTTTTTTTTTTTTTTTTTTTTTTGGTACATTTTTTATCGCTATTTCAAATCAAAATTATTTTTAAACCTCTAATAGAAGTGTTCAATAACGATTATCGTTTTAAAATAGTAATTGCAAAGTAGGATAACGTTATTAACGCTGCGGAACCTATACTAATAAACAATAAAATAAGAGGTGTTGAGATAAATATATTAAAATAAGAGTTCAAACGTTTTGCAGCGTCGTAGAGAGAAAATAAACACGAATTCCACTATCGTACGCCGTTGCTTCGCATTACCTCATTCTTTACTTTCTTCAATCTTTAGAAGAAGAAAGTATATGAATCGTGAATTTTTTTTAATTCCGGTTTACGACGGATTTCATGTTTTAGGGTTCTGAGATCCTGAAAAACATGTTTCTACAAAATGCCTGACTGTGAGTCTGTCTGTGTGTGTGTCTGTATATGACACAAATTTTTTGGGCACTCTATCTCAAGAACTAATGAACGGAATTTAATAAAGCTTTAGATTCAGTTAGTCCCTGATATAAATTGGTGTTGATTACGTTTTTGTGTAAATTTCCCGCTGCCATGCTGCAATATTCATGAATTCTAGAATAGCTATATCTCAAGAATTAAAGCACGGATTTTCAGAAAACTTCAAATACAGTTAGCACTTGATATAATTTGGTACTGATAACCCTTTCGTATAAATCGCCCAATAGGTGGTGCTGCTATTCTGCATTATTCCTGATTATCACACAGATCACAACCTGATTATTTCAAGAACTAATGCACGAATTTCCATCGAACTTCAAAATCAGTTAGACGCATATAAATTAGTGCTGTTTAGTTTTTGTTGTCAACCGCCCAACAGGTGGCACATGTACTGCATTTGTTTGCGATTTCCGAAATAGCTGTTGTCGGAGTTTTCTCTTAGTCTGCACAACTTCGGAGAAATTCCGTTCTATTTATATGCTGCCACCACCGATATAATTACGTGATATCGGTCACGCACTGAGCAGATTGTTTAGATGAAAACCTACGCTTTCAATTAACTAAATTAACAGTTTATTTACACACTATTTACACAACAACAAAACACTATTTACACTTACAAACTCGGATATAGATGATCCGGTTCAACATTAAATTGAATACAGTAAATGCTGGCTGTGTACTGTTAAACTACGTTAAATCACTCTCACTCTACACACGTTAAATTAGCTTTCCTGAGATCAATCTCGATATCCCAACACATATGTGCTCTAAGCCTAAGCTCTCCGAGCATCACTCAATCTTACGCTCTACCTCTACGAGCTATACACAGTGACTACCTTGCGCTTGGCGCTCTCGGCTCCAACTGAACCCTACGCTCTATCTCTCAGAGCTCTCCCCAGGAACACACGTCCACTTTGCGGGCTACGCTCGAAAACTGACCATCTCAGCAGAAGAGACTGCCTTCCAGCAAACCCTTGCTACTTCTCAACGTAACCCCTCCGGGGTTTTCTACCTGGCTCCCATTCCAAACTCTTTTCTTCGTTCGTGGAATGCTTTTGTCTCCCCATCTTCCACAGACATCTCAAAAGTTTGGGCACACCCCTCTCCATCTATCTTTTTTCCCCTTCATACCATCTATACATTTTTTCCGGCTTAGATCCAGTTTTAGATAAAGAAAGACTGTTATTTTGAAATTCCAGTACACAGCCCATACAATACATCATAGATTAAGACGAAAATAATATAGAACCCCAGTTCTAATAGCAGATGTTTCTCAGAACCTGACAGCTGTATTTCAAGAACTAACGCATGAATTTCCATCGAACTTTAGATTCAGTTAGTCTCTGACAGGGTTGCCGGCTTTGCCTTCTTTTTCATTAAAAAATTTCGAGTTCATACCAGAAATAAAGAATAGTATTTTCTTCATTATTTAATAATAGACATTTAGCGATCACATAAAGTAAAAATCCTTCTTTCGAAATTTACGGTGTGAATTTGAAATTGCGGATTAAAATTGGAGGTCAAACTGGCAACCCTGGTCCATGATAAAAATTGATACTGATAAGTTTTTGTGTAAATTCCCAACAGATGCAACTGCTATGCATAACTTTTCACGATAACTAATGCACGGATATTCATCAAACTTCAAATTCAGTTGACATATGTTGTTCCTGATTAGATTCAGGTGGGGCTTTTATGCTCCATTTCTCAGGAAGTATTAGCATGTGTGAGATAGAATAAAGTTTTCGGATTGCCACTTCCAACTAGTTTTCTTTGTATTCTTTCTATTATTATACATTTTTATGTTATTTTTAACATTTTGTGGTACATGTCTCATGTAGATTTTATTGCAAAGGAGGAATGCGGAAAATATTGGGAAATTGTTTAAAAATGGAAAAATAAAGTACCGTATTGTATGTTCGGTTTTAGACCGATATATACCTTAAAATTTATTCAAATGAGGCTATTTTAGCTTGTTATAGACAGTATCCAAATTTAACATATTTTTTAAAAATTACATTGTTTTAAAAAATTATATGTTAGAACTTACATACACTACAGTTGTTTCAACTTAGTTAAAAAAATTCATCGAATATTTTATTCAAATAAGGAGCCTATTTGAAAAAGGCACATTTTTGAAAGTTCAAACGTCATTAAGTTTAGCAAATTTCTAAAAAATGAACAGTTTCTCGATTACTTAATTTTTTTTTTATGTAACATAAACTAGGTAATGAATTAACTTAAATTTTGATTACTGCATATTTTATTGAGTAATTTTTCCATTAGAAGATCCGTTCGCTCACAATATTCCATGAATATTTTAAACAATAATCCTATTTAAAAATTACTTTTATAATATTATTTATCGCTTATAAATACAAGCATACAATAAAGACAATATAGAAATATTTAACATAGGATCAGTTATAACTAGGTAGCTTTGTCTAATAATGTTATATATCACAGTCCCCACTTACTTATATACTTAAATAAAACCCATTTAGACAATTTGAGGGATTTTCATAGATGACAACATTTCTTAATTATTCCGGAGTCTGATCCAAAATTTGCATGTTCAAACCAGAAAAAATATATAAGAAAATGTGCCTTCTTTCTACGAAATACATTTTCGATTTCATTTTGAAATTTTTGGCTAAATAAAATTTCCGGTTGAAAATGTGTTCATCTTCGATCTGACTCCGGAATAATTAAGAAGTGTTGGCATCTATGAATTTTAATAGAGTGTTAAATCCTATACACTGAACATTACATAATAGTCTGATTCTTTTTGAAATACATGTCACCATAGAAAAACTGATCAAGTACAAAACTTTCAGAAGTAAAAATTATTGACATTATTTTACATCTATAAAATATTATTTTAAATTATATTTGTAGTAAATATTCATAATAAGCTAATATAGAATTCATCAGACACAAATAGGGAAATAAAAATAATGCATATGTATTTATATAATACATACATTCATATAGATAAATGTAACATTTTAATAAGTATATTACACTTTAGACATTTCGATAAAAAATAATTCAGAAAGCAATTATTTTAATGTAATATTAAGGCAGATCATTTTCATTAGTTCAGAACTTGCTCACATTTAATATTTAGTAATTATTATTTTATACTATTATGTTAATTTCATTTATATAACGAAAATAAAATTATAATTACACATCTTATTGGAAACATTTGTGAGGAAAAAAATACCTTCTCAAAATACAAAACTTTTATGAAGTCACTAGTGCATGTACGCTCAATTCTGTCAATTTTATCATAAAATATTGTCTGAAATGAGTGTTCCCGAATTGCTGTCACATTTTCCTCTCAGAGGTTAATTTTCATCACAATGGAGGAACTTTAGTGCATGAGAGAAATGAGAACATTTGAGTTAAATTAATTAATTCACTACGAGACAATGTGTACATTCTTCTAGCTATATGATTAATTTTCATACTGGATTATTTAATTGTATCCTATTTTCTAAAAGGCATTTTATATGAATTTGAAATAAACAATTCACAAGTTTCTGCCTAAAAATTGATTCTCTAAAAATTTCTTGCATCAATAAAATTACTTAAAATTATGTAAAGAACATTCAAAATTTTAAATATGCACGTGTCAGTTTGTTTTCTTTTTGATGTGGTTATGAAGGTAGTCAAAGATTGCATTTTTTTTCAGGAAATGTGTTTTAAGTTTGACATTTGATGAATGAAATTATAGTCAAATGTATACCTTAAAATTACTTTCCATATTTGTCTTATGTATATCAATTTCTAACTAAATATCTACAGCATGTGTTTTCGAAAAGTTAGATTGGCATACTGGTACAGTAGAATTTGACTTACTTCTAGGTAACGAAGTAAATGCGACCAAGGAATTATTAGGCGCAGCGCACTTCGTCTACATACCTTGGGTCCACACTCAAAAATGGAAGAAAAACTGCAGAAAAGCCCTACTGAAGACTTTACTTTGTAGATAAAGATCTCTGGTAGGCCATCAAAATGCATGAATTCTCCGGAACTCAGGATAATATGTTACTACTTGAATGCAAATAATTAAAACGCTTAATTATATTACTGAAACGCTACCTATATTAGTTAATTTCCAGTCATTCGTGAAGTAGCGTCCTTGTGTTATTAATATACAAAATATAATGTACAGCAATATGGAAGTGTTTAAATTACAAAATATTTGTCTGATATCTATAGACTTATTTATAAATTTAATTGACTTACATGTAACAATGTGCATTCACTACCTTTTATCACCTAATGGTTCATCTGCTATAGCTTGCTTAATTCCTATTCACAATGTGTTAAACTAGCGATTTTCTGTTATGACACTTAAATATCAGTTCACCAACTTGCACATGACTCAACAACTTCGATTTAAAATATTTTTACTCAGGTGTTCGAATACACCATATTACGTATGTTAAAATAATTAAAAATGTTAAGAACCTAAAAGTAAACAAGTCGGAAATTGTACGTCAAACCTGGCCAATGAGGTGAGTTCGTACTACAACTATTTTTATAAATATTCAGATATTGGTACAATGGCTGTTGCACTGTTATGCAAAAATGCATGAATACAAAATTTATTACGATTATATATATTAAATTCAGTAATACGGAATTAATATGACTCCATCTTAAATACGACACCGTGACAACCTAGAATGAATACCTATCAAGTGATATAATTCAATTAATTAAGTATAATACGATTTAATAAAATGAAGAAAACCTTTATTATATCTTTTTAAGTTTTTATTCCGTTTTCACAAAATTTGAAATGATTCGACAATATTCTGCAATGATTATGATTATTAAATTTCAAACCATTCGCCTGGGTAGTTTTTGTGCTGTTATATGCGGGCAGGTAGATAGACAGACGGACCCACCAGACGATGACTATAGATGCTACGTATTTATATAATTACGAACGTACTTAAAAAGTATTGTCTAAAAGGTACTTTTTACACATCTGAATCAAACAGAAAATTAAACACTTGAAATAAATAATGTCATATCAACACCTTATATATAAAATCTATCATATATATATATACTCTACCGTATATATATAGCATACATATATGGGGCAATCTCACAATCTTTTGACTTTTCGGGGAACAAATCTGGCGAAATTAAACTTGCTAAAATAACATTTTAATCTGATAAACGAATGCCTTAATGATTCAAAAAAAAAAAAAAAAAAGATGGTCATCAGAGAAAATTTTTTTATTTAACTGAGATTTAGGCTAAACTTGCGAGTTTAATTACCCTTACCATTTTACCCCTATAACTTTTTATTTTCCTCTAAATTTCTACTTATAATGAATTTGCATAGTACCCACTGGACATTCAAATAAGAAATAATACAAATTTAGTACTTTTAATACAGAATTTTTGTATAACATTTTCTTAAAAGGGTGTTAAAGATGGCACGGTAAGGTAAAAAATTGGACGAAATGGTAAAAAAAGAGACGGTAAGGATGGAACGGTAAGGAAAATTACCATCTATTTTTAGGAAAATCATGATAAGACTAAGTGATAGCCACAAAGTTAATTGATTTTTCGAAACAGTTGTTAACATTGGATTAAATATATATATTTTTTAATTTACCTGGAAAAGTGCAGGAATGAACCCTGGGGACGGTAAGCCTACCAATAAAGCCACGGTGCTTGAAATTCGTGTTTAAATGCTGATTTACATTCTGCAGCAAATTTCCTGAAAAAGAATTTTAGATATTCTTTCTCTAGCATACTTCTGCATGAGCAAAAACTTGAAAAAAATTCTATCGCTGCATCTGAAGTGATTTTCTGTATAATTTTAGAAGAGGGATGGTAAAACATCTAAAACCCAGGGACAGAGTTCAAAAAATAATATCAACCCTAAAAATGTGTGCAGGTTAATTTTTAGCTACATATTTATATAAAACAATAGTTCCATTAAAAAAAATTACATCGAATTATTTTTTTTTTTTTTAACAATTTTATCCAGACAGCTCCAAACTTAAAAATCAGCATCAGGGACACGGGACGGTAGATGAGTTTTCCATGTGTTTGACCTCAAACATCGTCCAAAACTTATTTATCTCGTTAATATTGTTGTGCAATCATGCAATAGGATGTTCCTAAGTATATGAAATTAAAAAAAACACAAAAAGTGTATTAAAAAATTATTATTCAGGGACATGAAAGTTAAAAGATTGTGCGAATGCCCCATATACAACAATATATATATATCAAATATATATATCTGTAATATATATATCAGACAATATATATATCAATATATTTGTCAAATTAAAAACATCTCATTTTATACTTAATCTATACATAAATTTTATTTTTACTTAAACATCAGAAAAATGCATTCTAATGTTTATTATTTGTGCTAAACCATTGTGAAAATTTTACATTTTCTTCAAGAATCAATAGATATAATATTCAGAACGCTTACACAATCTTTTAATTTATTCTTTTAAAATATAATGAAGTAATCAATTGCAAGATAACATAATAAATTATATTCTAAGTTTTGCAAGTGACAGTCGCAGAATATTTTAAATATTTCCTGGGAAAAATTAAATTTTATGTTTTAAAAATTTCAGGAAAGCATCATTGAAACATGCTATGTGACATTTACGCTGCTCAATTATATTACGCAGAAACTGGGCATATATTTTTCTATTTAATTGACACCTATAAAATTAAGGTGGATAACTGACATTGTTTTGTTATCCAGAAAATACGAATTACCATTTATATCACACTACGATTGAAAATAGATTTTAAGAATTTGTTCTGCAATCCCGTAGATTAGCATTTCTGTTCGAAAAATGATGGTACTTTTATCAATATAACTCTAACAATCGAATCATGTAAAATATGTTTTTATTACTTCTTTTTAGAAAAACGCATTAGATGCTTAATTGTATTCAGCTAGTTCACGTTAAACGTCGAATTACAGAAACACGAATATATTCAAATCTTCTCTCAATAAAATATTACATTACCTGAATTAAAACAGCATATTTTTCGAAAACGTGAAGATATAATAAAAATTTAAACTCCAGGAAAAAATATCAAATTTTCTATGCAATTGAATAAATAATTCTTGCACGTATATATAGCATTACATTTGAAATTTGATAATGTGCAACATACAACTGTTGATTTGATTTTGAACTTGATATGTAAAAACAGCACACACACTTCTGCTAATTACAACATTTATAAAATTAATAAACAACATACATAAAAAAGCTGTTCCTTTCAAAAGAAAAGTCATTTAATACATGAAATAATATATATTTTAATATACTAATACAACTTTTAACAATATATATATATAAAACCCGTTTAATATTTGGTGTGTTTTTGAAATTTTTTTCTCTAAAAGAAACTTTTTTCTAAGTTATTTTAGACTTTAAAAAATTAATTTTAACATGTTTGTACTACAATTAAATAAAATAAACTGAAAAGGAATGTTTTCATGGTATTTTCAAATATTTATAATTTTAAAATAATGTCTAAGTATTTTACAAACAAGTCACTAAGATTTTTAAAAATCTAATTAACACCTCGTCTTATTTTCCTTTCAGGATAAAATTTAATCACACATTTTAATTGCATCTGATTGATAATAAATAATAGTTTCTGGAAATAATTTGTAAATTACACGAGAAACATTTTTTAATTAATTTTCAAATAAGGTTATTTTCTAATCATCTTCAATATTACGAATGTTATCGTAATTACTTTTGTACGGAATAACAAATAACTTGTGTCATGATTTAATTAGTCATTAACTAATATTTATGGTGGATGTAACAATCAGCTAATTAGCAATAGAAATTCAGCTCATAAATCACACGATCTCGGTTTGTTATATAAATATTTATTTTTACATATTTTTACTTTCTTCTATCTCTACAGGAAGAAAGTATTGGATTTGTGAAAATTTTCGACTTCCGTTTTCGGTGGATGTTTCAAAGGTTAGAGATCTCGAAAATCATGTTTTTATAAAAAGTCTGTCTGTGAGTCTATGAATCTGTCTGTCTGTTCGTGTGTCTGTATGTGACACAAATATTGTGGGCACTAAACTCAAGAACTAATGAATGGAATTTAATAAAAATTTATACTCTGGTAGTACCTAATATAAATTGGTGCTGATTAGTTTTGGTGTAAATTGTCCGACAGGTGACGCTGCTGTGCTGTCTTTTTCCGGATTACCCCAATAGCTCTAACTCAAGAACTAATGCACGAATTTTCCTCTAACTTCAGATTTATTTAGATGTTGACACAAGTTGTTGCTGATTAGGTTTTGGTGTTAATCGTCCAATAAGTGGTGCTGCTATGTTGGAATTTTGATGATTTTTCACAGTAACTCTATCTCAAATACTAATGCACGGATTTTCTCCAAACTTCATATTCAGTCACGCATTGACGTATGTTGTTGATTATTAAGTTTTGGTATAAATCACCCAATAGCTGGTGCTGCTGGTTACATTTTGTTGGACTTACACAATTTCAGTGATAGTCATATCTCAAGAACTAATGTTCGAAATTTCATATACTTAGCCTAAATACAAAGCCTAATATCGGAAATATATGCTGTTTTTAGTGAATTTTTATTATTATTTTTTAATTTTCCATTCATTGTTCCTTCTTTACAGAAAAAAATATTTTGACAAAATATTTCTCCAAGTGATTAATTTTATTTTTTTTATTTTCTTATTTCTTTATTTTAACAGATATAAAAGTTTTACAATATTAATTTAATGCAATAAATATAGTGATAACATTTAGAATGCATAATTTTTTGTAAAGAATGGGGTCAATTGCACTAATTACCTGTCAGCATGTTTAATTCTCGATTAAAATTAAACAGTCGCAAGTGTTCGGAATAAACTTCCAGTTGGAAAAAAGTCCAAAAAGAAAGAAGGGAATGAATAAAAAAAACTTTTAATGACAATTCCTTTTAAACAATTTACTTTCAATGTTGCGAAATATCAGGTAATTAACCACCAACTATTTTTATATTTACTTATTCTGACTCGCTTGTACTTTAACAATGGTGATTTAGCACGAGTGTTTGTTTCGAGAAAACCACATCAACAATTTAATCTACGTTCTTGCCATTTGAAAAATTTTCAAAAAGTTTATTGGCTCACACGCACAAAACGTATCAAAGTGCCATTTTTGGTTCCAAATGTGCATTCCGATTACTGAACTTGCCTACTCAAGTTTTATTAAACGAATAAGATAAGTCTACAAATATTAGTTTGGCAATAACGACAGATTCACCAAGTTTGCTCTAAATCCCTTTGATAAACAAATTATTATTCCATGTATGTTACTACTATCTACACTAATATTATGAGGAAGTAAAGTTTATATGCTTGCGTGTTTGTTTGTAGGTGTAATCTATTGAGCTATAGCGTCGATTTAAAAAATAATTGTAGCAAAATGCGGGTGACCATCTCTATTCAAATATAGGCTATATTTTATGTCGATATAACAATCCCAAGAGATGTTAGCGAAACACATTGTTTAAAATCGTGATTTGGTTGCCGAAAGAAACTTGAAATTTGGTGTTGCGGTTTCTTTTAAGATGTAAATGCTAGCTAAGAACAGATTCTAAAATTTTAAAAGTGCTAAATAATGGGAAGATGTTCTAAAAATATTGAAATTACAATTTATTTGCAACTGTTAGTGCTACAAACTTGAAATTTGAAATAGGTGTTACTTTTTAGATATCAATACTCGCAACAGACCAAAATACGAAATAAAAAAGCATGCAGGTAAACAATTTTCTAAAAATGAGGTTTCTCTAATATTGCTGGGGCAAATGACTTTAAATTACTTTTAAAATGCAAATGAATACTTTTAAAAGGAAAATTTCTAATTTAAAAAATGTAAAATTTTGGAAAAAGTGCTAAAAAACGATTTTTTTGGAATTGCTAGAGCTGCAATCGTAAAATGTATATATATATAAAAAAACTTGATTTATTTACCGCTAAATAATCGAGAGGCCACTTTCGATTTAGATGGATCACAACGTGTTTCTACACAGCTATTCATTTATTATGAGGAACTCTAAGCGCTCCTCACTCATTTTTGCTTCGAAATTCCTTTTACACAATAAAGTAATTCCTGGTATGTCGCAACTTTCACAGATATATAAGCACTCTTGTTGCTCCTTTCGACCAATAAAATTGTATCTTCTATGCAACCCCTCTGACATTTATAAAGGCAATGTATCGCTCATCTCTTATGTTTGAAACGCAGTGGACAATTATGTATAATTATACTTGACGTGTCTTGTAAAAATACAATACGCAATATGACAATACTCTGTAGCTAAAAATATTCCCGTTTGTACTGGAATTATAGTGTAAAAAAATGCATTGAAATCCGTTCAGTGGTACTTTAAAATGTTGATGATCTACTTCATATACATAAATATTAGACCAAAAAGAGATGTTTCTTTTTTGAAGTCATTTTGGAATATCTCACGTATTTTTATTAGAAAAATGTCATACATAACAAAAGGCCATTCAATGCTAGATTATTTCTTCGTCTTTCTTTTTTTTTATAAAAGAAAATAAATTTGACAGCGATCTTTACAGCATCTTCTTTCTTCTTCTTTATGAAACAAAATACATTTACGAGCGGTCTTTACTGCAGATTAAAAAAATCACAACTTTTCAATACTAACACTGTATTTTGACTTCAGAATACGAAAAAAGCTTCCTATATGAATTTCCATGAATATTGATTACTATATTTCAAACATACCCAACATTTAAAATTCAGCTATCTCTGGTCTCAAAAGTGAATTATGTTGTCTGGAAGTTGCAGGAAAACGATGAAAATGCATAAAATTAAAATAAATGTAATCATTAAGTGTTCGTCATAGAATAATAGAACATGTTTTAGTTTAACTTGTTACAAAATGGGGGATGTTTTCTAAATAAAATTTTTGGGGTGCTTGGACTACAGTGAAATATATATTTCTTAATTAAAAAAAAATATTTTTTAAACTGATTTTCGTTATGGGGAAGGACGCTATTTGAAACATTTTTGCAATTAGAGCTACAGATTCAAACCTAACAGTTTAGAAATAGAGTATTCGAACAAGCTAAACTTAGTTATACGCTAACAGAATACGCCATTGGATAAACATTAGAGGTAATGTCCCATAAACAGTAATCAGGGGAACAATCTAATAATTGCAAATCATATCTAATAAATAATTTGAAAATAATATTTATTACAAACTAATTTGATTGAGAGTACATTTGAAAAAAAAAAGTGATTCGAATATTTACTACAGATTTAGCTAGTAAGATTTGGTAAACCAATCGAAATGCAAAATAAAAATCATAAAATATTTCTAAGCAAAAAAGTTCAAACTTCATTCATATAGTTCACGTGTCATCGTATATTATTATAAGTTTAAATAAAGTAGAATATTGTAAAATAATTTTTTTCTTCTCTTATATTTTTAGAAAGAGTTCATTAAAAGTCGAAATTATATTGCTAACAGTTCGGTAATTCGCAAGAGGCTGCTTAATTTCATAGAACAACTTTTAAGATCGGCCAACATTTTTCATTTTACAAAAAGCTAAGTTGGGAAATTCAGTAGAATTATTTTTCATGTATATATATATATATTCAAGAAATTAAAACTATTAGTAGTACTAAAAATTAAGTATTTTATCTAAACGTTTTTGAAAAGACGTTTTTAATGACTTCACATTCTATAAATACAAACGGTAAGTATTCATATAATTGAATGTACTTTTCAATTTATTGATATTCAAAGCAATGTAACATAAATCCTGCAGATAGACAGAATTTTCCAAAAAAAAACTATTAATTTAAAATTACTAAAATTATATGAAATAATGTAGAATAAGAATTGATAGCCCTGTGCGAAAATGAAATTTCCTCAGAAGTGAAAGTGTGCAATTCAGTATAAATCCCGTTTTAATCCCGTAACAGAGAGTCCTTAATACTAAAATTTACAAAAAGGTTTTACTATAAGCATATTTAATAATAATAATAATAATAATAATAATAATAATAATAATAATAATAATAATAATAATAAATACATTTAATGAAACACTTTTTTTTTTTTAAATTTCAGATTGACATATGTAAACTTCTATATTTAATACAGAAACTTTGATCGAAAGAATTTGTTTTTCGAAAAATTACTTCGAATGCAATGTTTTAAAAACTGTCTCTTATATTGCATATTTTGGAGTGAACATCATGTTTTATTTTTAAATAACTAATATGTAAAATAAACATCCGCTATTACTTTATATTTCTTAATAAATTATTGGAATTATGTCCTTAAATTTCCAAGTACATATACTATAACGTTACAATACACTTCATCTTATTTATATATAGATTAATTATTAGGAACGAAATATTTAAAAACTGAAATTTTGAAGCATTTTTGTTGATTAAAACAAAAACACGTTCTTACATCAGCAGGGTCCGAATGTCCGCAGTTTTCAACATCCAGTTTCCTCCCGTTTATTAATTTATGCGTTGATCAAAAATGGGAAAATATTTTACTTTTAACTTATAGATTTAGACTAGTGTAAATGCCCGTCCTACGACGGTGGGTAAAAATTGTGTTTTTCACTTAAAATTTGAAAAACTGATAAAAAATAATTGACAGTATGGAATCGTTCAGATGAGCAAAGTTCGGCTAGTTTATGTGCTAATAAACACACAATTAGCATTTACAATATTTCTGGGTAAACCAGGTTTTCCGGCTAATGTACTATAACAAACTTAAGATTTCTTAATAAAACAAAAATTTAACAAATATGCAATAAAATTGCGTAATTAATACAATCTGCTGCAACTATTGAAATAATACTCTTTTTTTAATAACACTTTGAAATTGTATTTTTATCGTTTACCCCCCCCCCCCCCCGCAATTTTTTTGTACATGTATATCGATTAATAAATAGGTATCTGGGGTTGAACCCCATCCGAAAGAACGAAGGGGAGGCATTGTTAAAGTGTTCTTCATGCCTATTGGTGTTTTTCTTCTGTTTACCCGCGGCTGACAGCAGGGGTGGGACAGCTTCAAGTGATGTAATTTATGTCGTCTCCTTTAATCTTCATAGCTCCATGGTTTAAATTTAGTGCGCTACGTTTGTTTTCTGAAATGGCTGTGTAAATCATTGAAATTTTGAATCTTTTATAGAAAATTATCTTGAACAGAAATGATTTCAGGTAGAAAAGATTTGTATTTAGGCAGATAAGTTTTCTCATATGCATCTCAAATCAAAATTAAGCCTAACGTGGCTTCATCTTATCGGAGACTGGTAAGATTGGTGGGTTCGTCCCGGATGCATTACACTGCCTTTAGGAGATTTAGATGGTATTCTGAATTCTGCAATGATCACGCTGTGCCTAACAATGACAACCAATAAATGCGAAAACGTTCTTGTACCATACGCAAGAATATTACGTAAATGCTGTGCAATAAAACATCCGAACATGGAAAACACAATGCAAAAAATTTCACTGCATAGATTTTTTTTTACCCAATTATAATACACAATGTTCAAGATTAAGTGTCTAAAGAAAAATATTTGCTTAAAATATACATTTGTAAACATTCATTTTAGAAACTTTATACTGTATTCCTCATTACCTACGTCTTGTTTTTATAGGGTAAAATAAACACAATATATATTTAAAATGTGAATGTTAACGTATTCTTTCTTAAAATATGTCCAATAGCCATGTATCACAAAGTTTTTATTTAAGTTATTATTTATTTTCATTATTAGTAATTTAGGTATTTCATTAACAAATATTTGAACTTTAAATTTATGTATTTCTACACTTTATTGAATATTTCAAAAATTAATAAAAATGAAATAAATATTTTAAGATTAAAATTAAGATATAAAATGCATTGCCAGGTTTAGATACTTCGGCGTCTCATTTGGGTTTAAACTGCTTTTAATTTGACAAACATGATGTGACAATCATACATCATCTGCTTGGATTTAAGACAATAATTCAATTTCTATAAAACTAGTAAATCTGCAGATCAAGAGCCTCAACGTCATCTTTGCAACTCATTGTTTTAGCACACTTTTTGTAATATTAATCTTTCTATAAAAACGCAATTTAAAGTTTTTAAATTACATAAATATTTATAAAAGTAAAAAATATAAGAGTTAAATTAAACGCATTGTTATGTTATGATATTCTGTAATTCTCACGAGCTACTTATTCTGGTAATTTTTATATAATAAACAAGATTTTTCAGGGGGGCTCTGCCCCCCTGAACCCCCCGTTGTGTAATTTATTCTACATTTGTAATTTTCTATTGATTGTGTTAATGATTATAGTATATCTTAGATTTCTTTTTACATTGCGATTTATAAGGATAAGCAACAATTTGGACAAGCATTTTACGTTATCCTAATATCGAAACAGCAGTATTTACTTGCCTCTGCTAACCACAAACACCTGTATCTATAGGATAATGAGCTTTTGGAAATGTAAACTGAGACATCTAATTTAGAAATCTAATACCTTTAAAATTTTTGTATCCAAAAAATAGTTTTGGTTGCCATTCTTCAATATTTATATCTAAGATCTAATCTAAATATCCCAAAATGTACTCGATAGCATTAACTTACTAAAATCACCTCAAAGTAGGGGGTCTTCTAAACCTATCGGTTAATAATTCATCATCGTGTCCACTTCCAATTGACTAATAGATAAACGTGATTTGGCACCGTAAAAAATTTTTTGTGCTAGCCTTTTAATAGTGTAAACATTTAATTTAAAATCGTGATGTCACAAATACCGTTCATGTTTGGTAAACCAATGTTTCAGATCAAGTTACGAAAGGTTAACTAACCTTTTATTTCCCTTAGCCAGACTTTCTGTTTCATTTTTCGTAATAGGGATTATTTGAATAATTTATTTTATACGCTACAAGCTGTTACACGGGACGTCGTTCCGTAGCATTCAAATAGAGATAAATGCAATAAATAAAACATTTCACTCCCCACCAGACATGCCAAGTCTCAGGCTTTTTGCACATCACTATTATCTTAGAGAAAATGTTGTTCATTTAAATCGCGAAAATGTTCCAATAAAATAAAGTAACATTTTCTGTATTAAAATACTGGAATCTAGAACGCCGGAGGTTTGGCAGCTATGCTCCTCTTAATAAAAACGTACATAATTAACCAACACTTTAACACATTTTATAGGATACAATACGGAATTTCTTATTTGTATGTCCTTACATACACCTCAGTCATAAAAATGTAAAACTTTGTGACAATTAATATACTCAATTGCAAAAATGAAATCGCAACCAATGAAAAAAGGAAGGCCAAGTAAAATCGTATAAATCGAGGATTCTTTCTCGTAGTGCTGGGAGAATAAATACAACTACAAAGATTATTTTAGGTGGTATTTGGTGTGAAATATTTAAATGTATTCGTTCCTGTCCTATTTATCTTTTATTATTATTATTATTATTATTATTATTATTATTTATTTATTTATTTGCTTATTCCATTTACTTTTGCACGTGAAAATCTTACAAATTAAAATTAACTCTTTGGAGAAATTATTATATCCCTTTTTCTTTCTCTCTTTTTTTTTGGCAACAATAAAGTTTATAAAATTTAATAGAATAATGTCAGTATGAAATATAATTCTGTATGAAAATAACGATTTTTTTCATTTATAATCAAAATAGTTAAATAAATAGATAAACATATTATCCTATATAGTATATAAATAATATTTTCATTTCTGCAGTTAAATTAATCTATATGCAAATATCTATACAAAAGCATTCATTAATTCATTCCTTTTGACTTTGATTTCACTTCAAAAAACCATACATACTTTCACATTTATGATATCTTTAGGTTAGATGCAGTTGCTACGCAACGATTAAAAGAAAAATTTGAAATATGTAAATTTAAAAAAAGTAAATTCATAAAATTAAATGTTTTGTATTATTCGAACGCATGTATAAAATTCCATCATAAGTTATACACCTAATTTAAAAACTCTGACAAATGTTTTGAAAAAATTACACGAATAGCAATAATTTAATACTCTTATCTAAAAATTTCCACATCCAAAATTTACCATTTAAATGCATTATTCATATGAGCCGTTTCTTTTAACAAATGAAAATTTTAAAATCGTCTTACTTGCCACAGAAAAGCATTATGCCACAAAATAAAATATTCTATATTTTCCGAACGAATAAACCAGATCTAACAAAAAACTATACAGCTTATTCCGGGTACATCACCAACATACCCGTTTAATTTCAAGCTTATCGGATGTTTTTCTTTTTTTTTTCAGTTATCGCGAAACAGACAGACTAACAGACTAACGGAAACCAAAAATGTTAGTGTCCCCACAGTAAACCTTCACTGACGTTTCGGCAACAAGTTACTGTTGGATTAAAAGCACATTATTTAATATTTTTCTACTTAATAAAAAATACACTTATTTTATAAAATTACAAAAGTACACTAAATGTGGCAAAACTATGAAATATGTTGTATCATTTAAGAACAGAGTTTAGATTTAAGATAATAATTCAATTTCTATAAAACAAGTCACTTTTGAATTAAAAGCACACTTTTTAATCTTTTTCTACTTAATAAAATATGTATTCATTTTACAAAATGCAAAAAATACACTGAATGTGACAAAACTATTAAAAATTACGTCTCATTTAGGCACAGTGCTTATATTTAAGAAAATCATCCAATTTTACAAAACAAGTTACTTTTGTATTAAAAGCACTTTTCCATCATTCTCTGGTTAATAAAAAATGTATTTATTCTATAAAATGCCATAAATACACTAAATGTGATAAAACTATGAAAAAATGCGTCTCATTTATGCACAGTCACCTTAATTTTCTAAGTTAATTTAAGTTTTTCTATTTAAGAAGGTGATTACATTTAATATATATATGAATAGGATAACAAGCCAATTTACAATTAACATTAGTAATTTGTAACACATAATATTCTACTAAAGAACATACAAACATTTTTCATTAAATTTTGCTTTCCGACAAAAATGTAATTAACATAGAGTATGATTAGAATAAAAAGGCTACTTTTAATTAACCTATATAAATTATAACATGTAATATTACGCGTCTAATATGTAATACATCTTTTGTCTAATGTAATACGTCTATCCAATTAAACTCGTCGCAAAATTTCATTTAAAATAATAAAATAGTAATTTAGAAAGGAAGGTCCCCTAACCCGTGTACGGTTCTTGGAAATATGTACTATGCAATTATTATTGTATATATGTAATATTCTTTCAAAATATGTCGTGTTAATCGTAGCATTAATGGCTATCGGCTAATTATGACACACTACAACTGAATATTATAGCATGTCGAAAATAGACAGTATAAAAAGTGTCGAGAGTATCACCAACCAAATTTATTGAAGTGCTGTCGTGTCGTCATGGTCGGATTAAGGGGAAGGATAGGTTGAATTCTCAGGAATTTTCCCAGGAATATCGTACTAATTTTCTAAATTATTTTTAAGTTTTGCAAAAGCAGCTTAAGTTTTCGCACGTTAACATACGACATGATTAGATTAACAAGTCCATTTAAAATACGGGCTGATAGAATATTGCAAATATATTTATGCTCACGTTAAATGATTCATTTTTAAAGAACATTGCAAATATATATCTAAAGGAACGAATCGATTGAATTTTAACTGCGAAACGTTATATGGAATATATTTATCTTTAAAAAAATCTTTAACAAATTTGAAAACAATAACCAAGATTTAATTTTGAAATGCAGGTGTCGTACTCTACATGAAAAATTTCATTAAAATTACCAGTATTTGTTTAAAGAAAAATAAATCTAGGTTAAACGCGGAAAATATCGCCTTATTTAAGAAGAAATTTTGTGAAAAAAAAAAAAAAATTGGTACCAAAGAAATTCCTGGTCATGATATTTCAGGCCAAGTACGACCCCTGGAAATGTATTAACCAATATTAATAAAGTAATAGTATTAATAGTCTAACGTAAAATTTTAAAGTGTATGAAAACCATAAGCTTATTTATTAACATAAATCGCCTTCAAAAAGTAAAAATCAAATAATTCATTACTCACATGTTTCTAAAAAGATGTTATTGGGTTTTAGGTACTTTTAAAAAAATAAGAACACTTACAGTCATTCAGGGTAACTTTGATCCGCATTTTCTCTCTTTTCCCATACCGCACGCTTATTTTAAGAATATTATTGCAACTAGGGGCATAAAAGAGAAGAAATGATCCTAAATTATCGTATGACTATAAAAAATTAAGGAATAATAATGATAAAAGCAATAAAAAATGAATTTTAAACCTGGTTCTAAGTTACGCAGCCATTTAGGGTAACTTTGCACCATATGATAAATATTATCTAAAATAATTCCTTATAAAAAAAAGTATTATAGTTAGTGCAACTTTGAACCCCAAAAAATGTTTTCAGATATGAAAAGATTCCGAATTTACATTTCCCAACATCACAAGATTTGTATAATTTATGATATTACAACAAATATTATGCATAAGAAAAGCGGAAGAAGATAACCATGAATATTTAGAAAAAAAAAAAAAACCTGTTTATTGTCCATATTATAAAAATGCAATGAAAAACAATTTTCAATGTTTAAACTCAATAATATATCCATAGTTACAGTAATACATACTAGTACTACTATTAATCAAACAAGAATAAAAAACGTCGAACGTATGAAATGTCAAATTTGTGTAGCTCCGCCCCTAATCACGCCTCAAAATGAATTTTATATATTTTACACATATTTGTGAAAATATTTACATGTTATATCTAATGCACACTTTTGGCATTTATATAAAATATACGTGCAAATATTTGAAATTTTCGACAGTAGCACCTATAATTAGTAAATTATAAACACCAGTGTAACTTTGAGCCGGCTCAAAGTTACCCTGAAAATGCGGTAAAATGCTAGTGCCTTCTGATTTTACATTTTATTAACTATTAATAAATAAATAATCACAAAATATTAACACATTTACAACATTTAGAAAATGATATCTCTGATAAAAGAGTATATTGTAACTTACTATGAAAATTTAATTGGATTACAACAACTTCAAAACAACATTCAAAATTAACTTGAAAACAGTACTTCACAAAAATAGTTAGATGATGCAATTAATTGCACATAATGTTGCTAATTTATTTTCTAAAATAAAGAGTAGAAATCCCAGTTTAGAACCTTGCCAACAGAGCACAGTTCTGGAGTTAATTTAGTCTTTTGGAGTCAAAAATATTGAAAACTAAGGCTCTACCTAGCAAAATTCATGGTAGTTCTGGAAAAAGGCTTACTATACGTTTTTTGGGTCACTGAATCCGAATTTTTAACTTCCCACCAAAATTTCCCCCGGCAACGCCCCCCAAATTTTGGTAAAATGCCCTCCAGAAAAGGTTTTTATTAAAAAAATCTATTTTTTTTTATTGTTTTAACGAAAAAGTGTCTAGACATTCAGAAAGTAGACAAAATTTGCAACAAATTAGATATATGACATTATGACTTAGGATGAAGGAGAAATGGGGATTTGCCTCGGAACATGCGCGCGGTGCTGCGTGAACTATGTTGCGCAATTCCACTTTGCCACTTACACGTTTACATTCGCCCTCCCATCTCCCTCAGAACTTTCTCTATAAGGTTTACTTTAAGTTTTTGGGGTCGCTGAATCCGAATTTTTAACTTCCCCCCAAAATTTCTCCCCCCCCCCCAAACACACCCAAATAGTTGTTTTTAACTTAATAGTTGCAATTAACTTAAATTTCTTATTGTTTTAGAGCAAAAGCATTACAAAATTCAGAAACTAGACAAAATTTGCAACAAATAGGATACATGACGTTATGACGTAGGATGAGCGGGGAGGGAGAGGGCTGCCTCTGAACATGCACTGCGGCGCTACGTGCACTAAGTTATGAAGTCCAGGCAATAGGGGATTTTACCTGGAAAAATTAATACTAGTTCTGGATTTCGTCTCACTTTATGTTTTTGGGGTCGCTGAATCCGAATTTGTAACTTCCCACCAAAATTTCAACCGGCAACCCCCCCAAAATTTGATTTTTTGAAAAAAGTTGGTTTTTGAGGAGAGCGATCGGGGAATGTTCCGAGGCAGCCCCCTCTCTCCCCGTTTATCATACGTCATAATGTCATATATATATTATTTGTTGCAAATTTTGTCTAATTTCTGAATTTCGTAATGCTTTTCCCCTAAAACAATAAGAAATTTAAGTTAATAGCAACTATTTGGGGGTGGGGGTTCGGGGGGAAATTTTGGGGGTAAGTAAAAATTCGGATTCAGCGACCCAAAAAACTTAAAGTAAGCCTTATAAGGAAAGGTCGGAGGGGAGATGAGAGGGCGAATGTAAACGTGTGAGTGGTTAAGTGGAATTGCGCAACTTAGTTCACGCAGCACCGCGCGCACGTTCCGAGGCAGATCCCCCCTTCCCCTTCATCCTAAGTCATAATATCATGTATCTAATTTATTGCAAACTTTGCCTACTTTCTTAATTTCTAGATACCTTTTCCCTAAAACAATAGAAAAATTGATTTTTTCAATAAAAACATTTTTGGGGGGCTTTTTACCAAAATTTGGGGGTTGCCGGGGGAACTTTTGGTGGGAAGTTACAAATTCGGATTCAGCGACCCAAAAAACATAAAGCAAGCCGATTTCCAGAACTACCATTAATTTTGCTAGGTAAAATTCCCTATTGCCTGGACTAATTTCAAAAACGGGTTTTTAAATTCAGTACAGCCATTTATTCAGCGCTTATCCTTCTTGCTACGTAAGTAATTCTTCGCGATGAGCGTCTTTTACAGAATTTTCAATCTTTTATCACAGATTCTTTAAAGCAGAAATTTTTCACTATCGTAATCGGGGAAAATGTACCGATTAAATCAGACAACTTTTTCGCTAAAACATTACTGGTGGCAATAACCATATAGTATTAATTAGACGGGAAAATGCGTGCCCGAACATTTCTCGGGTTGCGCAGCGAGAGGGCTAAGCATTTAAAATCGGAAGATACAAAATCAAAGAAGAAACTGTAACGTATCAACTATATTTATAAGGAGTTCATCCCG
The DNA here is from genome assembly GCA_963932465.1 of Maratus speciosus. Taxonomy (NCBI): domain Eukaryota; kingdom Metazoa; phylum Arthropoda; class Arachnida; order Araneae; family Salticidae; genus Maratus; species Maratus speciosus. The sequence continues at coordinate 533,325,969 of OZ010791.1, read as the reverse complement.
TGAGTGTCACGTTTGCGACAAAATCTGTTCACAAGTAACTGACTGCGGAACGATTGAAGCGTTTTAAATCAGTCGCAATCTAAAAAAAAATAGAAATGCGTGAAAAAAATAACAGATATGTAAGTGTGACCTCAGATCGCACAGAAGGTTTCGTTTAGTATGCCTTTTAAATAACTTTATCCTTAAATTAATAAACTAAAATTGCTAATTTATAATTATTAAAATTTTAAATAAATAAGTGCGACATTATATTTAATTAAACAACGTCTCTTAAAATATTACGATTATTATACATTACATGTTTTGATATTAGATGGCAGCATCCAAAAAATGTCAAAAATATTTTATTTTGAAATAACACTTAAAAATACTCCAAAATCACACTTTAAATAATATTTTTTCGTTAATAATTAAAGATATTTTGAATCCCCGTTTCAATTATTAGAGCTATTTGAGAAACTTATAAAAAACTATGTATTAACGTAAAAATAGATTTCAAAGCAAAACAAAATACATTTTTTATACAAAAAAAATGTATATTTGATATTTCATTATCATTAATTACCAGTTAATTATACATGATTATTTTTGTAACTAGCTGTGAAATGTAATTTATATTTCTTTAAATTTCTTATATTCTAATTTATAATCCAGAATAATTATAATCCAGTATCAAAATTCTTTTCCTGCTAGCGCTGAAAAGTTGTGCGATGGTCTCAGGACGTATACAAATGAATTTTCAAAACAATAAATAAATCGCTTCAGGTTCCACCTTAGGATCTAAATATGTATTTTTAGACGAAAATGTTAATTTTCACACGTCAGTAATATTTTTAATTTCCATTTTTCTCTTCTCGCTAGAGCGTACAAGTTGAAATACATAAGGGTCATAAGGAACGGGGAGCTTAGGGGACATGAGTGTAAAATTTTGTACCACAAAAATCCTGGAAAATTTTCCCATGCCCGCTTGTTGACAACGGCTAAGAGAATCTTACGTTAGATTAATTTCAACGCAATTATTCTAATTGGAAAATAAATCGTATTAGAAGTAAATTTCCAAATGGGCTAAAAATGTCCAGAGCGGAATTCGAACCAGGAATCTCTTGGCTGAAGCCGCCAATGGTCTACCATCTGAGCTATCACACACGAATCTGGTGGAACTTTTGCACTCAGGCAAGAGATCCCTGGTTTGGATTCCTGGTCCGGACATTTTGCACCCAGTTGGAAATTTACTCTAATATGAATTATTTACGAATTATAATAATTGTATTAAAATTAATCTAGAGTAATTACATATACAGGTATTTCTGGAGTTGCCTTACCTGCGAATTATTCCGCTGAATTAAACCAGATTTCAGACCAGATGCTATAATCAATAAGGTTGATGGGTGAAAAAGTTCCACCAAATTCGTCCGGAATAGCTCAGATGGTAGACCATTGGCGGCTTCAGCCAGGAGATCCCTGGTCAGAATCCTGCTCCGGACATTTTTCGCCCAGTTGAAAATATACTTCTAATATATTCGTTCGTGTTTATATTGGTACACAGGAACCCTCCAATGAACTATAAGTTTTGACTGAGTTTTTCAAAAAGTTTTACGCACCTGCGTGTTCACATCAAATCGCGTGCCAATTGTAGAGATGGATATCAAAATTTTTGGAAAAAATTTCAATATTCGTGTTTTATTGCAGACGATCTGAAGGTAGTTGTTCATCACGTCATATAAAGAAATAATTACTTTGGTCATTCTCAAGCAATACGTCTTACAATGCTTGTTGACCAAAATCAGAATGTGCGACAACTTGCACTACGCAGGATTTTGAAAGCAAGGACAAAAACGGGAGCAGGAACTCAGGTATTCCAAATTCCTACATTTAAATTTAAATCTAATTCTTACGTGGATCTCATAGACTGGCACAACTGCTAATTAAGAGAACCCCCGATTACCACCCACTTGCCGAAGGAAGACAATGCAACTGATAGAGTCTGTCGAGTATCCAGTATTGGCATAGGAAAACATAAAATTCCCACACCACACTCAATGTGTTGAGAGAAAAGCAAAACTGACAACAGAAGCTTCCCTTGCAGTCACCAGAGAGAACAAGCGTGATGGTTACATTAGATTCAGAATCGAGTAGATGCATGTCATGCCATCGTTTGAACTCAAAAACCAGTAAAGAGTGGAAAATAGGAAAACAAATGAATGAAATGAGCTTAATGCACATTCGCAACTTTTATTCTTGAACTCTTAAAACACTTAGTTATACAAAGACTGTGAATTGTGTAAATCATAAGATTTATTGTTTAATGTTAATAAATATTATTTACAAATATCTCGTTTTCTTAAAATAAACGTTTAAAGTTTCCAAAAATAAATATTTTTGAAAGATTTTCAATTTCTTTCTATATTTCGACCCCTAAATGTTCTACACTTTTGCGTTATTTTTCAGATATGGAACCTAAAGTAGAAGCAGAAGATATTTGTTAATTACTCTAAAATTTTGTACTCAAGTTCTTTATACACCCTTCCAACTTTTCCGCGCTAGCGGGACGAAACAATTGCAATTAAAAATATTATTGAAATCTGGAAATTTACAACATTTTCGAAATTGCATATTTAGGCTCTAAAGGTGCTGGAAGCAATTATTTGAATATTTTTAAATTTTGTTGATATATTTTTCAGACCATTCTAGAACTTTTCCGTGCTAACGGGAAAAGAATTTCGAAAACGAAAAAGTCCTTCCGGCCAGTGCCGGGAGGAAGAGGTAGCTTTCAAATACCTTATTTTAAAAAAGCCAACTTATATTATTCAAACACACGAAGCTCAATTTAGTGGAAACCGAATATAGGAGATTCAATACGAATTTTTATCAATACTAAATCATTATGAATGAGAATTTCACGAAATTAGTCAGCTTTATCCAAGCTGCTCTTATTTAAAGTAACTTATATTTGGCTGAGATGTTGAAGTATACTATCCACATGCTTTCTCACATGGAAACAGGCGAATACGTGTGTTATCGCGTGACAAATACAAGATCGTTTCAAAATGTTAGCCTTACTAGAAATTCAAAGTGCTATAATTCAACCATTTTTTAAGATATAAACAAAAGAACAAATTTTCAGAAACAAAATCTGCTCCGGAATCTTTGTATCAAGGCCAAACACATAAAAAAATCTATTTCATTTTCCAATTTTTTAATACCTCATTTTAAATTTTAAATTTAATTTTTTTAAATGGCAACCCTTTTGAAACAAGATGGCGAATGAAGCTGGCCAACGAACTCGGTCGAGACATTGGTATGTACTACGTACAGACCAAGTAACATCCAAATCGGTTCATATATACGCTTGTTATCGCGTGACAAATATCAGGTCGTTTTAAAATGTCAGCCACAATAGAAATTCAAAACGCTATAACTCAGCCATTTTTTTAGATATAGACAAAACAAAAACTGTTCCGGGATCTTTGTATTAAGGTCAAACACATACAAAAAAAAATCTTTTTCATTTTCCAATATTTTGGTATCTCATTTTAAATTTTAATTTTTTTAAATTTTTTAAATGGCCGCCATTTTGAAACAAGATGGCGGATGAAGTTGGCCAACGAACTCGGTCGAGATATTTGTATGTACTATGTACACACCAAAGTACATCCAAATCGGTTCATAAATACGCCTGTTATCACGTGACAAATATCAGGACGTTTCAAAATGTCAGCCACGCTAGAAATTCAAACTGCTATAACTCAGCCATTTTTTGAGATATAGACAAAACAAAAACTGCTCCCGAATCTTTGTATCAAGGTCAAATACATAAAAGAAAAATATTTTTTCAATTTTCAATTTTTTGGTACCACATTTCAAATTTAAATTTTTCTTAAAAATTTAAATGTCTGCCATTTTTAAACAAGATGGCGGATGAAGCTGGCCAACGAACTCGGTCGTGACATTGGTATGTACTATGTACAAACGAAGTTACATCCAAATCGGTTCATGAATACGCCTTTTATCGCGTGACAAAATTCAGGACGTTTCAAAATGTCAGCCACGCTAGAAATTCAAAATGCTATAACTCAGCCATTTTTTAAGATATAGACGAAACAAAAACTGCTCCGGAATCTTTGTATAAAGGTCAAATACATAAGAAAAAAATATTTTTCCATTTTCAATTCTTTGGTACCACATTTCAAATTTAAAATTTTTAAGAAAATTTTAAATGGCCGCCATTTTGAAACAAAATGGCGAATGAAGGTGGCCAACGAACTCGGTCGAGACATTGGTATGTACTATGTACATACTGAATTACATCCAAATCGGTTCATAAATTCGAGAGTTACAGTATGACAAAGGTCAGATATATATATATATATATATGGATATATATATCAACTTTTGAACGGAGGGTGTTTTCGGGGTCTGGGGGTCATGATTGATGAAAATATACCAAAATTTTTTGAAATCGCTTTCCTCCGAACGGCTGCAATAGGTAGCTTTTTGTAATGAAAGCTACCTAAAATATGCTACACGCTAATTGACACACTTCAGAGTTTTTGGTTTATAAAGAAACTAGCCGCCTTCGCCCGCTACGCTGGTCGGTTTTTCTAAAGAAATCTTGAATGAAACAAAATATATCTGTGAATTTGATCTTGCGTTTTAAGGGGTCAGGTAACATTTGAAGCGTCCCAAAATCGAAATTTTTTAAAATAGCTTATAATTAAATATGATTCTTTGGGAACATTTAAAATCAAACCCCATACAAAAATTCGCATTAGAAGAGAAGTTATGTCTAAAACACTTTGAGTTTTTGCTATAGGATCAACGGGTTTTTCAATCTTAAAAGCCAATTTTCTCAAAACAGTGATTTTGATCATTGCGCGCACGATTTCTGAAAAACGGTTGCCTAGAATTTTACGAAATTTTTGGTGGATGTATTAAACGTACAGAAGCACAAAATGACCTATTATTATGTTTCTCAAGTAAGAAGTTTAGAATTCACGGCTACTTTTCTATAAAAAATATCTCGATATTTCGAATTACTCTAAAAAAATTTTTTTTCTCGAGATCTACAAGTTTTATTTTTTTCATTGTAGGTCATTTTGAAAACACTTTATATATGTACTCATTAAAAAAATCTTGGCTTGTTTCAACCATTGAAATGGGAAAAATCATGCGCGCAATGCATGCAAGAATAATTCTAGCGTAAAAATTGTATTATCTTTAAAAATAAATTAACTATATATGTGTAGACCTTTTATAACAACTTTGATTGATAAATTAAAGCGTTCCTAACATGTGTTTTCAATTTTATAATTAAAAGTTTATTAGTTAAAGAATGACTGCATTTCTTACAGAGGTCACTTTTCCATGTACTTTATTGGTTCAAAGGTTACCTGACCCCTTAAAGCAATATGGACATTTACCTGGTGTATCCAACCGAATTGCTGAAAGCAATATGAATGTCATTACGCTATTATATCTTTTATTGAGTCATACAAAATTTACACTGTTAAGGACTAATTTCTTTAGTTGATCTGTTAGAGTAGGATTCGGTAAAGAACAATATGTAATATACTAAAAGCGTTCATGAAAAATTATCAATGCAATTTTCATCAGAATCTGTTAATTGGACTTATTGAAAAGGCTGATCTTTCATAATAATCGCGTTCGCCTGATTCTAGAACTTTCATCTATAATTCTACAATCAAGCAACCTAACAACCAAGAAACAGCAAATGATATGTGCTTTATACTCAAACATTCACTGAAAAATTAACTAACCGATCAAGTTGCATCGAAATCCACTTAGCAGAATCTTTTAAACTGGAAAATATACCGAAACCTTCCCTAAAAATGATCTAATTAACAGTTTAAATCCCATAAAAATTCATTCAGCGGAACCTGTTGGAACCTTTAAAAAAAGCAAATCTTTCAAAATTGGGTTCATCTGATTTAGAACTTTCCCCATAATTATTTAACTAAGCAACGTAGAACGTTATGTTTTATACTAACATCTTTTCTGAAAAATTATCTAACTAATAATATAAGTCCCGTCCAAATCTATTCAGCAGAATTCAAGATATAAGCGGGCGGAATGGAATTTCTCTTTGCATTATATATATATTGAGATAGTTAAATATAACTTTCATAATCGCGTTAACCTGATTATAGAACTCTCTGGGATGTAGGGGTAGGTATATACTACATCACTTCTGATTTTTTAAGGAACTCAGCTCAACTTCCATAACTATAGCATATATACACTCTTTAGTATACCCTATCTCTGTAGCGTATATCTTCCAATTTTCTTTACTGTACCACTGAGAACTTTTTCCGCATAGCTCCGTAACTAAACAACACAGAATGATATGATGAATATTGAAAAAATCCCTGAAATATTATCTAACTTACTGTGCATTTAATTAGTTGACTTGAAATCTTTCATAATCGAGTTCACCTAATTTTAGAACTCCCGTAGCAACTTAGAATAATGGTTTTTACATTAAACCATTTATAAACTAAATTTACTATTTAACAGTGTAAGTTCTACAAAATTCTGTTCAGTAGAATCTGAGTTATAGTCATATTTACAATATTTATTGCTCATTAAACATTTTTTCTTTACATTTGAAATAAAATCAGTAACTGTTTTGGTATTTCCCTGTTATGGTAACACCATTGCCACCAAGCGTAATAGTTTGCACAAAAATGAAATGATACATTTGAAAAAAAAATAATTTTGTTGATAAAAAAAATGAGCATTTAAAAAATATAACTTTTGAAAATTACAGACTTTGACTTACCATTTTTTTAAATCAATAAAAATAATAGTACTACTTGGTTATCCCGTCGACCAAAAATCTATTTCCAAACTATAAGATTAAATACCAATAATGGTTGATCGTAAATGTTACATTCACTTGACTTTTAGCAAGTTACACGTATTTACGTCATCAGGTGATTTCTATTTCGACGTTGTAAATGTGTTTTTATTAATGTTATACTAATTTATTTGTTCTTTCGTTATTTAAAATAAAAATTATGTTAATTTTGTATAATTTGGCGAGTGATTTGGCGATTTATATAATGTGACGAAATTGGTCGACGGGTACCAAAATAAATACTTAAAATATAAGAATAAATAAATATTTTGCAAGTAATAAAATATAGTCAATTTAAACTGCAGTCTTGAAATTGTAAATGTCTTTTACTACTGAAGTATGGCGTACGTAATACGTATGTCTCACATTTCAGTAAACATTTCATTCTTTCAATGAAGACATTCATGGTTTTTTGAACAAAACATTTTTATATGTGTAATTCCTAACTTCTGAAATAATTTTATTGTAGCTTCCTCATCATCAGATAACTGCACAATGGTAAAATCTATATCAGTATCACTAATAAATATTTTCCATTCAAACACTAACAAATTAAAAAGTTTTGCGAGATTATGATGGAATAAAATAAATTCCATCATTAAAAATTCCTGCATAAAAATATTCACGTTCAATAATTAGCTAATATTAATGTGTGGCACGGTTTGCAATAAAAATCGTTTGCACGATTAGGGTTGAAATAAATGGCGCGATACCATACATTTTGGCATGGTATCGCGACGAAAATTAGAGCGAAAAAGTACCACAGTTTTTTATTATTATTATTTAGTTCCAGTTTTTGAGGCGTTTATAATTTTTTTCCTAACTGACAAAGTTGTTTTAAATATTTAAGCAAAAGAATTGATTAAAAAATTATTCAATTTGAATTTCTTCCCTTGTTCTAGTGACAGAATGAAGAGAATGAGTTTTTAGAAATTATCACTTGAAAATTTGAGGTTTTGGCGCCAAAGATAGCGCCAAATTAGAAAAATATGAAATATCTCATGAACTATTAGACTTAAAATAATTTGGTTAGTACCATTCGATTCAGCATACAAAAATACACCAAAATATTTTATCAGTTGAAAAATAACTATAAAATCAGATTTTTAAGGAATTTTTTAAAAGTTCGTTCTATTTTTTACCCCCCTTAGGGGTGGAATTTTAGAAAATCCTTTCTTAGCGGCACTCAATGTCATAAGAAGTATTTTTACCGCGATTTTCGAGATTTTAGGTTCAGTAGTTTGGGCTGCGCGTTGATTAATACAAAATCCAGACTTTCTTTTATATATATAGATAACCAAAAAAATTTTAGCTTTTAAATATATTATTTCATAAGTCGTCCTTGCATGTTTTATAATCTTGATTATTGTCGACACTCTGCATCAAACCAGTCGGGATGCAGAAAAAAATGTCTTGAAGTTCCACTGTTTTTCAGTGAAAATGTTAATGAACATGCTAAAATAATCGTAATAAATCTATACGTCCTTTATACCATTAAAAATATTCGCGTGTTTTTGTTTTAGTGATAAAAGAAAACCTTCAATTTTATATACTAATGGCCGTTCAGAAAATCTCATTTATTTTAACGTTTTAAAACCAGTATCCGTTACAGGAATGCTTAATTAATTTATTTCCAGTAATGGACATTCCATGTATACAATTCTAAAAATGCAATTTCAGTAATGTTCATAGTGCATAAAATCTTTTGACTTATCTGAAAACCTAAGTAATAAATATATTTTTTAAATTGCACTTACCAGTCCGTAAAACCACCAATATTTTCATAATTAGCTGCTTTTAATTAATTTCATGTGGTTAACAAAATATTTAATGTTTTAATCAAATTAACTTTTTTATAACTCTCTGCCTTGTATATTTTATAATCTGGCAATCAGTAAAACCTAACATGAAACAGAACTTTGCTTAATGACATTGGAAGGACATTTAAAACATTAAGGACATTGGAAAAAGAGGGGCTCATAGGGCTCAATCCTTCCCCATTCAAATAAAAATAATCAAGTTACAGAAGTTGTTAAAAATAAATATGTTATTTTCTGTCTTAACTGCTAGCTTATTCACCTTTAACAAAATAAATGAAATTGTAATATTAATTAAATTTATATTAGTAGTGAAACTAGTAAATCTGCTGATCAGTGGCCTCAAACATAATTTCTCAAGTTTTATTTTGAAATTATTTTTAAAACAGTCTATCAGCAGTATTATTTATTTCAAATCTGTATAGATTCTGGTAGTTCCTGTTAAAAATAAAGATAAATATACGAATCTATATATTAATATTCCAACACATTTTTCCTGTTTTTCTTATTACCACTCTACCACCCCCCTCCTCACCGACTGATTCAATAATTTCATAACTGACATTCCCTGACATTTAGTATTTTAAAAAATCTAAAATAATTAAAATATTCATCTTGTGATAATCACAATAAATGATTTAAACAGTGAATTGTTTTCATAAATATTTTATTAATTATTGGTAGTCTAATTGTTAAATTTATTTGAAAAAACCTTTTTTGTTTTATTAGTATGCTTTCATGAAATTTTGGTTATAAATAGTCATAAAAACATTTATATCTATAATTTTTGATGGTGTCCAGTACTGGAACAAAGAGTATCCATTACCGGAATTTTGGGTGTTTTGATATATTTCTGTTATTTACAATAAAACTTTGATTAATATTGGGAAATAAGACTATGAGAAGGGTTAAGCATAGATGCCAACACTTCGTAATTATTCCGGAGTCAGGTCGAAGATGAACACGTTTTCAACCGGAAATTTTATTTAGCCAAAAATTTCAAAATGAAATCGAAAATGTATTTCGTAGAAAGAAGGCACATTTTCTTATATATATTTTCCGGTTTGAACATGCAAATTTTGGATAAGACTCCGGAATAATTAAGAAATGTTGGTATCTATGGGGTTAAGTATTGTTGGTAGATTAATATAATATTGAAAAAAATGGAATATAATAAACATAATTAATTAATGAAGAAATAGTTTTAAAGAAATTTCCTGAAGGTGTCCATTACTGGCATATCCACCCTATATATTTTTATTTATTTAAGAATATTTAAAAATTGGTATAAAAATGTAGTTATCTACATTTGAGATTGTAATGCCTGTGTTTAAAATTTACTGATAATATACCAATTTCAGACATTATTTCATATTTTACAGACAATTTTAATCACTGTAGTACATAGAGGTATGTTTCCATAAAATATATTTGCCGTAACATTCAAAAACATACATCAGACCACACATTTAAAAAAACATATATTAGACGACACATTTAAAAAACATATTTAAAAGTTCACCACAATAACGTTTTCCTTCCTTCCTAGAAGATCCTCAGTTGGTTGACTGAAAGTGTTTCGTTTTCTATCTATCTTGCTACGAAATCTGCCGATTCTCTCATTTTCACATTTTTCTTTCCTCTTTAAGTATTTGCATACCTAATAACTGAAAATACTTAAAGAGGGAAAAGAGGACAAAACTTGTATAACAATACAGTTGTGTACAAAACATGCATAATGAATTATTTTTGTCAGTATCAGTTTAATATGTTTCCACAGTCGCCAAAAGTTTCTTTCTGATTCTTACAATTTAGCTACGATCTAACTGAAATAGTACATACATATTAGTAGAAAATCGCCAATATTACCCACCAAAATATAAAAGAATAGGGAATTTATAAAAAGAAAAAGAGATTAACGCAAAAAGTGAGACAGAAAAAATATTGCTTTTGTGATTTCATGAAGCAAATACTTATAATTGGAATGCCAGAATTGATAGGCGAAAGTATTGAAGATTAAAGCTCATAAAATGACAGAAAAAAATTGTCTTCCTCAATAAGGTCATTTTTGTTGCCTCACAGTAAGTGATGTAAATGCACTTGATTCGACAGCTGCATCTGCAATACAAAAAAAAACCAATAAGACATAAAGTTGATTTTTAAACAGTATCAACACGTAAAATACAATTATAAGACATGACCCCGTTTTTTGTTTCACACATGTGATGAAAATGACGTTACATTCAGCTTTATATTTAAGAACAGACAGAAATGAAAATAATCACTTCATTTTACGAAAAATGAATGTTGAATTTAAATTAGCCTAGAAAATACATGGAAGCAATTTATTTTTCCTTCATTTTTTATTATTTTTTAAAATCAAATACTTAAATAATCATATTTTGTAAATATAGATTCAAAAAACTACCACGAAAACTTTAGTCTTTTAATTTTAGTGAAAAATAAATTGATTTTCTGCATTTTAAAGAATATTTTAAAGAACAAATTCAAAATTTATTTCAACTTTCTTACTAGGCATTGAAATGTTCATTTAAGCTATTTTTATTTGTTGATACATTATTTAAATTGATGAGAAGGCTTTAAAAAGTCTTCTTCAAAAATAATTTTATTAAATTAAGGTAATTGCAATCTAGGCTATATTTATAATACTATAGAACAATGCCTTATCTAAAACATGCTTCAGAGTGTCTTATCAACTCTTCTAAGATGTTAATAACTATGAAAAATGTAAGTATTACAGGCAGTATTATGATATAAATAAATTTTGCTTTATCTTTTCTTTGGTGTCAAAAAATTATAAATATGGCAATGCATCAAATGATGCATTATGTATCACAATAATTTACTTGTGATTTTTAAATAAGAGATTTTTTATTACCGTGTATCATGGAGGTAAAATGTTTTTGAAGTCTTGCTTTGAAAATTATTTATTTTTTCTTTGTAAGAAAACTGACAATAATTTTTCTCCATTATTTTTATACTGATTAAGATTGAAGTAAACAGAAAAAAAGTAAGAATAGAGATTTCTATATATATATATATATATATATATATATATATGTTTACGCATTTTGTCTGTTTTATGCTAATGTATAATAAAATTTATAATATATAAGAAGTAGGAGAAAATTTCAGTTTTAAAAATAAGAAAAATATATCAAACTATATTTTACAGAATGATTTACAGAAAAGGGAATTCAGTTTTTTTAGTTTTTTGGATATGTTAACTTTTCATAAAATAAACATCGTACTATTAGTATCTTAATTTATGTAAGCTTGTTGTTCCTAAAGCCTCTCGTTAACGCGCAACTCAACTTGTATTCTCAGTTGCATATTGAAACACTCAACGCTTATTATTTTTCGCATTTTTTCCAAAAAATAATAGTCAAATGGTTTAGTAATAACACTTGTATTCCTTTAACAATACTTGTCAAATATGTTTTAATTTCTAAAAATGTAATTTAGTTGGTTGATTTTTGTTTTACAACATATTGAATCTGTATGTGAACAATATATATAATAAAAGTTCTGTTTATCATTAATTTAGTTTTTTAAGCGAACATGACAGTTATCATAAGCGGACTCTGAATAAAAAAGAGTGAAAAAGAAATATACACGGATATATATATATTATATATATAATTAATGAAAAAATTATTGCACACCTGGCGCTAATAGCAGCTCATGTCAAATGCAACAAAATGTATTTCATCAGTACTTTAAAACGCAAAAACTCCATAACTCTGAAAAGAAGGTGTATATCTGCAATATTAAACTATATAAAACTCAAAAGCTATCAAAAGTACAGGTAAAAATAACAGTCTGCTCTTCATCAGTGGGAGGACAAACAGACCTAACTCCACCCCCACTGTTAAAAGTTTGCCGGTTTCTGAACACACGTCCATCCTGCACCCAATACAGAAAAAGCTATTGTCATTTTAGAAACTAAATTCAAAAAGGCCAAATTTAAACAAAAAAAATAATGTAAACAAAACATAATTTAAAACACAAAAACAAAAATTTTTAATAAAATGATTTTTTAGAAAATTGCTTTAAAATTGCAATTTAAATATAAACAAATGAAATTAAATTAACATGTATGAATGCAGAAGAACGTGCACCCTCCCAAACCTGAAACAAAAAATTTTAAAAACATGAAAACAGTACCTGTATAATGTTCTTCACCTGTCAATAACAAACTATTAATTTTCTCTCCGAGTCCATTGTCAAAATCTAGAAATCCATATCTGCATACTTCCATTGATTCAAAACATCTTCGTAAACCCGTTCTTTAAACAAGACTTTAGAATTTGCGTTTGATATGGAACGTTCCGGAAGGATGCTGCCATAAGTTGCTCACGCCGCTAATCCACAATGCTGCCACTCACTTTTTAAATCTATCTTTAAATAATAATTCAAAATCTTTATAGGATAATTATTATTGTAAAAAGATTAACCAAAAACTTAAAAATCTGCTTATAAAAATTACTATCTCTGCCACAAATTTTATTAAAACGAATTAATTGATTAATTATAATATTTATGTAATCTTTTTTATGTAAATTAGAAAACCAATGTGGTATACTTCTTGTAAAAAATTTAAAACTATTTTTTTTTATCATGCAAATCCAAAGTTAATTTATTATCAATAATTTTAAAGGAAATGTCCAAAAATTCTGCATTATAATCATCACAGTTTGCCCTATTCAACTTTAAACAATTTGGATATATATTTTCATATTCATTAGTAAAATCAAAATTAAAAATCAAAATATCATCAATATACCTAAAGACTTTTAAAGATTTATTATATTTCATTGTATACCTAAACTCATAATAAAACAAAAATAAATTAGCTGCTGTACTAGAATAATTTGTCCCCATTCCAATTTCACAAATCTTATTAAAGGTATTATTGTTGAAAGTTACATAATTATTATAAAAACAGAAATGACATAAACTTAAAAATAAATCTCTATTAATATTTAATTCATCATTTAAATAAAATAAATCAAAAATATTCATTAAAACATTATAAAGACAATCGATAGGTATATTGGTGAACAGATTTTCAAAGTCGAATACCTGCATTTTCAGAGGAGTCAAAGGCAGTTTGTCCAAAATTTCGATACTATTAGCAATCGACCAAAAATGACTATACCTCTTAAATTTATAATTTAAAAAATCATATATCTTTTTTAATAAATTCTGTAAACCAATATTAAAATTTCTAGTAACACTCCTAGAAGTACTGCAAATAAACCTAAATTTAATCGGATCTTTATGAATATTGGTGTTAAAAAAATAAATGGCAAACAGTGATGATTAGAAACTTCAAAATTGTAAGAAAACATATTTTTAACTTTCTTTTTATATACAAAAAATGTTTTAACAACAGGATTTTTATCAATATTAATCTTTGCATAAAAATCTACATTACCTAATTCACCTTCTATTTTTTCAATGTAAAATTTCTTACAGATTATTGCGTAATTGTTGACGGCTTTGTCCACAGATTAGTCCACAAAACTATTATGAAAATTTTTAATAAATTCTTTATCTTCATCATTAAAAATTTTATATTCATATTTATCTGAATTTAAATAATAATCTTTCAAAAAATTGGTTAAATGCCCCAAAAGCTAAGATCCCCATTCAAAAAATGCCTCCAGAGGCATACTAAACTTATAACTATGTTTCTTTATAAAATTATTGACATTATCTTTAAAAACATTTTGTGCTTTACTGTTACTAATTTTACTATTAATTCTAAATTTTGTATCAAAATTCATTAAATATTTCCCATTTTATTCTTGATTATATCAAGATTACCTGTAATTATATGACCATGATAGTTGTCGTTAAAATCTTTATATAATGTGGATATGTGAATATGTGGAATATAAACGTTTTATCGACAACTATCATGGTCATATAATTACAGGTAATCTTGATATAATGAAGAATAAAAATGAGAAATATTTAATGAATTTTGGTACCCAATTTAGAATTCATAGTAAAATTAGTAACAGTAAAGCACTAAAGATTGTTAAGGATAATGTCAATAATTTATAAAGAAACATAGTTATAAGTTTAGTATGCCTCTGGAGGCATTTTTTGATTGGAGATCTCAACTTTTGGAGTATTTCTTTAATTTTTAGAAAGATTATTTAAATTCAGATAAGTATCAATATCAAATTTTTAATGATGAAGACAAAGAATTTATTAAAAATTTACATAATAGTTTTGTTATTGTCCCTGTGGAGAAAGCAGCCAACAATTATGCAATAATATGTAAGAAATTTTACATTGAAAAAAAAAGAAGGTGAATTAGGTAATGTAGATTTTTATGCAAAGGTTAATATTGATAAAAATCCTGTTGTTAAAACAATTTTTGCATATAAAAAGAATGTTAAAAATATGTTTTCTTACAATTTTAAAGTTTCTAATCATCACAGTTTGCCATTTTTTTTAACACCAATATTCATAAAGATCCGATTAAATTTAGGTTTATTTGCAGTACTTCTAAAAGTGTTAATAGAAATTTTAATATTGGTTTACAGAATTTATTAAAAAAGATATATGTTTTTTTTAAATGTAAATTTAAGAAGTATAGTTATTTTTGCTCGATTGATAATAGTATCGAAATTTTGGACAAACTGCCTTTGATTCCTCTGAAAATGCAGGTATTCGACTTTGAAAATCTGTTCACCAATATACCTATTGATTGTCTTTATAATGTTTTAATGAATATTTTTGATTTATTTTATTTAAATGATGAATTAAATATTAACAGAGATTTATTTTTAGGAGTATATCATTTCTGTTTTTATAATAAATATGTAACTTTCAACAATAATAACTTTAATCAGATTTGTGGAATTGGAATGGGGACAAATTATTCGAGTACAGCAGCTAAATTATTTTTGTTTTATTATGAATTTACGTATACAATGAAATATAATAAATCTATAAAAGTATTTAAGTATATTCATGATATTTTGATTTTTAATTTTGATTTTACTAATGAATATGAAAATATATATCCAAATTGTTTAAAGTTGAATAGGGCAAACTGTGATGATTATAATGCAGAATTTTTGGACATTTCCTTTAAAATTATTGATAATAAATTAACTTTGGATTTGCATGATAAAAAAAATAGTTTTAAATTTTTTACAAGAAGTATACCACATTGGTTTTCTAATTTACATAAAAAATATTACATAAATATTATAATTAATCAATTAATTCGTTTTAATAAAATTTATGGCAGAGATAGTAATTTTTATAAGTAGATTTTTAAGTTTTTGGTTAATCTTTTTACAATAATAATTATCCTATAAAGATTTTGAATTATTATTTAAAGATAGTTTTAAAAAGTGAGTGGCGACATTGTGGATTGGCGACGTGCGCAACTTATGGCAGCATCCTTCCAGAACATTCCCTATGAAACGTGAATTCTAAAGTCTTGTTTAAAGAACGGGTTTACGAAGATGTTTTGAATTAATGGAAGTATGCAGATATGGATTTCTAGATTTTGACAATGGACTCGGAGATAAAATTAATAGTTTGTTATTGACAGGTGAAGAACATTATACAGGTACTGTTTTCATGTTTTCGAATTTTTTTCTTGCAGGTTTGGGAGGGTGCACGTTCTTCTGCATTTACACATGTTAAGTTAATTTCATTTGTTTATATTTAAATTGCAATTTTAAAGTAATTTTCTAAAAGACCATTTTATTAAAGAATTTTGTTTTCATATTTTAATTGTGCTTTGTTTACATTACTTTTTTGGTTAATTTTGGTTTATTTTAGCCTTTTTGAATTTAGTTTCTAAAATGACAATAGTTTATTTCTGTATTGAGTGCAGGATGGGCGTGTGTTCAGAAACTTGCAAGCTTTTAACAGTGGGGGTGGAGTTAGGTCTGCCTGTCCTCCCGCTGATGAAGAACATACTGTTTTTTTTTTTTTTTTTTTTAACCAGTATTTGTGAAAGTTTTTGAGTTTTTTATAGTTAAATATTGTAGATATACACCTTCTTTTCAGAGTAATGGATTTTTTGCATTTTAAATTAGTGAAAAAAAAAACATATATACATATATATACACTACCAGACCCGCCCAGCGTTGCCAGGGGTCCTAAATAATAACCTTAAACAAAGCCCAATTTAGTATACTTTTATATCTTTTTAAATTTTTTTAAAGAACCTAATTTCGGAGGCCGACATTGCCGTCCGAAGAGTCTAGTGTATTCCCAACATATATTTTTTTCTGAATGAACCTGTAACCTGGGATCCCGCTACCTAAGGCAGCATGTACCTGAAGTGCTCCGCACGTGCCGGTGACACCCGAATTTCCATTCATTATTTCCATTCATTATTCTATTCATTATTAGTAATAAGCTCCATTCATCTTAATTTTGCATTTAGTGTTGTATTTCCTATTGACTATATGGATTAAAACATATGGCAATAGCCTTTGCGTTCATTAATGTACATAATACTTATTTAATTATATATTTTATTTTCCCCATCAATTATAGAATTTTCATTCAAAATATGTTTTTTTTCTTATTTAATATGAGGTAAACTAATGAAATAAATGTATGTCACATCAAGCGGCTGATGGGCAAAAAATGGCCCTGATCAACATCCCTCCTTTTATTACTTCAAGTATTGCAGTATATGTTTTGCCTCATTAACTACCAGGGTCAAGCGTGACGCACGGTAGGTGATTTACCAATTCTAGCTGGATAAAATTCTATTTTTAAAGGTTTATCCTAGTGTAATTTATTTTTTGTCTGTTATATCTTAATAGTTAGGGGGAGTTGTCTCTGCTATTGATTTTGGTATAAATACTATTGTATGGTCCATAGACTAGTGCAAAGTTACTACTTTTTAATTGGAAATGAATCAATCAATTTGAGTATAATTTTTTAATCTGTTACTTGAAGGGGAATAAAATATACTGCTCTATCATGGACGCTTCGAAACAAAATATGGACTTTATTTTATCCGATTTATGTGCATAAATTTTTCACATATCAACTGTAATTTCATATTTAATGGAGCAAAAAATCCTGTATTTTTAAAAAATTTGTCAGTTTTAATATAGATAAAGTAATATGATAAAGCACGATTAAGCTCAATTTTAACACATGATTAAATAGTTTAGATTGTTACCTTTCATCCCAATTTCATTTGTCTGCCCTTAGGTGCCTCCCCAGTTTTTAGAATGGTTTTTACCTTATTAAGTCTAAATATATATATATTTTTTATTTTAGTTAAAGTAACATTGTTTTTTATATCTAAGATAGCAGAATTTGAATTAGTCACATAAATAAACTTTTGCACCCTTATGCAACGGCAACAAGATTTAAAATTTAACAAAATGTGAATTTGGTTGAAAATGTTTTGTTTATAGGGGAAAATTTCAATGAAGATCCCATGAAGTTCTTGAAGCGCGAAATGTTTAAATTTATGACCAAATTTGAACAAAAGTTGCCAGTTGTATGATATCTTAAGACAAAATGATGTAAAATATAATACTTGGCTGCAAATGTAGAGTGGTTACAAAATTGAACCAGACAAATTCACCAAATTCTGATTTGATACAATGCAAAACATAAGGTAGTCATTTTCTCATGATATCTTATGATTCACGTTCTTTACATAGGGTTCCTCTGTGCAGAGATAAATATAAATATACAACATAATATACAACACAGCAATTTTCCTTAAAGATCTCGAATGTTTGTCCCGTATCTTAAATTTTGAAAGAGAAATTTTAGAATTTGTTATAATACAAAAATAGTTTTATAACTTTAGCTTCCATACCGTTAAGAAAGTATCTTTAAAATTATCAAGAAGAGTGTAAAATCATACTTCAATTAGTTTATGAAAAGTTTTTCAAAACATTCGCATTACTTAAAAAAAAAAAAAAAAAAAAAAAAAAAAAAAAAAAAAAAAAAAAAAAAAAAAAACTTCATAGTTTAATAACGTGAAAAACCATATCTAAGTAATAATTTTTAAAACATATAATACGTTTATAAACACAATTTCAACAAAAGTCGAAAAAGTAACTAAATATTTTATACACCCCCTATATGAACTACAGACGTATCATATAATTCACAATACGCTAAAATTTAGAACACTCATGGCAACGCATAGCACAGTTTAAAAATCCCCTTCAACAATTTCCGTCAATAAACGGAAATTTACACACATGTTTTGTGCATCCCGGCAAATGATTTATAGAATTACACTAAATAGTATGCAATTTTTATATTTTAAAAAAGTGTTCCACAACTGAAAATACACTTTCATCAATTACGGTTCATAGAAAGAGAAATATAACTGATTTATTTTCTGTTCCCCCTGTATATGAAAGATGAATCCGATGCACATCATATGCCATAGTAAGCATTTTATAGAGCACCTCGGAGATACATATCAATTTAAATACTTTTGAAATAGTGTAACATGAGCAAAAAACACCACAAACAATTTTTCTTCCTAGACCGTAATGTTACATAATTATTTTTAGTGTCTCTGTAAATGATTGATAAATGCTATCCATACCTTATTCAATAACAATCATCTTGTATCGAACTTCTTAGATATGTATATAAATTTCGAAGTGTTTGAAATTATGAAATATCATTAAAAACCACCGCAAAAGATGTTTCCCCATAGGCCGTAATGTAATGAAATTCTTTTGAATGTCCCTGTAGCGAAATTATGACTACTACACGCTACATTTTTCAGTACTTAAAATTCAATAGTGAATATCAATAACATTTTTCAATTTCATGGCGATGCAACTGTATTGACGCCAAAAATAATTTTGGACAGCTAGAATCGGTAAATCGCCTACCGTGGCGACGTTGCGCTGTCAATGCTCTAAAGATAATGGGAAATATAAAACAAGTTGGAAATTGCTTGTCAAACGGGGCAAATGAGGTGCGTTTGCACTATAACTAGTTTTATAAATACATGTTGCACCTCATATTGTACTGAATGTATATTTTTTTGCACTTCATAAGTGCATAGTCTGTAACATCATTATAATGCAATTGCAATAATTTTTTCCCATTGGCCGTAATATAACGGAAAATTTTGACTGTCCCTGAAAATAAACTATACATCCGATTTTCATAAAATTTGCAATGGATCGACAAAATTTTGCTACAATTATATATTTAGAATTTCAGACCATTCGGTTGGGTTGTTTTCGCTCTGTTATATGCGGACGGACAGACAGACCGAAACACGGACAGACAGACGGGGTGAATGACGACTATAGGTGCTTCGTATTTGTAAAAATTAAGAAAGCACCTCAAAATGGGGATGTGGAATAAAAAAAACGGAGAAAAATGAAAATGGAGAAAGAAATATGTTTGGTATGCAGTTTTATGTTGCTAATTGTTTCTAAAATTTTATGCATACCGAAAATTGTAATGAAAAGTGAAAATATAAATAATGTTTAGTAAGAATTTTTGCTTTATTTATGTTTTCATAAAATGTTGAATTCTAACACTGGAGTATAGAATTCTACGATGCCAATCATCTGCAGCTCGACAGAGAAAATTATAATATTTGAGCACGATTTTAACCTATTATCAACAAGCCAGCTAGTTCTGTACGACATGTCCCTAAGATTTCGTTTATGCTTGTTACCTGAATAAATACGATATATATATATGTATGTATGTATATATAGATATAGATATTGATATAGATATAGATATATTAATTTAATTAAAGACTGAAACGAAAACAATTAAATTATATTATCAGAAAATGCAGTTAGATAGCAAGAGCTGTTTCTAAATCATATATAAAACAGAATGCATTGATGCGCATTTTGTAGGTAATTGACGAAAAATTATATAAATTATGCATTTTCAACTTTTAATTAAAATACTTTGTTGCATTAAATATTCTTTTTAACATCTTTTATTAAATGTAAAAAAATAATTAAACACATTAAAAGCTTAGTAATCAGTATGTTTTATACTAGCAAAAAAAAAAAAAAAAAAAAAAAAAAAAAAAAAATATATATATATATATATATATATAATTATAATAAATGTTTTAAAAAACAAATGCAATTTTCCTTTCAACTTAAATATCAGAAATTGTAATATTTATTTTAGTTTTTTTTTTTTTTAAATAGAAATTTGACATCTGTGCTTAGATTTTAAAAAAAAATCCCCATGCTCAAATCCATATAAGTTATTTTTTACTGTAAACAGAATTATGTATCATATAACAGCCTTTTATTAGATAATAAATATGCGTTTTAATAATGTGCGTTTATATTTTGATTATTTATTATAAATCTCATTTTTTGTTTTTAATTGAAGGTTTCATTGTCTACTAAACGCGAAGTCATGGTTTGCTTCTAAAAGCAAATTTCGTTTTCTAATTTTTAACTTAGTTATATTTTTAACCCTTATTTTGATATTGATTAAGATATATGTACACAAAGAAAATGAAATGCTTAAGAATAATTCAATTGGTATTTCTTTACCCGTATGTTGCTAATTTAAGTATTCCTTTTATTTTCATTTTTGTATCGATAATGAATATTTTGTTTGCATTACAACAGATAAAAAATGCAATGATTAAAAAATATTCCGTCAACATGTTTTATTTAAAAGAAGAAGATTCAGATTCTTATATCTATATCTATGTGTAGTGTATATAGCATTTGTTAGATTGCAGCCTCGCATTTGTCTAATTACATATTTTTTAACGAAAATCTAACATCCTCATATAGAAAATGTTATCATAAATTATTCTTTCTGTGTTATACAGTTGCGTTCGACATTTTCTTCGCTTGGAATACGAAAAATATTACGACATTTCTTTTTTCATGAACACAAAACATGTACAGTCGTGGAAAAAAAAAATGTAAACACCCCTTACTAAGTTCTCAACAAATTATCGTAGAAGAAAGTTACTGGTACCGAACGATTGGAAATAAAGTCTCCTTTTAAATAATGTATATAAAATTTGTTTAAGGGGCCATCTACATATTAAAACGAACCATAACATTGTTTTTTTTTCAATAGCAGTACACAGTTCTGACAGCATAAATGAACTCTGCACTTTACAATTAGCCTATAAACAAATTTTTATGCAATTCGTGCCATAAATTTCCAAGAAATTATTTTAAAAAAGTCCTTCCGGCCAGTGCCGGGAGGAAGAGGTAGCTTTCATAATCCTTATTTAAAAAAAGCCAACTTATATCATGCAAACACACGAAGCTCAATTTAGTGGAAACCGAATATAGGAGATTCAATACTAATTTTTATCAATATAATGAATGAGAATTTCGCGAAATTAGTCAGCGTTATCCAAGCTGATTTTCTTTAAAGTAACTTATATTTGGCTGCCAAATTCGGCAATTTCTTAAAGTGCCTGTCATTTTAAGACAACATGGTGGATGAGGCTAAGCAGTGAACTTGGTCGAGACCTTAGTAATTGCTGTGCACATGCTCACTCACATCGGAATCGGTTAATATATAGGAGTGCTGTCGCATGCAAAAAATCAGATTTTTCAAAATGTCACCCACAATAGAAATTGAAACTGCTATATCTGAGCCATTTTTTAAGGTAAAGACAAACAAAAAATGCTCCTGGATCCTTATATCAAGATCAAATACTTAAGAAAGAAACCTTTTTCAATTTCTAATTTTTTTGCACCTCACTTTAAATATATATATATATTTTAATTTAATGGCCGCCATTTTGAAACAAGATGGCTGATGAATCTGGCCAGCGAACTTGGTCGAGGTGTTGATGTATACTATCCACATGCCTTCTTACATCGAAATAGGCGAATACGCGTGTTATCGCGTGACAAATACAAGATCGTTTCAAAATGTTAGCCATGCTAAAAATTCAAAGAGCTATAAATCAACTATTTTTTAAGATATCAACAAAAGAACAAATTTTCAGAAACAAAAACTGCTCCGGAATCTTTGTATCAAGACCAAACACATAAAAAAAATCTTTTTCATTTTCCAATTTTTTAATACCTCATTTTGAATTTTAAATTTAATTTTTTTTAAAGGGCAACCCTTTTGAAACAAGATGGCGAATGAAGCTGGCCAACGAACTCGGTCGAGACATTGGTATGTACTATGTACAGACCAAGTTACATCCAAATAGGTTCATAAATACGCCTGTTATCGCGTGACAAAAATCAGGTCGTTTTAAAATGTCAGCCACAAGAGAAATTCAAAATGCTATTACTCAGCCATTTTTTTTTAGATATAGACGAAAGAAAAACTGTTCCGGAATCTTTGTATTAAGGTCAAACACATACAAAAAAAATCTTTTCATTTTCCAATTTTTTGGTATCTCATTTAAATTTTTTTTATTTTTAAATTTTTTAAATGGCCGCCATTTTGAAACAAGATGGCGGATGAAGCTGGCCAACGAACTCGGTCGAGATATTTGTATGTACTATGTACACACCAAGGTACATCCAAGTCGGTTCATAAATACGCCTGTTATTACGTGAGAAAAATCAGGACGTTTCAAAATGTCAGCCACGCTAGAAATTCAAAATGCTATAACTCAGCCATTTCTTAAGATATAGACGAAACAAAAACTGCTCCCGAATCTTTTTATCAAGGTCAAACACATAAGAAGAAAATATTTTTTCAATTTTCAATTTTTGGTACCACATTTCAAATATAAAATTTTCTTAAAAATTTAAATGGCTGCCATTTTTAAACAAGATGGCGGGTGAAGCTGGCCAACGAACCCGGTCGAGACATTGGTATGTACTACGTATAAACGAAGTTACATCCAAATCGGTTCATAAATACGCCTTTTATCGCGTGACAAAATTCAGGACGTTTCAAAATGTCAGCAACGCTAGACATTCAAAATGCTATAACTCAGCCATTTTTTAAGATATAGACGAAACAAAAACTGCTCCGAAATCTTTGTATAAAGGTCAAATACATAAGAAAAAAATATTTTTCCATTTTCAATTTTTTGGTACCATATTTCAATTTTTACATTTTTAAAAAAATTTTAAATGGCCGCCATTTTGAAACAAAATGGCGGATGAAGCTGGCCAACGAACTCGGTCCAGAGATTGGTATGTACTATGTACACACCGAATTACATCCAAATCGGTTCATAAATACGCCTTTTATCGCGTGACAAAATTCAGGACGTTTCAAAATGTCAGCCACGCTAGAAATTCAAAATGCTATAACTCAGCCATTTTTTAAGATATAGACGAAACAAAAACTGCTCCGGAATCTTTGTATAAAGGTCAAATACATAAGAAAAAAATACTTTTCCATTTTTAATTTTTTGGTACCACATTTCAAGTTTTAAATTTTTTTAAAAATTTTAAATGGCCGCCATTTTGAAACAAAACGGCGGATGAAGCTGGCCAACAAACTCGGTCGAGACATTGGTATGTACTATGTACACACCGAATTACATCGAAATCGGTTCATAATTACGGGAGTTACAGTGTGACATAGGTCAGATATATATATATATATATATATATCAATTTTGAACGGAGGGTGGTTTCGGGGTCTGGGGGTCATGATCGATGAAAATATACCAAAATTTTTTGAAATCGCTTTCCTCCGAACGGCTGCAATAGGTAGCTTTTTTGTAAAGAAAGCTACCTAACAAGCGTATTTTAAGGGCTGTATCCAAATTGAAGTTCCGAACTCGATTGTTAACCGAGAGAGCCGTCTTCTTGATCAAGGCACGTTTAAGCGTCAATGAAACCTGTTTGATTACAGGATAGCAGGATAATTTTCAAAAATTTACTCACTTCTATCATAGACAGCCCCTTAAACCATCATTTTGCCGTTTTTTAAGCATAATTTGAAAACTACTTGGAAGAAAAATTTGAAATTTTGGATTTCCATAAAGCAGGACTTAATAAATCTAAATCCATCAAAAAAATTGCATGTTGCAATTCATAATTTTTTCGAATATTAATTTCATAATTCATAATTCATATCATAAAATTATAAAAATTGCAAATTCAACGTATTTATATTTGGGTATATTAGTATTATTGCTACACAAAAATTAGCTCATTACGAGCATAATTTCAGGAGATATAAATAAAAATATGAAAATGTAATTTAACATTAGAAGTACTAAATTTTAAATGTCTATAATTCAAACACTTATCATTCGAATGACTTGAAATTTGGTTTCTAAGCATATTTTGAACCGACGATTTGAAATATCTCGTTAAATTTGGGTACCGCCATTGAAAAAAATGAAGTTTGGACTCGTTTTAATTTGTATATGGCCCCTTAAGCAAATTTCACATACATCATTTAAAAGTAGACTTTATTTCCAATGATTCGGTACCAGTAATTTTGTCTACGATAATTTGTTGAGAAGTTAGTAGGGTGTTTACTTTTTTTTCCACGACTTTACATTGTATTTGTAATAGATTTTGCACACGCACACATAGGTGTGTGTATTTTGGAAGGTGTACTCACAAGTAAAAGAGTACAAATATGTGTTAAGACTTGAAAAATTGTTCATTAAATAGAGATGGCATTTATTCTTGAGTGTCCTTTATGGAAATTTTATTGCATACAGTTGTGTCAACTGAAAAAAATATTTGGGACAAACCTTTGAAAAATCAGTTTAGTCCGAAACCGATCAGCAAGAATCGAAATCCTATCCGAAACCGACTCAAGCCTGAAGGATTAAAAATCAACCCAACTGAACCCAACCAACTGAACAAAAATTCAACCAGACCCGCAACGAAAGACAATATAGCACCAACCTGATCCAAAAAGAACAGCGGGTAGGATCGGATTCAGTAAAACCGGATAACCCTAGCGATGCAGGACTCTAACGCGAAGTACTTTGCCTGTTGGTTTTCTTTGTAACCCCTTAATTGTAGCGCCAGTAACATTCATGGGCAAATTGAAAGCGAAATGAAAACCTCACAGATTAATGTGTTAAAATACACGTTCACAATTTTTTGATTTTAAATAAAAATTATAATCTTGTATATCTTTCGAAATATTCGAATAGATATATTTCAGATGTTTGCTGTCTCTAGGACCTCATTTTGTTGAAGTCTGCTCGTGCAAAGGGCATTTTCCGCATTCATGTTCTAATAATGAAATTCAATACATGTAAAATGCCAAATTCTTAGCGGACCTGAGATAAGTTGTCGGCAGACGACGGGTTTTACAAGCCTGCTCTCGGTATGCATGGGAATTGTGTTCACATCCAACTGCTAAAGTGGGACGGAGCGATATTTATTCCCTTCTTCTTCCTCCTATAGAAGGCTATCAAAAAATTTTTTCGTTCGACGATGTTATCCGGGTATGCATTTTCATCACTGAAAATAATCACAACTCAATGCAGAACAGTAGTTGCTAGAACTTTGACAACTTTGTCAGCCTGTGTTTAAAAAGAGCGGCAGTTAAATGAGAATAACTGGACGCATGGAAAAGTAAAATATTGTGGAGTGATCGTCAGAGTTGCCGGACATTATAAAGTATTTTCTGCCTTATCATTTTTAGTCTTGAAGAAGAAAATGTTTTTGGAGGTATTGGATGTTCACTATATTCAAGAAATCGACATTTTGATCCGTTTTTCATTACCAAAGCTCTTTTGATTATTTGATAGACATCATTTTAATCGAACTTGCTTGACAACAAAAGTTCTTTTGAAACTGCGTACATAAAATGCTTATAACCATTTGCTTTTTCTTATGATTCGACATCGACTCATCATATATAAGACGACCAGCTATATGTTTCTTTGTTCGTCTAATAAATGCTGCTGATTTTGTACTTTTTGGTGCAATAACTTCAGGGTAACAATAAGAAATTATTGTGGTGGTCGCATGGAAGTGCCTTTTGGAGTAACCAACATATTTCTTTAGGATGAAATAGGACTGCCACATCACATGATGCAAAAGAAATTCACCATCAACCACATGTCAAGCTGAATTAAAATGTACAACATCATTCGTAGTAGAATTTGAGTTTTAATGTTCATTTTAAATTTACAAAAGTATGCTTTGTTGAATAAAAAAATATTGAAAATGAAAAAGGAACCAACTAAAATCCCAAAATATTATATAATAAAACCCTGGGTCAGGATTTTTCCAGGATTTGTATAAATCATTCTTCTGAAAATAGTGATAGTATTTAAAGGAATAAGTGATGAACATTCGCCTTGTAACTGGAACCCCTAAAAGGCATTATTCGGTTTGTACGTTTAAATTTATCATCGGTAAATATATTAATAACAATTTTTGAAAAAGAAACGATTTTGTTTCCATGAGCATTGTGGTAATTTAAGTTTTCATCTGCCAAAATACTACTTGGGATGAAAACCATCCACCAGTTAATTAAATTTATTTATTATACTTAGGAAAATGATTTTAATGCAGAATTTAGATTTATAGATGTAAACTTTGTTGAATAAGACATCTTTATTTAAAACCTTCTGGCAATATGTGATACAGTTGCTTGGATGCAAGGCTTACAAAATGAATGAGTGCAAAAAAATAATAATGGCCAACATTAAGATTTGACTTCAAAAATGCAAATCACCAACGAAGCAGACCCTTGGGGATCAGCGACAAACCGATTTCCACATGTTAAATGAGCCATAAACGATACAACATGCTAAGGATATCCTACGTTCCCAACCGTTATATCGCAGAACCTCAGGCCGATTGTGGTTTGGGGTTAAATTTTATCAACTGACAAAACACCATATTCTTCCATTGATAAACGTGTCGTAATCAATCATCCTTCGTTCTGCTAAAACATCTTAAATATTGTTTTTCTTCCTGACCCCAGGAACAAACGAGAAATGAAAAATAATCTTCGTAAATTAATTCTAACTGCACATACATAACAAAAGGATCACAAGAAGTGTGCAAAGCACATCTACCATATGGTTTGAGAGCCCAAAAACGTATTCTGTACTCTCCAGATATCACTAAGATGAGTTATTTGTATAATCCTCTTACAGAGATGAGATTGTACTAAGCCTCAAAGAGGTTTGAAAAGGTATAAAAAATCTCTTTCGGAGAAATATGCGAGCATAATGCTTTGTAAAAGCATCTGTGATCTGTTGAAACACCTTTAGTCGCGCATTAGCTGCAACCATAAGATGGTGAAATCTCGTTCAAGAATTTAATTTATGGTTCAACCGGAGTTCCAAATGTTGGAACAACATTTCACAATCTTATGGTTACAGCCACTACAGTAACAAAATTTGCTTCAATCAAGCACAAAATTACAACGGTGTGTGGTTGAGTGGCGTCGAATTGCTGACATTTTTTTCGAACTATATTGCTTTTCCATAAATGAAAAAGCGCCTCCTTCGGAAACTCATTCCTGTTCTTCAAGTCTTAGGCCAATACTTTGTCTTATAGCAAACTACTTTTGACTACTGTGGTTTAAAAACATGTATAAACTAACACATTTGTCAGACTTTTTTTGTTTTTTTTATGAAACCTTGTAATAAAAAAAATTATAAGCTTTTACCTTTTCTGGAAATGTAATAGAAACCAATAATAATTTCAGTTGAAACTATCAAACTGAATTTTGTAATAATGTTTAAAATTTACTTACAACTATTACTTTAATCGAATATTAATTGACTATATCATAGAATCAATATGCAAGTTTCATGGCTAATAATCAATATATTCAATATTTAAATGATTTCTTGAGTATTCATTAAACATAAAGTGAATTTTGTTCAAAAGACATCAAAATGTGTTCATTTATATTTACGCAGAATATGACAAAGTCCGAGGATTACTTATTTTACTGAAATGTTGATACCCTGAAATATAATTTCTAGTTTTCAATTAAAGGCTACATTTTAACCTCTTTAATTACTATAATCTGTATTTCAAATTACGATATGAAATTGGAACCAATTTATACTAGTGTCATTTTTCTTCCCAACATAGTTGGGAGATAATTGAAATAAATTTGAATAAAAGCTATGCTTTTGAAATGACTATTGGATTGAAGGTAGTTTAATGGCAGATTTACTCGATATGAAATCACTTATCTTATCTTTTTATGTTAACTATTTGAGAAAATCTTTAAATTCTAGGTTGATGGCTAACGGTATTAGAATAAATTGGTACTCACATTCTTTTTCATTTGGAATAGTTCTAATCATTAACATTTTAGTTATTTACTGCATTTATCATCAAACAATGATTTTTGTCTTCGTTTCCAAATATTCATATTAAACTGTTTACCAATTTACAATTTTGGAATATCTTAGCCTAGATAAATTAATTTAGCTTTTACATCCATGACAAATTCATATGTTGTATTAATTACATTTTAATATTTAAATTACATTTATTTAACACATAAATTAAATTACATTTTAATATTTAAAAATATAAAAATATGCATGCTTCATCTTTCTTTCCTCATGGGTCCAGTTGCCCCAAAATTGGAGTAACTGGACCAGGGTGGTTTATGTTCCAAACGCGTTTATATTTTTTCATATCGGATATCAGGTCTTGTTTGAAAAAGTGTAAACAACTTAAAAAAATTTAAACCAGGCAGATCATGTAAATTATATATCAATAAACAGAGTTGTAAGGGAAACCTTTACTGTCAGTGTGCCTAAAAAAAGCACTAAAAGTGAAAATATTAGATTTATTTATACCAAAAATATAAAACTTAAGTAAGTACTTATGTACTTTAGTATAGATAATAAGTATAAAAGTCACATGGGTATTTTAAGGAAAAAATAGCAAGGTAAATCTCTGAACAAAAGGATACGTAAGTACTTAAGTACTTTATCTTTATCCAGGAGTCGCATTATATAGGGAAATTTTTATTGTTCCTTAAAGAAAGGTGCGATGAAGATATTATTTTCAAAATAGTGGTAGGGACGATAAAAGATTCTCTATAGCATAGATGCCAACTTTTACGCTTTCCTCTTACCACCAAAATATTATAGTAAATGTTGTCTTATTTATCCGTCGAAATCTTATGATTAAACAAGAAAGCGTAAAAATTGGCAGCTATGCATACAGAATGCGACTCCTGTGTATAGTACAATTTCAAGGTCTGCCTATCTGGTTTTCAGGGACAAGGTACTTGCATTCGTAAAATGTTGAAATAATTTCATAACACCAATATTTACAAGAGAATCTATCTGAAAACATATAAAAGTGTATTTTCGCGTATCTAATAAAGGTTAAATTTTAATTATAAAATTCAGGTGACAATGTGGCAATTAGGAATTAAAATTAAGTGATGCCATAACGGCATCACCGCCTCTCAAGCGGTCAAGAAATTTAGTTTGATATCACTCAATGTGCTTTTTTTTTTAAATTTCATTACGTTATTTTAATAAGTTATTCTATCATTTTTACTTTCTTCTATCTTTACAAGAAGAAAGTATTGGATTCATGAAAATTTTCGAATTCCGGTTTTCGACGGATTTACACGTTTTAGGGGTCAGAGATTCCAAAAAACATGTTTTTACAAAATGTCTGTCTGTGACTCTGTGAGTCTGTCTGTCTGTCTGTCTGTGTGTATGTGACACAAATTTTGTGGGCGCTCTATCTCAAGAACTAATGCACGGAATTTAATAAAAATTGATATTCAGTTAGTCCCTGATACAAATTGATGCTGATTAGTTTTTGGTGCAAATCGCTCAACAGGTGGCGCTGCTATGCTGCCTTTTTTACGATTTCCGCAATGGCTCTATCTCAAGAACTAATGCACGGATTTTCATGAAACTTCAGAGTCAGTTAGCCCTTGATATGACTTGATGCTGATTACGTGTTGGTGTAAATCGCTCAACAGGTGGCGCTGCTGTGCTGGATTTTTTACGATTTCCGCAATGGCTCTATCTCAAGAACTAATGCACGGATTTTCATGAAACTTCAGATTCAGTTAGTCCTTGACATGAATAGACAATTTAGAGATTTTGGTGCAAATCTCTCAACAGGTGGCGCTGCTATGCTGCCTTTTTTACGATTTCCGAAATGGCTCTATCTCAAGAACTAATGCACGGATTTTCATGAAACTTCAGAGTCAGTTAGCCCTTGATATGACTTGATGCTGATTACGTGTTGGTGTAAATCGCTCAACAGGTGGCGCTGCTGTGCTGGATTTTTTACGATTTCCGCAATGGCTCTATCTCAAGAACTAATGCACGGATTTTCATGAAACTTCAGATTCAGTTAGTCCTTGACATGAATAGACATTTTATATATTTTGGTGTAAATCGCTCAACAGGTGGCGCTGATATGCTGCCTTTTATACGATTTCCGAAATGGCTCTATCTCAAGAACTAATGCACGGATTTTCATGAAACTTCAGAGTCAGTTAGTCCTTGATATGACTTGATGCTGATTACGTGTTGGTGTAAATCGCTCAACAGGTGGCGCTGCTATGCTGGATTTTTTACGATTTCCGCAATGGCTCTATCTCAAGAACTAATGCACGGATTTTCATGAAACTTCAGATTCAGTTAGTCCTTGACATGAATAGACATTTTATATATTTTGGTGCAAATCGCTCAACAGGTGGCGCTGATATGCTGCCTTTTATACGATTTTCAAAATGGCTCTATCTCAAGAACTAATGCACGGATTTTCATGAAACTTCAGAGTCAGTTATTCCTTGATATGACTTGATGCTGATTACGTGTTGGTGTAAATCGCTCAACAGGTGGCGCTGCTATGTTGGATTTTTTAAGATTTCCGCAATGGCTCTATCTCAAGAACTAATGCACGGATTTTCATGAAACTTCAGATTCAGTTAGTCCTTGACATGAATAGACATTTTATATATTTTGGTGTAAATCGCTCAACAGGTGGCGCTGCTATTGGGCATTTTTTGCAATTTCCGCAATAGCTCTATCTCAAGAACTAATGCTTGGATTTTCAACAAACTTCAGATTCAGGTATACCATGATATGAATTAGTGCTGTTTATGTTTTGGTGTAAATCGCGCAACAGGTGGCGCTGCTATGCTGCATTTTTCAGAATTTCCGCCACAGCTGTATCTCAATAACTAATGCATGAATTTTCATCAAACTTCAGATTCAGGTATACCTTGATATCAATTAGTGCTGTTTATGTTTTGGTGTAAATCGCTCAACAGGTGGCGCTGCTATACTACATTTTTCAGAATTTCCGGTATAGCTCTATACAAGAACTAATGCACGAATTTTCACCAAACTTCAAATTCAGATATATTGTGATATGAATTGGTACTATTTAAACAATTTAATTGACGTGACTTATATAGAAGAAAGTTTTGTGATGGCCACAACATACTAGTCTTTATTGTGAGCTAAAACCAATGGAGAAATTTACTTCCCGTAGTAAGAGAAACACAAAAAAATATTTATAACTATTGGGGTAACTGGATCCAGCATGGCCCATTTACCCCGGAGACATGTACCAGTTACCCCATTCTTGAAACATTTATGGGGTAACTGGGACACCGCGCTTACATTTAAAACATGAAGTAAATATGTATAGATACCTAATAATATTAATGTAGTTATATGTCTAATCTTTAAAAAAAAGATTGTTTAATAAAAGTACCTACAGTATTTTAATAAAAATCCGAGGAATTTCAACCATATTGATGTTGTCTTTAAAAAAAGAAACCTAAAGTTTTGACAACTTATCACTGCAAAGTGAGAGTTATGATTGAGTTGATACACGTTGTTTTAGGAAGTAGAGATAAAGGGGCAATTCTCACAAAAGCTAAAACTTAAAGAACACCAACAGTTTTTTTATAAAATAGCCTATGGCCCAGTTACCTCGGGGTTCCAGTTACCCCCAACAAACCTTAAATACATATTTCGTGTTAAATTTTAGACGACGAAATAGATCGGGTACTAATGCATTCTAAACATTGAGAACACATTAATGTGAATTTTGGAAATGATTGACTGCCTTTTTACCCGACTGAGAAGAAGGGTTATGTGTTTCACGCGTATCTGTGTATGTGGATTTCTTTACACCTTCGAAACATCCCAACGGCTGGTTGGATTTTAATGAATGAGGTCTCTATCAATTCGTCTTAATGGCTCGATGGTTATTTGCTAGGTTTTGTTTTTATAAATTCAAAATGGCGGTCGTAAAATACAAAATGGAGGTAGAGACGAAAAACAAATTTACGCACCCTATTGAGTGGCATGTCATTGGATAGGTCCTTCAAAAGGAAAACGATGTTTCATCGACTATTTTACAGTCAGAAGCCCCGTTAAAATATTATACAACCTGGAAGTTGTGTATGTATTGTGGATCTCTAGCTTTACTGCGACTCTAACCATCATAGACATCTACAGACCTCGTCAAAACAGTGTTTATAGATAGGAACTAATAGTTAAACACAACTTAAAAGTCATCAATACAAGTAAATAATAAAATTATTTGATTATACTTGGCCCAGTCGACCTTCCTTTGCATGTGGATAGCTTTCAACATGTGCTGTTGTTTCCTTTTCTTATATAGTAAGTTGATTGTACATTTTTCAATTCGTGACAGGGTTGATTTTGTCACAGGGACGTTATCTTCTTTGGCCAACTATTTTAGGGAAATACCACCTCCTGAAATACGACGTAAAACTGCCCTTGCCTGCCTGGAAGTCCTCTTTCTACATGTACACCTCCTTTTTTTATAGCCATACGCAGTGCTTTGTTTTACAAAATTTTCTATTACGATTTTAGATCGTTTGATTTGTTTAGATAGTGGTTTATGTGAAGGACCTTTTTCCCTCAAAGCTGTTATCTGTCCTTTCTCGAACTTAGAGAGCTGGGTTTTCTTTCCCAATGCAATACTGCAGGAGAAATAGAAAATACAGCCTTCTAAAGTTCGTACAAAGTTAGACTGGCACAAAACAAGTACTTGATGACTTCCCGCCGTCATAAACATATTGAACTCAGCATCTCGAATATCGGTAGTTACCAATAAATATTAATATTGGCTGTGGCTTTATTTAGGAGGGACACTTTTCTTCCTCTTTTTTTACACATTTACCTTTTTCTCCTGCCCAGATGAAGCTGGAATTGAGTTACTCCTTGTAAATATATATTTCTACATAGACTTTCTTAATATATTTGTTTCAATCTTATTTGTTTGTTTTGTGCCAATTACGGCACACAATTACGTGAGCTAATAGTAGGAATTGAAAAAAAAATGTTTTACATTGATGAGAAATAGTTAATTCGTTCGCTTTTTACCCAGTCGGGTTTTTTGATTTTTAAAATTTAATTGTTTATTCAAAGTCCATTTTTTTTCATCCATCATTTTTGTGTCGTTGCTCATTCTGTATTCATAAAAAATCGGCAATTGAGTAGTCTTTTTGTATTTATATTAATTATTTCAACTGTTTCCATGTTAGTAGATAAACCATTAATAAACAATTAGGTAAACTGAATTAAAATAAACAATAAGAGAGTTACTCTTAAAAATGCAACATACGTTTCTAATTACGTTTTATTCTTTCTTATTTCTTAAAAAAAAACATTAAAAGAATAACAGAACACATCGATATTTTTATGTTGTTTCCATTGAAAAAAATATTCTTCAAAAACCACAGCGAAAGAGAAAAAGTACTTAAACATTTATCATTTTATTTGATTAATGTTTGCATCAAACTTTTGTGTATTAAAAACACGATTTTTTTTTTTAATCTGCTTCGAATTTAATCCTTCGTTACCGTAAAAAAATTAGGATAAAAGAATAATTTTTATTAATTACAAAACCTTTTATGTATCGAAGGAACAGAAAAAACATTAATAAAAAAGGATAATTGATTTAAAGTTTAAATCGCCTTACTAAAGTTAAAGACTTAATATATCACGGAAAAAAGTGAAATTTCTATTGAATGGAAAATTTGAAATAAAGTTCATTAGTTCTTTTTATTTAAAGTAAATTGTTTAATACTTTTCCCGCTCATGAACAGCGTACATATAATTTGAATGGCGATAATTTAAGTTTAAAAAAATGTGCACAAAAAGCTGGTTCTCTATCAATGATTATTCTAAATAGGGCCGTTTAAAGAATTTTTTTTAATGACCTATTTCTGTTATTTTTTTAAATAAATTTAATTTACGTAATTTTAATTTAACAAATCTAATATGTATCGTATTTTGTACGATTTGGCACAATTAACTAAACAAAAAAAATGTACGGTTGTTGTTTATGTTGAACTGGAGGTGCGGTGCTTTGTTTATACGGTGTATTATCTACATGAAGGATATAGCCAGAGGGAGTTGTGGGGATGCCCCTTCATGAATGTTTTTGAAAGGATCGCAAGGTGACAAGAAATTGACAAAAGCCAAATATTATTTATCTGGATATTCTTTATCAAAGTTTACGAGGTCAGTTCAAGATATTCCTCTAATATTTCGAAGCAAAGCGCACAAAATCAGCAACAAAAAAATTTCTCCTTTAGAGATGATAAAAATATCAGTGACCCTTCACCACTGTCTTCGCATTATCTTGCAGTCTAACAAAAGGATGACCACATCGAACAAAACTAAAATAGTTTTGCACTCCATCGCAGTGATGTATTGGAAAGATACTCCGCATTAATGACAATGTTTCATTAAGGAAAAAAAAAACAATTTTTTTTAACTTAAAAGTAAACGTAAACTTTAGTAAGGATGTCGAAATACATTGGAAAAAAATATTAAAAAACAGGGAAAAGCCACTCGGCACACGCAATTTTTCTCCAAATCACCTCAAAAGCCGATGAAGGGGATATGCCCATTTCGTGCCGTAAAAAGGATTGACCGCTTTAAGCGGAGTATTCTAACAGCTTACAAATCCATATCGCCATTATTTGGATATGCCATTCCCGAAACATACATACACCTCATACATACTGGAAATAAAACTTATTCCAAGTCGGAAACTAAACCTAGATTGGCCACTTATATGTAATTCAGTTGATTTATTTCCATGTTCTCTGGTAATATAATCTTATATGATCTTCACACGCATCCTTCTCACACCCAGGAGATCGTGGATTTCTGATTTATTGGTATAAAACACGGGACAGTAACCAGATGAGAAACGGCCAGGTTGTGTTTACTCCCACTTAACTATTTCATTATTTTTTTTATATTTTCGAGTGATGCAAAAAATGGTAGAAGGGGGGAGGGAAGGAAGGACGCGAAAACGACGTTTCGAAAAAAAGTTTTTAAAAGTGTTAATTCTTATATCTTTAAAACAATTGAAACGATATAAATAAAAAAATTACTTAAATACGGCATATATTTTTTGCGTTTTCAAATAACCACTAGTCTAGCCGCTGCCGTCTGATAAAAATGGAAAATAGTACGATGAATCTTCCCTTGATAGCTTTGAAATCTGCGAAACGGGATTTCGACTACAATGCTTCTACTTTTCACGCCATTTTGCGATGTTTATTGTAGTTTTTTAATTAATGTATGTGTTAATTATTAATAAATGAAAAATACGAGTCTCGGGTGCATCAGGAGTTGCTTTAAGTTATCCTCGCCCACATTTTCAGACGTCTCGCGTGGTAGATTTTACTAAACACCTCGGACAAGCAAAAATTTTTACTTTTATTAATACAAATTACTACTGAATGGATTGAAGTAAGTGAGACCAAAATCAAGCACTTTAATACGAGGGGCTCACAACCATAGTAGACCAAGTCCATTTTTCTTTACTGTGAATAATGACGTTTTAAAGTTCTTAATAAATAATTAATTCAGGCCAAGTGATTTATAAGAATTATATGCGGTATTATGCAATTTAAAATACCATTTCCCAGGTAAAAAAGTCAGCAAAAAACCTTTAAAAAAAACATTCAGGAAAACTGAAGGTATTTCGGACAAAAAAATCTGCGGGTTTCCTTTAGGCAAAAAACCTGAATTAACCCCCCACTTTTTTTGTCCGAAATACCTTCAGCTTTCCTTTAGGTAAACAAACCTGCGCATTCCCTTACCATGTTGTCCGAAATACCTGAAGTTTCCCTTTAAGTAAAAAACCCGTGTCTTCTCTTTACATAAAATCATGTAGTATCACTGTACAGCCTGCTTTTGTCTTAAATAACAGTGGTTTTCCTGAAAGATAAGCCAGTGAAGTGGTAGAAGGAACACTGGAGGTGCATAAAATAAATAAGTGATCACAGGCCGTTCCAACAATGTCACAAGGTGTGCTGGCAAAATTGATAAAAGTGCCTCCTCAGGGGGGGATGCAAAGAGGGGTCAGGGACATCAGATGTGTATAACATGAACAATTAGTTATAGGCCATTCCAACACTATGTCATATGAGGCGTTTCGACAAAATTTAGAAAAAAAAACCCTCAGGGGGGAGCAAAGTGGGCGGAGGGACATCAGATGTGCATAACATGAATAAGTGCTCACAGGCCTTTCCTACAATATGTCACATGAGGGGTGTCAGCAAAATTTAGAAAAGAGCCCCCTCGGGGGGAGCAAAGTGGGGGCAGGGACATCAGATGTGTATAACATGAACAATTAGTTATAGGCCATTCCAACACTATGTCATATGAGGCGTTTCGACAAAATTTAGAAAAAAAACCCCTCAGGGGGGAGCAAAGTGGGCGGAGGGACATCAGATGTGCATAACATGAATAAGTGCTCACAGGCCTTTCCTACAATATGTCACATGAGGGGTGTCAGCAAAATTTAGAAAAGAGCCCCCTCGGGGGGAGCAAAGTGGGGGCAGGCACATCGGATGTGTATAACATGAATAAGTAGTCACAGGCAGTTCCGACAATATGTCACATGAGGGGTTTCGGCAAAATTTAGAAAACTGCCCCCTGAGGGGGGAGCAAAGTGGGCGGGGGGGCATCAGATGTGCATAACATGAATAAGTGGTCACAGGCCTTTCCTACAATATGTCACATGAGGGGTGTTAGCAAAATTTAGAAAAGTGCCCCCTCAGGGGGAGCAAAGTGGGGGCAGGGACATCGGATGTGTATAACATGAATAAGTATTCACAGGCCGTTCCGACAATGTGTCACATGAGGGGTTTCGGCAAAATTTAGAAAACTGCCCCCTCAGGGGGAGCAAAGTAGGCGGAGGGGCAACAGATGTGCATAACATGAATAAGTAGTCCCAGGCCTTTCCGACAATATGTCACATGAGGGGTTTCGACAAAATTTAGAAAACTGCCCCCTGAGGGGGGAGCAAAGTGGGCGGGGGGCATCAGATGTGCATAACATGAATAAGTGGTCACAGGCCTTTCCTACAATATGTCACATGAGGGGTGTTAGCAAAATTTAGAAAAGTGCCCCCTCAGGGGGAGCAAAGTGGGGGCAGGGACATCGGATGTGTATAGCATGAATAAGTAGTCACAGGCCGTTCCGACAATGTGTCACATGAGGGGTTTCGGCAAAATTTAGAAAACTGCCCCCTCAGGGGGGAGCAAAGTAGGCGGAGGGGCAACAGATGTGCATAACATGAATAAGTAGCCCCAGGCCTTTCCGACAATATGTCACGTGAGGGGTTTCGGCAAAATTTAGAAAACTGCCCCCTGAGGGGGGAGCAAAGTGGGCGGGGGGGGGGTGGGGCATCAGATGTGCATAACATGAATAAGTGGTCACAGGCCTTTCCTACAATATGTCACATGAGGGGTGTTAGCAAAATTTAGAAAAGTGCCCCCTCAGGGGGAGCAAAGTGGGGGCAGGGACATTGGATGTGTATAACATGAATAAGTAGTCACAGGCCGTTCCGACAATGTGTCACATGAGGGGTTTCGGCAAAATTTAGAAAACTGCCCCCTCAGGGGGGAGCAAAGTAGGCGTAGGGACAACAGATGTGCATAACATGAATAAGTAGCCCCAGGCCTTTCCGACAATATGTCACATGAGGGGTTTCGGCAAAATTTAGAAAACTGCCCCCTGAGGGGGGAGCAAAGTGGGCGGGGGGCATCAGATGTGCATAACATGAATAAGTGGTCACAGGCCTTTCCTACAATATGTTACATGAGGGGTGTTAGCAAAATTTAGAAAAGTGCCCCCTTTGGAGGAGCAAAGTGGGGGCAGGGACATCGGATGTGTATAACATGAATAAGTATTCACAGGCCGTTCCGACAATGTGTCACATGAGGGGTTTCGGTAAAATTTAGAAAACTGCCCCCTCAGGGGGAGCAAAGTAGGCGGAGGGGCAACAGATGTGCATAACATGAATAAGTAGTCCCAGGCCTTTCCGACAATATGTCACATGAGGGGTTTCGGCAAAATTTAGAAAACTGCCCCCTGAGGGGGGAGCAAAGTGGGCGGGGGGGCATCAGATGTGCATAACATGAATAAATGGTCACAGGCCTTTCCTACAATATGTCACATGAGGGGTGTTAGCAAAATTTAGAAAAGTGCCCCCTCAGGGGGAGCAAAGTGGGGGCAGGGACATCGGATATGTATAGCATGAATAAGTAGTCACAGGCCATTCCGACAATGTGTCACATGAGGGGTTTCGGCAAAATTTAGAAAAGTGCCCCCTTAGGAGGAGCAAAGTGGGGGCAGGGACATCGGATGTGTATAACATGAATAAGTAGTCACAGGCCGTTTCGACAATATGTCACATGAGGGGTTTCGGCAAAATTTAGAAAACTGCCCCCTCAGAGGGAGCAAAGTAGGCAGAGGGGCATCAGATGCACATAACATGAATAAGAGGTCACACGTCTTTCCAACAGTATGTTATATGACAGGTGTCGGTAAAAGTTAGAAAAGTGCCCCTCTTTGGGACTAGTATTGTGCCCCCCCCCCCCCCCCCTTGAAATTTTTATATATTACAAATAATATTTATCGAAAGGCTCCGTAAAAAAATTCAATCTAAAATGATGAAAATACTGCAATAAAAAAAAAATCTGAAAAGTAAGACATAATAAAATTCCCCAAAGCAGAATATGATTATAAATGCGCCATACATTGACTTCACTGCAGAACATTTCAAATTTTCATTTTCACGAAAATCCACCATTCAATTGTAGGAAAAATTGCGAAATTTGTCACTCAATGGCAAGGAAAAAAAAAATGGCAAACTCTTTAATCGTTTATTTAAAAAGATTGCAAAATTCATCAATCGGTCGCAAGAAAACTCGTTCAATTCGTCAGTCATGGAGAACAATTAATGAAATCCTTTAGCTTGCTGTGGAAAAACATGCAAAATTCGACGAACAGTTGCGAGAAAAAAATCCACGATTTTCGCCAATCGGTTGCAGATAAAAAAACGCAAAATTTGTCAGTGCACCTCTAGAAGAAACAGCGAAAAAAAAACTACGATCTTCTCTAATCGTTCGCAAGAAAAAGCCTCAAAATTTGCTATGTTAAAAGGAAAAATTCGTGAAAATTGTAAATCGGTTGCGGTTAAAAAAAAAATCGTGAAGATTGTCAGAAGAATCTGCGAAATTCGTAGAACAGTAGCGGAAAAAAACTCACGACTTTCTCCAATCTGTGTCAAGACTTGCTTACTGGTTCAAGGGAAATATCGCAAAATTTTAAAATCGGTTACAGGAAAAAAAAAAAAAAGTGAAATTCGTCGGTGTATTATCGAAAAAAAATAGAATTAGTCGATCAGTCGTGCAAAAAAAAAACCCATGAAGATTTGGCCAATCAGTCCCAGAAAAGCGACAAAGTTCACCAGTAGACCGTGAGAAAATAATCACGATATTCACCGATCTGTCGCAGTAGAATGCGAAATTCGTCGATCGGTTGCAGAAAAAAAGGATTTTTTACCAACCGTTTACACGAAAGAGAGAAAAAATTTGCTAATCAGTAAAAAGAAAATATAATGAAATTCGCTTATCAGTCGCATGTAAAATAACTCTGAAGTTGTCAGAAAATTCACGAAATTCTTCGATCAGTCGTGGAAAAAACCAACGATTGTTTCCAATCTGTCGCAAGAAAAAATTGGAACATTTGCCAATCAGTCTTCGGTAAAAAAACATGAAATTCATGGATTGGTCGTGTGAAAAATAACTACGATTTTCGCCAAAAAGTTAATGAAAAATATCACAAAATTCACCCACCTGTCGTGGTTAAAAAATGCGAAATTCGTCAATGAATTGTGGAAAATATATCAAAATTCTTCACCCAATCGCAGGAGAAAAATTGTGAAATTCATCGATTTGGTCAGAGAAAAAAGGCCAAATTTGTCAGTTGACAGAGGGAAAAATCTGAAATAATTCGAAAATCATCAATCGATTGTTGGAAAAAAACCCCGCTAAATTACCATTCGATTAGGGGGGGGGAGAAATCACAAAATTCACCAATAATTTCATTCGCGTGAGTATGTCAGGGTTTTATGAAATGTCCTTTGCATTTCTATAAAAGATGCAATTGCACTTCTTCATATATAAAGAAAATTTTCCTGTGACTTTTTTTTTTTTAATTCACACAGAACATTTGATTAGCTGAAGTACATTGCAGAACATTGCAAAGTATTCAGCTTTGGGAATGAAATTCTTTGATCAGCCGCAGAGAAAATCTGTGAAATTCAGTCAGCGACCATATGAAAAAAAAAAAAAATCAACAACTGTTTATGGGAAAAAATGAAGTTTGTTGATTAGCTAAGAAGAAAATCGGCAAAATTCATAAACCGGATATGTGAAAAAAATCACACGAGTTTTGCCAATCAGCCGCAAGGAAAAATGCAATATACGCCAATCGGTATGGTTTAGATGTATTATAATCCCGCATTTGCCATCTTTGATTTTTTTCTTGCATGAAAACTCCTTTTTCGCCAAGTAGTAAATGTCGCCAATGGTTAAATATCAGGGTTCGTAAATATCATGATATTTTCGAAAATATCCGATATTTTGATATATATCCGATATTTTCGATATATATCCGATATTTTCAAAGCAGCCAACTTACTGATAATAATGAATGTTTTTGAGCATAACATAGATTAGAAACTAAAATATATTGCACTTAACATGAAAACATAATCAAACAATATTCTAAAAATGCATTTTTCTTTTTTCTTTTTTTTCTTTCTTTTTTTTTTCTTTCTTTTTTTTTTCCACTTAGAACAAAATTGAAGATGAAAAAATCAAAAACAAGAACAATTTGCTGTATACACTTATAAAGAAAAACTAACGATAGCATTCAGTATCAAGATCAAGTATTAAAAAAAAAAAAAATCAGACTTTTTAAAACAAAATTGTAAATACAAAAAAAATTTTTAATTGAAAAATTTTAACATAAATGTAAGTATAAAATGTCTTATAACATGTTGTATAGTATAAACTCAACTGAACCAAAGCTTGAGAAAAGATTCTTTTCTAATGAAGTTGTATATAATTGGTTATTTAAATTTGTCAGTTTATCTTTCAATAGTTGTTCTGAATTATGTCCCACATAATTATTAGTTTAACATTTAAAAATAAAAGTTTCAAATATAAAGCTTGAAAAATATACTTGTTTTCTTTTTTGACTAAATAAGTCACATCTAGACGAGACAAAAGTCCTTTATCTACAGATTCACACACTCAAAAACAGTTGAAAATGTATTTCATTTACACTGAAATATTACGAAGTACAACTGAAAATATCAAAAATATCTTGCGCAGAAAATACGAATGCAGAAAATACGAAACATATTGATATATTGAAAATAAATATCAACTATATGAAAACATAAAAAATCTTGATAATTTGAAAATAAATACTGGATAGATATCCATTGATACATATCACCGAACCCGGGGTTGTATATAAATGATTATCTAAATTACATTTTATCTTTCAATGGCTATTCTGAATTAACTGTCTCACATAATTATTAGTTCTACATTTAAAAATAAGAGTTTCAAATATAAAGCTTGGAAAAGATTTGTTTTCTTCTTTTCCTAAAAAAGTCACTGCCAGAGGCAAAAGTTCATTATCTACAGAATGACACAGTCAATAACAGGTGGAAATTTCATTTACATTTGCTTTGACTGTAGAAAATATCAAAATTACCTACAATGGTGATATTTTGAAAATAAATATCAAATATACAAAATATCAAACATCTTGATATTTGAAAATAAATATCAAGAATTTGAAAATATCGAAAATATCAAAAATCTTGATATTTTAAAAATAAATATCGGATATATATCAAGATATATATCATGATATATATCCATTGATATATATCAACGAACCCTGTTAAATATTGTTGATAGATTAATATAACATTGAAAAAACTGAAATTTAATCATTATAACTATTAATTAACAAACATTTTTAATTCACGCCAAGAAAATAATCCAAGATGGCAGATGTGGGATTACAAAACATTTGTTCTGAAATAAAATATCACGAAATTTATCAGTTGGTTGCGGGGAAAAAATTGCAAAAATTCTCATTGAATCACCTGAAAAAAAACTGAGAAATTCAACCGTCGATTAATGGGAAAAAAAAAATCTAGAAACCCTTCAGTCGATTGCTTTAAAATATTGTGAAATTCGTCAATTGGTCACAGGAAAACAACATGAAATTCAGCAGGCAATCATGAGAAACAATCCTGAAATTTTACAGTTGGCTGCAGAAAAAAATGTGAAATTCGTCAAACAGTTACAGGAGAAAAACATAATTCGTCAGTCAACAGGGAAGAAAATCAAGAAATTTCATCAGTTGCAGGAAAATATCACAAAATTAAAAAGGTCAAAATAAAAAAGGACTAAATGCAAAATATTTTCAGTGAACAAGGTTCTTGAGTGTTTTTTTTTTTAAGTGTCCAGCTGGCAGTAATTTTTTTCTAGAGTCCACACTGTTGAAGGCATTTTTAATATAATTGTAGAATAAAATGAAATAAGTGATTACTACTCTATTGTTATTCATACTGCTTAATATGTTTCTGAATAATTAATTTGTTAAGACAGTGTTATCATTGTGAATTTGTATTTTTTTTTTTTTATTTACATTTGCTTATGGATATTTCTTTTAAAGAAGATTTCAATATAAAAAAGAATGCAGGTGTGCATTTTTATTATCTGCCTCTTAAATAGAAAAAAAAAAAAAAAAAAAAAAAAAAAGAAATCTTGTTTTTCACCCTTTTATGATATGAATCCATGTATATTAGCGTTGAGTCTAAGCCGCTTTAGCAGGGCGCAGCGCCGGCAGCCTTTTTTTTTTCTTTTTTGTGCATGGCAAAGCTCTTTTAAACCCTTCTGCTCTTTTTAACACTTCCTATGCTCCCTGTGGCAATTCAACTGATCGCGGTAAAATATCGCAAACTCTAGGGACTCTAAACAAACCAGTTCAAAATATTTTTGTGAATAATGTACAAGTGTGCCCTTTTTTAGAATAGGGGAGAGTTGGGAGGAGTGGGACAGATTTCACAATTTATTTTTTAATTCACTACTTATGTTTTACCAAGAGTATAGCTTATAAAAATCTAATAGTATGTTACTTAAGCTATGTTTAAAAAATACAAACGCTGTGAAATACAAACAACTGGCTTTTATTTGCACGTTTTAAAATGTTAACATTTTTGTCCCACACCAAATGTGATAAACTCCTTATCACTGTCTATATCCTCAACTCTGCCAATATAATAAACAACTGTCTTCTTCGTCAAAATTTTAACAATTACAAAGTCATTTATCCTAATTTTGGATCATCAGTTAACCAATCAAATTCTTCAGCAATTTCATTATCATTGTGAGTAATCAAATCAAAAGTCTTCATCTGTAGAGTCATGCAACAAAAATTTCCCATCAATGGAATCATCAGATAATTCATTTGCTTTTTTCTGTTTCTTCCTTTTCACCTTAAGAGTTTTCTTTTTACACAATCTCTTCTGCTTTTTATCAGCGGCTATTTTTTCAATTTCTTCTTTTTCTGGTGTGTCAGTGATGATTTTTTTATCTTTCCTTTTTTCTGTCTTTCTTTATAGTTTTTGTGGAAATGCTTTGGGATAAGGGTGCATATCGGAAGGACTCAAAGGTGTTTGAGAACATGTCCCATTCCTCCCTCTGCTGAATATTTTTTAAAAAGGCTTATTATATATATCATGCTACATTTATGCTTTATTTGGCTGCTAGTTTACAAACACTATATCTTTAAGTTTATTATACAATTATAATATTTTTATTTTAAATATAATATAATTGAAAAAAGTCATTGAAAGAATAAGAATTTGTACTTACTTCTGAGGTATGAAAGTAAAATTTTCCCTTTTAAATACAAACAATA
Organism: Maratus speciosus; assembly: GCA_963932465.1. NCBI lineage: Eukaryota > Metazoa > Arthropoda > Arachnida > Araneae > Salticidae > Maratus > Maratus speciosus. Next base: position 533,281,052 of record OZ010791.1, on the reverse strand, counting down.
ATACAGCTGGTGTAACAATTAGAATCAAACATGAAGCTATAGATGCTTTATCTAGTGGACAAACTAGAACTTAATTCTAACAGTTATTTTGGACATAAATGCTGCTGTCCCACTCCTCCCACTGTCCCATTCCTCCCAACTCTCCCCTAGTGTTTCCTTTTTGAAAAATTCCCGCCCGGCAGTCCTTTTTTCTAGTCAACACTGCATATGTAATGTAATATTAATGTTAAAAAATGAAGGAGGCACGTAATAAAAATGCACACTTTTTACACGATTAAATCAAGTTGACAAAAAGATCTAAAAACAAATATAAAAAACACCAACTGACCAGTAGCAGAATTGACATAAAAAAGCCACTGGTCCCAAGGAACAGTAAGCAGGAGAATTTATTTGTCCACATTCATCACTGGTCTGCTACATAAAATTCTACTTCATCCCTTTAACCCTTTGAGTGACAATTAATTACTTCATCTGACTAAGATTTAATCGAATTTTCTTTGTTTTTTTAAATAAAATAAAGTTATGCGATATGTGTTTAGTTGCAGTTTTGGCAGGGAGAGGAAAGTTTATGTTTACCTGTCAGAGAGGGGGGGGGGGGAGTTACTGGTCCTGCAGATTATAAAATTTTTCAAATTAGTGCTCCAATTGAATTTCTGGTGGTACAGAACAGTCCCAGCGGACCCCCAAGGAAATCGAATGCTGAACTGACAGTGAATAATATGACTTTTTAAATATTTACTACTCAAAAACATATTAAGCAATATGAACTGAACAAGCACAGAATGAAATCCATTATTTCTTTTAAGCCTGTAAATGATAAAAGTAACAATGCAAACAAGAAAAAATTACACAAATAAAATTTACATACACAATAAAACATGCGAATCTGCTCAAAACATGGAAGATTCTCACCCATTACAGAACAGTCCTTTTTAATAATTGTTTTGTACACACAGGAGGTAAACGCAGGGATCAATCCAGGCAAAATTTGAGGGTTTTTTTAGGGCCCTTTCACAAAAGTCTATTTAATAAAATAGGCCCCATCACAAAAATAAATATTATAAAATGAGCCCCTTCACAAAAATAAATTTAATAAAATGGGCTCCTTCACAAAAATAAATTTAATAAAATGGGTCGCTTCACAAAAATAAATTTAATAAAATGGGCCCATCCTCAAAATTCCTTTTAATAAAATAGGCCCACTTCATAACATCTTTTGCATATAAACTATTTTAAATATGTAATTAGTAAATAAAACCAGGTAATGCGAAACAAAAACCTTAACTGAAATTTAAAGAAGTTTCTGTTAATAAATTCTTGATCCGAATTTGAGTTACTGGATTTCAACTATAGTTACAAAATATTACTTTTCACAAAAATAACTTTTAATTTTCACATAATGGAACCCAAGAATAAAAACCTGCATCGACCCCTGTTTGTTAAAGGCCCCAAGAATCTATATATAATTTTTAATGATGTTATGCACTATAGAACAATATTATTGCTCTAAATTTGTCTTTAAATGTTTTTTTGTGAAAAAATTACTTTATTTAAAATAATTATACACATGTAAAGAATTTTAAAATTATTTTTCCCATATTTCATATTCTGTATTATAAATTATTCTACAATATATAATTTTTTTTTAATTAATTTTATGAGTCGAATATTGCAGCTAGTGACATTAAACCCCGCTAAAAGATTTGCCAGAGATATTACACCTCCACTGAGTATTAATCAAGCATCTATGTTCCTAAAAAGATTATAGCTGCTTGATTTTTAAAGAAACCAAATTACTTACTCATAAAATGATATTCCAATACAGTGATCTGCTTAGAAAGAACTTAGGTCCTTTAAAGGACCCTTCACAAACTTTTCCCCCTCAAAACAAGGGCCCTTCACAAAACGTTTCCACCTCCAAACTGAGCTTTTTACGAGTTTAATTATCAAGAAGTAATTTAATCCTTCTATCACTTTTATGCATAATGGAAATATATGCATATATCTTCTTAAAAGTATAAACAAGAAACTGCACATAACGATTCTTTTAAATTCAGAAAATTATGACTAGATTTTTCCCAAAAATAAAAAGACGTATTAATGAAAATATCAAAAAATAAAATAGTTCTCTCTAGGATGTATTTGAAAAGTGAAGTGTCACGCCGTTTTTAAATCTGAGAGATTTGTATCGCTATTATTTTAAAAAATAGTAAAAATTCATCTTTAGTCATACACGAAGATTTCTTGTAAAACATTATTTCCATACCACAGTATTTCTATACGTGGCGATCTGGTTTATCGAAAGTGGTTAGTATCGCATGAATGGCTGAATACAAAGTACCAAGCTATAATATTAAAATAAGTATAATACAAGGCTCACTTATACCCCTCTTACGGCTATATATATATCCATTTAAAAATTAATTAAAATGTGACTAATATACAGATAAAAAGAGCCCTGCAAAAAGGAAAAATAGAATAACAAAACGACAGCGTAACGACTGCTCCCGCTTATTTTCCGAGTGGCGGAAAAGTAAACAGGCTTTCTGTGTGTTGAGTTGATAACTTCCTTCTCATTCTCACATGACATGGAGTCAGAAATACAGCTACATGAGGGCTGCTGTCATCTCGAGGGCCCGGGTTCGAGTCCCTGGGTAAGACATGGATGTAATTGTGTATGTCCCATTGTAGTTATATAATATATGTAATGAAAAATAAAAATTGTTGTGACTTGCTGTTGTTTCTATGTATAATAAGGATCATTCGAGGCGACAGCCATTGTAGCTATAGGCCCCAAAGCATTCTCCACCTCGGTGGACTTCAAATGTTAAATTACAGCTACATGATCAAAAATCAAATGTTGCAACGAAAACTTTGTTTTTGAAGAAGTAACTTTTCTAAAGACTGGAATTCACGCCTGATAGAGGATAAGGGCAAATTATGCATGTAATAACCCCACCTATATTTTTCAGCTTTAATCGTGGACGCTACCAAAATGAGGAAAGGGGGGGGGGAGGGACCCTGCCCCTCCCTAGATTTTAAAATTTAAGTAACTAGATATTTCTTTTTGTTACGTTTTCAAAAACAATATAAAATGTATTATTTTCGAGTAACTAAATTAAAAGAGCCTCTTTTCTTTAATGTCAGTTGTGCAAAATTCTTAGTTTCTTTTTTAAAGAGGTGCTGTTTGTGTTGTTTTATGATGGCCAATTGTCTACACTTGGGATATTGGGCCGAAGGGGGGTTGCCTGGGGTCTTTCAAAGGGAAGCTAATCCGTACGGAAGATAATCCGTATCCGGTAAGCAAAGAAATCCAAGGTTCGAAGAAAACCACGAAAAAAACTCCGAACGACTAGGCCGACGGGCGCGATTGGGTTCGAACCCAGCATCTCCCGTCTACCAGCTTTGAGAGCAGAACCTCTCGGCCACTGGTGGGGTGGTTTTGAAGAGGAACTAAGGATTTTGAGCTAGGACGACAGGAGTGGCATGGTGGAAGTGTGTGTGTGTGGGGGGGGGGGAGCGGAGTGCATTGTATCCCTTCCTGCATTTTGAAATTTAATTAACTGAAATTTCTTTCTTTTTTTTGTCTGATTTAGAAGAGCACAGTAAAATATATTCTTTTCGAAAAACTTAAAATGAAAAACTAAATAAGATATTTTTAGAAAAGGGAGAAGGGAAATTGAGGGCCCTCGTTAGATTTTGAAATTTAACTAAAATATTTTTTGTGCGTGTTTGAATATGATTTTAAATATTAATGAAAGGGACTTTGAAATAATTTGGAGATTTTTTTTTTTTTTTTTTTTTTTTTTAGGGTGCATTTTTTGTACGTGTTAGACTTCGAAGGGTTATATTTTTACTGGTGGTAATTTAAGAGAAATTTATGACAAATTTTAGGATAAAAAGGGGACTTTGAAATACTTTCGTGATTATTTTTTTTCGTTTTAGGGGGAATATTTTGAGATTGAAATTTTTGAGCTTGTTAGAGTTAGAGGTGAAATTGTTACTGGTTATAATATTAGAAAAAATTGTGGAAAATTTAAGGTCAAAAAGGGCTTCGAAAAAATTTCGTGATTTGTTTTTCTTTTTAGGGGAATTTTCGGAGATTGAAATTTTTGAGCGTGTTAGAGGTGAAATTGTTGCTCGTAATAACTTCATAAATGGGGTAATTAAAAATTTTAACTAGTAGACTCTTCAAAATAATTTCGAGATTTTTCTTTCTTTTTGAAGGGATTTGTAGGGAATTAAAAAATACTGTTTTAAATGGTAATTAAAAATCTCAACGAGGGGGACTTTTATTTCTAGAATGGGATTTTTATATCGCTATTTAAAATGGTAATTTTAAATATTAATTAGAAATTTTAACGAGGGGGAGTTAAGAATTTTTGACTGAACCGGAGGAAGACGTTAGATTTCCGGGAATTATCTAATATATTAATGAGGAAATGCGGGCATATCAAAATCTTAGATACCATAATGTGCAATTATAAAACCTTTAAGTAAAACCTTCATGTTACCTGGTAAAGAAACAATTTTCATTTTCCTTCAACATACCTCATGTGATTTCACGAAAATCTTCTACGTCATTGAAGGTAATTTGGAGGTTATAACTTACAGAAATAAACCTGTATGAAATCTTTTAAAAAGAGGTATACTTCTCTTAAGATAACCTTTAGTTTTCATTTGCCTTAAAGATACCCGTTGAAACCTTCAAAATGGCTGCAAAATCTCAAAATTTTTAAAGGTTTTTCTCTGATTTTTTTACCTGGGTTTTATAGCGCGCTACTTTTACAAATGATAAATTAATATTTCTATTGAAAATTTATATATATATATACATATATATATATTGTTGTTTCTGTTTTTTAAATAAGGACTTGGTCCAGTATGTTTGTGAAATTTCCCAGGTAAAAAAGTCAGCAAGAAACCTTAAAAAAAAATCTTCAGGGAAACTGAAGGTATTTGGAACTAAAATTACCTTCAGCTTACCTTTAGGTAAAAAACATGTATTTTCCCTTAACCTTCTGAGTTCCAAATACCTGCTGTTTTCCTTCAGGTAAAAAACCTGTTATTTCCCTGCACCGATTTTGGCAGAAATATCTGCAGTTTTCCTTTAGGTATAAAAGCTGTATCTTCTCTTTACATTATATCGTTGCACCTGCATGCGGACAGCCTTCTGTGCAAATTCGCATCAGATCAATACATAATAATGATTACATATCCAGTTCGACATTGATTTTATACATATTAAAAAACTAAACATATTAAAAACATATATACATATTAATAAAAAAAAGTAAGGGGGGAAAGCACCGGAGGTGCAATCAAGCAACGATATGTCACATGATTGGTCAGCAAAATTTAGAAAAGTGCCCCCCCGGGGGGGCAAAGTAGGGGGCAGGGGCATTAGAGGTGCATAACATGAATAAGTGGTCAAAGGCCTTTTGAACGATATGTCACATGACGGGTGTTGGCAAAATTTAGAAAAATGCCCCCGAGGGGGGGCAAAGTGGGGGGAGGGGGAATAGAGGTGCATAACATGAATAAGTGGTCACAGGTCTTTCCAACAATATGTGACATGAGGGGTGTCAGCAAAATTTAGAAAAGTGCCCCCGGGGGGGCAAAGTGAGTGGAGGGTCATTAGAGGTGCATAACATGAATAAGTGGTCATAGGCCTTTTGAACGATATGTCACATCAGGGATGTCAGTAAAATTTAGAAAAGTGCCCCCCCCCGGTGGGGCAAAGTGGGGGGAGGGGCATAACATGAATAAGTGGTCACAGACATTTTGAACGATATTTCACATGAGAGGTGCCGGCAAAATTTAGAAAAGTGACCCCCCCGGGGGGGCAAAGTGGAAAGAGGGGCATTAGAGATGCATAGCATGAATAAGTGGTCACAGACCTTTCCAACTACATGTCACATGAGGGGTGTCAGCAAAATTTAGAAAAGTGCTCCCCCCCGTGGGGCAAAGTGGGGGGAGTGACATTAGAGGTGCATAACATGAATAAGTGGTCACAGGACTTTCGAACGATATGTCACATGATGTGTCAGCAAAATTTAGAAAAGTCCCCCCCGGGGGGGGCAAAGTAGAGGGCAGGGGCATTAGAGGTGCATAACATGAATAAGTGGTCAAAGGCCTTTTCAACGATATGTCACATGACGGGTGTTGGCAAAATTTAGAAAAATGCCCCCGAGGGGGGGTAAAGTGGGGGGAGGGGCAATAGAGGTGCATAACATGAATAAGTGGTCACAGGTCTTTCCAACAATATGTGACATGAGGGGTGTCAGCAAAATTTAGAGAAGTGCCCCCCCGGGGGGGCAAAGTGGGTGGAGGGTCATTAGAGGTGCATAACATGAATAAGTGGTCATAGGCCTTTTGAACGATATGTCACATCAATGATGTCAGTAAAATTTAGAAAAGTGCCCCCCGGGGGGCAAAGTCGGGGGGAGGAGCATTAGAGGTGCATAACATGAATAAGGGGTCACAGACCTTTTGAACGATATGTCACATGATGGGTGTCGGCAAAATTTAGAAAAGTGTCCCCGAGGGGGGGGGGGCAAAGGGGGGGAGGGGCATTAGAGGTGCATAATATGAATAAGTGGTCATAGGCCTTTCCAACAATATGTGACATGAGGGGTGTCAGCAAAATTTTGAAAAGTGCCCCCACCCGGTGGGGCAAAGTGGGGGGGAGGGGCATAACATGAATAAGTGGTCACAGACCTTTTGAACGATATGTCACATGAGAGGTGCCGGGAAAATTTAGAAAAGTGCCCCTCCCAGGGGGAGCAAAGTGGCAGCATGGATATCGGATGTGTATAACATGAATAAGTGGTCACAGGCCGTTCCAACTGTATGTTACACGATAGGGACAGGTGTTGGTAAAAGTTAGAAAAGTGCCGCACTTTGGGCTTTAGTATTGTGCCCCCCCCCCCCCCCTTGAAATTTTTATATATTACAAATAATATTTATCGGAAACCTCCGATGAAAATGCTGCAATTTCAAAAAAAGTCCGAAAAGTAAGAGATAATGAAATCCCCCAAAGCAGAATATGCTTATAAATGCGACGTACATCGCAGAACAACGGATTTCACTGCAGAACATTTCAAATTTTCATTTTCAAGAAAATTCACCATTCAATGTAGGAAAAATCGCAAAATTTGTCACTCATTGGTTAGAAAAAAAAATCACCAAATTCTTTAATCGTTCATTTAAAAAGTAAAGATGAAAATAAGCAATCGCCAGTCGCCACTCAACGAGTAAATGTGAAAAACTGACGATTAAAAATATGGAAAGTACCAGCCAAACGCAAGATTTTCCAAAAGGAATTTCGTAAAAGAATTGGGAAAGAAAAAAATGTGAATTTTGTCAAAAGATCGCGAAAAAACACACATTTCGTCAGAGGATTACGAAAAAAAAAAAAAATGTAAATTTCATGAAAGGATCACCAAAAAAGTGAATTGTATCAAAGAATCGCAAAAAAGCGAGAATTTTGTCAAAAAATCACAATAAAAACAGCACATTTCGTCAAAGGATCGTGGAAAAACCCGAATTTCATCAAAGGATCGCAAAGAATCCGAAATTTCGTCAAAGGATTCTGGAATAAATGCAAATATGGTCAGTGGATTGCGGAAAAAAACACAAATATCGTCAATACATCGCAGAAAAAAAAAAAAAACAATTTCGTCAAAGAATCGCAAAAAACCCACACATTTCATCAAACGATCTCTGAAAATCTAAAATTTCGTCAAAGAATCGCGAAAATACGCAAATATCATCAATAGAGCAAAGAAAAAACACAAATATCGTCAATGGATCATGGCAAAAACACAAAATTCGCCAATAGATCGTCAAAAAACACAAATTTAGTTAAAGGATCGCGGGGGGGGGGGGGATGAGAATTTCGAAAAAAAAAACCCGAGAATTTTGCCAAAGAATTGCGAAAACGAATGTGAATTTTGTCAAAAGATCGTGAAAAAAACGTACATTTTGTCAAAGGAACGCCAAAGAAACGAAAACATTGCCAATAGATCCGGAAAAAACGTGAATTTCGTTAAAGCATCTGGAAAAAATGCATAATTAGTACCAGGAGGGATCCCCTACCAACCCTCCCTTTACATTTCAGAAAATTTGCTGCAAATTTCAGATTTTTTAAACCTATTTTTTTCAATTTTGAATCATACCTGCTACTCAGTGGATAAACATACCTAAAATATACCCATAAATTAAATATTCACTGACATAAATGTACTTACTGGCTACTAAAGAAATTATTCTCACTCGCTAGTAACTGGCTACTAAATAAAGTCAACCTACCGGCCAGTGGCTACTAAGCAAAATTCCTTATTTTCATCTCTATTAAAAAGATTGCGAAATTCATCAATGGGTCACGAGAAAAACTCGTACAGTTCATCAGTCATGGAGAACAAACCATGAAATTCTTCAGCCTGTTGTGAAAAACATACAAAATTCGACGAACAGTTGCGAGAAAAAATCCATGATTTTTGCTAATCAGTTGCAGGTAAAAAACTTCGTCAGTGCACCGCCAGAAAAAACCCACGATCTTCTCTAATCGGTCGCAAGAAAAAGTCTCAAAATTCACCTATGTTAAAAGAAAAAATCCAGAAAATTGCAAATCGGTCGTGGCTAAAAAAAAATCGCGGAATTCGTCAGTAGATCAACATAAGAAACTGCAAAATTCGTACATCAGTAGCGGAAAAAAACTCTCTCCAATCGGCCTCAAGATATACTTACTGGTTCAAGAGAAATATAGCAAAATTTTTAAAAATCAGTCACCAGTAAAAAAAAAAAGCGAAATTCGTCAGTAGATCAGAGAAAAAATGGAAATTCGTCGACCAGCCATGCTAAAAAAAACCCTCGAGATTTGGCCAATCAGTTGAAAAAAAGACACAGTTTATCATTCGACTGTGAAAAAATATCACAATTTTCACTGATCTGTCACGAGTAGAATGCGAAATTCGTCGATCGGTAGCAGAAAAAAATATTATCGTTCGCAAAAAAGAGAGAAAAAATTTGCTGTCAGAAGTGGAGGGTATACAGAGGTAAATGTCGTATACCTTCTGGTTCTTTTTCAGTAACACTGCTTAACTTCCGTTTCTCAAAAAAGCTATTGTATATACACTCTAAGGCATACCAGAGTTTCCCGTAGACAGTGTCAGGAGGGTGCTGCACCCTGCCTGCCCTTAGGTTCACAAAACAGCAGCCCTCTTACCCCTGATGGAAAACATTAGCACCCTTGTTGCCCCCAGCTGAAAAAAGTGCCTTTACTCCTTTCTTTATTAAAAAGTTTACTTGCACAGTAAAAATTGCCTCATTGCTGTCTTTAAAATAGCGTCCTGTCTATTAAATATTAAAAGTAATTTTAAAAATCAAAAGGATGCCTTTAAAAATTAAAAAAAGTGTCCTTAAAAATCCAAAACATGCCTTTCGGAATCCAAAAGTGCCCTTTTCCTACAAGAAGCACCCTGCCCTTTTTTAAACATGGGAGAAACTCTGAATATACCCTCTGTTTTTTTTTTTTTTTTTTTTTTTTTACGTTTACATCGCTGCATACGAGTGCCCTTTTTTCTAGAAGTTTACTGTAGAAAAAACGGGTCAGTGCCCATCAGGCACAGATTTTTTTAATAAAGGACACACTTGTACCTTGTAAAGAAACGGAAAAAAAACAATATTTGGAACTGGCTTGTTTAATGTTCCCATTTCTCAACAGAATTTTTTGATATTTTCCCACGACTGATTGAAATTTGTCAATTGTCCTCTCAAGCAACAGACGAATGTCACAATTTCTTTCTCCCGTAATCAAATGAAGAATTTTGCTAATTTTTAAACATTAAGTTTCATCATTAGGTCAGGGGGAAGCATCATAAACTTGTCAACTGGTCATATGAAAAAGAAAAAAACCCAAGAAATTTATCAGTCAGTAAAGGGTTAAAAAAAATCACACAGTTCTTTGATTGTCATGGGGGGAAAAAATTATTTAATTCATCCATTGATCGCATGAAAAAAAAATGTTTTGTTAGTAAGTTGTGGGGGGAAAATATGGAAATTTATCAACTTTTTATCAGAAAAAACGAGATCTGTTGATCAGCTTAGGTAAGGGAGTGGGGGGGGGGGGATCGGCAAAATTCATAAACCGACTGTTATGTCAGTCGACTGTTATGTATATATATATTCAGTTCCGCTAGTTGCTCGCAAGAAAAAATGCAATATTTGCCAATCAGTACAAGTAAAATACCCCAAAATTCATCAATTGGTTACAAGAAAAAATTGCAAAATTCTTCATTCAGTCATCAGGGGAAAAAAAAAAAAAATCTGAGAAATTCACCAGTAATCATTGGGCCCGGTAGCAGAAAGTTCCTGACGGGTGACGTGCGCCGCAGATTTTCTTTTCCCTTTTGCAGATTTTTTTTTCCATTGGATCTTTTTCCAACTTTATATTATGTTTAGTTCTTTATTATTTATTACTAAAACTTAAGTTTATTATTAATAAAAATGAGTAAAATGCTTAAAAACATTAAAAGTAAATGATTAATTAATTAAAGGTTCATTTGTAACATTTTACCTGTAGATTATTTTCAGTCCCTGAAAGATCTGTCGCAGACACTTGGAGAATTTTCTGCTATTGGGTCATTGGGGGGGGGGGGGGGGGAAGAGAAATTCTTCAGTGTGTTGCTTTAAAATATTGTGAAATTTGTCAATCTGCTATGGAAAAAATAATGAAATGTAGCGGACAATCAATCGTGAGAAAAAAATCATGAGATTCTTCATTCGGTTGCAGAAAAAAATGGAATGCAGAAAATTAGCGAAAAATCGCTAAATTAATCACATTAAGTGACAATTGAATATTATCGTTGAATAATAATTATTGAACATCAATGTAAACAAAAAAGAATGCATAATTATATAAATTCACCAGTCAGTTACGATGAAAAAATCACATTGTTCTTCAGTTGCAGCAGGGAAAAAATTGCTTAATTCACCCAGCGATCACATGAAAAAAAAAAATAAGAAAAAGAAAAACCTCACAAGTTTACCAATTGGGTGCAAGAAAAAATGCAACATTTAAATGCAAATTGGTAGAAATAAAATATTGCAAGATTCATCAGTTGGTTGCGGGAAAAAATTGCAAAAATTCTCCTGCACTCATCTGAAAAAAATATTGCTTTAAATTTGTCTTTAACTGTTTTTTCATGAAAAAATTACTTTATTTAAAATAATTATACACATGTAAAATTATTTTTGGTACTTTTTGGTTAGCCGGGCACCGGTGTTATATATACATATATATTGTAATATATAACACTAGCGCCCGGCTAATCGAAAAAGTACCGTTATTTTTTCCATATTTCATATTCTACATAATAAATTAATCTACAATATATAAAAATTCTTTTAATTATTTGGTACTTTTCGGTTAGCTGGGCGCCAGTGTTATATATACATATATATGTGTATATATATGTACACATATATGCATTTATATATGCAATATATGTATGCATATATAACACTGGCAAACAGCTAACCGAAAAGTACCAATTATTTTTATGAGTCGAATATTGCAGCCAAAGATATTGAGCCCTGCTAAATGATTTGCAAGAGACATTACACCTTCACTGTGCATTATTAATCAAGCAGTTATGTTCCTAAAAAGATTATAGCTGCTCAATTTATAAAAGAAACTAAATCAGGTACTTACTAGTAAAATTTGTATTCCAATACATGGATCTATTAACTTAGGTCCTTTAAAGGACCCTTCACAAAATTTTATCACCTCAAAACAAGGAACCTTCATCAAACTTTTCACCTGCAAACAAGATCCTTCACAAAACTTTCCCACCTCCAAACTGAACTTTTTACAAGTTTAATTATTTAGGAGTAAAATCAGTCTTTCACTTTTAAACATAATGGAAATATATGAATATATTTTTCGCTATTATTTAAAAAAATAGTGAAATTTATCTTTAGTTGTACACGAAAATTTCTTATAAAAAGTTTTCCCCATACCACAGCATTTCTAAATTAATGTGGCGATATTTTTTACCGAACATGATTCTTGTCGAATGCGTAGTGAATACAAAGTGCCGAATATCAATATTAATATTAAAAAGAAGTGTAATACAGCCCTCTTACGCTATATATATATATATATCAACTTAAAAATTAGTTAAAATTCGACTACTATACTGTTGAAAAACTCCCTGCAAAAAGAAAAAAATACAATAACAACATGACAACGTGACGATTAGTCCCGCTAATTTTTCGAATGGCGGTTAAAACGTAAACACACGGTCTCAGAGTTGAGTTGGGTACTTCCTTCTCATTCTCCCGTGACATGGAGTCAGAAATAGAGCTGCGTAATCAAAAATCAAATGTTCCAACGAAAATTTGAAATAAATAAATTAATACGAATTATACATTTTTCATTTGTTTTTGAAGAAGTAATTTTTATAAAAACTGGAAGTCACGCCTGATAGAGAATAAGGGCAAATTATGCATGCAATAACCCCACCTATATTTTTCAGCTTTAATCGTGGACGCCACCAAAATGAGGAGAGGGGGGTGGGAGGGTCCCTTCCCCTCCATTGATTTTGAAAGTTAAGTGACTACAGTGAAACCTCCCTGTGTGACCACCTCCATTAACCAACCACCTCTCAGAACGAAAACGAACTCGGAACGAAATTTATTCCTATAGGCTCAATACTAATTTTACCTCCATTCAGAGACCATCCCAGTTGAACTCCCTCCATGAGCGACCAATTTGTTTGAAGAAAATGAAACTAATTCCGTTTTCTCATGGTCGCTTGAAGAGGGTTTTATTAGAAAAATAATTCCGGAGAGCGCATTATTCATCAAACTTCTAAACTAAATTTAGATTTTTTATTATTATTATTCCGGTAACTTTTAAGTGTTTAAACCCCTTTATGCCTTTTTTAGGCAATGAATTTAATTCTGATGACAAATTAAGAATGACGGTCAATAAACTCCCTTGCCCTATTCTGTCAGGAAACTCTCAAAGAAATAGATAATAATAGATACAAATGAATGAAATCTTCATTATTTATTGCTCCCTCCCCCCCCCAAAAAAAGCATTTATTTACTGAAATTCGAAAGGACTTGGTTGGATAAGTTATAAAAGATAAAACCGTATTCATTTTTTTAACTTTGTAGTAATTAACTTATGTTTTGATACTTAATTTTTTATATTTTTTTCTTAATGTGAAAGATAAATGTTAGTAACATTGTTATCTTTTTTCAACAATTAAAATCTAGATTTAAACATAACCTCCATTAAGAGACCACCTCTCGGAGTGACCAATTTTTATTGGAGCGGAACGTGGTCGCTTTAAGGAGGTTTTACTGTAATTATAGCTTTTGTTTTGATACTTAAATTTTTATATTTTTTCTTAATGTGAAAGATAAATGTTAGTAACATTGTTATCTTTTTTCAACAATTAAAATCTAGATTTAAACATAACCTCCATTAAGAGACCACCTCTCAGAGCGACCAATTTTTATTGGAACGGAACGTGGTCGCTTTAGGGAGGTTTTACTGGACATATTTTTTTATGTTTTCAAAAACAATATAAAATTTATTATTAACGAGTAACTAAATTAAAAGAGCCTCTTTTACTTTAGCAAATATATGTAGATAGTGTAATATAGTAGATGTAATATAGATTGTATGTGCAAAATTCTTAGTTCCTCTTTTTTAAAGAGCTGTTGTTGGTGTGTTTTATGACGGTCAATTACCTACACTTGGGATATGGGCCCAAAGGGGAGGAGAGGGGTGCTCTGGCGTCTTTCTAAGAGAAAGCAAGGAAATCCAAGGTTCGAAGAAAACCACGGAAAACTCCGAACGATTAGGCCGACGGGCGTGATTGGAATCGAAACCAGTACCTCTCGTCTACTAGCTTTGAGAGCAGAACCTTTCGGCCACTGGTGGGGTGGTTTTAAAGAGGAACTATGACTGTCGCGCTTGGATGAAAGAGCGGCATGGTGGGAGGGGTGAGTGCCATTGTCCCTTTTGTATTTTGAAATTTAATTAACTAAAATTTCTTTTTTTTTTGACAGATTTAGAAAAACACAGTAAAATTTATTCTTTTAGGAAAACTTAAAATGAAAAACTAAATAAGACATTTACAGAAAGGGGGTGGGGGAAATTGGGGCCCCATTGTCCATCGTTAGATACTAAAATTTAACTAAAATATATTTTTGTGCGTGTTTGAATACATTTTAAATATTAATGAAAGGGGTTTTGAAATAATTTGGAGATTTTTTTTTAGGGGACAATTTTTGTTGATTGAAATTTTTGTATGCGTTAGAGTTTGAGGGAATATTTTTACTAGTGGGAATTTAAGAGAAATTTATGAAAAATTTTAGGATAAAAAGGAGACTTTGAAATAATTTCGTGATTATTATTTTATTTATAGAAGGGGATATTCTGAGATTGAAATTTTTGAGCGTGTTAGAGTTGAGGTGATATTGTTCCTGGTTATAATTTTAGAAAAAATTGTGACAAATTTAAGGTGAAAAAGGGCTTCGAAATAACTTTGTGATTTGTTTTTCTTTTTAGGGGGAATTTTCTGAGATTAAAATTTTTGAGCGTGTTAGAGGTAATGTTACTTGTAATAATTTCAGAAGTTAAAAATTTTTTATTGTACGGATGGAAGACTTGTCATTGACTTAATGATTGGACTTAATGATTTCCGTGTATTATCTAAAATATTAATTTAGAAATTTATTAAAATTATTAATGAGGTAACACAGGCATATCAAAATCTTAGATACCATAATGTGCAATAATAAAACTTTCAAGTAAAACCTTCATATTACCTGCATGAGAAACAGTTTTCATTTTCCCTGAAAATATCTCAAGCGATTTCACGAAAATTTTCTAAGTCATTGAAGATAATTTGGAGGTGATAACTTACAGAAATAAACCTGTATGAAATCTTTTAAAAAGCGGTATACTTCTCTTAAGAGAACCTTTAGTTTTCATTTTCCTTAAAGATACCCGCTGAAATCTTCAAAATGGCTGCAACATCTCAAAAATTTTAAAGCTTTGTGTCTGATTTTTTTACCTGGGTTCCATGTGTTAATAAAGACTTGTTTAATATAATTACAAAAACTCTTGATTTTGATTTATATTTACTTATTCTATTTTTTACTCAAAGAGTGAAATATATTACCAGTTATCGTAAATAATTCACTGTATACTATACAACCATAATAATCAATGTCACATGATGTACTCTAGAGGAAGTAGATTGGAACTTGGTATTAACTTCTGCTGGAAGATTCTTGAAGCAAACGTGATGAATTCGCGGAATGTATGGCAGAAGATTCAACCTATCTTTCTTTTTGGACAAAAACTTTTTTCTACACGGAAATAACGATTTTGTTAAAACAACAAAAAAATAGTTGTACTAACCAAATTTTGCCCCATCTAAATATTTTTTGTTGAACTGACAAAATCATTTTGTTAGTTCAATGAAATTTTATTGAATGGACAGAATCGTTTGATTAGTCGAACCAACATTTGATCAATCCAACCAAACATTTTAGCTGGGGCTATATTAACTAAATCTTTTTTTCCGTGTACGGCCCACGTACAACGCATCTTGACTGACATTTGACAAAGACAGTAACTTGTGCTCATGCGCCCAATTTTCCAAATTTATTTTGCAAAGTGTTTGATCCTCATTGAAGTTTTTTTTCAACAGTAACACGAAAAGAGAACCCTACTCGCAGCCATGCAATATCCATCCAAATAAAACAGGTTCCCGCGGCATCGTTCTTTCTGTTTGTGATGCTTTGTTCCAAAGCTGTAGTAGAAAAAAAGTCGGAATTCTTATCTTCAGTGACATCAAATTTAGGATATTTCTCTTTGAATTCATAATATTTTACTTCCAGTCTCCAGGAACATAGATGTGTTGTTTCTTGATAGTTGCTGCTTCAATAGAGTTCCAACTTTTTGCTTGTAACTTGCAATAGTGCTACAAAGGTCGTGAGAACCTCTTCCTCCCTCTATTTCATCTATTTCATCCGAGACGTACATGTATCACACATTATTATTAAAAGAATGCACCCCAAAGTTATAAACATATCGATTGCATTTATAATAAGCTATGTACGTTGAAAGCTTAGAAAGGAAAGTGCATTTTTCAAGTCGAATGTACAGCAGTAAGTTTCATGAGAGACTTTAATTTTATCAGTTTTCATTTTCTCTAGAGCCTGTTTAGGTATCCGTAAGTGGAGCTCTCTTTCGATTTCAAGACATTTTCAAGTTTTGTTTTCACCATTTTTCGTCGAGTGTTTGATAGATATGTCATCACATAATTTACATATATCTGTACTTGGCGGCTTGAAATGTAAATTAAACTTTTCTCTGAAGACTTTGTAATAGAATTTCACTTTGACGGGGGTCTTATTCTTTTTTGTACATTCCTCTCTAGGCCTAAGATCGATCTATGTGATTAGAGTTTTTTTCTTTGTAATGATTATCTATTTATATAAAATCCAAGTCTCTGTGTCTCCCTCACTATTCCGGTAGGACCGCCTCATTGAAATGAGTAATTGTTGAAAAATATTAATGCAGGGTTACCACAGTAGCGCCAAATGTTAGCCAACTTGGCGATCGCTGGCTAATTTGGTGAAATTCCCATTTAAAACCATTAATCTTTCATAATGGAGGTCACCGAAATTTAATTTAAACTCCACTCTTTTAAGATATTTTTTCGAAATCTATGGGTGAGAATTTAAAGTACATCTTTACATCTTCCTCCCGATGCTACTAATAAAATAACCGCCAATAGACAACGGTGTACTGTGTGAACTCCTAACTGCGCGATTTTAATGTGCTTTAGGTACTTTTCCAGTATAGGTGCCTTGGCGAAAAAGGAAATTTGGTAATATATTTTCCGGGAACCTATTCACTGTTTCATTTTATGTACACACGCATTTTTGTCGATATTTATACGATTTATTTAACATAAAAAAGCCATTTCTCTAATTTTATACAGAAACAGATGCAATTTGTACATAAAAACATCAATAATATACATATAAAACAAATAAAAACGCTCATCAAATTTGTTTTCATAGCTGTTTATATGATTTGACAACAAATCTCGATATTTTCCCGTTATACGGACACCATGCCAAAATATATGCTAATGCGCCAATTATTTCAAAATGCTAAAAGATATTTGTAATTTTATGCCAGCAGTTTAATATGAGTTTTATTTTATTGCTTTATTTTATAGCAGTTATTTGTTCACTTATTTTAAGTATATATTTGTGATTTGATGAAATAGTTCGTAAAATTCTGGAATTTTCAAATGTTATATTTTTTAAATGCTCACTTTAGTATCGACAATGTTTTTTCTTTTATTTTTCAAATGCTTCAATTCACGATTTTGCGCCAACTATTACGCTTGGCGACAATGGTGTCCGCATAACGGAAAAGTACCCAAATCTCACCTTCTGATGCCCAAATTACACCAAGATTTTTTTTTTAAATGCCAAAGCCCCTACAGTGGAAATGTACCAAACTGTCTATTATTTTGCGCTATCCGTGTTATAGTTTGTACTATATGCAAGGGGAGTGAAGCGAAGAGTTTAAACATTAGATATTAAAGTTTTGGCACAGATGTCATATACTCCCCATATTGGTGCGATTTTTTTTCTGACGCCAATGTCATATACACAACGGGTACTTAACTGGCACCAAAGTGTTGTAATTTTGCATGATATGGTAATCCGGATGTTGATGTTTTCGCCAAATTGGCGTCGGGAAAAAATCGCGCTAATATATGATAACGTATATGACAAATGTGCCAAAGTTTCTATAAGGTTTCTATAAGTTTCTATAAAGCAGTATAAGCAATATAATTAAGAATAAAATAAACGCAAAATAAGACTAAAGAAGAAAGAAAAACCATGCGTTAAGCATAGAATATGAAACACTTTCCAACACATCCAGTGGTGTAGTCGTAAAAAAAAAGAAGGTATACGCTCTAAGCAGAGGGTATACGCTCAAGGCAGAGCGTATACCCTAGAGTGTATATACTATAGCTTTCTTGAGAAACAGAGGGTATACGGTGTTCCTTAAAAAAATCCAGAGGGTATACGGCGTATACCCCCGTATACCCTCCACTACATCCCTGAACACATCCTGAATGCTTTAACAAAACTTCGCTATTTAGGGAAATAAGGTAAATAAGATAACGTTACTTCTTAGATATCCCGTCGACCAATTTTGACAAATTATATAAATCGCCAGATCAATAGTAAAACATTAATAAAAATACAAATAAAACGTCGAATTAATGGTTTTATTGGCCATTATTGGCATTTAATTAATTAATTAATGGCAACCATTATTGGCAATTAATCTTACACTTTGGCGACAGTAATTTGGTCGACGGGATAACTAAGAACTACCAAGATAACTAAGTAAATATTTTAGAAAATGCATAAAAAAATTTAAAAATTGATTTCAGCAGTTACCGTCCATAGCCAATAGTACCGTTATTACATGCCACTATTTAGCTAAAATTTAATTTAAACTACTCTTAAACTACTGAAATCACATTTCCAGATATTATCATCCATAGACTATGTATCCAATTCTTTGCATGACCATGTATATCATTTTATCTATATTCCACAAACATTTCTTAGGAAACTAAATGCAGTTCAGCGTAAAAATGCATAACTGCTTTAAAAACCATCTTTAAGCAATTTACTCTCATACTCAGTAACCCTTACGAATTCTTTTGTGTAGCCTTGCATATGAACTGTAGCATTTATACACACAGTATAATATGCATAAATGCAGTGAAACATAAAAGCGCATATCATAATTAAAAATGCATTATGCAATCATTGCTTATGTACAATACTTCGGATAAAAGTTTCTTGGCGAGAAAGAAGTTTGCCAACGTATTTTCTGACAACCTATTTACTGCTTCATACTCACAAACAATTTTTCCCATATGTATACAATTTGGCACAGATGTCATATACGCCCCATATTGGCGCGATTTTTTTCCGACGCCAATTTGGCGAAAACATCAACAGCATAAACAACATTCGGGTTACCATTACAAGCAAAATAACGACACTTTGGCGCCAGTTAAGTACCCGGTGCGTATATGACATTGGCGTCAAAAAAAAAAAAAATCGCGCCAATATGGGCGTATATGATATCTGTGCCGACAATTTAATATAAAAAAGGGTACTTTTCGGTTAGCCGGGCGCCAGTGTTATATATACATGCCTATGTATATATACATGTATATACATATACATATAAATATACATATATATATGTGTGTATGTATACAATATATGGAACAGATGTCATATTCGCTCCATATTGGCGCGATTTTTTTCGGTTGCCAATTTGGCGAAAACATCAACAGCATAAACAACATAATCCGGGTTACCACATCAAGCCCTTTAGCGCAAGTTAAGTACCCGTTGCCTATAGGATATTGGCGACAGAAAAAAATCGCGCCAATATGGGGCAAATATGACATCTGTACCCAATATATGTATATATAAATATATGAACATATACACATATCTTTGTAAATATATATGTATGTATAACACTGGCACCCAGCTAACCGAAAAGTACCAAAAAAAGCTATTTACCCATTTTTATAAAGAAACAGAAGTAATTTTTGCACAGATGTCATATACGCATGGGGGTTGGAGTGATTTTTCTATGACGCCAATTTGGCAGAAATCTCGCTTTCGAATACCAGTTACTTATATATTTTTCAATTATTTGCTATCATTTTGAAAAGGAAATAACTATAAATAAATAAAAGTTTGAATAATAACTATAGAACAAAGCAGTTTATATAATTAAAAAACAGAAAATAAAAGTAAATAAACAATTTATTAATAAATAAAAAACAATAGCCGGGTTACCATAGCAGGCAAAATAACACCATTTTGGCGCCAGTTAGGTATCCCGGTTCATATCTGAATAAATAATTAACAGAAATAACAAATTATACAAACTAAAACTTTTTATTTCGAGATCAAAGCATTGTTTTTAATTTCGATTAAAAATACATATATCCTTGGATAACTTCATTTGAACGTTCATATCTGAAATCTGTGCCGTAATTTGTATATAATATATATATATATATATATATATATATATATATATTTAGAAACGACTTTTTTATGCAAATAAGTGCATATATAAACAAAGATAAAAGTTCATTAGATTTGTTTTCATAGCTGTTTTGTATATTTTCGCAACATATCTCACTATCTGATGCCCGAATCGCGCCAAGCTTTTTTTAAAAATGCACTATAATGGAAAAGTACTTAAATAAATAATTAACAGAAATAACAAATTATACAAACTAAAACTTTTTATTTCGAGATCAAAGCATTGTTTTTAATTTCGATTAAAAATACATATATCCTTGGATAACTTCATTTGAAGTTAGTTTCAAAGCTTAATATCGCATTCCATATACCTAAACAAACACAGGTGATTTATTCATCGCGAAACGTCAAAAATATTAAATCATTGAGGTAATTATTCACAAAGTAAGTTCTCCAACAATCAATAGGCAATATTCTAATGACGTCATAGTAGGTAAAGTGTATCGTTTGTTTATGGTTTGTAATCACAAAGGTTTAATTTTGCAATGTCTCTTAGTTACATTATTTTATTGTCATATTTATGAGCTCAGAACAAAAGCCTATTTTTTCATTATTTAGTTATTAAAGACGGAAAAAAATCATAAATGCATGATTTCAAAATTTTAAATAATTTTCTTTCTTAATACTAAAAAATAACATCGGGAAGTAACAGCAGGTTTAAGTTAAATAAGTTTAACTGTTTAATTCTGTTGTAATATTCAAAATAACCGTATTTATTGGATTTCAGTACTCAACATCAGGGCCCGATTAAACTTTGAAGTTAGAGGAATTACAATGTCATTTCAGGACCTTTCTTTTGGAGAAGCTTTTCTAAATTCCATATATACAACTCATATCCTTGCACATGAGTTGTATATATCTTTACATCTAAATTTCCGTCATTTTTGACGGGCTACCTTTCTAGTATTTTTAATAAAACGCTGTCGATATTTTTAAAATTTTTTTACCGAGAGAAGTGTGTGTGTGTGTGTGGGGGGGGGGGGTCATCAAAACCAATATTACTTTCACTTCATAGATTATACATCTGATTCACGAACGTTTATTTTTCATCAGAAGTTTTGAAATCGCTACTTATTTAAAATACAATTTTTTGATAGCAATCAGGCAAGATTTAGACAATAATGGGTCACAGATAAAAAAGTAGTGATGGAGTAGTACACTGATGAATGGGCATAATTCCGTGTGGTTGTGAAGGTTTCGTGTATTATTTCACAAAATCTGGACACAAATGCAATCTATCAGAAAGTATATGAACTACAGATTCTGTGCTCTATGACAGTAGATAAAACGCAGTTTACTGCTCATTCTACATGAGTTATCTGATTCTTTTAAGTGGACTTGGTCTACTATGGTTGTGATCCCCTCATATAATAAATTATAAAGTATAATCTACTCTGTGTTCAACGCATACATTTTCTTCAGTCTGCTTTTTGTTAAGTAATTAGTTAATCTGTCAGTTAATCTCAGTTGTGAATGTAACAAGAAATATTTTTACATACTACATTTTCAAAAATATGATTAATAATGTCAAAACAATAATAGGCAATGAGAATTGGAAAATTCACTCTAACCATTGTAACATGCATGATTTATTTTTATTATTGAAATTTGATTCGAATTGCCTTTTTCATGAGATGTGTGTAAACTAATTCATGCATTATATACAGTAAAATGTATGGTAAGTCCAACTCGCTCGGATGGAGAAAAGTTCTATGTTAGATAGATTTTTGCCTTAGCAGATTTTCCAATTCTTATTCGTTTTGGATTCGTTTCTCCGTATCATATATCTCTTTTTTCTATTAAAAAATTTCGTTTTCAAATATACCGTTATAGACAGGTTACTTTAAAAACGATCCTTTATAAACAGTTCCGTTTTCACAAATTTTAATGTATTTAGTTTGTATAAGACATATGTATTGTTGAAAGATATTAGCCCCGCAAAAATATTTCACCCCCCCCCCCCTTCTGCCATTACTCGCTAGTTAGAGCCTTTATACGATATCACAACAGCTTGATTTATACAGGTAAAAAAATCGCTATCACGGTGCCACCTTCTGCCTGAATAGCCCCATTTTAAATTGAGGCTTGAAGTCTATAATAAAAAAACATACGTAAGTTAAAACTAACTTAATATTTACTAAAAGTAATAAATATACACTTAAAAGGCAAATAAATAGGATTATTTAATCAGATTGACATGTTTCATTGCTCTGGCGGAAACATCTTCAAGATCGATCATGATACAATATTTTCGCAAAAAAAAAAAAAAAAAAAAAAAAAAAAAAAATTGAAAATTGGTAATAAAAAATCACGCGAACACGTGCATAATGAAATCAACTGCAATATTAAAAATGGGTATTAGTGAACGTGAATTATTTTATCCTATTGTTTCATTATTCTGCACAGCACCTCATCCAAATTTTAGGGAAATCCATGGAGTGGTGGGCAAAGCAAAAGCAGAAACGGATTGTCCGTACCTAGTAACCCATTTGATCAAGTTTTCAAGAAGGGACGGTACAAGGGGCTCCTATAAATAAGGGTTAAAATGCGATTTTTCGAAATTACTATTCGGAAATAGTGGTAACGTATACTATTTTTATGTGTTATAAAAATATGTATCCGAGGGCTTATACTAAAAATCTGATTTAAAATAACGATATCTGCTGATAAAACGCTACGTTAGTTTGCAGATTTTGGAAATTACTATTCGTAAATAGTTGTAATGCTTAATATTTTTATGTGTCATAAAAATATATATCTGAGGGTTTCGATAAAATAAAACTGGTTTTAGTGAAGAAAATGCTGCGATTTAAGAAACATGCGATTGGATTAAATTTCTTATTCCTTACACTTTTTTTTTCAGAAAATAAAATTTTAGTGATGGATTTTCTTAATTTTTCGAATTTATGCTGACTGTCTATTTTAGATGTATTTCTTATAGGAAAGTAATTGATTATACGTAACACCGGGGAAGAAAAGTAAATTGAATACAACCACTTGCAGGTGTTCAGACGGAATAAAAATATCGCGTTTTAATTAATGATTTTTAATTGAAATTTCAAGACTTCGCACGGGATTTTCTTGAATTCTGGAATTTCTGAAACAGAATATTAATTTGCGTATGTTTTCAAATTTTCAAATCCGTATCTGAAATAGTTTTTTTAAATTTAAATAAGCTCTAAAAAAATCCAACTGTGATTTTTAATTATTCTGACATGTGGTTTTTAAATCTGGGTTCTCGAATCACAGCTGCCAGATACATTATCTCTCGCTTTCCGATAAATTGAAAATAAATTATTTTCAGTAATGAGTTTTTTAATTGCTTTTTCAAGATTTTATGGACGGATTTATTTTATTTTTTATAATTCCTGAAATGAAATATTATTTAAAGTATTTTTTCAAATTTTTAAATCTAAGTTCTCGAATCACAGCTGCCAGATACATTATCTCTCGCTTTCCGATAAATTGAAAATAAATTATTTTCAATAATGAGTTTTTTAATTGCTTTTTCAAGATTTTGTGGACGGATTTATTTTATTTTTTATAATTCCTGAAATGAAATATTATTTAAAGTATTTTTTCAAATTTTTAAATCTAAGTTCTCGAATCACAGCTGCAAGATACATTATCTCTCGCTTTCCGATAAATTGAAAATAAATTATTTTCAGTAATGAGTTTTTTAATTGCTTTTTCAAGATTTTGTGGACGGATTTATTTTATTTTTTATAATTCCTGAAATGAAATATTATTTAAAGTATTTTTTCAAATTTTTAAATCCCAACCTGAAATAGTTTTTAAAATATCGATGAGCTCTAAAATGCCAACTCTCATATCTTTCTTGAAAACCCACACTTTTCTGTAAAAACTTTTACCCTCTGCAGGAGCTCTCGAGGAGGTGTGATATAAAAAAAAATATATGCGAAGTTTTTAGTAAATATTTTTGCTTATTTTCGCTATTTCATTTGGTGTTTTAATGTTTTTAATTAATACATCATTTAATTATGCAAAATTTTAAATTCTGAGTCTGAGGCGCATTTGGACCTGTCTGGACTATCCTCACCTAAATTTTCAGACTTGTATGTGCGGTAGATTTCGCTAGCCATCGCAGACAGACATGCACAGAAACACACACACAGAGCGAAACTCTCTTTTATTAGTATAGATTTATTTATTTATTTAGAATTTAGTCATAATTTTGTTAAGGGGATGCATTTACATTTTAGTAGTCAACCCTAATAAAATATTATTTAAAATTTTTCTAGATTTGCACTAAATATTTTTACATTTTAAAATAATAAAGCGTATATATTAAAGAAAACCTGTTTTTTTTTTCTTGTTTTTTTTACTCTGAATTTCTGCAGTACTTTGTTATAACAGTTTTACTTATTATATAGGTAATGCTAATGATAATAATTTAATAAAAATAAATGCGCTGAACATTTGAAAACCATGAAACTTCAGTACAGGGACATCATGAAATGTACAATATTAACTTGAGAATAAAAATCACAAAATGACTGAATGGTGTATATAAAATAATTTATTTATATTGTTTCGTTATGCTACTTTTGTCATATTATTATTTTAATTACCATTTTTTACATCATTATATGAGTAAAGTGAGTTGCGTCTTAACTAAGTTAGCAAATATATGTTTACGGCAAGCGGTTAAAAAAGGTTAAAAATAGCTCGAAAAATAAAGCTAAAGACAAACTTCTTGATAACACCATAAAAGTAAAGCCCAATAAACCCACAATCCAATATAGATCCCAATATATTTTATAAACTTAAAATAAAAGAAGACATAAACAGGTCCGATGCAAATGACGCTTAGATTTTGGAATGTTTTGATTTATTAAGAAGTTCGTTTGTTTTGATTATATTACACTAGTTTGCTTAGTATTTCAATAAAACAGAAATGTTTGTGTGTATGTGCGATTGTGTGTCATGGCTCGGGAAATGCATGATAACGTAGAAGCAAGCAAGTTTGATTCCGGATATACGTAAGCAGGTATGATGTAACTGAGGCGTAGAATTTGGATTTTTCGATTAGATATTTTTATTATTTTATAATAAAGAGGAACAATTCGTGTAATACATCGATTTTTTAATTTTCGCCGGTTTTCATTTTCGTTGGTTTCAATTTCGTCTCATTAAACCAATCCGCATTTAATCTTTCGCCATGATATAGCAAATTTTATCTTTTTTTTAACAAAATTTAATCGGTTTCGTGCATTCTTTGTTGAATTTTTCGTGATTTTTTTACGGGAAAGTGTTTTTTTAGCCGTAAATGAGAACTTTGTTTTTTGTCAACCAATATCTATTTGATACCTCATTAATCCAATTATTATTTTATACCCCCGCGTGCAGAAGACTTTCGTAAATCTATTAAAAATACAAGAAACAATTTTACAAATTAATTAATAAAGTAAGGCCACCCGAGCAGAAAAAAAGGAATTTCCAGGAAGATTTTCTTAAGCAAGCTTTTTTAGTTCCAAAAATCATTTTGTGTTAATGCATGTATCCAGCGGTTGGATTTTTATTTTATTCAGCGCGTAAGAGATATAGAGCTCCAAGTCAAAATATTAAATAATTCTTTTGATTTGTATTTGGAATTGCATTTAGCTTTATTTCAGTGTAGTACAAATGAAGAAGAACAACGGTTGATGGTTTATTAAATTTGCATGTTAATAAAGAAAATTAAAACTGTAAAAGATTAAATGCTGGTTTAATATTGTATTTTTGTAATATTATTTTAATTATTCAAAACATTAGAATACAAAATAGGTGGTTCAAAAACTTACAATACTTATAATTTTTTTTTCATTGGTTCAGAAGATTGCATAAATTAAGTATAAAATTAGCTTCTTCGGGATTACTACTTGAGTTATAAAAACGCTTTACATCATCATTGCTCTCATTTTGTGTGAAACTTCAGTCGTTCGTACGACATAACGGAGTTTACAAAGCATCGTGCTACTGATTTACATAAAGAAGGTCGTAATCTGCAATATATCTGCAATTACATAAAATGTTGTATACCAAGTGTTAGTATAGCAATAAAGCAGTATTTTAAAGACGAACATTTTAAAAACAAATATCTGAATAATTTGATTTATTCCAAATGTGGATAATTATTTAATTTTTGTAGTATTTCTTTTAATTTTTAAGCTAAAAGATTGTACAAATTATGTAGATTGTCATTATCAATGTCATTATCATTGTCAATTTGATGTTTTATCCTCTATTACTTTTGTATAAGCGATACATAAAAAAACCTTTCTTTACAATTCCTTTTTTTCTATTATTCTAATTTTTTTAATTGGAGCTGTATTTAAAGCGATTGTTCATTGATTGTTTTTCACGGCGCTATAGTGTCCTACAAGATGACCTGTGGTGTGATGCCAAAATTTTAAGTTGAATTCTTTCGAGATTGTATAACTTGATCAAATATTGATACTTTAATAACCAACATTTCATACTGTGTCATGCACTTCGAAATGCCATTTAGTTTCATTGAGTTGCATTGCTTGGCAGTTCATTTCTCTGATTGTTTGGTCTTTTCCGAATACAGAAGAAGATCAAGAAAATGGTATCACATTATCAGATAAATTTAATTATTTCAGGGGAATGCATGTCTACTGGTGGAAAAGAGTTACAACATAAGAAACAGTAAAAGCGAGAGTTGGAAAGTTATTTAAGAGTAGTGACTATTCGAAAATTCTATCTTACTCAAATAAATATGTAAAGAAACAAACAGTCAACTTCAGATATTTCTTTAAAATTTAGCGTATAATGTTAGTAAAAGTTTATCATTCATTTAAACGTAAATAAGTAAAAATTAAAGATAAATCCAAATAAAGTTATAGTATTTTTAGCATTCTTTGTATTACAAATTATAATAAATTACTGTGATACCTTTGGGACATTATTAGATCTGAGAAGATCGTGTTTCATTGTTGTAGTTAATCACCGTGAAAAGGCATATATTCTTTTCATATTGCTTGAAAGTACATTTTCCCCTATTCCACGGTGTCTAATTTTAAAATGTGCAGTGTTTAGAAAGAAGAAAAAAAAACAGTAAAAGTTAGATTTCAACGTTTGGTGTTGCCACCGTCAAAATGACGTCCGAGTTATGCACGTACAAGTTTGTTCTTTATATTATAGATAGATAGCTTTTCCATAAACAGAGAAGAAGGAGTATTTTTGTATCATAGCAGATTATAGTTTATATTTACTCATATAATCAGCCATTACATTAGCTAATTTATTTCCTTGTTCTCGGGGAAAATGTACTATACAGGGTATCCACTCTCAACGGTGTCCAATGGCTAATTCCTAAACCGTTAGTCATAGGCATATAATTCCAATTACAAAAATGTTTTAAATGAGGTAAAGAAATATTTTAAAAGCAATTTGGGTCTATAAAAAACATCTATTATAATAAAAGAACAAATTACTCTGTCTGTCTGTCTGTGTGTCTGTCTGTGTGCGATGGCTAGCGAAATCTACGGCGCATACGAGGTTCAAAATTTTTTTTGAAAAGAGTCCAAGGCCTCTTCTAATGCACCATATCCTCAAAATTTTAATATTCTAATTATTAGCTGAGTAATTGATTAATATTCGGACATCACTCTCATCAAAAGTACACCTTTTTTCCCTCAGATTATTTTCGGTTGGTTGGTTCATAAAGCATCGCTCATCAAAAATATGTTTTTATGTCCCCGCTTGCTTTCGGTTAGTTGGTTGTATAAAGCTTTCGCAGAAATAATTAAGTAAACCGGGATACAATTAAATAAACCAATCTGGATGCTTAATGTTTCAAGAGTGACTGTTTTTTCAACTAAACATTAAATTTTAGCATGAAGATGAAACACATGCTTTGAAAACATATTTAATTATAATGAGCGTTTAAGAGAAGGGATTAGTTTCATATGACGTCACAACCTAGCAACCATCTTGACAACCTGGCAGGCTTTTTGTTTGCCACACTGTTTTCTGTTTTTTTTTTTCTACTTTGATTGATTGAGCGATAATATATGCTAAAAAATCGAAGATTTTGGTTGGTTTACGGAAAATTGGAGGTGCCTGTTTGATGCTGATTTATTTAGATAGGAAGAAATGTGTTTTTTAAACGTTAAATAAAAGATTAGAATACTCCTTACTGGCTGTTTTGCTACTAGAAATTAGAAATTGGCAACAATAAGTCCTTGCATTCTAATGCTTTCTGCTGCTGTAGCGGGTAGTAACAGTTTTAATAGAATTTAAATTTTCATTTTTGATACTGATAATGAAGTTTTATTCAGAAGTGTTTTTTTACAGAAATTTTTAAACGCATTTTTTAATTTCTCTCCTATATGTTTTAAATACAGAAAAATGTTCCGAATTTATCTCCCGCCTACTATACAGTGCCGCGGGCAGTGGGAACTCGTCGGATGTTCGTACAGAACTTTTTGCACCCTTAATTTATGAGTGGGGGGCGCTAATTTCAGTAATTGGTTTATTTCTTTCATATGCTTATTTTAAACGGTAGTCACTTTACGTTTTATTGTAGTATTCTTCAGAACGGCGTGCGATTTGTAAAAATACAGCATAAATGTTACTTATTCGAGATAAAAATTTCAGAAATCTTGATACCACTCTTTTCGAAAAGTAATTTCAGCAAATATCTTAAATTCTTGGTTAAGACCGCCCCCCATCCATGTATCTACGTGTAAGTTGCGTGAAGAGGTTTCGTTCATATACGCTTTTGCTAAGAATAGAGCGCGCTCCCTGGTGGTGGAATGTAGAACTAACAGACCACGATTTCATTTAAAGTAGGGAGTCTAACAAGGCGATCTGTTTGAAACGTAAAGATAGTTTATAACACATTAGGAAAAGTTTATATAAGAATGGCGCGTGAAATTTCGGGAAGGTGGGGAGAAGAGTAGGGGGCATAATTTTTTTTTATATATATTTTTTGCGATTTTTACCATTTCAGGTGCGGTTTTTCGAAGGAGTCCTGAGATAAATGAGTCTTATTAAATATAAAAATGCCAAAAGTTTTTTACCACTATTTCCGAGTAGTACTTAAAAAAATATCTTAATTTCTTGCTTAAGACCTCCACCCCCTCGAATAACATATCTACTGATAGGTTGTGTCACGGGGTTACGTTCAGATACAGTTTTGTTAAAAATACAGTGCGCTCTCTAGTGGTGGACAGTGGAACTAAGAGACCGCGATTTCATTTAAAGTAGGAAATCTGACAAAGCGATCTGCTTGAAACTTTAAGATAGTTTATAACACATTAGAAAAAGTTTATAAAAAATGGCGTGTAAAATTTTGGGCATGTGGGTGGGGGGAGGGGAGGGGCGAAATATTTCTTCTTTTTACCTTTGCGTTTCAAACCGTTTCAGGTGCGGTTTTTTGACGGAGTCCCCAGATACATGCTACTTAGAACATATAAATGTGATAAAAGTTAAGTTACCACTATTTCCGAATAGTAATTTCAACAAATATCTTAAATTGTTGCTGAAGACCGCCACCCCTTCGAGTAACATATCTACTGATAGGTTGTGTAAAGGTGCTTTTGTTAAGAATAGAGTGCGCTCCCTGGTGGGGGAATTTGAAACTAACATAACGCGATTTTGGTAAAATTAGGAAATCTAGCAAGGCGATCAGTTTGAAACTTTAAGAACGTTTGTAACACAAAAGATAAAGTGTAAAAATGAATGTTGCGTGAAATTCCAGGGTGGGAGGGAGGGGCTCTAGATTTCTTTTTTAAAAAATTGCGTTTCTGACTTTTTATATGCCGTTTTTTGAGAGAGTCGTGAGATATATGCTACTTATTAAAAGTTACAGACATTATCTCTGCTTTGAAAAACATCTACTTTTAGTTTGGAGCGTAGATAAAAACCATAGAGTAAAATTTTAATGGGAGTTCAAATTTTAACCAAAATTTTAACAATACAGCATGTACAGATTTTAAACTTTAGCTTCTCGGCCTATATTTGTAGACTAATTCAGAGTATGTAAATTTAAAAAAAAAATGATTCAGAATTTTTTGTTCGAAAGGGAAAAAAATCGACTTTTAAAAAGAAAAAGAAACGCTTTTTTTTAATAGAGAACGAACGTGAATTCGTTAAAATTTGGAAAACGAACTAACCAATCGATTTGAAGTTTTCACGTCAGATTTAATAGCCCTTTGAGCACTGTTTCGTAGAGTAATATTTGTATAGAATATAATGCGCTCCCTGTCCGTTGAAGGTTGCACTACCCACTCTTTTCGAATAGTAAATTAAGCAAATTTCTTAATTTATTATTTTAGTGAACGCCCTTATTTTAACACAATGTTTATCGAAGCATCTAAATAGACCAGATTTACATCTCCTATAAAAATTGTGAAACGATCAGAGGGGGTAGAAATATTTTTTACAAAACAAAATGTCTGAAAATGTCCACGAAACCAGTAAAAACCTGAGTGTTTTATCGAAGTTCCGCTCGCTTTCGGTACGCATAGACTCCCAAAATCAACTTACGCAAATTAGTAGGTGAGATCGGGGTTAGTTGTGCCAGGGGCAAGTTGTGCCATTGAGCTTCCTGACTGAGCCAATAGGTTACAGCACCTGCCGCGTTCTCTGAGTGAAGAGGTTGATTGTTTCAGTGTGCTGCCTATGTTTAGAAGTGTAGCGCTGCGTTGTTTTCGAGATAAAAATATTTTTCTTGTTTTCTATCGTAAAACTAAATTTTGCGACCTGTGTTGGAATCGTCATTGGCACTAGCGATACTGAGGTATATAAACTTCCTAACATTATTCAAATGCTTATATTTTGAGCTTTTATTCTATGTATTTCATTTGTTAATCATGCCAACTTTTCGGAACTAATTAATAGAGTTCAAAATGGCGTAACGCGGGGCTAGTTGTGACGAAGTCTAAGAGGCACATTGTGACAGTGACACTACCTACCCCAGCATAAATTTTAATGGATTTTTAATATCTATCAGAGATGAGAGCGTTTAAGACCAGAATGACAATGAAAAAAAATAGTAAATATGAAACTGTTAATAATCCAAGCACTTCAACAATAACTTTAATCAATGATGGTGAGATTGCAGGACCGTCTTCAGAAGTAAGAAATCTCTTTGAATTAGATGATCCTATGGCGATTGATAATAACAATGTGTCTGTGGTAAATCTTACAGAAATAAGACCACTCCCTAAAGCAAGACCTCGAACAGCTAGCGATCTATTCGTAAATGCTTGAAATCTTCCATTCTAAAAAGCACACCTGTAAAAGAGAAAATTTGAGCAGAACAAAAACAAAAGAACGCAAAAAACAAATTGAAGAAGAAAAAGCGAAGAAAGAAACTGTATGGAAAGGCCAAGCAGTAAATAAAAAAAATTACACCTAGGTTATTGAAAAAAGGGAGAAGCAAGTATTGGATAGCTCTGTAGAAGACGAAAATTGCTTATGTCTAGTTTGCTTGGAGCAATAGAAAATTTCTAGTCCCGGAGAAGACTGATTGCAATGCATGACATGTAAAAGATGGGCGCATGTCAAATGAACCAAAAATGAACCTTATTATATTTGTATTAACTGCGAATCAGACGCTGAAACAAGCTATGACAATGAGTGATTAAAAATATAGGATATAGGCCTGGACGTTGTAGTATGCTACCGAGTCAAAGATCAATATGGCCAAAGATTAGTGTTGGCTTACTTCTTATTTTGTTTACTGATTAAGACAGTTTTTTTTTCTTTTTATTGCTAATTGTCTCTAAAAGTATCTTTATAAAGGACTAGGAGTTTACAAGTGTTAACAATTTAACTATTTTATTTTCATTTGATTTACAATATTATTAAAACATGAAAGTGTTTTATTGTGTTAAGAACGTTATAAATGAATAAAATTCTCATTCTTGATTTAACATATGCCATTTAATTGCCTTTCTTACATAATTTGAATGTGTTACAATGTACTTGTATGTGTCATTTATGTGTCACAATGTGCCCCAAGCATGTCACAACTTGCCCCGTACCGGGGGTTAGTAGTGACGAATTTCGAGGTTACGCAGAATTCTTTTTGTGTTATGAAAAGCGTTAATAATGTTAATAGTAGTTTTATAACTATGTTACGCAAGATTTACTCTAATGATATGATACACTAAATGTTTCGCTTCAGTTCAAATCTTACGGCAAATATCAAAAATGTCGAAAATGTCACTACTAACCCCGGTCTCCCCTACGTATCTTCAATTTAATATTTTTCTTGCGATTTTTTATATTTAAAAATATAAATTCAGACAAAAGGGAATTAAAGGTACAAAGTCATACAAATTTGATGTTCATTCATCACGGGCCCGGGCAACGCCGGGTGGGTCTGCTAGTTTCTTAATAAATTACGAAATTTAAATTTTTATAAGGCCCACCGGATCTATCTGTTCTATACTAATATTATAAAGAGGTAAAAAATGCTTATTTGTAGGAGGTAAGCCCTGGAACTACCGGACCCATTCAGAAAGTAATGTTATCAAAATGATGGTGTTAGTCCAACTTAGAACATAGGCTACATCTTATGTCCATGCCACTGTGCCAAAAGGGGATGCAGGAGAAAAAAAAAACTTCTAAAAATTCGATTTTTGTGTTCCTGAAGGGCATAGAAACATGAAATTCGGAATGGAATAAAATATAAATGACCTCTAAGAACATTTCTTAAAAAAGTCGAAGTTTAAAAGGGGTGAAAATGCGCAAAAAATTTTCTAAATTGCGATTTCTACGCAATCTCAGAAAGTACCAATTCCATTTTTATAAAAATGGTGTGAAAACGATGGCGACAGCCCTCGCTCCAACATAGGCAATATTTTATGTCGGTGCCACAACCCCAAAGGGGGTGCACGAGAAAAAATTTTCTAAATTGCGTTTTTTGTGGTACTGCAGGGGATAACAACTTGCAATTAGGCTTCGTAGTTGCTTATATGATATAAAGGATCTCTGAGAACATTTCTTTAAAAATTTGAAATTTAAAAGGGGTGAAAATGCGCTAAAATCATTCTAAAAAACGTTCTAAATTGCGATTTCTCCGCAATCTCAGAAAGTACCCAACCGATTTCAAAAGTAATAGTTGGAAATTGATGATTTCAGCCCTTGCCCAATAATAGGCTCTATTTCATGTTGGTTTCACTACCACCTAGGGGTTACCGAAGCAAAAAACGTTCTAAATTGCGATTTCTGTGTTACTGAAGGGCCTAGAAACCTGAATTTAGGCAGGGCAGTTACTTATAAGATACAAATGATCTCTAAGAACATTTCCTAAAAAATCGAAATTTAAAACGGGTGAAAATGAGCGAAAAGCGTTCTAAAAAGCTTTCAAACTTGCGATTTTTACGCATACAAGAGCAAAAAACGATCTAAATTGCATTTTTTTGTAATACTGCAGGGGCTAGCAACTTGAAATTAGACATGGTAGTTACCTATAAGAAATAAATGATTTCTAAGGACATTTCCTATATAATTCGAAATTTAAAAGGGGTGAAAATGGACGAAAAATGTTCTGAAAAACGTTCTAAATGGCGATTTCTTCGCAATCTCAGAAAGTACCCAAAGCATTTCAAAAGTAATGGTTGGAAATTGATGATGACAGTTCTTGCTCGCATATAGGATCCATTTCATGTCGGCGAAATTACCATCTTGCGGTTGCATTAAAAAAAAAAAAATTCTAAATTGTGATTTTTGTGATACTGAAGGGGCTAGGAACTTGAAATTTGGCATGGTTATTACTTGTGAGATGTAAATGTTCTCTGGGAACAGTTTCTTAAAAAAATTTAATTTAAAAGGGGTGAACATGAACGAAAAAACGTTCTAAATTGCGATTTGTACGCAATCTTAGGAAATATAAACCGATTTCAGAAGTAATGGTTTCAAATTTGAATATGAATGTCTCCGCTCCAACACTGCCTATATTTATATATAAAAAGTGGGGAAGGATTGTACTTTGTGCCGATATATTAGGAAAAAGGAACAACGTATAAAGGCACAAATAAAATATGTTTAAAAGCATACAGCTGTTTCAAAACCTCTAACGTTTCCTCATCAGTGCTTAAAATAAAAGTAAAATTAAAACATTGTGTAAAAAGGGGGATGGGGGTGGAATTTCCTATATTTTATGTTGTTGTCACTACCTCCTGGGGGTTACATGAGGGGAAAATGTTCTTAATTGCTCTTTTTGTGTTACTGATAGGGAATCTAACATTTCAAATTTGGAATGGTAAATACTTCAAAAATGCAAATGCTTTCTAAGAATTGTCGAAAGAAAATTCCAAATTTAAAAGGATGAAGTGAGCGAAAAGCGGTCTATAAGCGTTCTAAATTACGATTTTTATGCAGTCGTATGAAATCTGATACCGATTTCAAACATAATGGTTGCAAATTGATGGAGATAGAATCTGCCCAATCATAAGCTATATATTATGTCAGTGCCGCAACCCCTAGAAGGTTGCAGGAGCAAAAAACTTTCTAAATTGCGATTTCTGCGGTACCGAAGAGGCTAGAAACTTTAAATATATCACGGTAGTTCGAAATTAAAAAGGGGTTTAAAATTAAAAGGGAAGGGGCGAAAAACATTCTAAAACAGTCCTAAATTACGATATCTATGGAATCTCAGGAAATAATAAACCGATTACAAAAGTTATTGGTTGCGAAACAAGGGTGATAGTCCTTGATCCTATACGGGTTATATTTTATGCCGGTGTCACTACCACCTGGTTGGCAGGAACAAGAAGAAAGCCTTTAAAAACATTTAAATTCCGTTTTCTATAGAATATTAGAAAATAGAAACCGATTTCAAGGTTAATGTTGGCCAATTAATGGTGACAGTATCTAGTTCAACATTTTTGGAGACATTCAATTTCAACTCTGTTTTGCATGTTATGTTAGTCCCATTAACACTAGAGAGGTGATAGACTGTTAGGCACGAAGCTTAGAATTTAGCATGATGGTCAATTTTAATATGTAAATGTGTTAAGATGGTTTATAAAAAATTCAAAACTTCAAATGAATAGTTAAATGATCAAAGGAAATGAGCATAAAAGTCACAAAATAATTTCTAAATTATCATTTATTTAAAATTAGTTTTAGTTTTTCTTACGAATTAAGATCTCACCTCTGTCGATTGCAGTTTTATAATGAGGTTTAGTCAAACTGTGGCTCAATTTGTGATTGTTGAATTATTCCAAAAAGTGTTCTTCTAATAAAAAATAGTCACAATGCAAATATCACTTAGCATATTTGAACTATTACACGATCAAAGTCGCGAAATTTGCTAGTAAGTTATATTTAGTGAAACTTTCCGGTTACACTGACAAGTAAGACAGAAAAAGTCCCATTATTCTACGATTAAATTTGACCGAGTAATAACTGTTTAAAGTTGGAACATATTTTTTGCTGCTAATTAGGGGTCATTCACAAATTTAGTAGAAATATAATTTCGTCAGGTATTTAAAAAAAATGGTTGAGGGTAAAATTAGCATTGCAATATAAATGTGAAATGTTTAATCATTCTGATATATTAATGAAAAATATACGATTTGTAATCAACATATAAATTGAAAAAAAAAACAGATTTTTTGTAAATAAAATTATGAAAATTAACAGTTTTAGCCTTTGATTATTGATTCTTATGTATTCTGTACCGCTGAATCCGAAATTGATTTTTTTTTTTTTTTTTTTTTTTTTTTTTTTTTTTTTTTTTTTTTTTTTTTTTTTTTTTTTTTTTACCATCACGTAAAGATTTTTTGCAAATCGTAAATTTTAAAACTAAAAAAAGAAAAAATACCGAAAATTTGATACTATAAAATGAATGTCATTGTTGTTTTTATAACTTTTGATATTTGATTCTTATGTATATTTTACCACTGAATGAATAAATGAGCTTCACTTTTAACCATCACCTCAGAATTATTCGCAAATTGTAAATTTTAAAGTTAAAATATTCATATTTAAATTTGAATCTCCTCTCCCACCTCATGGGACCCCTCAGCTGTTTAGCTGTAAGAATTCCGGTATAAGGCAAAAAACTGAATAAATTATTGAATAAAATAAAATAAAATAAATTAAATATGTTTTATAATATGAGAATTTCGCTATTTTTAACTTTGACATTTACGATTTGCAAAAACATTCTAACGTAATGGTTAAAAATTAAGGTTATTTTCAGATTCAGTGCTAAAAACTGCATAAAAATCAAGTATTAAAAGTTGAAAAATACAATCATTTCTTGTATTTTATAGTATCTGATGTTTATTATTTTTTAACTTTGACAATTTATGATTTGCGGAAATCCTGACATGATTGTTAAAAAGTAAGGGCATTTTCCGATTCAGTTCTAAAAAATAAATAAAAGTAAAAAAACACAAGCATCGCAGTCTTGTGTTATCTAATGTAAAACATTTTCTTATACTTCTTGGCGGTAATCTATCCTAATTTTTATGTGTTATCCTGTAAAATAAGTGTAAATAGTAACTACCGAAAATCATAATATTAAATTATCATCGGATTTATATCAGTATGTGAAATTTAATCTCGATCGGATATTTGAAAGTGAGTTAAAGTTCGAGTACAAATTTTGAACTGGAAAAATATACATACGATCGTTGAAGTTAATTAAAAACTATTAATTAAAACTGTTAATTAAAAAATAACACAATTTTTGTTAAAAGAAATCATGAAAGAAACACTCATATCCTTACATTAATAAAACATATGTTAAAATACAATGATTTTAGTCCATCTGAAACTTAGTAAAAGTTAACTCAATGCTTGAACGATTTTTTTTCAAATCGCAGATACACATGAAATAAGTTCTTCGAATACTTCAAGCACTTGGTATATGACCCCTCAATGCATGGCGGAACTCATCAGTGCTCATATGCAGAAAAGGGGTATAAGTCATGCATTTTTAAAGTTTCAGAACTTGGTCAATTTTGGTATTATATGAACGGGACTTTTTTGTCTTACTTGTCAGTGTAACATAAAAATTTTACTAAATGTAACTTATAGGAGGTGAGACCGTATAAAAATTTTAATTTCGTAATTTTTTAAGAAATGTCTTTATTGGTCCAAATCGCTTTTAAAATATTTCTTCACCTCATTTAAAACATTTTTGTAATTGGAACTATATGTCTATGACTAATGGTTTAGGAATTAACCATTGGACACCGTTGAGAGTGGATACCCTGTATATATATATATATATATATTAATACGGAAATTACTAAACAGTGTGCCAGCAAGTAGGAGATCTGGGAGGATCATTAACTAAAATAGTGATGTATGTATGTATTTATTTATGCCTGTATAAACTAAGAGACGTATAAAATTAAATTTTCGATAATTCGGACTTGACTTCATGAAGTAAAAGTAAAAAATTATTTATTTATGTTAAAAATATATATCAAGCATCTTTTTACACCTTTTTTTCACAATATATATATATACTAAATAGCAAATCCTGTGATGAGAAAAGGATGTAATTTTTACAGACTATATTACATTTCTGCATGCGAAAAAAATATTATTTTCCAAAAGTTATCAGTAAATTAGCAGGATTGAATAAGTAGTTATTTTTATTAGAAATGTAAATAAATCTTGCATTAAAACTTAGATTTGTTGTATTTTAAATAAAGAATGTAAAGAAAGTCGTACTTTTATCAATTATCTATGTTTTCTTCTTCTTTTTAAAAAGCTTTTCTAAACTTACCATTAAAAGAAAAAATATTTATTAAATGAAAACCTTTTTTGTTTAGAAATCCGAAAAAACAGAATTTACAAAATTATTTAAAAGCATAATTAACTTAAACTTTAAATCCTGTTACAGGAATGAAGACATTAATCTAACAGAAGAAAAATTAAGTTTTACAGAGAATAAAACCGGTAAAGGGTTTAATAATCGCCTTTATTTAATGTAAATGCTGATCGCATTTGGTTATTTAGAAATAAAATATTCAACGCCTGAAAAAAATGGTCTGTCTTTCAGTTATAAAATTATTTTAAATATTTAAATATAGTATCTGTATATATATATATATATATAAATAAACATTTGTTTAAAATTAAATCTTTTAAGGAGAGTGTGTTGCTTCAGCATAATATTGTGCATAATTGTAATAAAAAATTATTGGTATATAATTAAAAATCGGAATTTATATTTAATAATACCCTTTATTCAATATAAATGCTTTCGATCACTTTTGGGTATTTAGGGGAAAAATGATTCAACTAATTAAAAAAAGTCTGTCTTTCGGCTGTAAAATTATTTTAAATATAGTAGTATATATATATTTATGTTTTTTATTCATTTGTGGAAAATTAAATCTATCTAAGAAGAGTGTGTTGCTTCTGTATAATTTTCAGCATAATTGTAATAAAAATTATTGATATATAAATAAAAATCGGAATTAAGATTTAATAATTCCTTTTCTTAAAATAATGGGTATACATTACATTCCAGTATTCATAAAAAAATAATAATAATTAACTCGTAATGCTAAAGACTACCTTTTTTTTCAATTGTAAGATAATTCTAAGGATAGTTTAAAAGTAATTATTTTTATTTCTTTATATCTGATTCTTTAAAGAAGTGGACATTGCTACCGCATAATATTCAATACAACTACAATAAAATATTTTGGTATATTGTAAAAATCGTAATTAAGATTTAATATAACCGTTATTTAAAGTAAACTCTGTAAATATGGTGTCGATAAAAATAAAATTTGACTTGTTTTATTTAAAGTAATCTCTTTCATTCAGTTGTATTTTTTTTTTTTTAAATATAGTAAATTGACAAGTGTTTCTGTTTGTTAAAAACTAATTCCATTATGATAGGGATATTGCTTCTTCATATTATTGCGTAAGGATTGATATTATGTGACATTTAGAAGCAAAAATGCTATATGTGATGAAAGGGATAGAGGTGATCGTCCTTTCTACACTGTAAAAATTGATAGACGTTTCTTAATCTTTAAATGCCTGATTTTTCAAAAATGTTTTTCGGCCTTCATTTCTTAAATAAATCATGGGAAGGGGAGAATACTTTTAAAAAATATTTTTTGGTTTAAGTATTGTCTACGGCTAATAAACAGTTTGTTGCCATCCGGCAACACTGGACTTTAATTGAAAAAATAATTTACTTTAATAAAATTCCATTATATTAAATTCACTTGAATTTTAAGTACTGTGCTAATGAATAAATTTTACTTGCTCACTGCAGAACAATAGGATATTTGGCAAGTTTCCAAACAAAATAAAAAGCAAACGTAGGAATAATTGCAAAAATAAATTTATGTTTATTCTTAAACAGCACTAGTGCTGTCATCTACATATTGAATAATATTTTCATATTGAAAATACCTACTGCATTTTATTGCCAACATTACACATTAGAGCTTCAGTATTATTCTAATATTATTTTAGAAAACTAAATTGCGTATTTTGCGAAAGGCAATAAATTGCATTTAAGGGTTAATCCGTGAAAATATTACCTAACAATAGACGAAAATATACAATAATATCTTCGAGTTATTAACAATTCCAAAAAACTTTCTTCATCTTTTGAAACTCCAGAAACCAAAAGTTTCCAAGTATTTTTTATGGTGCATTTGTGAATTTCCTCAAACACGAATATCGGTTCATCGAATGCTATCAATAGTCAAATAAACATTTTCATGCTAAAAAAATATAATTTACTTACAAACAGGCTATATTAATAGAATTAACATTAACATTAAAATTAGCATTATTTGTTTGCTCTTGGATATATAAAAGCAATTACGCAGCTGAAAAATGTTTAACAGAGAAATAATAGTATGATACAAGCCGACATTCAGGTTTGAGAAAACTGATTATCTCAGTACAAAAACTACTCGGAAACGTTTAGCAAAACTTGCCAGCAAAAGAAATGTTGACTCTATAAATTTATCTTTAATTATTGAAGTTATATTGGATTCTGGTTATTAAACGTTATCAAAATTATTGGCTGAATATATATATATATATATATATATATATATCCATTATATAATTACAATTCATCATCTATTTCCAATTACAAAAATAAATTAATATATTTAGCTTCAATTCATAACACTGACATAATACAAAATAAAGTTGGAACCTTTAACCTGTAATACAAAATCAAGCACAATAACACTAATTCATTACCACATTGCGGACGGTTAATCCATGTAAAACATATGAAAAAACACCTAATTTTGATACAATAACCTATTAAAGACAAAAGATACAAATAACCAGCGAAATATTGTTGAACCATTAAAAATCGTATAGTAAACAAAAAATAGATCAATTGGAAGGATGTTATATATATACATATAAAGGATTCTTTATATGTTTTTCTGTGATTTCTAATAATATTCAACGCTTTTGAAAATCATGAGTGAGTCAAAAGAAGTTATTGTATATTTTCGTTCGTGGTTAGATTATTTTTTCGTAAATAAAGAGAAAAATTGTCTCTTTTTTACAGCGAAGTGTTATTGTTCAGATTATCTTTTACATTGAACATATTATTTTTTAATATAGTATAATAATGTTTGACAGCAATTGGGGTTTATAATCAAAGATGCAACACTACTAACTTTATTCGGAATTTATTTTTTTAACACTAAAACGACTGGAAATTTTACTCAAGTTTTATAAAAAATATTTTACACCGGAATTTTTACTAATCTCTGTTTAACATATTTATTTAATATTTTTCTTCTTTGTGTTTTTAACCCTTTAGTGCGCATCTTTGCATATGTACAAACAATAGTGTTTTGTATTTAATAAATTTTTAAATTCGTATATACCTAATTCACGCCAGAGAATTAAAATAGCAATATTTGCTTTAATTAATAACAGACATTCCGTATTTAAATAAAGCGAAATTAACCACTGAAACTTTCTGGTGTAAAGACAGACTCTTTAAACTACGTAATTTTTAGAACGCATTCTATCATGTGAATTAAAGGGCTTAAGGTTTATAAAATAAATAATAATATAAAATAAGGTATTTGGAAACATACGTATTAAAATATTTACTAATTTGTAACAGTTTATCGTAAAATAGCCACACAATAGTAATTTTTACTTGTATTGCAGATGTGCAACAGAAGAAAGACCCATGAAATGAAAAATATATTTCTGATTTTTTTTCATTATTTTTCCTGTGTAATAAACCTTTCAGAGAATCATATATAATTTTATCGAAACAAAATAGAAAATCACGCATTTAAGGGTTAGACTTATTCTACAACGAAATTTCTGGTTCGAACCAAAATATATTCATATGGTAGGGGTCAAAATGACCCCTCACGGTATTTTTAGATTAAGGAGATAAGTATATAGTTAAAAACGAACAAAATCTTTTAAAAAAGGCATTGTATGCCACCGGACTTTCCCATGTTGACATAACATTAATTAGTTACAAAAATAAACCGATTTTTCAATCAATGAAACAGCATCATAAGCAAAGACTTAGTGGGAATATTTTGCCATTTCTCTCATAAACTTTTACTTTTCTTGTTATTTTTTTTCTCAGGAAATGCTAAAGCGATTTCAATATTCTTTTAAAAATTGTTTAAGATATAAATAATCTATAATTTGATATTTCAATAAACAATAAATGTAATCAAAAGAATATTAATATTACAATTTTGGAAAAAAATACAATTCAGGCGTTTTTTAATTAAGATACTAAACAGGAATTAATTTTTCAAGGAAAACAAATCAAATTGTAGCTAGTTACAATATATGTACAAAATACCTTAGCGAAAAAATAATAAAATATATATGTATTCACTATTTCTTTTAACGGAATGTAAATAACAATTTTAGAAATTTTTATTGATTTTAGGTAGCTTTCATTACAAAAAGCTACCTATTGCAGCCGTTCGGAGGAAAGCGATTTCAAAAAATTTTGGTATATTTTCATCGATCATGACCCCCAGACCCCGAAACCACCCTCCGTTCAAAAGTTGATATATATATATATATATATATATATATATCCATATATATATATATATATATATCTGACCTTTGTCATACTGTAACTCTCGAATTTATGAACCGATTTGGATGTAATTCGGTATGTACATAGTACATACCAATGTCTCGACCGAGTTCGTTGGCCAGCTTCATCCGCCATTTTGTTTCAAAATGGCGGCCATTTAAAATTTTCTTAAAAATTTTAAATTTGAAATGTGGTACCAAAGAATTGAAAATGGAAAAATATTTTTTTCTTATGTATTTGACCTTTATACAGAGATTCCGGAGCAGTTTTTGTTTCGTCTATGTGTTAAAAAATGACTGAGCTATAGCATTTTGAATTTCTAGCGTGGCTGACATTTTGAAACGACCTGAATTTTGTCACGCGATAAAAGGCGTATTTATGAACCGATTTGGATGTAACTTCGTTTCTACATAGTACATACCAATGTCTCGACCGAGTTCGTTGGCCAGCTTCATCCGCCATCTTGTTTAAAAATGGCAGCCATTTAAATTTTTAAGAAAAATTTAAATTTGAAATGCGGTACAAAAAAATTGAAAATTGAAAAAATATTTTTTTCTTATGTATTTGACCTTAATACAAAGGTTCGGGAGCAGTTTTTGTTTCGTCTATATCTCAAAAAATGGCTGAGTTATAGCATTTTGAATTTCTAGCGTGGCTGACATTTTGAAACGTCCTGATATTTGTCACGTGATAACAGGCGTATTTATGAATCGATTTGGATGTACTTTGGTGTGTACATAGTACATACAAATATCTCGACCGAGTTCTTTGGCCAGCTTCATCCGCCAACTTGTTTCAAAATGGCGGCCATTTAAAAAAAAATAAAAAATTTAAAATTTAAAATAAGATACCAAAATATTAGAAAATGAAAAAGATTTTTTTTTGTATGTGTTTGACCTTAATACAAAGATCCCAGAACAGTTTTTGTTTCGTTTATATCTAAAAAAATGGCTGAGTTATGGCGTTTTGAATTTCTATTGTGGCTGACATTTTAAAACGACCTGATTTTTGTCACGCGATAACAAGCGTATTTATGAACCGATTTGGATGTTACTTGGTCTGTACATAGTACATATCAATGTCTCGGCCGAGTTCGTTGGCCAGCTTCATTCGCCATCTTGTTTCAA
This sequence comes from Maratus speciosus, assembly GCA_963932465.1. Lineage (NCBI taxonomy): Eukaryota > Metazoa > Arthropoda > Arachnida > Araneae > Salticidae > Maratus > Maratus speciosus. The sequence continues at coordinate 533,237,657 of OZ010791.1, read as the reverse complement.
AAGGGTTGCCATTTAAAAAAAATTAAATTTAAAATTTAAAATGAGGTATTAAAAATTGGAAGATGAAAAAGATTTTTTTATGTGTTTGACCTTGATACAAAGATTCCGGAGAAGATTTTGTTTCTGAAAATTTGTTCTTTTGTTTATATCTTAAAAAATGGTTGAATTATAGCACTTTGAATTTCTAGTATGGCTAACATTTTGAAACGATCTTGTATTTGTCACGCGATAACACACGTATTCGCCTATTTCCATGTGAGAAAGCATGTGGATAGTATACATCAACATCTCAGCCAAATATAAGTTACTTTAAATAAAAGCAGCTTGGATAAAGCTGACTAATTTCGATAAATTCTCATTCATAATGATTTAGTATTGATAAAAATTAGTATTGAATCTCCTATATTCGGTTTCCACTAAATTGAGCTTCGTGTGTTTGAATAATATAAATTGGCTTTTTTTAAAATAAGGTATTTGAAAGCTACCTCTTCCTCCCGGCACTGGCCGGAAGGACTTTTTAAAATGGTATCTGCCATTTTAATCAAGTACATTTTCACGCACGGAACGTCAATATTTGAATAAACATAATAAATCTGAAACTTGAAAGATAAACGTTTATTCGTATTAGTATTTTTAAAGACAATACTTGATTTAAAAGAGAAACTCTCCCTTATTTAAAAATGTGCTTAATAAAAAGAAGAATTTATGAATTACATCTAAAACAGAGCCACCTATTTATTTTAATAATATGCATATATTTAACTATTCACTTATTTCAAACGTAAACATATGAAAGCTAAATCCTTTACATAGTAAAAAAAAAAAAAAAAACTTGAATGCATTTGGCGGAAATAAATCCATTAGTTTCCGGCATAAAATCTTTTCAACATAAATAATCCGATTTCATTTTATATGCATGAATGTACGTAGCTTTTATTTGTAAGGACGAAATAAGCATGTATCTTTCTGTTCTGCTTGAGTTGAATTAATTATAAATTCTCAGCATTCTAGTGTAGCTGAGTGTTAAAACACTCTTTAAATAATACAATTAATGGAGTTTTATATGGTTACAGGGTATTTTATTCAAATACAAAGACCTGTAGAATTATATAGAAACACTAGGGGCACTACCCCTGCAATCTACGCTCGCCAACCCCCGTTTAGACACCACAGAATCTAAAAGCACGATACTTTGATAGGTTTTTAAATGATTAGATAAGACTGAATTATAATGAAAAAACTTACAGCGATCTCCATGTAAACGGGTTTCCATTCAATTCAATTTGATTGCGAAAATTTAAGGCCGAATCAGTTGTTGTTAAGACATGCAATGTTTGTTTTCGTGTTTGATTAAAGAAGAGCAGTTAAACATTTCAAAATAAGCTAAAATAAAATGATTTAAGTAAACAGAGTCTTTGCCTGCCGGTATTTTTTAACAGCGTTATAAAACGATTGACATAATACAATTTATCAAATTTACTACAATTTACTGCTTTAACCTATTCAAGGGCGGTAGTTCATTTTTGAACCAGTTAATTTTAATTCTTATATGCCACACTGGCACCAGAATATTGGAATGATAATTTTCATTTTATTAAGTAAGTAAAAAAAAGCATTTTCGTATTTCGAAATTTGTTTGTAAATTCTGGTGCCATTCACTAATTTCAACATTTTACGAATAGACCTTTCGCTTTTTATATTCCAGGCGGCCATTTTGGTACTTTAACGTTAGTCAGCCACAAGTGATAAGTCGTCAAATATTATTCCATCGCCATCATTTCACCTATATTATAATAGTCCAAATCATGTAACTGCCATAAACAATTACGGGCTGATCCCTTCGCTTTTCTTAAGAAAGGTTTCCAATTTGATTGAAGAATCAAAGTTATTTTTTCGAATAAAACTGCATAAAAGTTGCTTGCCGTGATCGAAAGAATTCTTGGTATTTTTATGTTAACGGGGTGAAAATCTCGCCACTAGCTTTTTTTTTTTTTTTTTTTTTCTTTTTTCTTTTTTTTTAACTCGGCAGTTAGCATTTTTTCCAGTTTTCGAGTGGTAAATTAAAACGGTTCTACTTGGTTATCCCATCGACCAAAAATCTATCGCTAAACTATAAGATTAAATGCCAAATAATGGTTGATCGTAAATGTCACATTCACTTGACTATAAGGAAGTTACACGTGTTTACGCCATCAAGTGATTTTTATTTCGACGTTTTATTTGTATTTGTGTTAATATTATACTAATTTATTTGTTCTTTCGTTATTTAAAATAAAAATTACGTCATTTTGTATAATTTGGTGAGTGGTTTGTTGATATATATAATTTGGCGAAATTGGTTGACGGGATAACTAAGTAGTACCATTTAAACATTACCTTGAAATTGAAATTAAATGTCATGATTTGTTGCATTGTGTAATATTTTGCACATATGCCATATACGCACCGAGTTTGGCTTAATTTATTTTACGACAATTTGGCGATTTTTAAATTATTATGATATTTCTATTATTTTTAAAATGAAAGAAAGAAAAATTAAATAATAATGATTAATAACTATAGAACAAAACAATTTATAACATTTTTTTAAATAAAAAGAAAATAAATGTCAATAAACATATATTAATAAATAAGCAACGATAACTGGGTTACCATGTCACGCAAAATAATGCGATTTTGGCACCAATTAGGTACCCCTGTGCGACAATTAGGACACCTGCGCCTAATATTTTTCTTTTCGTTTTGTTAAAGAAAAAAAGACAGAAGATAAAGCCATTAAGTTTCAGTTTTAAATGAAAGTTTTGTATTAAATAAAATGATAATGAAAAAAAAAGCATTGTTCTTCGCATACATTTAAGGGAGGCCAAACTGGGCTCCAAATTAGTTAAAAATAATAATCTTTTCTAAAATATGAAAACAAATATCTTTTATGCTTAAAATTTGAGTTGCCATCATTAGAGAAAATTATTTAAAATTAGAAAATAATTAATATTTCGAAAACTTATTCGAATTTAAAAATTCTAATACCATTTTTAAAATCTGAGGATCAATATGGATTTTTGGTGTTAAATTCAACGCAAAGTATTCCATATTTTTGGAGAAATCGCCGTGACACATGATCAGTTGTTTAATCAGTCGTTTCATAGAATCGTTTCATAAATTCGTTTCAGTTCAGCCTTTTCATAAATTCGTTTCATTAGGATTTTATATATATAGGGTAGATATATAGTAGAAGAGCAATAACTCTACACCCGGATAACTCGAAAACTCGACTATCTTCATATACACTGAGGTGACAAATGTCATGGTATACCCTGCTAATAGAATATTGATCCTCCGTTTTCCAGGCGAAGTGCAGCAACACGACGTGGCATGGACTCCACGAATCGTTGGAAGTCTTTTGGAGAAATAATGAGCCATGCAGCCTCTATAGACGTTCATAATTCCGAAAGAGTTGCCGGTGGAGGATTTTGTACACGAACTATCTCTCGATTATGTCCCATAAATGTTGGATGGGATTCATTTCAATCAATCACGGGGGCCAAATCATTCGCTGGAATTGCCTAGAATATTCTTCAAACCAATCGTGAACAGTTATGGGCCGATGACATGGCGCATTGTCATCCTGGAAAATTCCATAGTTGTTCGAGTACATGAAGTCCATGAATGATTGAAAGTGGTCTCACAGTAGCTGAACGTAAACATTTCCAGTTAAGGATCGATTCAGTTTGACCAGCGTATCCAGTCCATTCCACGTAAACACAGCCCACACCATTATGGAGCGACCAGCAGCTTGCACAGTGCCTTGTTGACAAATTGGTTCCATGGCTTCATGGGGTCTGGGCGACACTTGTACCCTTCCATCAGTTCTTACCACTAATCACTAATCCCCAATCACCCACTCGTGGACAGCCAACCTTTCGGCATAGGAGCTGATTAGTCCAAAAGGGGAAAACACATATCTACTACCCCGCGGAGACTCCAGTATTTGCGAACAAGCCCGGAAGCTCCAGCAGGCTGGAAGACCCTGCTTAATGAAAATTACATGATTATTACAGGTAATTCACAATGGGTTGCACTATTGAGCAAATCCGAGAAATTTTACAGTTATAGTTGATGATGAATAGTTAAAATTATGTTATAAAATAAAGTTAATATAGGTACTTAATATAGGTACTTAATATAGGTCTTAATATAGGTACTTAATATAGGTCTCATTATTTAGTAATTTAACATTTAAAAAGTGAGTATTTACACTTAAATTTTAAGATAGGAGAATTATTTAAGGTAAACAATAAATAGTAGGATAATATGACAGAGCTTGATTAAAATGACAAAACAATCAAAATGATTATTAAACAATATGACAAAATGTAATGAAATAAAGTAAAATATTTAAACTAAGTGACTTGAAGTAAAAAGTTCATCGTACAGATGAGCGTTAAAAGTCTTTTTTTATATATGAATAATGTTTGTTTAAAATATTATAGTTGGCTCTTAACTTGGCATAATTTATTGGATCAAATAGGGTCCTTTTATGGTTGAAACGTACAGTTTTGTTTCTTTTAAAGTCAAAGGTATGTGTCATTAATGAACATTTTGAGAAAAGGTAATGGATCGGGTCTCCTATCCCCTTGCCACATGGGCAGGATGGAGAGTCTCGTTTCCCTATTTTATTAATAAAGGTGGGAAAACTGCCGTGTCCACTAACATAATATGGAATAATATGACTTTTGCAGGTAAAATCAGAATCTACTTTATTCAAGATTTTATAAGTAAATCGATTGAAATTGTGACTCATCTGATCAAGCCACTTTTTTCCAGTCATCCAGGGTCCAACTGATATATTCCCGAGACCAGGAGCGCCGCAGATGGCGATGTCGTGCTGTTAGATAATGGCACTCGAGTCGATCTTCTGCTGCCATAGCACATTAAAGCCAAATTTCGCCGTACTTTCTTAACGAACACGCCAGTTGGACGTCCAAATTCATTCCTGCGGTTATTTCACGTAGTGTTGCTTGTCTGTTCGCACTGACAAGTTTACGCAGTCGTCGCTGGTCGCGCTCAGTAAGTGCCGGCCGTCGACCACTGCTTTGTCCATGATGGGAGGTTATGCCTGAATTTAGGTATTCTCGGCACACTCTTGAAACTGTGGATCTCGGAATGTTGAATTCCGTAACGATTTCCGAAATGGAATGTTCCATGTGTCTAGCTCCAACTAGCATATTTGTTCGAAATCCATTAATTCTCGTCGTGTGGCCATGATCACATAATTAACTTTCTAACACGAAGCATTTAAACACAAATGAAAGTCCTGCCCAGGCACTAACCATTTATACAATTTGTAAGCGACACTTCAGTCATCTATATATTTGATATTGCTATTTCATGACTTTTGTCACCTCAGTGTATTTCATTTACATTGTCTGTTTGTTGTTAAGGTCAGTAAGTAAAGAAAAAAAAAAAACATGCTCAATCGGCATTTAAAAAAAGAAATCTGCTTATATTTATTACAATTATAATTATCCTAATGCTCTAAATCTAAATTTTTTTTAAATTAAACCATGGTTTCTGCTTAAAATTAAATCTTTGTTTCTGTATTTAAACTTTATTCCCCAACTTATTTAAACCAGTTCTTATGGATTTAAGAATTATTTTCTGAACTTCTTAGTAATCAGGTATTATAGCTTCATGATCTAGAAATAAATGGACATGAGTTTACTAAGTTTAGTCGTTCGACTGTTGTAAAGTTCTAATATTTAATACATATTTGATACGCATTTTACCTGTACTACTTAGTTTATCATGAAACGAAAAAAATATATAAGATTTAAAAAAAAAATAAGTAAACAGTTTTACATAATCCCGTTCACTCGACATCCGCTAAAGCCGAAAGGATTATAAAGCTTTCTTTCTGCTTACATTTTTCGCAATGCAAACAAGTTCATAGCGCAATATAAAATCAAAAATTATATTTTGCAATGTTGGTTTACAGGACACGCAGAGTAAACAGAGTATCCATAAAAAAATTGTATTTTTATTTTTCTTTTCAGAGCAAAAAAATACCCAAGCTTCGACTCGAACCCAGATCCTTTGACCAAAATAGTTCATGCTCTACCGTGCTACCACGAGTGCTGACAACCGTCAGACATATTTCGCTCAGCTAACTTTATTAGCAATAAAATATCGTCTGCTATGTTGCTATGTAGACAGCTCGACTGAATAATCCTCAGGTAATTGACTTCCATTTAAACGATGAGTGCGTAATATTCTATTATCTTTTAACTCAATCAAAATTATCATTCGATTTCAATTTTTCAAACTGAGCGAAAAAATGCCCAAACAAACTTTTTTAACATTAGTTACCTTTTTAAAATCTTCAGGTAAGTGCAGGTTACCTGACTTCAGTCCTATCTTCAGTTAAATCATAATTTACATAATCCTTAATCAAATCTTTTAAGCTGTAAAATCATTTTGGAATACCATAAGCGATTTCAGTTCTGATCGAGCCTACTCTGTATACAAGCAAAACAATTTTTCAAAATCTATCCCAGGATTTTAGGAAAACCCTTTTGCTAACAATCTAGCTTTAAATTTCTTCATTTGCACTTCTTCTTTATATTTAATTTTAACCGCTCATTTACACCCTATAATTGTTTTTATGTTTTGGTCCAAACAAATTACCAAGCATTTTCTTGTATTAAATAATTAAATGCTAATTCCATAACATCATTCCATTCCATTTTAAAAGGACCATTCAAATATTCAGAAAATTCCGGACATGGACACGAGTCATTTTCTACTGCAACTTGAAATTTTTAATGCTTTGATTTATCATTTTATATTCCATCTTTGACCTGCATTATTTACTTGCTGTTAGTTTTGTAGACGCAAGCGTTAAAAGTAGGAGAGCCGAGGATTTCATCAGATTGCATATCAATTTCTCTTTCACTGTCGCCACTTCAGCCTGGCTTATATTTTACGGGAGGAAATATTTCTGGGGTCTCAGAGATTCATACACTTTCAGTTTATTTCATGCTGTCACCCAATGGGTAACGTCAGACAGTTCACCAGTATTTATGACAAGATTTATACCAGCAGGACCTCTTTGATCAATCTGGAGCTACTTCATTTCTACTGCGGTTTTGTCAGCTGGTCTCGTTTATTTAAAGCTTACATAAAAGCGATTATCATTATTTATTACAACAGTTCTCATTTGAACAGTGCAGCTAACAAAATATTCTAAATTGAGCTTTTCAATTGTCGTTACATGACGCATAATTACATAGAGGCTCTTACGAGAAATAAGAATGATTAAGGAACAGAATGAATGATAGTACATACACTGTAAAGAATATCTGTAATTCTACAGATGTAAAGTTACAGACATTTGTATACTTACTAAATTTTTATCAGTACACTGTACAAAAAAAAAAACGATGCAAATCTACAAAACTAGTTTTTATAAAGCTTTAAAAAAGAATCTACTAAAATTATAGTAATTTAACTAAAGTTTTATCTGTAACCAGGTCTGCTGTTGCATAAAAAGCTCTAGGCATCCCTGTTCCCTATAAAATATTTAGTAACGTTACATATATATTGATTTACGGAGCAATAGTGTACCTGTTACATGATATTTTGTTGTTGCCGTTACACTAAAAGTTCCAGGAATCCCAGTTTCCTAAAAAAGTTTTAGTAAATTTATAGATTTTTTTTACAGTGTATTCCAAATACGACAGTTATAATTAAAACAAATTTCTGCTAATTATGGCGCAGTAAAATAATTTCAATTCGCTCACAACCAAATGTTTGTTTTTGAATGTACGCAGAATAAGCAAAGTAGTTCCACATAAAACATCTAATAACATAAAGCAAACTATTTACATAGCTGGAAGGCAACTAAGCGCTGACATCTTTCTTAACTGAGAAAAATACTTGCGCTGACAGAACGATCTTGTAGCGTTAACTCTAATTACTGTAAGCAGTTGCTATATGTCCAAAAAATTGAAAATGAACGCTGTATTCCAAAATACAATTTAGTACTCTTCAATTAGTTCATCTAAAAAGATATTTGTAAAAACTAAATACCAAACGAATTTTTTTTAAACCGCTTTATAATTTTAGCTAAATAATAGTATTTACAAAAGAAAATATCTATATTCTATAGCAGGTTTCTGTTTTCATCTTATATGCAAATTACTCTGGCTTTTTATTGTCTGAAAGTTTGAAAACTATGCAAAATATACAGGACGACAACATTCCGATGATGGTGTATAACTTTGTCTCCGTTTACAAAAATAAGAGCTATCAACTTACGTAAAGAAAATAGAAAAGAAAGATAATGTACCTTATCGGATAAGAACATAAATAAAAAGAAATGTAGAACAAAGTTTTGAAAACAAAAAGCGCACTTATTTCTAAAATCACCATGGATATAAAAACCTGTTTATGTAATATATAAATGTTAATAAATTTTATTGTCTCAAAAAATGAAAAGACAAAACGGAATGCTTTTATCAGTAAACAAATCTTTTTTCTGTATATTAAATTTCGTTAAGAAACAATAGACAATGATTCCATTTATACATCACATATCACATAGTTTCATTAATAAAGTTCAATGCATGCAAAATACATACAAATTAATGCGTAAAATTGAAATAATAAGTGGACGACTTTAAGATTTAAAATCACTATGCATATTGGAATAGACTAAGTTAATCGTTACATTTTATAAGGAGCATTAGAAATGGAAAGTACAGCAATTTTAAATGACAAAGAATTACTTACTGTCTGTAACACGAAGAGAAATGCCAATTGTTGTTAGTTGAGATTTATTTGAGTAATTGTAAACGTTCAAATATCTAAAAAAATATTTTAAGTAGAAGCATTTGTTAAATATAGTATTTTAATTATACTTTAAGTACAAAGAAAGCATGACATTTAAAAATATATATTTTTAATATTTATGTGCACAAATTATTTTCTGTTACAACTAGTACTGCTGAATGCATGAAATATTATATAAGCATTAATATAACACTAATACGAAAACTGCATCATAGAAACGCAATTTAGGTCGGAAAAAAATGTTTTATCCGAAATAATATTTTTGTGATTATTAAGAAAAAATCAATACGTTTAGGCTATTAATATCGCTTTGCTAGAATGTAAAAATGTTAGCGGTTTTCAGAAAATTGCTCTGACAGTTTTTTATTGCTTAAAAAAATCCCTTTTTATGTTAATGCTTACTTCTCGGATAGAACTTGTTCTCCTTCACTGAAAAATTTTAATCGAGTTTTCTGTCCATCAAAAATATATTAAGATTAAAATATGCTTTTTTTTTTTCGTTTTTCTGAAATTAACTTATGGAGAAAGTATGCTTTGTATCTTCCAGTTTCAAGCAATACTTTACTAGTTTTTTCCCTCACCGTAGCACTATTTTATTGTAAAAACTAGCAGGCTATGCCCGCTGCGCTGGTCAATATTTCCAAATGAACCTTGGATTAAACTAAATGGTGAATTTGAACTTGTATTTTAAACAATATGGATCTTCAGCTTGACCTTGCACATTACTGAACACGATGCGAACGCCATTGCGATATAATGTTATCTTAAGCGTTGGACAAAATTTAGCAATTAAGAAGTAATTGTTTCAGTTGATTATAAACAGCGCACTTATGGTCGGGTAATGAGACCGTTATGACAACAGGAATTAATACCTCTGTAACTAATCAACATATAATGAAATCGTATATACTAACACCATTCCTAAAAGTCATGCAACAGGGCCACTTGTAACAAAATATGTTCTGTAGATTTTTTTTTTAAAGGCTAAACTTTCATAATCAGGTTCACTTAATTTTTGAACTTTTACTGTTGCTCTATAACTAAGTACCCTTGAACAATATGTATACACTAAAACCTTTCCAAAATTATTACCTAACTAATTGTGGTATATTCTACGAAAGTATTATAAACAATCGGAATGAAATACAAATTTCCGTTGTAAATATATAGTAGATGATGATGATGTGATTTTGTATAATAGAATTCATAGTAAAGTTTTCGCTTCAAACAAAAACGATGCTTTCAACATTAAAGCTAATACACCAATATGTGAAGTATCCGATTACGGAAGGTTAACTTGAATTCTCATGAGCAACTACTCAAAGAAAAGTGAATATGTGGCTTTTATGTAAACTTTTATGTCAGCCGTGCGCAGGTAATAAATCAATAAAGATTGTTTTCATAGCATATTCTTATTTTATTATTTTCATTTAAAACACAAACCTTTCACTCATTTAATTTAAAATGCATGCCTTATACTAATTTCATTTAAAAAACTGAAAAGATAAACAATAACAGGAAATAATGCCATAATTAAAAGCAAAAAAATATTTTTAATTTACATACGCAAAATGTAACTACTGCTACTGGGAATTTTAAAAATGCTATCAGCGAGATGTGCGCACGGTTGTTATAAATGTACCCATTTTTTCTTCTTATCGAGGAGCAATTTATAAATCGCACAATATTATTCCAATTCCAATTTCTTTCATTGAGGAACCTATGACCGGAAAAAATGGAAAAAGACTCTTATAGATTCTTCGGATGACGGCATCTGACGCCATAAACCGAGTTTATATATATGAAAATAATTTTTAAGTCGTTACAAACATTGCTTTCATACTTAAATATTTTCATTGGTACTACTTGTTATCCCGTCGACCCATTTCGCCAAATTATATAAATCGCCAAACCATTCGCTAAATTATATAAATTGACATAATCTTTATTTTAAATAACGAAATAACAAATTAATTAGTATAACATTAATAAAAATACAAATAAAACGTCGAAATTAAAATCACTTGATGACGTAAACACGTGTAGTTTGTTTAAATTCAAGTGAATTTGATATTTACGATCAACCATTATTGGCATTTAATCTTATAGTTTGACGATAGATTTTTGGTCGACGGAATATCTAAGTAGTACCTTTTCCATTTTTGTTTTATAACGCTAAATTCTCAGTAATTTTTTCCCTTTTATTTTAAATAAAATCACTATTTTTTTAAAAAATTAAGATGCTTGCATTTTTATTTCAAACCCATACAGCCGTTTTTATTTTTTAGCCAAAAGGGTTGACTTGAATTTTTTCCGTTGCTAGAGTAACGGATGTAATGATAGATATTTTGAGGTTTAGATGTCAAAGACACCGCCAAATTAGAAAAATATGAAATGTGTCATGAACTGTTGGACTTATAAAAATTTATTTGGTAGCATTCGATTCAGCATACAAAACTACATTAAAATATGCTATCATTTGACGCATAATTTTGATATTCGATTTTTTCCCCCTCCCCGTGTAAAAACCATCAGGGGTGACACTTTAGAAAATCCTTTCTTAGCAGAAGTTTATGTCATAAGAAGTATTTTTACCACGATTTTCAAGATTTTAGGTTCAGTAGTTTGCGCTGTGCGTTAATTAGTTTCCTAATCCAGACTTTATTTTATATACTATATTAGATATGCGATTTTGCGGTGAATCGATGATCGAAAATTAGTCCAATATCATTTGAAATATTACATAACAGAGGAGAAAGTGCGAAGAAAGACGAAGAAGAAATGACGAATTACAAAAGACTTGTAATTTTTTTTTTCAAAATGTTGAATTTTTCCATAGTAATAACGTATTAAAACATAAATTTCTTTAAAAATTATCTTTATTTCCTAGATTTCGAATCTGTGAATTTTCCTATAAATGAAACTGGCGATATGACTTGAGAAAATAGATAATATTTTCTTAAATAAAATGGGTAATATTCGTTGATCTGAGTTCGAGTTTATAAATATCACATGCTTTCGGAATTACGGCGAAAAACATTTTAAAAAGTATGAAATTATTTTACAATATGTATGTGTGGCAGAAATTCACACTGAAATTTAAGTATTCGATTCCATTTTTAAAATATTAACTGATATCTATATAAGTTACAATTGAATATGAAAATGTACTCAAAAAATGATCTCTTTCACCTAAAAAAACACCATTTGTGAGAACATCCTCAAGCTAATGTCACGCTTATGCATTTTTGGCTTAAAATCACATTGTTTGGCGACAAAAGAAAAATAAAAAATTGTAAAGAAACAAATAGTAATTACACATGTGACTCACAATTACATCTGCTTGTTTCTTCTATAAGTCACGTGGTGGGACAATTAGATATATAAAAAAAAGAAAAGAACAGAACAGAAAGAAAATGTCGTTAAAATTTCATCTAATCAAATTTTCAGATTCGTTTCCATATCTAACGCAAGCGATAAAGAGCCAAATATTGGTTATCAAGTGTAATATTTCTTATTAAATTAATTTTTAAGCATTACAAATATTTCTTTCAGGTTTTAATTAAATGTTTCCGTTTTTTAATATTATCACTCATTAAAACGGATTTTCTTCTTCTTTTTTTCGTTTTTTTTTTCATTTAAATAAAATTAGTAACAGTTTTTCTTTTATTTTTCGAGGTTTAATAGCCGTTTCAATTTTTTTTATCAACGATGAATTTCGCCAAGAAATAAAATGGTAACCTTATCGCCCAAAATAACAGAATTTTCCGTCATAATTATAAAACTAATATAGGTAGAATAATGTGTTATAGATTAAAACCTTCCCTGAAACAATACCTATCTAACGGTATAGGTTCCGTAAAAATCCATGCAGTAGAACTCGAAATCTAGGCGTTCGGAACGAAATTTCCGTTTGGATTTTATATATATAATAGATAATAGAATTGATAATAGATTTTATATATATATAATAGAATAGATAATAGATTATGTGTTATGAACTATCTCAAAGTTTAAAACAGATCGCATTGTTAGATTTCCTAATTTTAACAATATCGCGTTATGTTAGTTCCACATTCCACCACCAGGCAGCGCACTCTATTCTTAACGAAAGCGTATCTGAACGAAACTCCTTCATGCAACCTTTCCGTAGATACATGAATCGGGAGGGTGGCGGTCTTAACCAATAATTTAAGATAATTGCTGAAATTACTACGAAAAATATTTTAAAGGGGCTCTACGCGGGCCCCTAATAGAGTTAGAGGAAATCGGAAGACGGCAAAATAATCGCGGGGAAAAGTTTGCTTGGGTGCTTCGGAGCTACTTTTGGCGCGAGATCTAAGCTCTACGACCAATAGGAGCCCAGATATTTAAGGAAATATGAAGTAACAAAGTCCAAAGTAATAGAATTTTCCGTAATAATTCTATAACTAATCTAAGTAGAATGATGTGTTATAGCTTAAAACCTTCCCTGGAACGATACCTACCTAACGGTATAAGTTAGGTAAAAATCCATGCGGTAGAACTCGAAATCTCGGCGTTCGGAACGAAATTTCCGTTTGGATTTTATATATATAATAGAAAATAATAATAATAATAAATAATAAAAAAATGATAATTTCTGAAATGCGATTACAAATAAGGTGCAAGAATTAAAATGATTGAATACATGTTATTTATATTTGAAAATATGTTTATAGATTGATGCATTTTAAAAATTATGAAGTAAAAACATTTGTTTCAAAGTAAAAGTTACTTAATCAAATTCAAATGTAAACTAGGGGGCTCCGCCCCCTGCAAGCTACGCTCGCCAACCCCCGATCAGACATCCCAGAATCTAAAAACACGCTAATCTGATGGGTTTTAAAAATATTAGAGACGATTGAATTATACTGAAAAAAAAAACTGTGCAGATCTCCCTGTAAACGGGTTTCCATTCAATACCCTTTGATGGCAAAAATTTAAGGGTGAATCAGTTGCTGTTAAGATATCCAATGGTTGTTTTCGTTTTTGATTAAAGAGGATCAGTTAAACATTTGAAAAGAAGCTAAAATAAAATAAATTAAATATAAGAGACTTTGTCTCCCGGTATTTTAAAACAATCTCTATAACAATAGCCTAAGTCCTGTAACTATTAAGAACGTTTCCAGACAGGACACTTCCCTTTTTATACTCTAGGTGCCATTTTGGTACTTTAATGTTAGCCAGGCACATGTGATAGGTCGTCAAATATTATTCTATCGCCATCATTTCATCTATCTTATAATAGTTCAAGTCGTCAACTGTCATAAACAAATACGGTCTGATACCTTCGCCGTTCATATGAAAGTTTGGCAAAGATGTCATATTGGCGTGATTTTTTAACGACGCCAATTTGGGGAACGCATCAACAGCATAAACAGCAACATCCGGTTTACCATATCAAGCAAAATAACGATACTTTGGCGCCAGTTCTGTGCCCTTTCCGTATATGACATTGGCGTCAGACAAAAATCGCGCCAATATGGGGCCGTAAGTTTTCCATTTTGATTAAAAGATCTATTTTTTTTCGAATAAAAGTTTCATAAAATTTGCCATGGTCGCAAAGAATTCTAGGTACTGTTACGCTAGCAGGATTCAAATCTCGCCAATAGCTTTTTTTCAACTCGCCAGTCAGCATTTTTTTTTTTCGAGTGGTAATATTTGGTCAGATACGCATTGCAGGTTTGGCGTGATTTTTATTTTTTTACGAAAATTTGGCGAAAACCTAATTTTCAAATACCAGTTACATATGCATTTTTGGTATTCCTTAGATATCCCGACGACCAAAAATCTATCGCCAAACTATAAGATTAAATGCCAATAATGGTTGATCGTAAATGTCACATTAGCTTGACTTTAAGCAAGTTACACGTGTTTACGTCATCAAGTAAATTTTATTTCGACTTTTTATTCGTATATTTATTAATGTTATACTACTTTATTTGTTCTTTCGTTATTTAAAATAAAAATTATGTCAATTTGTATAATTTGACGAGTGTTTTGACGACTTATAGAATTTGGCGAAATTGGTCGACGGAATAACTAAGTAGTACTGTATTTCTTAAGTATTTTCTATTATTTTCTAAAGGAAATATCAAAAAATAATTAATAATCATAGAACAAAATAATTTATATAATTTGTAAAAAGAATTAAAAGTAAATAAACATTTATTATCAAATAAACAACAATAGTCGGGTTACCAGGTCAACCTTTTCTGAAATATAAATATATATATATATATATATCTGTTTGATTAGTTTTTGAGTTGCCATCATTAGAAAAATATATATAAAATTAGAAAAAAAAATAATATTTCAAAAACTAATTCGAATTTAAACATTTTAATACCAGTTTTGAAATCTGCGGATCAATATTGATTTTTTGGTGTTAATTTCATCGCAAAATATTCCATATTTTAGGAGAAATCGCCGTGAAACATAATCAGTTGTTTAATCAGTCGATTCATACTTCCGTTTCATAATTCGTTTCATTGGGATTTTATATATATAGGGTAGATAATACAGACAAAATGATAAAGTAGGAATAGGCTTATAAATACTGTCACTTTTAAGTCCAGACTCGTATTGCGCTGCATATGTTTCACGGTCATTTTCTTTCTTTTTTTTTTTAACTGTTACAATACTTCAAAAAGATTTGGCATAGATATTGTTAAGTATTCATACTGGTAAAAAACCACACCAACAATAAAAATTTTAGAAAGACATATTTGCCAAATCCATGGTCCTGCTTTATAGTATAAATCTGATTTTTAGAGCAAACATTATAATGGTATATTCCTATTCGTTAGAAGGCGCATTAAACTGTATTGAAAAAAAAAAAAAAACATTGCTAATGAAATTCAAACTAATAATTAACATTTTTAACTAAAAAATCATTGTAATGATCGAATTTTCGTGATGGTTGAGAATTTGCAATAATTACAGTTTTTCATGAAAATATATATGCATTTATATCAAACTAAATGATAGAAATATTGTACATGGAAGTTGTTGTTGTAAAAATTGCTTGTGTATATGCACTTGTATTGCCCATATAAAATTTTCCAATGTAAATAGCGAAGTTTTTAAAGTGAATAAAACATGTACTTTTTTTCTTGTTTTTAAATGATTACAGTTTTAATAAACCGATATGAGACAAAACATTACGAGCAGATTTTCAGTGTGAGAATGCGATCCCCCGAATAATATATAAGTGCATGTTGTCCAGTGAAAAATGTCCCAGTTCAAAATTTTAATAGTATCAACTGTAAGTGTTGTAGCGTTTCGGTTCAAGGTCACAAATGAAGAGTAACTTAAATAGTTTTACATAAGAGCATCCGCGAGTAGTTCTTTCTTATTTACACGCTTGCAGTCCCACATTGGCAAAATGGCGATTCCTGATATTAAAGCGTTATTGCTGGGCGGAAGATTTAAAAGCCGTTGAAGCCATGCTATTTTTTTCCATTTGGGGATATTTAAAAGATTGCGTCTACATTGCGCCGCTACCTAATGATTTGTCAGACTTGAGATACAGAATTAAAGAGGCTATTGCTTCCATTACGTCGGGCTTGTTAACCAAATTGTTGGAATAACTGGGCATTCGGTTGCATTTGTGCGTATAACTAAAGGTGCATATATTGAATATTTGTAAAAAAAAAAACTATTTTAATTTACCTTCAATTTGATGTATGATTTGTAATAAATAGCGTAAATTAAACTATAATATTGTTGCCTCAGAGCAAAAATAGTCTAGTTATCATAAAAAAAAATGAGATATCTGAGTTTTTGCTATGAGAAAGTATGTTTGCATCTAGTAGAACAACTTCTGAAATACAAAGTTATATTTAACACTATACCTGAGATGTGTTTTTTTAGAAATTCCCCTCTGTTCCACTAAATGCAGACGCTGTTTTTCATAACAGTAAGTCAGACATCTGATTTTGGATTATTACGAGATGTCCTAATATTGCCTGAGGCGATAATAATCCATTGAAACTGGGACATTCTTTTATGAAACCCTGTATATTCCAGTATGAAAATGGTGTTTAAGCGCTGCAGAAGATAGTGGGTCATTATCAAATAAAAGTCTATTGACTTGAGCGAATAATAAAAAAAACATATTTTGTGTTCTTTAAAGCTATCTCTGACTACTAATGAGTATCTACACGACACTATAAATCATGGAACATTTGCGAGTTGCGATTATCAGTACCCTTTTGTTTCAAAACTGGAATACTGACGGTAAAACAAGCAGCACACTGTGCAGATTTGGAACGCTAAGCCTAATAAAGCACTTCGTGATCCAACATCAGCGACAATCTTGAAAATAATGTTACAGAATTGTTGGGTGGGGGTGGAGATTATTGAGTTTGAGGAAGAATGTTAACATCTGACCAACAACAGAATTTAAACTTTTATATTTTGTGATTTTCTTTATAGACTGCGTACAGACAAATACCAAGCAGAGAGATAGTAATGCTTCGTCAGACCAGAGTTGGAGCAATTTGTAATCCCAATTGGCAACAGTGTAATTACAGGTTAATTACATGTAATTGATTATAGTTACGCACATTCAAACACAGACATTTTGTCAAATATTGGAATTTGTGCGGTTCCGGCTACAGTGCTGCAAGAATTTATTACAGAGTGTAAGTTTAACTGTAACTAATTACATACAATTAAACTGTAATTAAATTGCAGATGATTGGAATCATTAATTTGCCGAACTCTGAGTCAGACTATAACCAGCGTGAGGTCTCGTCAAATGAAAATTGCGTCCCCTTACCACAGCCGGTCGAAGGCCGGTTTTAATGTCTACTGTCATCGAGTTGACGTAAGTCAATAAGAATAATAACCAATATTAATTTTACACAACATTTGCCCACCGACACTCCATATACTCTATGTCGAGAAAAAATCACTTACATAACTTCTGCTTACAAATCTATCACAATTCTCTCTTCCAACACTCAGCAAGGAACTGGAAAGTTAATGCCAATACGTGTTGCAGATGTTTTGTGTACTAAAGATTAGTAGGAATGTTTTCGAACTGTACACATAATGTTTTGTCTTATCACAGTACAGCGACCATTCTACAAATATAGAGCTTTACAATTTCATTAACTTTGACACTTTAAATATGAAAAAAGTTTTTAAGAAAAAACTGAACGAAATATTCAAATGAAAAAGTAAATGTAAATAAATAAATTCTAGAATAATGCAATTACTTTCAATACAAAAATAAAATTATGCATATTAATTTGTTCCATCTGCCACCTAAAGTGTACTACTTTTAAGTGGACTTGTTTGGAGTAAAATTAAAATTATACAGACATTTTAAATTTAAGTTTAGAAAAAGTCCTGTCTTATTACAGATAACTTTAGCCTTTTTAACAAATGAATAAGTATAATTTTAGATTATATTGGAAAATTATCTGCTAAAATTCTTATCACAATGCAGTTAGTATGAGTCTAATCCAATCTTCATATAAATTAATTATATCGTTAAGGCAATTTCAATCTTACTTCCTTTTTCGTGTACATTTTACCTTTCGTAATTAGAACTGCTTTTTTTTAAGTAGAGATTTTTTAATTTTTTTTCTTTATCTTATTTTAATAAGAGTATAATTAATTTCAATTTAATCCACGCAAAAAGAAAGTTCAAATTCTCAAATTTCTTTGATTATCCCAGATAGTAATTGTAGAAATTATCAAATATTTGAATCAAATACGAAACTATTTCTTAAAATATGCAGTGATAATGTTTTTATGAAATATTTTAGTTTAGTTTCTAAACGTAGAAATTTGCTATTTTAAGTACAAAAAAATTAACAATAGCAGAATTAAAAAATATTTTTAATTAAGAAAAAACATTATTTCTTAGTGCTGGCTTTTCTAAAATAGCTTTATTAAATTAAAGACTATTTTAATCCGTTTATAGTACTTTTCATACTTCGATTTTAAAGCTCTTTTTTGCGAATTAGTAACCGTAATTTAAAACTTTCATTTTGACACTATTTCTAGTGGTAAGAAATAACATCTTATAAAATTTTGATGTACATTTATGTTATGTATAATTTTTAAAACTAATAATATAAAAATGGGTCTAAGATGAATTAAAAATAATTTGTTGGTTACTTTAAGCTAAAAAAATACAAATAAAATATCCAAAAGTAAAAAAAAAAATTAAAAAGGTGCCATTTGACACTCGTGTTATTAATGTTAATTATGTGATATTGAAAATATCTGGATTTACTTGTAATAAAAGTAATGTAAAGTAAATGCTTATGTATACGTAGCTTAGTAATATTTCTATATTTAAAGAAACAAAACTATTAACCTTCCAAATATTTAGTAAATTTAGCAAATGGACTTTGTTACCTCTTTTAAATTACCTTTTTTTTTTTTTTTTTTTTTTTTTTTTTCAATATTTTTAAAGCATTTTCAGCTCGGTTATGCGGACATAATAGTAACAACATATTTGTGATATTTAAACAGAAAAACTTTACAAAAAGACATTGTTTACATAGTAATTTTACATTGCGACTATGTATTCCGTACTTTTGTAGTGCTCCGTACTTAAAATGTAAAAACTGGAGTATTATAAGATCACTCGTGTGTCTGTCTGCACGTCTGTCACAGTCATTTTTCTCGAAATCTATGCCAAGGGAAAAGTTCTAACTTTGCAAAGAAAAAGTTCCTTCCAACAAAGAAAAAGTTCCTTTGGAGAAAAAGTTCCTTCCAACTACTTAGTAAATTTAGCAAATGGACTTTGTTACTACTTTTAAGTTACCCTTTTTTTTTTCAAGATTTTTAAAGCATTTTCAGCTCGGTTATGCGGACATTATAGTATCAACTTATATGTGATATTTAAGCAGAAAAACTTTACAAAAAGACATTGTTTACATAGTAATTTTACATTGCTACTATGTATTCCGCATTTTTATAGTGCTCCGTACTTAAAATGTAAAAACTGAAGTATTATAAGATCTATCGTGTGTCTGTGTGCACGTCTGTCACAGTCATTTTTCTCGAAATCTTTGCCAAGGGAAAAGTTCTAACTTTGCAGAGAAAAAGTTCTAAAGGCTAATCACACTTACATTTATAGATTATTAGCAATTCAAAAATGCATTTACGACAATTTTAGGGGGGAGGGGTAAATACATTACTGAAAAAATATATTTATCAAGTTGGATATTGTCCGAAAGATCTCGCAACACCAAACACAAAAATATAGTATACCAGCAAAAACCGCAGCTTTGCTCGCATAATATTTTAAATATGCCAAGTGATATTTGTGTGCCTATTTTAATTAGAAAATTTACATTGTTAGGAATAATGAAAATGTTACTAATTAATCCACAATTTTATTAAACTTCATTAAGGCATTCTGAAAGTTTTACGCTCATTTCAGTTTTCATTTGAGGTTTTGAATTTTTAGAAAACCTTTTTTGCACTAATTTAAATCTTAAAAGTAACCATCATGCCATATTCAAAGCTTATAGTGTAACGGTCCACCATCCCTATGGTGGTAGTCTTACTAACATAAAATATAGCCAATGTTGTAACAGGGATTGTCACATGAACTTGCCTACAAAATTTTTGAAATACGTTTAGCATTTCCTGAAATTCTAAAAAATCGTAATTTAGAAAGTTTTAAAAAGGTTTTTAGCTCATTTTAGACCTTTAAATTTTGGATGCTTTAGGAACTGATCTTAGAGTGCATCTACGTGTTATAAGTATCTATCACGCCAAATTTTAAGTTTCTATCTTTAACAATTCAATTGAAATCGTAATTTAGAGTACTTTTTGAACGTTTTTCGCTTATTTCATCATTTTAAATTTTGATTTTTCTAAGTGTTCTTAGAGAGCATTTACATCATATAAGAAACTAAAATACTAAATTTCAAGTTTCTATCATAAACAATTCCAAAAAAATCTAAATTTTGAAAGATTTTAGAACGCTTTTCGCCTATTTCACAATTTAAAAATTGCAATAATTTACTAACAGTTCTGAGTGAGACTTTTACATCTCATAAGCGATTACCATACTAAATTTAACGTTTCTAACACCTTCAATATCACACAAATTGCAATTTTAGAAAGTTTTTCGCTCCTGCAACCCTCTTTTGGAAATGAAATCGACAAAAAATATAGCTATATTGGAGCTGAGACTGTCATTATCAATCTGTCACCAGTACTTTTAAAATAGGTTTTGTATTTCGTGAGATACCATAGAAGTCGTAATTTAGAAAGATTTTAGAACACTTGTCTCTCATTACACCCATTTAAATTCGAAATTTTTTTTAGAAAAATTTTTTAGAGATCATTTATAGTCTATAAATAACTATCACGCCAAATGTCAAGTTTCTATTATTAACAATTACATAAAAATCGCAATTTTGAACATCAATCTGATGAAAGATGATTTTGCATCAATCTGATGAAGAATAAAAGAAACAAAAGGACAGAATTTCCCAAACATTATTCTCTCCACCCTCCCCCCCCCCCCCACTCTTCATCTTTTTTTTTTTTTTTTTTTTTTTTTTTTTTTTTTTTTTTTTTTTTTTTTGAGTGCTTTGGTGTTTCTGAATCGAAAGTGGATGAATGCCACTCATTGTAAAAATTATAAACTCTCAAAGCACAATACGATAAAAAACATATTTTTAATTATTTAAATAATTATATGTATTCACTTGATTTAAAAGTATTACGTGTCTCCTTTTTTATTTTGTTCTGTTTACAGAAAGGTAAAATTTTAAAGACTTAGAAACTTACATTTCTACCTTAATTAAAAATAAATAATAATTTAAAAATATTTCTTAGTTATCAATATTAATTATAAAATCTTAAATATTAATACACTTAAAATTTAAATAAATACTGTAAACTTTCTTTATGCAGAAATAAAAATATGCTATATTTTTTCCAGAATATTCTACAGCAATGTATAATTTCCATACATATTATATATTTATAGTATTTTTTACTTTACATTTTCTGTGTAAATATGAATTTTATAGAAGTTTATTTAATTTACCATACTAAGACAAACTGTATTCTTAAGGAATGATCTTTTAAAATAAGCTTCATTCAATTTGTAATGAAATGTTGCAATAAAAAGGAATAACTAAAACACCCGATTATATAATATTAACAAAAAATAATAAACAAAATAGTTTCACTTAATTATTATTACTAATGCTTAAAATAAATTTTCTGCAACATGTATTATTACAAAGTATAAGTCACATATATAATTGTCTTATAACTTACATATAATTTGTAAACAAGGATTTTATAAAAGGTTACTTTCTATTACTGTACTACATTACTATACTAAAATAAAATGTGTTTTCATAACAGAAAAAAAAAACATTCTTTAAATGTTGATTCATTTAATAAAATAAAGAGATTAAAATTGAATATATAACAATTTAAATAATAAGAAATAATAATTAAAATAGATACAACTAGTTATTAAAATATTTATATATTTAATAATATTTAAAGTAATTTGCATTTTTTTTTTTTGGTTCAAGTAAAATATATTGTATTTTCTATAGAATAATCTACAACAATTCATATAATTCACACATATAGTTATAAATACATTATTTTTCAGGATTTACATATTCTGTGTAAGTATGGACTTTATAAAGAATTATTTACGATGCTAAAACAAAATGTTTTTCATATTTAATTTTTAAAGAAATAATGCGATAAAAACTAATAAATGAAAAACTTGATTATATATATATATATATATATATATATATACATATATATAGTCTAGTATAGCATGCAAGTCTTTAGCCTTGCAATCTGTCTCCATTGGATGTTTTCTTTTTGTTCATGGTTTTGTTAGTAAGATTTTTCCATGGTTATTTTGTTAATTTTCTCTGTAGTTCAGTAGTTTTGGGATTGGATGTTTAGTATGTGTTTTTGGTATTATATATATATATATATATATATGTATATATAATACTTTGAAAAATAAATTAACTATATGTTTTCCTACCTTATTGTACTTTGACAGTTTATAATTCTTGCAGTTAATGATATGCATTTTTGTCAATTATCTTTGTTTTATCAGGTGCAAAACAATACGCCTTGTGTTTCCCCCTATTCTTGTAATTAGAATGACATTCATATATCACAAAAGACGGTGGTGTATGTGTACTTTTGATAATTTTTTTAATAAGAAAAATAACTTGTTAAAATCTCGTCAAAGACGTGTTATTCATGCTTCGACAAGTGGGTGAACGCAAGACAACGGAGTGCGAGGTAAATCCCCTCAGTGGATCTATGGTGACGTATGCTACTAAGTTGAAACCAGTTATCACGCCAGAGAATTTCGCCTCAGAAGTGGTGTTCCACAACCATACGTTACTCCAGAATTTGTGTAGCGTTACACAAAGAAACCATGGTAAACTTACACAAATGTTTTACAGTGAGTTTATAAGATTTCTTCCTGTTTGGTTTTACACCTGATCAAAAATTAAATTCAATTGATCTGAAAAAGATGTGTTGTGTTTATTTTATCATTTCTAAGCTGATAAATATTGCATTAGTTATAAACATAATCAGAAAATCAATTGCTCAAAAATTTATTAAACATACGTTTTATAAATATCCAGTTTTAAGTAATGTTTTTAAAATCATAATACAGTCTCAAAAATTAATAAATTATTTCATATAAAAAATAATGACTTAGAAAATAAATGAACCGAACTGAAAACATTAGTTACAAAAAAATATTCTCTAACTCACTGGCGTTCACAGCTTATTTTCTGTCAGACGGTTTCGTATAAACAGCCAATTTATACGGAAGCGTCTGCCAAACAATTTGATTCCCAGCCAAATTACTATAATATTAATTTACATGTGTAAAACACAAATGCCAAAAACTGACTTTTATTTAAAGAATAATCATTATTTATTTCCGCTAATTTTTACCAGATGTTATGCCACGAGTTTGGAAGAGCTAAATATAATATGTTTTGCAAAAATTTAAACTGGAAATCCGAATGAATATCATCAAGAAGTTAAAAGAAAAAAGAGTTTGTCAATATTTTGCATAAACGGAAGATAAAGACGCATATTGGCCAATTTATACAATAAAAAGATTTATTTTTAAACAAATAGAGGGAAATTTATGCATTTTCATTAATGCCGAAAACTATTTGGTGCAAAACAGAATTTCACAAAAGGCGTTATCTTTATACATAAAATCATTCTTATTTCCTTAAAACATTTCTTTCTTTCTAAAAAAATTTCATTTAATTACAGACGAGTTATAATGAAAGTTATGAAATTTTCCTGGCATTTATTTCAATTGCAATTAAAGACAGTTTCCTTTTAATATGAGAGAACGATGCACTTTACGGTCTCTTGTTAAATTAAAATTTATTCTTACCAACTAGAAACATTTTTCAAAAGATCATGCAATTTTAATTTTTATATAATTTAATTCCTGCTTCATTTAACCACCTACAATTTTAAGCTTATTTGCAAATTAAATTTTCGGATTTCTGTTTTAAAAAATCAGGTTTGGTTCGTTTATGAAGTTTTGATTAACTATTCATCAAACTATTAACTGAAACTATCAACTATAAACTGATTAACTATTCATAAAGGCCATAGAGTATTCAAATAAATTACCGAAAATATTAAAAAGTGTACCTTTAAACTAAACGTGATTTTTGAAATACTCCTTTTAAATATAGAACCTGTTCATTTCCAGTATGTATTTACAAAAGTTACAACAACGATCGTGCACTTTATTAAGATTTATTGCCTTAAATTTGCACTAATCAAACGAATATCCCCCAAAAAGGCATAAAAATAACTGTTTCGGAATTTAGCATTAATATTATTTAGTCAGAATTTGTTTTAATTTCTTTCTAAAATTTAATTACTAGAATAATTAAAATGCATTTTTAATGATGGAAATAATTAATATGGAATATATTTTATTTATATTTTCATTATAATTTAGCATGTAACCCCTTTAAAGATGAATTATACAATCTTTAGATAAAATGAATATGTCAGAAAACAAAATAAAATTCACACTTGAAATAGAACAAAATTAAAAGCTTGCTTTTTTGAATGCCCGCTAATTAGAAATAAAACTAAACAGAATCTTCAGCGCGCAGTTTTGATGAAGATTAACAGATATAATGCCACTATCCCTTTTATTTCAGGTCAAGTATAAGTTACAAATCAGCACCATATAATTATTTCATAAAAAGAGCATTTGGACTTTGATCACGCCATCTCCTAAAAGAAGAACTAGATGAAATTAGAAAAAAATAATAATATGGAATGCAATTCCATCGCGTTTTGCAGAAAAAATCATAAACAAATTTAAAGTGCTAAATTATGGAGAACAAACCTCAGTTCTAGACAAAAGATTTAAAGTAAGTAAAGTTAACTACTACATCCCAAGACTTCTTGAAAGTATGAGGCCATTTTAAAATATGATGTAAAATGAATCGTAGTTCCTCCCCGAAGTTAAAAATCTGTTAAATATGGAAATTGATCTTGTCCAAGCTATCAATAAATCAACGGTATACATTATACATTTTAAAAAACATAATAAAGATTTTCCTTATATAGCTATGGCAATTAAAAATTCGAGATAAAATAAAAGCGCATCAAGCCAATCTCAGATTAAATAGGCCATATACTGCGTTAGCATGTTTAGCTGAAATTCAACCTGTAAATGTAGATTTTAATAAATCCAATATTATCTTTCGTAAAAGTGATTATCAGGAAGCCATTATTTGAGAATCCCTTGAAATAATTTCTAATAAAGCTATAGTTTGTAAAAATACATTTTAATATGGCATCCATTCAGTTTGGAAGGAATTGCTACATAATAGAAGGAGGATTGCTTTTGTAAAATTTTCATACCTTTTTCTGCCACCTTACATTCTGTACCACCTTTAAATTACAGTGGTCTCTCTTAGACGAATAAGCTCAAAGAGAAATAACAGCATTTAATGACCACTGAGGAAGGCCCTGTGA
Organism: Maratus speciosus; assembly: GCA_963932465.1. NCBI lineage: Eukaryota > Metazoa > Arthropoda > Arachnida > Araneae > Salticidae > Maratus > Maratus speciosus. Next base: position 533,211,752 of record OZ010791.1, on the reverse strand, counting down.
ATTATCTGAAAACGTTTTGGATCTTTAATGGATTTTTAAGGTATTTTAATTTGGTATATTTTAAAAATTTATATTATATGTTTACACCTGAAAGCATTTGTAGTGTATTTGTTTTGTGCTTTTATATGAATTTTAATTGTGAATTTTTATGTTAAATAGAAAATTTGGTGGAACTTCAACGTCTCTATCAATAGCAGAACGAAAAGAAGTAATAAAAGAAGTACGACTCATACCATTATTTAAGACATAAGTCTCAGACAGGTCGGCCCACGACTTCGACATTGTAGAGTGGAAGACAGGTCATCAGGCTGGTGCTGACATACGTAGCAAATATGTATCACTAAGTTCTGTTTTTGAAGTTGACATTTATCTATACTAATATTATAAAGAGGTAAAAATTGTTTATTTGTAGGAAGTAAGCTCCGGAACCACCGAACCGATTCAAAATGTAATTGTATCAAAACGATGGTGTTAGTCCAACTTGGAACATAGACTATATCTTATGTCCGTGCCATTGAACAAAAGGGGGGTGTAGGAACTAAAAATGCATTTTTTTGTGTTACTGAAGGGCCTAGAAACATGAAATTTGGAATGTTAGTTACTTATAAGATACTAATGATCTCTTAGGACATTTCTTTAAAAAAAATCGAAATTAGAAAGGGGTGAAAATGTGCGAAAACCGTTCTAAAAAACGTTTTAAATGGCGATTTTTACGCAATTTCAGGAACTACCAATGTAACTACCAAATCGATTTAAAAAATAATGGCGTCAAAATGAATGTGACAACCCTTCCTCCAACATAGGCTATATTTTATGTCAGTGCCACTACCCCTAAAGGGGGTGCAGAAGCAAAAAACGTTCGAAATTGCGCTTTTTGTGTTACTGAACGGTTCATATACATGGAATTTGGCATGGTAGTTACTTATTAGATATAAATGATCTCAAAGAACATTTCTTTAAAAATTCGAAATTTAAAAGGGGTAAAAACGCGCAAAAAACGTTCAAAAAGCGTTCTAAATGGCGATTTTTACGCAATATCAAAAAGTACCATGCAGATTTCAAAAGGGGTGCAGGAGCAAAAAAACGTTCGAAATTGCGATTTTTGTGTTACTGAAGGGCCCAGATACATGGAATTTACAATGGTAGTTACTTGTAAGATATAAATGATCTCTAATAACATTTCTTAAAAAATTTGAAATTTAAAATGTGTGAAAATGTGCGAAAAGATTTCTAAAAACGTTTTAAATGGCGATTTCTACACAATCTCCGAAAGTACTCAACCTATTTCAAAAGTAATGGTTTGAAATTGATGATGACAGACCTTGCTCCAACATAGGCTCTATTTCATGTTGGTGTCACTACCACCTAAGGGTTGCAGAAGCAAAAAACGTTCTAAATTGCGATTTTTGTGTTAATGAAGGCCCCAGATTCTTGAAATTACGCTCTGCAGTAATTTATAAGATACAAATGATCTCCAAGAATATTTCCTAAAAAATCGAAATTTTTAAGAGGTGAAAATGAGCGAAAAGCGTTCTAAAAACTTTCTAAATAGCGATTTCTACGCAATCTCGGGAATTACCTAACCGATTTAGAAAATAATGGTGTGAAAACGATGGTGACAGGCCTCGCTCCAACATAGGCTCTATTTCATGTCGGTGCCACTACCCCAAAAGGGGGTGAAGCAGCAAAAAACGATCTAAATTGCGTTTTTTGTAATACTGCAGGGATAGTAACTTAAAACTAGGCATGTAGTTACTTATAAGATATAAATGATCTCTAAGAAAGATCTTTAGAAATTCGAAATTTAAAAGGGGTGAAAATGCGCGAAAATAGTTCTAAAAAACGTTCTAATTTGCGATTTCTTCGCAGTTTCAGAAAGTACCCATCCGATTTCAAAAGTAATGGTTGCAAATTGAAGATGACAGCCCTTGCTGCAATATAGACTCTATTTCATGTCGGCGTTACTGCCACCTTGCGATTGCATTTAAAAATTTTTTTATTACTTTTAAGTTATTATTTATTTGATTGGAAAATAACTATAAGCCTTATCCCATCAAAACATTCATACACTTGGAAACATCTTGCTTAAACATAATAAAATTGTCCCTTATAAATTACTCCGAATGTCCCAACGCTATTATTTCATTGTTATATTGTATTGATGTTGTTCTATTTATTAAAGCTTAACATAATTTATCACTTTTCTTCAAATTCATTTTTCTCTATGTACGATAACTTTTTCCACTGAAATCAAATTATTTGAAAATAATAATAAAATGCAAATGATAAATTATGAAGGAAAAATAAATAATACATGATAGAAATAATAAATCCCTAAACCTACGCTGAAAAAATTATTATAAATTATTTTTGTATTAGTGAATATGTGTAAATACTAAGTTAATGGTTAATCAATTTAATTAGTGTGTATTAACGACTGATTTTTTTTTCTCAATACTGAGAACAATTATAACTGGTATATATAAATTAAAAACTATTACAATATACTAAGCTTTACATGTTCTTCGTAGATTGTGTGTAAAAAGCATAAAATATTAAAAAGTAATTTGCGTAAAAAAAAAAAAATGTAAAATTAGATAGTCACAATTTTGCGACGCTAAGTTTAAACGGGTTAAATTTATTAAACACTGTTCCAAGTTTTAATACTGATTCGACGAAACAACCCACTGTACAAAATCTTAAAACTTACAACGATTAATATATTCTAAAAGAATCAGATTATAAATTGTTATTAAATAAATAAATTTAAAAAAAAAAAGAACTTTTTTCAACAGAATAAGGTTATGCGATATTTACAGAAAATCTTTCTCATATCTTTACACAAGCAAATTTAATGTTTTTGACTATTTTCTCGTAAATTACATTGTATTTACAACAGTAATTCCAATTAAAGAATTTACATTGTAGTACAAAATTATATTTATTGTATAAAATATCCAAACCTAAAGGACGGAATGCTTTCTAAGACATTCAGATTAAGAAATTCCCTTAAAAATTAAAAGTTTAAATTAATTCATTTCAAAACATTAAGATAAATATCCAAAATTTACAAAATTTACAAAAAAAAAAAAAAAAAAAAAAAAAAAAGAAAAAGAAAAAGAAAGAAAGAAAGAAAGAAAGCTTTTTATTAAATTAAAGCTTTACAGAAGTTGGTTAAATGTTTGGCAATTCTCACCTAAATTACATTGTATTTTAAACTGAAATTCCGATTTCTTTGTAATTAAAAATTATATCATTTTAAGATATCAATACAAAATGTATTATTGTTATAACCTTTGTCTAATTTAATAGTATTTCACTTGCTAAACTTTTATGCACCATTTTTTCGATTTCACACTATTAAAATATGTCACTTTCAGTTCTGATATATATATATATATATATATTATTCTATCTTCGTTTAAGGGGGTCCGGGACACAAAAATCTTAAAATTTTCTTAAAATCTTTTATTACATTAAAAATTTCTCTGTTTTTTTTCTGCTTAAAATGAAATTTAAATCATGTTTCTATCTTAATTGGAACAGGAAATATTCAATTTAAGTTTTGGTTTGTTTTCAAAATCTAACTTTCAAGCAATGGTTGTCACGAAAACGACATTTTCTGAAAATGCATTTTTCTTCATGATGGGTTTTTTCGCCATTAATCTAACTTTCAAGCAATGGTTGTCACGAAAACGACTTTTTCTGAAAATGCGTTTTTCTTCATGATGGTTTTTTTTCACCATTTCTCATATTTAAACTGTTATAAGTCAAGAACCGTTAAAGCTAAAGGGTTCAAATTTGGAACATGTATTTTTCAATTGTTTTACTTTAATTTTGATTCAGCAAATTTGAAAAAAAAAAAAACATTTACTTTTGAAAATATGTTTTTTCTTTTAAAATTACATCATTTTTTTTTCATATTTTTACTTTATGCATTTTTAGTGTTTATTTAAATTAATATTTTTTAAAATGATGCCTCTAAATTAAAACTTGTATATTTTTGTTTATTTAAATGCAAAAAAAAAATTGAAATTCTACAAATAACATTTCGAGTTATAACGATTTTAAACTACCCCACATTTTTAACAAAATTTAAAATTTAAATAAAAAAAATTATGAGAAGTTTTATCATGTGATTTAATTTACAAATGATATAGTTAACCATCACAAAAAAATTCGAAATTTTAACCCTATAAGTAAAAATTATTTGAAAATGTGTCCCGGACCCGTTTAAAAATGTTTCCTACCGTGAATTACATTACTGTCAAAAAACAATGAATGATAGAAGCATTTTCCTTTTATTCATTTTTTTATGCATTAAAATTCTGGGAAAATGTTTCGAAAAATGTTTAAATACGAAGAATCAATTTTCTTAATTATTCAAATGAATAAATTTAATTAATTTGACAGCATCAATTTCTAGCATTAATATTTTGTCAGTATTTTAAAATGAACTTTGTCATAATCAATACGTACACATTTGATCTAGGATTCTCAAGTTGAATAGAAAATAGCATCAATGATTTAATTTAACAGTTTACCTCATTTACGTTGATATGTAATGTATTAAAATGACATCAAAACTTCAGCATTTAACCGCAGGTAAAACGAAAAGCCTGGGGATGTGTTTAATTATACCGCATGCGGAAATTTAAATAATTTGAAAGACACAAATTTGCATTTTTAATTAAAAGTTTTAGAGCACTAAATATTGGTTTCTTTAATTAAAAGACTTGCAAATTCAATTCCAGTTTGAAATTGAAAGCGAAATACTCGCACAATGAGTCTTATAGTTCCTAAACAACAATTGGGTAAACATGATTGGAAGAATGACTATTTAAATGATTAGAGGATCATATTATACTATCCAAATAGCAATGAAATAGTCATTTAAATTTTGATTCTCAAATGCTTTAGGTGCTTTTCTATATAATGCGCGTAACCCATCTGCGTATGGCGACACGGTGGTTGAAAATCCCTGATCCAGAATAAAAACATATAAAACAAAAGAGTGTTATACTTTTTACTTTTCTGTCTTTAAAAGAAGAAAGTATTGGATTTGTTAAAGTTTTCGACTTCCGATTTTCGACTGCTTTACTCGTTTTAGGAGATAGAAATCACGAAAAACAAGTTTTTACAATATATCTGTGTGTTCTTACAATGTATCTTACAATGTCTGTGAGTCTGTGACTCTCTCTGTATGTGAGACAAATTTTTGGGCGCTGTATCTCAAGAAACAATGCACGGAATTTAATAAAAAAAATAGTCAGTTAGTCCCTGATATATATTGGTGGTGATTATTTTTTGGTGTAAATCTCTTAACAGGTGGCGCTGCTACGCTGCATTTTTCAAGATTTCCGCAATAGCCAACTAAATCCATTTTGCTTGATTTACACAACTTTAGCGATAGCCATATATCAAGGACTAATGTTAGGAATTTCATATCTTTACGATCCTCATGATATGCATATATTGTCATTTAATTTTCGCACCGTGATTGCGAATTTTGAAGTATTAACATGTATTTGATTGAAAAAAATTTGGTATTGGATCATCCGTCTAGTTAAGTCTAGAAGAATAGACTTTGTTAAAAAAAATTGTTAATCTTATCAACATATGTCTCAAGAAGGAGGCTATGCAATTCGCTTGTCTATACATTTTTTAATTCAGGTATGTCGTCGCATAACTTTTCTACGAATGATCTGAATTTCATACTTCGTTCTTTGAAAGTAATCACCCTGCAGGTGGACCACATTTAATATGATCATTATCTAACAATAATATATTTGTCTGTATTGTCTTTTTTTTTTCACTTTATAAGCATTAACATTTTTAAAGTTGACAAACCGTCACAAAATTTTAAAATGATGTTAAGGTCCACAGAACTGCTATATGACTTTAAAATAGTCATCGTATCGTGCATAGTGTTTTACATGGGTATCTCAGGCATTTTAATAAATCTTCTCAAATTGAATGTGCTTTGCATCAGGTCGGTATCTTGCTTCTAGCCGTACACTACCTAAATCGGTGTTTTGTGTTATTATATATTTTGATTACAGGTCAACATCGAGTCGAATTCACTCTAATTGTTTTAGGTTCTTGATGTGTTTCGGAAACCGTTTGTCAAAATTAAACCGATAATATTGTTTTAGATAAAAAATCTATGCATTTAAACGTATGTATATATATATGGGGCATTCTCCCACACTTTTTTGATTTTTCTTTTTTATTTCATATACTGGGGAACATCCCATTGCATGATTGCACAACAATATTAACGAGATATATAAGTTTTGGACGATGTTGGGGGTCCAAACACCTGGAAAACTCCTATACCCTCCCGTGTCCCTGATTCCCGTGATCCCGATCTCCCGCGCTGATTTTTAAGTTTGGAACTTTCTGGATAAAATTGTTTCAATAAAAATAATTCGATGTAATTTTTTTCTGAAACTGGAACTTTTTTTTTATATAAATATGTAGCTAAAAATTAACCTGCACACATTTTTAGGGTTGTTATTGTTTTGTAAACGCTGTCCCTGGGTTTTAGATTTCTTACCATCATTCTTCTAAAATTATACACAAAATCATTTCAGATGCAACCACAATTTTTTTTCAAGTTTTTTCTTATGTACAAGTATTCTAGGGAAATAATGTCTAAAATGCTTTAGTAGGAAATTTACTGTAGAATTTAAATCAGCATTTAAATATCAATTTCAAGCATCGTGGCTTTGGTAGTCTCACCGTCCCCAAGGTTTATTCCTGCACTTTTCGAGGTAAATTAAAAAAATAATAATAATTTAATCCAATGTTAACAACTGTTTCTAAAAATCAGTGAACATTGTGGCTATCACTTAGTCTTAACATGATTTTCCAAATAACAGGTGGTAATTTTCCTTACCTTTCCATCCTTAACGTCACTTTTTTTACAATTTCGTCCCTTTTTTCCAATACCATCCCCTTTTTTTACCTTACCGTCCCTTCTTTAACACCCCTTTATGACAATGTTTACAAAAATTCTGTATTAAAAGTACTACATTGTTATTATTTCTTATTTGAATGTCCCATGGGTACTATGCAAATTCATTATAAGTAAAAATTTAGAAGAAAATAACAACTTATAGGGGTGAAATGGTAAGGAAAATTAAACTCGCAAATTTAACTTACACCTCAGTTAAATAAAAACATTTTCGCTGCTGAACATTTTTTCTTTATTTTGAATCATTAAGGCATTCGTCTATCAGATTAAAATGTTATTTTAGCAAGTTTAATTTTATCAGATTTTTTTTTTTCTCAAAAGTCAAAAGATTGTGATAATGCCCCATATATGTTTTCTATATGTGCGAAATTTTTATATGTACATTTTTTTATGTATCGAATGTATGTATGTATGTAGCGAATTTGCTTCATAGAGTTCTGTGTATGATCAGATGAAATTATACACAACTCTAAGTATACTAAAAGTTAGATAAGTTTTAAAATGCATACCATAGGGCGAAAAACTCAGTTTCATCATTTATCAATCATAGTCAACACTGTAACCGACTTCTTTTGTGCCGTTTGTTCATGTAAACAAACTATAAAAGCAACGAGTTCTGTATTCCTCAGATGGAACGTGATGCATATCATTCCCATTAAATTTGAAATATAATTAAATCCATGAAATTCGACGACGATTTTTTCCAAACGATTTTTTCCTAAAGACCATAATGTAACAGGGTTATTTTATATATCATCGTACTGACAGATTAGATTTGAAATATAGTAACATTAATAAAATTCCCCGCAAACAATTTTTTCCTATGAGCCGTACTGTAAAAAGTTATTTTTTTATTACTGTAAAAGAACCATTAATGCGGCACGTTTAACCCATTATCAATACCGAAATTTTTGAAGTAAACTCCAATAACTTATAAAAATTACATGGCATTCCAGGAATAATTTTGGAGAGACATAAAACAGACAAATCAAATTCGAAATTTTCGAGTATATTGGAAAGAAATAATAAGTATTAATGAAAAATCAAGCATCAATATTGATTATACAACACATCACAACGCTAAAAGAATATTATTAAGAAATTTAAATTTTGCATGCAATAAAATGAAACAAATGTAAGTATAAATAAAAGTAATAAGTCTTAATTACGTCTACTAATAATCATATCATAATAATATATATTTCAAACGGAAAAGTCAAAATATATATTAAAATATTTATTTGCATAAAAGACGTTACTAAAAAGATATATTAATAAAAAGAATATTGCCCAGTTAAACTGATGGCATTGAGCTCCCAGGCTATTCCCACAAATTGTACATTATACTCTTATTTCAAAGGATAATGCCCCTCGAAAAATAAATGAAGGGATTAGCCCCCGTTTCCCCCCTCCCCTTTATACTTAACCAAAGAACCTCCAAACTTAATCATGGAATCTCTTTAACATAATCAACTGGCATACCAAATTTGAAGCAAAGCAGATAATTCTGCATGAAAAAACCATTTCGCTAAATTAAGCAAATATTTAGCTCCCTCATTTCTCCCTATGCTGAACAAAATGAACCTCCAAATCTAATCAGAAAAGCTCCTTATCAGAATGCACCTAGAAAAAAAATGAAACTAAATTATATAATTCTCTATGAAAACCCATTTATCTAAATTAAGGGTAGGGGACAATTTCCCCCCTTTCCCCCTTTTATACTTAACCAATGAACCTCCAAATCAAATGAAGAAAGCCATATCGGAATAAACTGGTATATCAAATTTGAAGCAAATCAAATAATTCTGCATGAAAAACCCATTTATCTAAATTAAAGGGGTGACTAGACCCCCTCACCCCCTTTATACTTAACCAATTGATCTCCAAATCTAATCAAGGGAGCTCCGTAACATAATAAACTGGTATACGAAATTTGGAGGAAATCGAATAACTCTTCATAAAAAACCCATTTATCTAAATTAAGGGGGGGTAGCCCCCTTTCCTCCCTTTATATGTAACTAATGAACCTCCAAATCTAATCAAGGCAGCTCCTTAACATATAAACGGGTATACCAAATTTGGACCAAATCGAATAATTCTACATGAAAAACCCATTTATCTAAATTAAAGGGGGGTAGCCCCCCCCCCCCTTTGTACTTAACTAATGAACTTCAAAATCTGATCTGGGAAGCTGCTTAACATAATTAACCGATATACCAAATTTAGAGTAAATCGAATAATTCTCCATGAAAAACCCGTTTATCTAAATTTAGGGAGGGAATATCTCCCCTTTTTCCCCCTTTATCCTTAACCAATGAACCCCAAAAACTAATCAGGGAAGCTCCTTATCAGAATGAACCTTGAAAAAAAATTGAACGAAATCGGATATTTCTATCCAAAGTTATCGCGTTACGTACGTACATACAGAACCGGCGGGCACATAAGCTCCCTGGCTTTGATAGTCTGTGAGATAAAAACTTATATTGACATGTTTCAACTCCTTCATTCAATCGTCATCATAATGTATAACAGAAATTACAAATACAATGCATATAAAACACAGAAAAAATTATCATTTTTTCCGGTTATTGTTATTGACATTAATGTTTTCGATAACAGTGTTATTATCGATGCATAAGCGATAAGTATTATCGGAATTATCCAATACAATATGTTATTGACGTTAGATTATGTGTCACAAATCAATGCTTTTTACGGTTTTCTGTTGTACATCCGATGACGACTCAGCGAAGGAGTTAAAACGTGCCAATATAGGTTTTTAATATATTTGTAATGTGTTTTTAGTAACGTCTTTTAAGCAAATAAATATTTTAATATATGTTTTTATTTTTCCATTAGGAATATATGTTATTGTGATACAATGAAAAGAATATGCGAATAAGCACAGTAAAATTTGTTTCGAGTAATTGCAGTCCATGACTTTTAATCTGGACGAATTATTTTGAACAGCCCTTTAAACGATCTATAGAATTTATAAATTCCATACAATACACTGGCCCCACCAGTGGCTGAGAGGTTCTGCTCTCGAAACTGGTAGACGGGAAGTGCTGGGTTCGATCCCAATCGCGCCCGTCAGCCTAATCGTTCGAAGTTTTCGTGGTTTTCTTCGAACCATGGATTTCCATGCTTTAATACGGGTTAGGTTCCCTTAGAAAGACCCCCACGAAGGGCACTCCCCCTCGGGCCTATATCCCTAGTGTAGATAATCGGCCGTCACAAAATCAACCAACCAACCATACAATACACTCCAAAAATATATACGTTTTAAACTGTGTACGACAAACGAAAACCCACTCCAGCATTTATTGATCATAGTCAGTTCAGCAACCGAATTCTATTATGTGTTTTTGAAATTGAACTTTAAATCGTACGTATATCATAATCAATAAAAAACATGCTTCGATGAATCTCAAAAGTCTTTTTTAACGTTTTACATACTGACGGTACTTATAAGTAACATTAAAATAACTTGTGATAAAATTCATTTAATACATCGATTTGTAGTAATACAGTTTAGAATGAGTTATAGATGCAACTCTATATCTTGATCCAAAAGCATTATTTGTTTCACAAAACAAAAATATTTTTAAAAGGATGATTTATTTTGCTTATGCGTTTTTTTAGATTTCTTGGCATTGAGGGGGGGGGGGGGGGATTCTCAATTCGGAAATATTTCTATATTTCTATTATAAGAACGTTATATTTGTACATTTCCTAATTCTGCAAAATAGTAAGAAAAATATTTAAAATAAAACAAAAATTGAGTGGAATTATATATATTGCACAAAATCATAAAATCCCTATAAATTCAAATTTAACTAATCCTTTTAAATCCTTCAATCCTTCTAAAATCCTTCTAACATTTATGTAAATCTTCTAATGTAGTTTCAAAAATTCACGAAAAATACCTTAGAAGATAAAATTTTCATGAATTCACAATTCAGTGCATAAAAGGGTTAATATATTTGAAGCATTATATCATCATTGAAATGCATCGAAAACGATATGTAAAATAATTCTTAGCATTACTGAGATTGGGAGATAATTTCTTAAAGGTGTTTTTCAATTTGAGTTATGCATTTTCGAGCTGTACTTTATTCCGTATACTAAGTGATGTTTATAGGATATAGATAAAATCATATACAGGGCAAAATAAATAATTAAATACATGACCGTCCATGTATGATAGTTTCTGGAAAAGTGATTTCAGAAGTTTAAAGCATGCTTTTTGCCTGATTAGAATGTGAGCTTAATATATGGCCTGCTTAAAAATCCTTATGTAATATATAGGGATATATAAAAGAATTCAAGTACGCTTCCGTCTATTGCTGGAAATTGCTGTAGTTGTATTTTCAACCGTGTTATGTATTTTCTTACTAAACTAAATTTTAGTATACTAAGTAGAATTTAGACAAATCTACAGATCATACACAGAGATGCGCAAAAGTATTGAAGTACTTTCACGACTATGAGCGAAAAGTATTGAAATCTGGTTTTCAAATGTGTTAAATGTTTTTCTAATATTTACTTAGGTATCTTCTTTATCTTATTAAACAGGAACGTTTTGTAAAGCATCCTGGAACGGTTGGAAAGTGCTTCATAATCAATGCTTGACGCGTGATTTTTTTTTGTTGTTTATGTTTTCGCTGTGCACGATATAAACAATTCATGAATATTAAAAAATAAAATTCTAATAACTCGTAATTTCAATAGGTATACTTAAAGAGATTGTACAGTATTAAAAAGACTTACAACATAAGAAATATTCTACTGCCCTTCGTTAGAATCTTTGTTTCCGACTCAAACATATTTCTTATAATTGCATGTAACTTCTATTCAAGCAATACAATATTCGTTCACACATGTAATTTTACTTTTACACAATCACACAATACTTTTGGAAATCCTATTCTTTACATAATTTTCCTTTTCCACATTTTCACACAAAAAAAATAACAATAACAGACTAAACAACAAATCCAAAAAGAAACATAAGTGTGTTTTATACGTATTAACATTTTAAAATAGAGGGCATTCAATGCATTCTACTTTCGTCCAACACTTATATATGTTTATCAAAAACGAAAACTGTTTAGTTACTTCTAAAATTACATCACGTACTCATTCTAAAAACATACATAGTTTTAGTTTTAAACTTATTCCAAAGATAAATAGATACAATTTTATGTCTTTATGCAGTAAAATAAAATTTTAATGTGTTTGGTGAATATAAATCCATTAGTTTCTGGCACTATGTCAGTTCAAAAGAAATAATCAGATTTCATTTCAAATACATTAAAAATGCCTAATATTTGTTTTCCTCGAATGTACACAAAATAATCTTTTTTCTTTTATTGTTGAACTTCTAATGAATTACTTATAGCTTTCTTGTTTCAAGTATTCAGTGTCATTCCTTTTGAGCTAAGTGCCAAAAGACCATTTTACACGAGTAAAAAAACTTAAAAGAAAGTACAGAATATTTTAAGCCTGTTAAAATTTTATAAAAGAAAATTCAATGGGAACGTTTAAAAAAAAAAAAAAAAAAAAAAAAAAAAAAAAAAAAAACTTAAATCTATGCTAATAAAAGAAAGTTTCACTCTGTGTGTGTGTGCGTGTATGCGTTTGTTCGAGATTGCAAGTTAAATCAACGAGGCTAAAAAGTTTTTTCAGAATAGCCTATTCGAAGGCCTCTCCTGGTGCGAGATGTACTCCGAAATTTCGTACACTTACTTCTAAAATGCCGCAATCAATTCAAAAATATATCGCAGTCAACCCCTTGAAAAAAATTTCAAAAATCTTTATTTTTCAGAAAAACGTTTTCCCACTTACGTCAACGCAGGACGCAATTTTAGAGATGCCGACAAACCAAAAATATGTTCTTAAAGCAGAACCCATTTTATAATAGATGGTGCAATCGGTTTTTAAAAAATATGAATATTAACCCTTTTCAAATACACCGGAGAACGCCGGTCACTTTGCGCCTCACGGTGACGATATTTTTTCTGCATAAAAGTAACTAAATTTCAGCAGTTTAGGACAGTAAATATAACCCCTTCGCGACGGGAGCTCATTGCTTAATTTTTAATCTTTTACCATCGATTTTTGAAAACAGAAAATTTTCTGTAATTGAATCGCGAAAATGCTCTGATTAAATAAGGTAAAATTTACAAAAAAATTTTACTGCTGGGAATAATGAACGATTGTGAGGACCTTAAGTGGCACGTATACGGGTCGATTGTCCCCAAGGGGTTAAAGCATCTAAATAGACACCAGAGCCATATCACCTACAAAATAAAACAAACAAAATTTTACAAAATAAAATGTGTGAAAACTTCGACAGAAACAATAAAACCCGAGGAATTTCCGCGCGGTTTCTCTCGACATCGGCAATTTTTTGCACTATTAAGTATACATATTTTTCTAACGAAATTCTAGGCCATGTTTACAGTTATGTTTATATTCTATTAAAATTTGAGAGAATTCGGATAAGAGCATTTTATTTTGTTATGCTAACGGAACAGATGCAAAAACAAGAAAGAATAACTAGAAGAAAACACATTTATTTTTCAAAAAGATAAAAGTATTTTTTTTTCAGGGATTTTCATCATGAAGTGCACAAGCGACGTATGGATAACCGCTAAAAATCTCAAAGAATTTGAACAACAAGAATTTTCTTTTTAACTACTTTTTAGCACTAAATATTAACCCATTAATGCCGGTTGGTACGAATATCTGCCATTTAAGTAATACGAAAATTTTAAATATGAAAACCAGTATTTTAGTAAGGACATTTTCCTTATTCCTTAATCTCAAACTTTAAGAGATCAAATAAGTTAAAATTACAATATGGGAGAACTGGTGTCAACTGGTACCTAGGTATTAAAAATTTGCAAAAGAACCTCGGCAGTAATGGGTTAATATATTTTCACGATATTTCGACCCAGTTACGAAAACATTATGATATTACCTCCAAAAAATTTTAGAGTTTAGACGATCAGTTTTTTAAGCATTTAAATACCGAAATACCTCCTCCCCTCCCTCCCTCCATTTTCCGTCGTATTTCAAGATTGCGGATAGTCTCCAAAAATCAAATTACGCAGAAATGAAAATACGAAATAGCATATACTTCTAATTCACATTTGAAAAAATAGGAAAATTAAACCTTTAAAAAAATCCTTTCCCCAAGATCACTTTTGAACCAAACATTTATTAAGAAAATTCAAAGCAAACATTTATTAAGGATAACTGCTTTAAACCATTTTGCTGAAATTCGGAATTTTTACGCGAGCTTTCAAAAAGAGTTCAGACGACAAGAACTATACATTCATTTTTTTACAATTATTAAACCCTTCGGAACGAGCGTCTTTTACACAATTTTCAATCTTTAATCACCGGCTTTTTTAAACAGAAATTTTTGCCTAATGGAATCGGGAAAATGCTCAGATTAAATAAGGCAATATATACAATAAAAATTTACTGGTGAGAATAATCCCCGATTCTGAGAACCTTATGCGGCACGAATAACGATCTCTCGTCCCCAAGGGGTTAAACGGCCAAACGTGAAAAAAAAAAATCTAATGAGTGCTTTTATCACTAAAAATCAGTAATGTTTCGCGATTTGTTCATTAAAAAATATAAATTTAGACAAAATGGAGTTAAAAAAATAAAATAATTCGAATTTCATGTTCATTATGGTTATTATCACGGGCAAGGGTTACGCCCTTTGATCAGCTAGTTTGTATGTAAAGCAAACGAACCTAAAATGGCGTATATATATATATATATATATATAAGAAAAACATACACAGATTTAGTTATAAAGTTATCTCAAACATAGATATGGGAAATTTCACGTTATCAGCCAGTAAAATGGAAGATAAATTTGTTTTAAAGGAATAAATCCATTAGTTTCTGGCACCGTCTCAGTTCAAAACAAATAAAATAATTTCATTTCAAGGTCATTGAAGGCAAAACTCTTTTTTTTTTCTTTTTTTCAAAAAGAGAAAATGATCATATATATATATTTTTTCGTTTCATTTTTCATCTTATTTCTTGTTCTACATGTGATAAGTTCTCTGTAGCGTCAGTATCATTCCATTTGATCTGAGTAATGAAAAGATAGTTTGACGTGAGAAAATTTATGAAGTTTCTAACATGAGAATGTGGATAGATTTCTACAGTTATTTTAAGATATAAGCACATGGAGACATTTATTGGTATATATAAAAAGAACTAAAAAAATAAATGTTGTATAAAGGTTCTAGATGCTAATTAGGAAATAACATATAGCAAATGAAAAATCATGTTTAACGTATTTATGCCTAGCGTCCCACTTTTGGGACGTTTTGAATTTTAACAAATTTTCATAATTTTCTTCTTCTTTACATCATAAAAATTATATGAAGTTATTGTTTATAAATGACTTTATCTATTACCGAGAGATCACAGCATAAGCTTGGTATTTATTTGCTTAAATGAAGGCCTTTTTTCGGTATTTATAGATTTTTCATTTTGCAAGATAGCGAAATGTAAAAATTTAATTTATTTGTATTTTTTGTATCAAGGATCCAAATAAATGTCATAATCTTACCTTGTAGACTTCTTTGAAATACGCATCTTTTTAAATTGCGAAATTATATGTTCAAGTCTATTTTTTATGCATGTTTTTAACATACAAAATATAGGTAGCTAAGCGCAAGTGGGTACACATTTCTATTAGCCAGTTAGGGGGCAGTTATTTATATAAAGTCCTTTTTAAGTTGATCTTTAAATAAATTGTTTTCTAACCTCAAATGTGATTTTTTTTTCTTAATTTATAATTATGTTATTAATTTTTGTAAAGAAATAAATATGTATTTTTTAATAGTTCGTATTTAGTACGTTTACATTTTATCAAACAAATGCAAAACTATTTTAAAGAATTTTTTCTAGTAGTTTTCCTGTTTATTTTGCAACATTTTCAAGTGATTTTACCAAGAAATTTGAGAAAACTAAAATTGAGACATAAATTGGTTAATAGTTAATTTGTTAAATTCTTTTTAAGGGAGGAGATCACCTGCAGCAGTTCGATATTACTTAATTTTAACACAATATTTAAAAAATAGGAGTTCTAAATATTTCTTAAAAATTAATTTTTTTTAGAATAAATTGTACTAAACTTTGTTTATGCATTTCTTTAAATAATTTTAATGATACATAATTGTAATTAGTCTAATTAAGACATACCTATTGAGGATTTTCAATGAGATACATCTGTTGCGCGTAGGACTATAAAAAATGCATTCGATATATCCACTTAATATTACATATATATATATATATAAATTATTACAATATCGTACATTAACTTCAACCTAATATAATAATCAAGTTTAGAGATGAATATATTTTTTTTCAGGCAATTAAACCATAAAATGCAAAATCTATGATAAAATTTCAATAAAAATTAAAAAATAAATCAATATAATTCAGGTACTTATTTAAAAATAGGTAGATGTTATAAATATTTGTAAAATCTAATATCTAAAAATGTAAATTTGTCTGTCTGTCTCTCTGTCTGTAATACTATATTATTCCACAGTTTGGAAAACAATATTATGAAATGTTATTCACATGTATATTAAAACACGTCCGATGCAACTAAAGCAATCATAATCGAAATAATTTATAGTTAACTTTTAATTAATAAAAAATCACCAATTTAACAGCAATTTCCTATCAAATTTAAACATTTTTCGTTATAGCAGCTGCCAACAATTAAAAATTCACAATAAAATCCTTTTTTTTTCAACACGTAATCGCTCGAGTTCTTTAATCAATCTGAGATATACATATTACGTCCGCCACACTGCAACACTAAAAATCTCCAGCAGGTATTACGATAATTCTTTCAACTCACTTACAAATAATCAGCGATCATTTAATTGCGCTTAATTATTAAAATCTTTTTTTTTTAAATAAAGGCAAACATTTTATCCCAAACATCAACAAAACACTTTATTCTATTTATTCCCTTATTTCAATGATATCGTTTTATCGTCTGCTGCCATAGTAACATGATAAATTAAATTTCATTAAAAAACGCACAGTAGTAGAAAAATATTTTACTAAATCGAATAGTTGTTTTTAATTTTGGTTTTAGAATTAAATTCATGAACCCCCGTGCATAGAACGGGTTAAATAGCTAGTAGATTATAATACACATTTTTAAATTTCTAAGTTACTTAGTTTTGGGAATAGGATGCACGCACTGCCAAAAATACCTGATTTGAGAAAAATGGCTTTAAAATTAAAATTTACCTTGATTTGGATAGGTATTGCACCACATATTTTTCTCATAAAAGCGGTTTTTATTCGAGTATCGTCATAAATTTTTATTACATATGTTATTCTTTCACAATAGACAATAAAAAAAATTGTCTTTTTAAAAGTTTTAAGGTGATCTCCCCCATTAAATACATTGTATTATGAATTATGCATGATATAAAAACCTAATGAAAACTTTATAAAAAGGAATCTTCAAGATAGAACCAAAAGCTAGAAGTTATCCTGTTTATTCTGTCAAAACATAAGTAATGCAGGTTGTACCATACGTCAGTTTATAACTCATAAACTCTCACAAAGAACATTTTTTGTATAGGAGTGAGAAGGGAAACTTATGAAAGGTCGGAAAATTTTATAAAAAACAAAAAATAGTTAATTTTTTTAAACTAATAAAGTTTTTTTTCAACTAGGGGGCTCTGTCCCCTACGAGTTAAGCTTGTCAACCCCCGTTCAGACACCGTAGACTCTAACGATAATTTGATCGGCTCGATAATTTGATCGGCTTTAAAAAGATTTGGGAAGACTGAATTATAATTTGAATCTGACAATTATAATCTGACGTAATTTTTACCAAACTTTTCATTCTCTTTTTAATATTCACGTAAAAATACTTTTGTTAGAAATGAAATATTATGATCATCTTAAACTATCAAATAAATGTCTCGCGCAATATTTAATTTTAAACTGTTTTGCAATATTACTTTTTGTTCATTTTATGTAATAAGTGTAATGTGACGTAAATGTGACGTAAATTCTCCTATTTAAGACTTCTAACGCATGTTAATGACTTTATTATTTTACAATATTCCTTCTCTTTTAAAATTCACGTGTAAATATAGTTTTTATGACGTAATTTTCAATGAGTTCCTGCTCTTTATATTTTCTGTTTATAATAGTTACGTGTAAAATAAATTTTTAATTTGAAGCAAACATTATTGTTTGCGCTGTGTATACAGTTGGCAACAGTTTAAAGTAATTCAATTTTCTAAAATATGTAAAAAATATCTCTCGAAATGCTGAAAATTTGAAATTAAAATAGAAATAAAACCTCAAAAAATGAGTGAAATTAAAAACAATAAATGCAGTCTGCACATCGGGAAATTCTGACGCATAAAATGATCTAAAAATGATTAAATTCCTATGTACAGTTTTTGCTCCTATAAAACTTTTTTAACGGAACGATTTTGTCCAAATTTGGCATTAAATATCTCTTAAAATAATTCTTCGATTTGAAAACTGTCTGCATCAGTGTGTTTATCAAACATTTCTCTATAATACTACCGTTTTTTATATTTTTGTATGCAACAGTGTTTTTAATATTAACGAAGAAAGACCATGCTAAAGCATTCCAATTGGATGCCGATATGCCGGGAATATCTACGCAGATTTTCATTGGTCCATTTCCAAATCAAAACTTTTTTTTATATATATCAGGAATATTTGACGAAAGCGCATTTTTTAAAGATAAATACCCTATATTTTGGTTGATTGGCAGGTTTTCCACTGTACTTTTCTTGCACCCAGTCGTTTGGGTACAGGGAAACACAATGGTATGGGTCTTTAGGCGGTTTCAACCAAGATACGATTTGACAGACCAGTTGCATTTTAATATGTTAATAAAGATTTATCTAATCCTAAATTTTCAACCATAAACACGATGAGGTAATTATTTGGACAGACGTCTACTGTCCAAACAGGGAATTATAAGGGAAATACCACTTTGACGCTCTAAAATGTATGTGTGTGCGTAAAAAAAAAAAAAAAAAAAAAAAAAAAAAATCGAATTGTTTACAATTTTTTTAAATAAATTATTATACATATATTACTGGAGAAAAGCATATTTTCTTATCGGTGATGCATTAAAAAATGTCGCTTCCGAGACAATGAAATAAAAGAGGACCAAGCGGTCTCACTATAACTCATCGTAGCGTTAACCTAGAACAATGAAACAAAATTAATTGGTACTTCTTTTTAAAATATAGTGAAATGAATAGCCATTTAAAAAGAATATGGATTTTCTTTAAAATGACATCACCTAAAAGAAAATAAAAACTTTCAACCAAAACTTTCTTTTCTCAAAATACACAGTTAAGGGACGTATAATTTTTTTCGAATATATCCTACGTATTTTACTGGTAAAACAAGTAACGATTAAATTTTAGAAAGTAAAGCTGATTGACAGATAATTTTTCAAAATTAAGATGTCCATCGATTTAGAAAATGCTGTTTGGAAGGAAAAAAAATGTGTTTAAAGTTTTCGTTACTCTTTAGTCTACATGGCACT
Organism: Maratus speciosus; assembly: GCA_963932465.1. Taxonomy (NCBI): domain Eukaryota; kingdom Metazoa; phylum Arthropoda; class Arachnida; order Araneae; family Salticidae; genus Maratus; species Maratus speciosus. The sequence goes on along the minus strand of OZ010791.1, from coordinate 533,192,145 downwards.
CGCTATGTCGATATGTCCGAAACTAACCTTTCAGTAAAAGTATATTTAATAGCATAGCATTTTTTACTAATGCAGTATGATTTTCACATCTATATAGAGTACTTTTCTTTAGAAATTTTGTCTCTATGAAAGTGATGTTGCTTTTTAATGAATCTCGAAGTTATTGACTTTATCCTGTTCATTGAAGAAAATTATATCAAAGGGAAGATTTAATGACATGTTTAATGTCACTGTCCCATTCAGTGACATAGAAGATGCGGTATGTAGAAACTATACACTTGTTGGTTGTATCGTCTACGTGTATCCAAAATCCTAATGTCATTTCTGACCAATGCCATCTTTCAGTTTCAATCACATGGTCGTATAATACTATATGAAATATATGCTCTCTTCCGTCGTCTCCCTCAAGCATGTTATTGGCGTTGTAAGTAGGGTTATTTTGAAGACGAAATGGAACGAGTTAAAGAAACGGCAAGTGGAAAATTTAAAGTAAACACTACTAATTACCGTTGTTATACAAATTTTAAGATGTGAGAAAAACAGTTTTTAGAGCATACTGACTGGATGAATTGAATTTTTTATCTACCGTATGAAATACGCATAAGTTCATCATTGATGTTTATATCTACCGTATGAGATACACATAAGTTCATAATTGATGTATTTAAGAGAGGTAAACTATCACATGTTGCATTTTCAACTTTTTTCTGTCTATGATAGGCTAGTTCGTAAGACCGCAGCCTTATAGAGGAAGTTCTGTCACATACTGTATTGCAGCGAAGCGTATATCTGCTATACGAATTCATATTATTTCAGTTAGGCCCTGTGGAGGGACGCGGGGAAAATAAATCTTATTCTAAACTTCTGCAGTCATTTGCAGGTAAAATTTATAAAATTCGTATTTATTATAAAATCCTATTGTACGTTATGTTAACCAAGTGCAGTATAAAGTTGAATAGGTATATTTATTACTGTGTTAATCGGTTTTCTTCCATGCTTACTTGTTGACGAGTGTAGAGGTTATGTTTTATGTTTTTTATGTTTTTTACAATCCTATTGTACGTTATGTTAACCAAGTGCAGTACAAAGTAGAATAGTTATATTTATTACTGTGTTAATCGCTTTTCTTCTATGCTGATTTGTTGACGAGTGTAGAGGTTATGTTTTATGTTTTTTTATGTTTTTTACAACCCTATTGTACGTTATGTTAACCAAGTGCAGTATAAAGTAGAATAGTTATAATTATTACTGTATTAATCGGTTTTCTTCTACGCTGACTTGTTGACGAGTGTAGAGGTTATGTTTTATGTTTTTTATGTTCTTTACAATCCTATTGTACGTTATGTTAACCAAGTGCAGTACAAAGTAGAATAGTTATAATTATTACTGTGTTAATCGGTTTTCTTCTATGCTGACTTGTTGACGAGTGTAGAGGTTATGTTTTATGTTTTTTTATGTTTTTTTATGTTTTTTTACAATACTATTGCACGTTATGTTAACAAAGTGCAGTATTAAGTAGAATAGTTATATTTATGTGTTAATCGGTTTTCTTTTATGCTGACTTGTTGACTAGTGTAGATGTTATGTTATTTAAGGTAGTGTTTCGGGTAATATGGGATATCAGCTAGACTGCAAGACGAGTCATAAAATTAAAATAAGTTTTTAAAGAATCTGTTTGTTTACAGATGATGTATAAAGGTTTACTAATTAAATAATTTTGTTTATTCTTTTAAATCATGATTTCTCCTGCAGTTTCAATATACTTTATAACCCTATTCCATATTACCCGGCTGGTTGCGATTACCCGAAAAGTGTAACATTTTCTAAAAAGCTAAGTATTGATATGTTTTTTTTTACTTCCACTTTATACGCATTTAAAAGTTTTAAGAAATAATCAAAGTTTGTCCTGGACGAACTTTTAGTATATCTCAATTTTTTTTTTTTTCTTGTGAATTACAAATAAAAATGTAAATGGTATTACATATAATACCCGAAGATCCTCTACACACACTCTTAATTTGATTTCTACGCGAATAAGCGAGATAATTTTACGAGTATATTCCAACTAAAACAATTATAACCTTTTAGAAATTCAATTTATTTATTTTGATAATTGCTACATTTTTCTCTCTCATTGCTTAGCAATTTTCATAGAAAATTACAGCTGCGCGCATAGATCATTTTAGTGACCGTGTATTCGCCTATTTAAGGAATTTGTGCTACTCCGGAACAAAGTTTTTAAATGTTTGGAAATTTTAAGCTTAAAACTGGTAATTATTATTAAACAATTTTTTATGACCATAAATATACAAATAAGTTGTTTGTTTAATTTATTTTATTTTTTATAGAGAAAATAGCATAAATTTTACAGAAAAATTCCGATTTCCTTAAAACTATTAAATATAAATATATTTTATGAATTCCATAATAAATGTAGGATGTCTCTAAATTGTTTTTCCACATAAGAGGAGTGATGATACCTATCTGGATGAGCAATAATTACAACGGAACATAGGATCAAATTCCTCTCTGAGAGGCAGAAAAGAGTAAAATTAGAATTTGAACATGAACATGAACTTACAACAGTGTTGGGAAAGCAAATGAATTATACCAAAAGTTGTACAATCTGATTTATTGATCATAGAAAAACTCACAGCAAGTGCGCAAAGTGACGGTTGCACAGCTCACATTGGCGAAGGAAGGACTGGCGTATCCTCTCGAAGATTCCCGGTATTATAATAATTTTGTCTGCAGGAACAACGATTCTCGCTACGAGATTTTCAGACGATTCCATGGTAACAGTCTGCAATAAACTGAGACGGACTTGTTCAAAGAAACTGCGCTTTAAAACGGTCTGGCAAGGTGTAAGGGAGCACGTAATCACCAATGATACAAAAATGCATGCTGTCGTTTGCAAGAGGAGGTGCAGTGGGTCGGGTTGGGTTGATTTTTGACGGCCAGTTATCTATACGAGGGATATAGGCCCGGGGGGAGTGCCCTCCGTGGGGGTCTTTCTAAGGGAACCTAATCCGTATTAACGCATGGAAGATCCACGGCTCGAAGAAAACCACGAAAACTCCGAACGATTAGGCCGACGGGCGCGATTGGGATCGCACCCAGCACCTCCCGTCTACCAGCTTCGAGAGCAGAACCTCTCGGCCACTGGTGGGGCGGAGGTGCAGTGGAGATTGCTGTGAGTCAGACCGAAACTGTTGATTGGGCTTGTTGAAAATACCGTCTTTGCTGAATGTTGCTTCGTTGCTAAATTATACTAATGCAGGAAATCGAGAATCGATTTTCCTCATCTAGAGAATCCACTGAAATTTTTTACATGAATTTATTAATGTATGGGAGACATATTACATTGGAAAAAATTTTGTATAGGGGCCGTGTAAAAAATATTTTTCTTTATTTTTTTAAATATAATCCCCCGAGTATTTAATTGGTTTAATAAAATTCTGTACCTTTTTTTACGTAACTTTGTTAGTTATAATTTTAGTTATAAAGGGCATAGCCGGATAAGCATTGGAAACATGCCTTTCAATGAAATTTCCTGATTTTTTTCCAAAATGTGGCTACATATCTGACAATATATTTCCCCTATAATCACACTATAAATATTGATATTTAATGAGATAAAAATGTTTTTTCGATTTTTTTAAAAAACAGATTTTCTCAAAAACTGCAGCGTGGAACTTCATGCCATTAATTTATGATATATATATATACCAAAGATGCATAACTGGTTATTTTTGTATAATTTTCTGTTTATAAAAGCTGTGTGAAATAGCGAAATAAAAATAAAAAAAAATAAAAATCGTATTTCATGGTTATCCGAAAATTAGCATTTTCTAGCAAAAAATTCTCCATATGTGCCCGTATATTTTGTATAAATGCTGAAAGCTTGCGTTGGGTACTACATATAAATATTTACAAAAATGTATATTAAATTTATTGAAATTCTTTTTAAGGCATTATTTGAACTGAACTTCAACATCCGAAGATTTTTTGGAACAAAGTCTGCAGACAATATGTCAACTGATGTATTTTAGATTCCATTAAGCATATAAGCCATGTTTCTCAACATCATGCTCATTTTGATATCAACAGTGTTGAGAATGTTGCTCATGTGTCCAGTAAAATTTAAAATACAGCAATTCTGCAACTGTTTATTCCAAAAATTCTTCGAGTGTGGAAGTTGGAGTGGCTCCGCCTAAAATAACGCCTTAAAATGAAATTCAGTAATTTTAATATACATTTTTGTAAATATTTATATGCATACCCAACGCAAACTTTCGGCATTTATATAGAATATACGGGCAGATATATGGAATTTTTTACGAGAAAATGGTAATTTTCGGATAATCATAAGATATGATTTCTTATTCGCTATTTAACACAGTTTTTATAAACAGAAAATTATACAAAAATTACCAGTTATGCATCTCTGGTATCTATATATACTCATTTAATGGCATGAAACTCCATGCAGCAGTTTTTCAGAAAATCAGTTTTTAAAAAATCGAAAAAACGTTTATATCTCATTAAATATCAATAGTTATAGGGTGATAATAGGGGAAATATATTGCCAGATATGTCTGGGAAAAAAATCAGGAAATTTGATTAAAAGACATGTTTCCAATGCTTATCCCGTTATGCCCATTCAGGAATAATGTTTAGGATTAATAAGGATCATAAAAGGATAGATAAATGGTCGGACATCCTGTTCTTGTCCACACTTTTTCGTAAAATTTAATTTTGAAAAATAATCTTTTCACGTATAACATATTTTACGTCTTCATTGTGAGTGAAAAAATTCAAAATCATGTAAGAATTTTTTTGCAGTACATGACCTAGTTCCCGAAATCGAATTAGCCGAACATTTATCGCACCTGTATTGATAATTTTTTTTTAAAGATTTCAACATACAATATTTATCTTTCCTAAAAGAAACAAAGGAGGGAGTAAATGTTAAATAAACAAATATGTCAACTGAGATTGATGGAAAATGGAGATTATCGTCTTTATGCAGAACTCGTTGCGTTAAACGGTTAATCAAAAGTAAGTTTCGAGTAGTTTTATATGGTATTGGACTGTAATATCAGAAATATGCTATAAAAAGGGAATTTTCCTTTCCGCATTCTTTCTTCGCCATCGACGTAGAACCTTATCCAGTAATTAAAGATTTTCTCTCGAACTGCCCTTCAGAAAATAAAATGCTACACAAATGAAACTGTTTTATTCATTCTAATATAAGGTGTGTTTAAGAGATTATCGTCTTTATGCAGAACTCGTTGCGTTAAACGGTTAATCAAAAGTAAGTTTCGAGTAGTTTTACATCGTATTGGACTGTAATATCAGAAAGATGCTATAAAAAGGGAATTTACCTTTCCGCATTCTTTCTTCGCCATAGACGTAGAACCTTATCCAGTAATTAAAGATTTTCTCTCGAACTGCCCTTCAGAAAATAAGATGCTACGCAAATGAAACTGTTTTATTCATTCTAATATAAGGTGTGTTTAAGAGATTATCGTCTTTATGCAGAACTCGTTGCGTTAAACGGTTAATCAAAAGTAAGTTTCGAGTAGTTTTACATCGTATTGGACTGTAATATCAGAAAGATGCTATAAAAAGGGAATTTACCTTTCCGCATTCTTTCTTCGCCATAGACGTAGAACCTTATCCAGTAATTAAAGATTTTCTCTCGAACTGCCCTTCAGAAAATAAGATGCTACGCAAATGAAACTGTTTTATTCATTCTAATATAAGGTGTGTTTAAGAGATTATCGTCTTTATGCTGAACTCGTTGCGTTAAACGGTGAATCAAAAGTAAGTTTCGAGTAGTTTTACATCGTATTGGACTGTAATATCAGAAATATGCTATAAAAAGGGAATTTTACTTTCCGCATTCTTTCTTCGCCATAGACGTAGAACCTTATCCAGTAATTAAAGATTTTCTCTCGAACTGCCCTTCAGAAAATAAAATGCTACACAAATGAAACTGTTTTATTCATTCTAATATAAGGTGTGTTTAAGAGATTATCGTCTTTATGCAGAACTCGTTGCGTTAAACGGTTAATCAAAAGTAAGTTTCGAGTAGTTTTACATCGTATTGGACTGTAATATCAGAAAGATGCTATAAAAAGGGAATTTTCCTTTCCGCATTCTTTCTTCGCCATAGACGTAGAACCTTATCCAGTAATTAAAGATTTTCTCTCGAACTGCCCTTCAGAAAATAAGATGCTACACAAATGAAACTGTTTTATTCATTCTAATATAAGGTGTGTTTAAGAGATTATCGTCTTTATGCAGCACACGTTGCGTTAAACGGTTAATCAAAAGTAAGTTTCGAGTAGTTTTACATCGTATTGGACTGTAATATCAGAAAGATGCTATAAAAAGGGAATTTTCCTTTCCGCATTCTTTCTTCGCCATAGACGTAGAACCTTATCCAGTAATTAAAGATTTTCTCTCGAACTGCCCTTCAGAAAATAAGATGCTACGCAAATGAAACTGTTTTATTCATTCTAATATAAGGTGTGTTTAAGAGATTATCGTCTTTATGCAGAACTCGTTGCGTTAAACGGTGAATCAAAAGTAAATTTCGAGTAGTTTTACATCGTATTGGACTGTAATATCAGAAATATGCTATAAAAAGGGAATTTCCTTTCCGCATTCTTTCTTCGCCATAGACGTAGAACCTTATCCAGTAATTAAAGATTTTCTCTCGAACTGCCCTTCAGAAAATAAAATGCTACACAAATGAAACTGTTTTATTCATTCTAATATAAGGTGTGTTTAAGAGATTATCGTATTTATGCAGAACTCGTTGCGTTAAACGGTTAATCAAAAGTAAGTTTCGAGTAGTTTTACATCGTATTGGACTGTAATATCAGAAAGATGCTATAAAAAGGGAATTTACCTTTCCGCATTCTTTCTTCGCCATAGACGTAGAACCTTATCCAGTAATTAAAGATTTTCTCTCGAACTGCCCTTCAGAAAATAAGATGCTACACAAATGAAACTGTTTTATTCATTCTAATATAAGGTGTGTTTAACAGGAGAAATTTATGTCAGGAAAAAAAAAAACCCACCCACAATTATTCTTATCATAATGTGTCTATGATTATCGGAAACTGAAAATTTGCTTTACGGACAATAGAGTCCTAATGTGACCCTAAAATGAAGACACTGGAAAAATTACTTTAATAACAATGAATATAATAAGCACTTTCTTATGACAGAAAAGTAAAACATTTCTAATCCTATAAGATGTTTATAATCTAGAGCATATTATCTCTGAAATCAGTTGAAATGTCTGTTGCAATTTCAAAATCTCCAAATAGTGGTGTGATCTGTTTCATTTAGATTTTTTACTTTCAAGTTATCCGAAATTGGTCAGGTCACAATTTGGATAATCTATGGAGCTATGAATGGAAAGAAGAAGTCATATTTGACGTAATTTGAAGCTGTTCTTACGCACCCTCCTCCTCCTGCACATTTAGCCCGTATTGCGCTGCAGACTGCTGACTCGACGGCTGTCTGTCAAAGTCAAATATGGCGGGCGAAATAGAGGGGGGGGGGAAATTACTCGTTTTCTGCTTCCAGGCTTTCCACGGGGAAAAATAAAATACAGACCGAAAAATAAAATTAAACTGTTTATCCCAAAGCAATATTTATGTAAGTATATAAGATAAAAATATGTATATTTTCACCGATCGTGAAGCCCAGTCCACGAAACCACCCTTCGTTCCAATGTTGATATATATATATATATATATATATCAGTGGCGTGGCATCCGGTCATCGCTGGATGCGGCGATGACCAAGCAATATTTTAAAACTCTACGATCCAGTTTTAGCAGAACATTTGGAGTTCATGTATAAGTGAAGGTAAGATTAAAAGTTTCTTTTTTGAACATTCAACCATTGAATTTTAGAATTAATAATTTTTCACCACAAACATAAATAATTGCGATGACCACCGAAAATTTTCACGTCACGCCACTGATATATATATATATACAAACAAACAATGCAAGACATCCACGCATGGGTATAAAATTAGAAATACTCAATACATTAAAGTTAATACTAAAAATAAACCACTAATATATCGTATATCGGAATTTTTACTCTTTCAAATCATGTCAAGAACATAAACAGACTCTCCGTATCAATTTGTTTACCTCTAAATGACAAAAAATGTGATGCTTGAAGAAAAAGAAAAAAAATAAATGGTGTGTGGTCTCCTCGATCTGATAATAATGTGCAATGCATCGCTCACCCGCAAGAAAAGTGACACATTTCGAGAAAATTAAATTTCATGGGAGAGGCAAAACATAATTTGCATGATTTTACTGTAACATGAAATTATAACACTTAGCTCTGCATGTAATTTTACTTCCAGAAATTTTAGGGCAATTTTACTTCCCCACAGAATCCACCTCTCTTCTGTTGTCACAAATGAACGTATAGCGTAATAAAGTGATTTTCCGCAGAGATACACTTATGAAACTGTTTGTGTAGCAAGACGCACCTATGACAGACCTATTAGGGGAAGAAACACAAAATGAATTTTTGCGAGATGCGTCAATTTTCTTGCGGGTGAGCGATATATATGTTCTATGGGTGCGATGAAGTTTTCAATAAGAGTTTAGGGGATTCTTGCTAGCGATATATTATAGTCCCCGAACAGTCAACAGAAGCATGCAATGCGTAATTTCAGTGTATTCCAGATATGCTTTATCGGATTTAACCGAGGAGAGCATGCTGCCCACTACATACGCTACATTTTTTTTCTTTTCACACATATTCTCGAAAAGTTGAGCTGCATCGCGCATTGGCATACATTAAAAGAAAGGCAAAGGCAATGACTGCAGTATAAAGTATGAAACGAGATCTGGATGTCTCGTCTGCGTACATTTGGGCTGTCAAAGTGCCATTTGAAGTAATTTACAAATACTTGCATATTTTTTCAGAAAATTATTCAAGCTAAAATACACTAATATGAACCTGATTATGGGATTTTAACCCAATAAGTTTGCTATATAATCAATCTACCATTTAAAATTTAGAAAATGACCTTATGATAAAATCTCTAGATTAGTGAAGCTGAAAAAAATTGCACATAAAATTTAAAAAGGCAATTTCTACTGTTAGGTGCCTTCGACAGATAGCAAAAACCTAGAAAAGGAACACTTTAACAAATATTTTCAGGCAGCTTATTCGCCGTTTCATACTCACATTTATTCAATATTTACATAATTTATTCAATGCAAGGTGAGTAGCTACCCGTTGGTTGCATTTAAATTGTTTCGCATTTAAATTATCTTTCGATTCTTTTAGGGGGGGGGGGATCTAGTAGTATTAAATATTTAACGATTCTATCTTTAACAATTTAAATTAATAGTAAATTAGAAAATTATTTGTTTATTTTATCTTTTTAAATTTCAATTTTTCTAGAAACTATTCTTAGAGATTCACAAATTTTCATCTTAAGAGTAACACGAAACAAAAGTTAAAGTAACACGAAAGTAAGAGTAACACGAAGTTTTTAGCTCCCGCAGTAATACAGAAATAGATATTGTTCGAAAGTATTTTTGTATTTTCGCCTTTTATCATAGAAAAATTTCAGAAAAAGTAAGCCTTAATGTAACAGTCATATCAATTTTCATGATTATAGTACTGACAATTCCATGCACGTCATTATTTAAAATATCTTTAGAATATTTTCAGATTTATTTAGTCTTCAAAATTTCGATTTTTTAAAAATTCTTTCTATAACAAGCATTTACATCTTATAGGTAACTACAATGCCATGTTTAGTGTTTCTAGCCCTAACTATCACAGCAATTGCAGTTTAGATCTTTTCTTTTTTCATGCACCCTTTTAATTTGCGGGTTTTTTTTTTAAGCTGATCTGCATTCACGTCTTAAAAGTAATAACCATGTGAAATTTCAAAATTTCTATATCTACAAAATACAAATAAATCGCGATTAAGAACCCTTCTAGAATGTTTTATGTTAATTCCGCACTATAAAATTTCAAAGGTTTAGAAAGTTTTCATAACGAGTATTTATAGATTAAAAGTACACCACCTTAGAAACACTTAAAAGAAAACCACATAAAACTTCAAATTTATAGCCCCAGCAATATAGCAGAAATAGCAATTTTACAACTTTCTCAAGTTTCAACTTTCTTTACAACTTGCTTTACAACAACCTCTAAGGGAGGTTATTGTACCGATATAAAATATAGTATGTTTCGGAGCAGATCATGGTCACCATCGTCACACACATATTTTTTTGCCACCATTATTTTTATGTCGGATAGGTAGTTTCAGAGATTACACCCCACAAATATACAAACGCTATTGCTTTATAATGTTTGTATAGACTTATAGATACAGAATCCGTTTATCTGTTAATATATACAAACATAAATAATTTAACTAATACGTGTTATCAGATGCATTTTTTGAAAATACGTACATAAACCAGTATGATACATCTTCAGTTTTATTTCGTTAGTTTTTCATATCATTTGGAAAAAGAATATCACTTTCATAAAACCGAATCTCGTCAAGCTTTTTAAATAAAAAAGAAAAATGCCCAGCCATACCGATAGAATTGAGCTCACAGGCTATTCACACTAACCGAATATTATACTGTTATTGCAATGAATAATGCCCCTCCAAAAATAAAAATTAAGGGAGGCATTATTTCCCCTTTCCCCCTTGATACTTAACCACTGAACCTCAAAATCTAACCCAGTAAGCGCCTTATCATAATAAACATATATACCAATTTTGAAGCAAATGGGATAATTCTGCATCAAACACCCATTTAGCTAAATTAAGAGGGGGGGGGTAAGCATTAGCTCTCCGAATTTACCACGTTATACTTAACCAATGAACCTCCAAATCTAATCAAGAAAGTGCCTTATAAGAAGAAACCAGTAAGCCAAATTAGAAACAAATAAAAAAATTCTGCATGAAAAACCCATTTATCTAAATTAGGGTTTGGATTAGCCTCCCATTCCAATTTTTATACTTAAAAAATTAACCCCCAAAACTAATCAAGGAAGCGGCTTATCAGAAGGAAAATAGAAAGAAAATTGAAGCAAATCGAATATTTTTATCAAGATATATCGCATTACGTAGTTACAGAACCTGCGGGCACATTAGCTCTCAGGCATTAATAGACTGTGATCTATAGAACACCAAGGCCCATGTAACAGGGAAGTACCGTAAGGAGTATTAGATACGTGGTAAACATAAAGCACTTAGTCGGGTGCAGTTGATAAATCGCTCAATATGGTTCTTATCGCCATCTTTCTTAATGTATTATTTTCATTTGAAAAACATACATGTAAATTACATACTTTAAATGCATTTAAAAACATGACTTTTACTCATTTCATTTAAAATACAAATAAATAATAAATAAAAAGAGGAAAAAGAGTGACACCATGCCAAAACATTTTATTTCAACATCAAAGAATTGTTTCTGATTTACAAATACGAAAAATAAAGACTACTTTTGTCGAAAAAAAATGCTTTCGGCTAAACTTTAACCCGGCTAACAAAAAAGTATCGTGACTAATTAAAGTATTACATAGGAAAAAGCTGGCGTAACCAGAGAGAAAAGTAAAGCTCGGTCTAAAAAAGTTTCAGTAAAAAAATTGGGAAATAGTTTCAGCCTAAAAAAGTAAATAGTGAGTAGAAAATTAATGGAACCAGATTGATTGTAAAGCTCATAAAACCATACTTTAAGGTTCTGTTCAGAAAGTAATGGAACCGGATTTATTGTAAATCTAATAAAGGCGTTTTTGCAGGGAACCCACATGCTGAAATATATAGACGGAAATCTGCAGCGGCAAATTTTCCGCTACGCCAAATTTCCGACTTGGAAATGAGAATCGCACTTGCGTTTTTCGCTGGCGCTTCCGCGTTAACTACTGCGCATGTCTGTGACAAACCTACATAGTTTGATTTCTACAGATGACGTCGCGGAAAACGGAAAAAGTTAAAACATGTTTAACTACAATTCCGCTGTGTTTTCGCATTTGTACGCGGTAAATATGGGGTCAATTTGCTGTTCCGCTTTCCAATTCCGTCGTATTTGTCCGTATGTGGATTCCCGGCTTTACACATAAATACTGTGACGTGATTAAAATGCCAATTTAGTTAACTTTTAATAAATTGACTTAATAAAATAGTCCAATCTTGAACGCCAGATTCACCTTTGTTTATTATATAAAAACATGGAAACATTTAAAATGCTTCATTTAAAACACATTACTACATAGGTGTGATAAAAAATTTTATCACACCTATGTAGTAATGTGTTTTAAATGAAGCATTTTAAATGTTTCCATGTTTTTATAGTTAACTTTTTTCGCGATTTTGAGCTAAATTATTGTTTTATTCATGTTCCTTGTGCTGTTTTGTTGTTCAATGGCTCTTTCCAGTGATATTAATTCACTGTTTTGTTGAAAAAAATGGTGCACAAAGGTTAATCCTGGATTCCTTCAACAACCCTTCCCCCCACCCTCCTAAATAAATTTCGTTGTTTCGGGTAACCTGGAGCAAAAAGCCTATGCAATCAAGCGCAAGTCTCTGAATTCCATGAAACGTGGTCTGGAAAAGGAGTCGGGCGAAATCACGCCAGAAATGTACTGTAGAGACCATTATGAAGAATTTCAAGAAGCGCCTAGATCCTTGCATAACCGAGGAAGGAAACCAATGCGTTGCGCGTAATAGGCCAGAATACGTGAGATATATAAAATAATGCATATATGAAAAATTAACTTACAATTTGCATTAATGTAAAATTACTTTATATAAACAATTATAAAGATATTAGCAAATACCGCGGATTTGCTCGCGTAATAGTTGAAATATGCCAAGTGATATTTGCATGACTATTTTTTATTAGAAGCACACTTTTTGGAATAATTCAAAAATTACAAATTAAACCACAGTTTGACTAAACTTCATTATAACAGTGCAATAGACAGAAGTGAGATTTTAATTAATAAGGAAAACTAAAACTAATTCCAAATAAATGATAATTTAGAAAGTATTTTGAGACTTTTATGCTCATTTCATACGCTCATTTCAGTATTCATTTGAAGTTTTGAATTTTTTAGAAAGCATCTTAACACATTTACATCTTAAAATTAACCACCATGTCAAATTCCAAGCTTCTTGTCTAACAGTCTACCACCTCTCTGGTGTCAGTTGCACCAACATAAAATTCTGAAACAGAGTTAAAATAGAAGGTCTCGAAAAATGATGAAAGAGAGATTTTCACCATTAATTTGCCAACATTACCCTTGAAATCGGTTGGTATTTCCTAATATTTTATAGAAAACGGAATTTAAATGTTTTTAAAGGCTTTCTTGTTGTTCCTGCCACCAGGTGGTTGTAACACCACATAAATTATAGCCCGTATAGGATCAGGGACTATCACTCTTGATTCGCAAACAATAACTTCTGTAATCAGTTTATTATTTCCCGAGATTCCATAGAAATCGTAATTTAGGACTGTTTTAGAATGTTTTTCGCTCCTTTACTTTTAATTTTAAACCCCTTTTTAATTTCGAATTTATTTTCGACTGTTCTTAGAGAACATTTACATTTTATAAGTATCTACCGTGCTATATTTAAAGTTTCTAGCCTCTTCAGTACCGCAGAATTTCGCAATTTTGAAAGTTTTTTGCTCCTGCAACCTTCTAGGAGTTGTGGCACCGACACAAAATATAGCTTATGTTTCAGTAGGTTCTATCACCATCAATTTGAAACCATTATATTTGAAATCGGTTTCGTATTTCATACGATTGCATGAAAATCCTAATTTAGAACGATTATAGAACGCTTTTCGCCTACTTTATCCTTTTAAATTTGGAATTTTCTTTTGATAATTTTTAGAAAGCTTTTTCATCATTGAGGTTATTGCCATTCCAAGTTTAAAATGTTAGAAAACCTCAATAACACAAAAAACGCAATTTAAAACATTTTTAGCTCCTGTAACCCCCAGGTGGTATGACAAGAATGTGAAACGTGTTGAAGCGGGGACTGTCACCATCAATTTGGAACGATTACTTCAGAAATCGGTTTATATTTCCTGCGATTGCAAAGTAATAGCTATTTAAAATGTCTTTAGTACGCTTTTCGTTTATTTTCACCCCTTTTAAATTTCAAATTTCTAAGGAACTCTTCTCAGAGTTCATTTACATCTCATAAGTAATTACCATGCCAAATTTCAAATTCCAAGCCCCTTCAGTATCACAAAAATCACAATTTAGAACATTTTTTAAAATGCAACCACAAAGTGGTAGTGACGCCGACATGAAACAAATCCTATATTGGAGGAAGGGCTGTCATCATCAATTTCCGACCATTACTTTTGAAATAGGTTGGGTACTTTCTAAGATTGCGTAGATATCGCCATTTAGAACGATTTTTAGAACTCTTTTCGCGCATTTTCACCCCTTTTAAATTTTTTAAGAAATGCTATTAGAGATCATTTATATCTTATAAGTAACTACCATTCCAAATTTAATGTTTCTAGACATTTCTGTAACACAAAAATAGCATTTTCGAAAGTTGTTTTCGCTCCTGCACCCCCTTTGGGGGTAGCGGCACCGACATAAAATACAGCCCATGTTGGAGCAAGGGCTGTCTCCATCATTTTGTCATCATTATTTTTGAAATCGGTGTGGTACTTCTTGAGATTGCATAAAAATCGCTTTTTTTAGAACGCTTTTTACGCATTTTCACCTTTTTTTAATTTCAATTTTTTTAAGAAATGTTCTTAGAGAGTATTTTTATCTAATAAGTAACTACCATACCAAATTCCATGTATTTGGACCCTTTAGTAACACAACAATTTGCAATTTCGAACTTTTTTTCCCCTGCACACCCTTTAGGTGTAGTGTCACCGACATAAAATGTAGCCTATGTTGGAGCAAGGGTTTTCACCATCATTTTGACACAATTATTTTTGAAATCCATTTAGTACTTCTTGATATTGCGTAGAAATCCCTTTTTAGAGCGTTTTTAGAACGCCTTTTGCGCATTTTCACCATTTTTAAATTTCGATTTTTTAAAGAAATGTTCTTAGAAATCATTTATGTCTAATAAGTAATTAAAATGCCAACTTCCTTCTATCTGGGCCCTTCAGTAACACAAAAATCGCAATTTGGAACTTTTTTTGCTCCTGCACTACCTTTAGGTGTAGTGGCACAGAAATAAAATGTAGCCTATGTTGGAACTAGGGCTGTCACCATCATTTTCACTCCATTATTTTTTAAATCGGTTTGGTACTTCCTGAAATTGCGTAAAAATTGCCATTTAGAACGTTTTTTAGAACGCTTTTCGAGCATTTTTTACTCCTTTTTTATTTGAATTTACTAAGAAATGTCCTTAGAGATCATTTGTATCTTATAAGTAACTGCCATTCAAAATTTCGTGTTTCTAGGACCAAGTAACACAAAAAATGCATTTTTAGAACGTTTTTTGGTCCTGCAGCCCCTTTTGGCCAGTGGCACAGACATAACATATAACCTATGCTCTAATTTGGACTAACACTATCATTTTGATACCATTGCTTTTGGAATCGGTTCGGTAGTTCCGTAGCTTACCTCCTAAAAATAAAGAAACTTAACTTCTTTATAATATATAACATCAGCATAGATTTAAACGAAAATAAAAACCATGAAAAGTTCACCATAAAAATCAACTACAGTAAAATCAATTTAAAATCTTTATCCCTAAGCAATATTTATGTAAGTATTTAAAATATATTTTATTTACTAAATTTTTTATACGTATTTTCAGAATTATCATATTGCAAAAACAAAAACAAAAAAGAAATGTGATTAATGGTTAATTACTGTTTTATAACGGAAAACAGTTTATGTAAGTTAACCTGATATTGATGATGTATAATGTATTTTTTCTAACGGAAGATACATGAAATAAATTATGATGAAAAAAAAATGCTGCTTTTATTTTTATGCATAGACGCTTTAATCGCTTTTATAAAAATTATCTTAGCATTTTGAACAAATGAAATAATTTAATTTCATATAGTATCCGAAACGGTGATACTAAAAATTTTCTTTAATTATTTCAATTGCAATTACTATGAAACTAATTTAATCTTGATATAAAAGAACTAATTTAGGAAATACAATTATCAGCTCTTTGTTCAAGTAAATTTAATCTGCGGTAATTAAGAGCATTTTACTAAATGAAGACTTTCCAAACAATTCTTAATTTTTTTGGAAAGTTAATTTTAATATATTCATCCAGGAAAAATTCGAATTTAATTTTCAAACATAATTTTAGTACCCTATATCATAAAATTAAATTTTATTTCGTATAGGAAGTTTGTAAATCTATACTAATAAAATAATAAATCGCTCTGTGTGTCTGTGTGTCTGTGTGCGATGGCTAGCGAAAACTACCGCACGTAGAAGTCTGAAAATTCAGATGTGATTAGTCCAAGACAGGTCCTGATACACCTGAGGCTCGGATTTTTAAGGGCGGGGCCCCTGGGGCCCCTTTCAGTTTTTATGCACTAAAACGTTAATAATATGCCTCTTTTCTATCCGATATTCTTCGTTTTTGGGGTGATTTATCCTTTCAGTTTCTGCCCCATTTCAAAATTTCAATTTCAAGGGGCCCAATACAGGGCCCCTTAAAGTTTCAGTACACTAAATTGTTAATAACATGTCTCTTTTCTATCCGATCTTCTTCGATTTTGGGGTGAATTCTCCTTTTGAGTTTCTGTTCCATTTCTACATTTCAGTTAAGACCCTGGCACCCTTGCAAGGGGCCCAGTACAGGGCCACTTGAACTTTTGGTGCACTAAATTTTAATAAAAATTTAGTCAGTATTGGGGCCCTATACTGGGTCCTTTGCAAGGGTGCCATGGTCTTAACTAAAATGTAGAAATGGGGCAGAAACTCAAAAGGAGAATTCACCCCAAAATTCACCCCTCTTTTCTATCCGATCTTCTTCGTTTTTGAGGTGAATTCTCCTTTCAGTTTCTGCCCCATTTCTACATTTCAGTTAAGAACCTGGCACCCTTACAAGGGGCCCGGTACAGGGCCCTTGAACTTTTAGTGCACTAAATTGTTAGTAACAAGCCTCTTTAATCTCCGATCTCCTTCGTTTTTGGTGTAAATTGCTCTTTTAGTTTCTGTCTCATTTGAACATTTCAGTTAAGACTGTGGCACTCTTTCCAGTGGCCCGGTACAGAGCCCTTGAAGTTTTAGTGCACTAAATTGCTAATAACATGCTTCTTTTCTATCCGGTCTTCGTCGTTTTTGGGGTGAATTCTCCTTTTAGTTTCTGCCCCATTTCTACATTTTAGTTAAAACCCTGGCCCTCTTTCAAGGGTTCCGGTACAGGGCCCCTTGAAGTTTTAGTGCACTAAATTGTTAATATTTGCTTCCATTTTATCCGATCTTCATCTTTGAGATACTTTCTCCATTTAGTTATACTCCCGTATCTACATTCCAGTTAAGACCATGGGCCCGTCTAGGATCTTGTATGGCCCGGTCCAGGGTCCCTTAATTTTTTTGTGTGCAATGAATTTTCACACCCTAATTTTCTCATCTTTGCAATGCGTAGTTTTAAGGTTGAGTCTTGAACTCTTCTCCTTAGATCAACACTCATATGTATTTATTGGGGCCCTGGGACCCCTTTTTAAGCATTTCCCCAATTTTTTTCACATTGCTTTTAAATTATTTTCTAATGATTAATTCGTACCCTATACTTAATCTCAACTAATCGAAGATTTAAAACGCGAAGTACTAAAACGTTGTAACATGTTTTCATGTTAGGGACTTTACTCTTAAGCCGAGAACCCACGTGCGGAAAAATACGACGGAAATCTGCAGCGGCAAATTTTCCACTACGCCAAATTTCCGACTATATCGCACTTGCGTTTTTCGCTGGCGCTTCCGCGTTAACTACTGCACATGTCTGATTTCTACAGATGCCGTCGCGGAAAACGGAAAAAGTTAAAACATGTTTAACTACAATTCCGCTGCGTTTTCGCATTTGTACGCGGCAAATATGGGGTCAATTTGCCGTTCCGCTGTCCAATTCCGTCGTATTTTTCCGCATGTGGGTTCCCGGCTTTACAAAGATACGAGATCTTTCAAAGGGCGAAAACTTAGCTGGAAAAGGACCGAGATCCAGGTAGGTTTTTTTGCTGGTAGTGAAACGAGATTGACCAATCAGAAGACTGCAGTTTTGCGAACTTTTCGCTATTTGCAAAAATGCAGGCTTCTGATTGGTCTATCTCGATTCGCTAAGAGCGAAACATTTATGTGTATACCGGCCATTTTCTCATCCACCAAACCGGAAGGCCCACATAGACACAAACCGATATCGGAAGTCGGTGTCGAAAAGTTGAAAATCAACCTTTAATGTTCCTTATGTATCAAAGCACAAGTAGTACAGCGCCTAGAATAAATAGTGTGGAAATCTTCTATCCAAACAGCACTAAAAAATTGTATCACTTAAATGTGCAATGATGCTGTAATCCAATGAGCCGATCGCAACGACATCTGCGTTATATTTTTTAAATTTCAATGTAAACATTGTACTATTACAGCGTCTGGACAAAGTTGTCTTGGAGTTTTAGAAAATATCCTCAGATGTCGCTCCGATCGACTTTTTGGATTTCAGCATCGTTTTACATTTAAGGGATACAATATTTTAGCACTTTCTAAGTACTACTGCTACAGAGTCTAGAATATATAGTGTGGAAATCGGCTATCCCAGTAATATTTAAAAAAAGTGCTAAAATATTGGATCCCTTAAATGTCAAATGATGATGAAATCCAATGAGTCGATCACAGCGACATCTGAGGGATATTTTCTATAACTCCAAGACGATTTGGTCTAGACGTTGTAATAATACGATGATGTTTACTTTGAAATTTGAAAATATATCGCAGATGTCGCTGAGATCGGCTCCCTGAATTTCAGCATCATTGCACATTTAAGGGGTACAACTTTTTAGCGCTGTTTGAATAGCAGATTTCCACGCTATGTATTCTAGACGCTGTACTACTGCGATAGTAAATTAGTATGTTCTGGATATCTGAATCTGAGAAAAAAATGAGAACGGTTCAGGATCTGAACCCAGTAGGCGTTGTGAACATGCTTACATCATTTGAGCTGGACCAAATTACAGCATCTAGAATACATAGTGCGGAAATCTGCTATCCAAGCAGTGCTAAAAAGTTGTATTCCTTAAATGTGCAATGACACTGAAATCAAGGGTGCCGATCGCAGCGACATCCGCGATATATTTTCAGATTTCAAAGTAAACATTGTATTATTACTGCATCTAGACCAAATCATCTTGGAGTTTTAGAAAATATCCTGCAGATATCGCTGCAATCGACTCATTGGATTTCAGTATCGTTTGACAGCTAAGAAATCCAATATTTTAGCACTTTTTTAAGTATTATGGGGGTAACCGATTTCCACACTATATATTCTAGACGATGTAACCAAATCGTCTTGGAGTTTAAAAATAAATATCCTGCAGATGTCGCTGTGATCGACTCATTTGTTTTTTTAGCATTGTTTGACATTTAAGGGATCCAATATTTTAGCACTTTTTTAAGTATTACTGGCTATACTGCTATAAGTATATACTGCTTAAATTCCAAGTGTCGACCGCAGCGACATCGCGGGATTTTCGTATTACATTCTATAGATTAGCAATATCTTGCAGTTGTAGAAAATATCCTCCAGAAGTCACCGTGATCTTCATATTTCAGCAGCATCGTTGCACATTTAAGGGATACAATATTTTAGCGTTTTTCTTTAAGCATTACAGGGATAGCCGATTTCCACACTATATTTTTAAGAGCTATAGTTTGGACATAAGTTTCTCTCAAAGCACTTTGACGCGCTCTGATGTGTAAACTTTATTGATGAATTGTCAGCTTTTCCTCAACCAATTCCGTTGTCCGTAAGTATCGATGCGGACCTTATAGTTTACTGGATGCAGTAACTTTCAGAAGTGCGAGATCTTGTCTGGAAAAGATGCCGCATTCAGAAAAAGCCAAATATCTAAAACGATACTAACCGTCATCGAAAGTGGGGATCAAAAAGCTTACAATAAAGGATATTCCATGTACGTTTTGATCACGTGGTCAAGGTAAAAACTTCTAGCGTAAAGAAGGGAAAGCTCCGTAGACGTGTAATGTAAATCCCCGCTAGCCAATGAAACAGTTCATGAAGCAAAGCAGTAGTATATTCCCTTCTTAGCAGTTAGAAGTTCCTTGGGTAAATTATTGACATCACGTGACTTTTTTCAGCCTCGAACCCATATTTGGAATATCCTCCATAGCAAATTGACTTTATACATCAGAGTATAGCGCCTAGAATATATAGTGTGGAAATTGGCTGTGTCTGTAATACTTAAAAAAGCGCTAAAATATTGTATCCCTTAAATGTGCAATGATACTGCTGCAATATGGATATCACAGCGACATCTGCAGGATATTTTCAACAACTGCAAAAAATTGCTAGTCTTTACAATGTAATACTGGTAATACGAAAATCCCGCAGATGTCGCTGCGATCGACACTTGAAATTTTAGCAGTATCGTCGCACATTTAAGGGATACAAATTTTAGCACTGTTTGGATAGCATATTTCCACACTAGGTATTCTAGGCGCTGTAATCAGAGTTTAGCAAAGTGTTTCTATTAGTCGGTACACTGCAAAGTGCCTCCATATACAGTACACATAAAAGTACCTTCTTATGTGTAGCAGCACTATCTTCGGTTATCAGATTCAGACTAAACACCTAGTCATTGACGCTCATTTCTGATGTCTTTATTGCCTTAAGATAGGGAGTATTGGTATGAGAATGGTGACATACGGAAAAAATATGTATTGATAGATTCTAGACAAAAGCTATCGCCATGAATCTGGAAGAGTTTGACATTATTGCCAAACTAATGCTTGTTATATTGTCCTCCACCCTAATAATCAAACTTGTCCAAACGAAAATCGCCAAGTTCTGGAATAGAAAATGTCTTGTTTTGCCGTACACTGTTAAAAATATCGTGAAAAATTACCTCTGTTTTTAAAGGCTATCTATTTTCTGACCAATGAGAATGCTCCGCAGGCGTTTAAGTAGCATTCTCATTGGTCAGAAAATAGATAGCCTTTATAAACAGATGTATTTTTTTTTCGATATGTCTAACAGTGTAGTGTAGGCAAACACGTATGCATAAACATAGTCTGAGCATTGTATGTCACCACTCAGAAATAGAGGCACCTTACATGAGGAAACAATGGAGGATATTCCAAATATGGGTTCGAAGCTGAAAAAAGTCACGTGATACCGGTAATTTACCCAAGGAACTTCTAACTGATAAGAATGGAAGATAGTACTGCTTTGCCTCATGACACATTTCATTGGCTAGCGGGGATTTACATTACACGTCTAGGGAGCCTTCCCTTCTTTACGCTAGAAGTTTTTACCTTGACAACGTGATCAAAACGGAGATGGAATATCCTCCATTGATGGAGATTATCGGAAAAGAATAATGTAGAGTTATGGAACACATGATTGGTTTATTGAATATATCTGACCTGTGTGCTTGGCGTCAAGCTCCCGCTTATATGTCATTGTCAATACACAGGAACGAGATAGCACAAGGAAGTTTACAGCACCAGAGAATTACATGCAGGAGCTCCACAAAGAGTGTGCAACGGAGCCAGCGGGATTCGAACCTGCAGTCACCTATGCTCTCAAGAGATTAGCAGTGTGATGCCTTGACCACTCAGCCACGGTGGACCCTTGACCACATTTTCAAACCTGACAAGTTTACAGCTTTTTTGGATGCCAGTATTTTAGTACAGAAAATTTTGTTTTATATGACAGAAGAATTTTTGAAATTTAAAAGGACACACTCTATAATTATTACAAGTTCGCAAAAAGGTAGGCTTCTGATTGGTCAATCTCATTTCGCTAACAGCGAAAAATATATCTGGGTCCTGGTCAATATACTTGAAGAGTCTATACAAATATTACTACATAGTCTGCATTTTTCTTCTTGACAACGGAGTCCTACAAAAAATAATTCTTGAATGTAGACCGTGGCTGAATGGTTAAGGCACCACAGCGCTAATCGCTTGAGAGCGTAGCTGGGCTGCGGGTTCAAATCCTGCTGGCTCCGTTGCACACAGTTTGTGGAACTCCCAGATGTAATTCTCTGGTGTTGTAAATTTCCTTGTGCTATCTAGAACCTTCCTCCCCCTTCAAAGCTCAAAGTCCTTGATTAACGATGACTTATAAGCGGGCCCCTTATGTCAAGCACACAAGTCAGGTGTATGTGATCAATAAATAAATGATTGCAGACTGTTGTGAATATAATGTACTTGTTTTTAAAAAATTCAGAAGTATTAAATGCTAATAAAGTCAATACATTTAATGAAATTATACAGAATTTGTTTAAAACTATTTGTTTAATAAATAGTTTTTGTAAATTATAATTTCTTTGACAAATTATTTACTTATTCAGCAGATGTTGAAATCCGGATAATTATGTGTTACTGTATGAATAACTAAAATGTAAGAAATAAAATAATCTTTTGAAAATAATATATTAACCGACTTTAAAAAAAGCACTAAAAAGAATTAAATAATTCTTTAAACATCTCTAATGACGAAGTGTTATCCAATAATCACACATCGGATATCATGTATCGGCATAAAAACGTTAAATTTTAATGTATATAATTTAATATCTACCAAACATGGATTTTCTAGACATATATACATATAAACATCTAGACATATATACATAATATATACATATAAAAAGTAATCAATTACTTTTTGAAGTTGGTACTAACCTATCTTAAGCATAGTAAAATTGTGAATATATTGTAGCTATTACCATGAATAAAGTGATGATGGAAAATATGATGCAAAATTTTAAAAAATGCTCTATTTCTCCAGCAAATTATTTGTTTAATCATTATCGATTGTGAATGTTTGGCACCAACTTCAAAATGTAATTGATTACTTTTTATATGTATATATTCGTAAATTAAATCATAAATATATAAATTAATCTTTTGTAAAAAATATTCTCTAGAAAATCCATGTTTGGTAGATATTAAATTATATACATTAAATTTAACGTTTTTATGCCGATACATGATATCCGATGTGTGATTATTGGATAACACTTCGTCATTAGAGAAGTTTAAAGAATTATTTAATTATTTTTAGTGCTTTTTTTGAAGTCGGTTAATCTATTTTTTTGAAAAGATTATTTTATGTGATTATATCGTCGGTTAATTCAGAAATCCGGCTCTTTGCAAATAGCATAGGCTGTTTGCAAAGAGCTCGGCTAATTGAACAATTATCTTCGTGTTTCCAATCGGTCTGGTATTTTTCAGGTTTATTGCAAAGAGCTTAAGAAAATTTAGGGTAGTTAAAAAATCATTATTTGTTTTTCAATCAGACTGATATTTTTCAGGCTTATTGTAAAGCGCCTGTGGAGAGCTACGGTAATTGGAAATTATTCATTTTTTAACATTTTCCAGCAATGTTAAAAAAGTCTTTATGACTTCGGTTTGTATGTCCGTCCAACCGTGCTCGAACTCTCGTAAATATACTTGGATTACTATATAATTTTAATACGTTATTTACGTTTACTATAGCTTGATCCCTATTGAAAATGAAGCGTGTTAAATGGATAACTCATTTAGAGGTACATCCAAAAGTATTCCATTACATTACGGTCAATGGGACAAAACCGTATCAAGTACATTTTAAAGATGTTGCACCATTTTAAACATAACGAAATTTATATGAATTTATGAAAAGCACTAAAACATGCTTTCTGTAGGAAATAGAGTGCAAAGCATTTATTAATCATTTACAGGTCCACACAAAAGAATTCCTTTACATAACGGTCTGCAGAGTTAAACTATTTGCAGCGTATTTTAATCATGTTGCACTGTTTCAAATATAATGAAATATTTTGTACACTAAAAATATGCTTAAACTTGAACAGCCTTACAGAAACTGGAATAATTTTGGTATATACTAGTCTGTTTGGACAAAAAGGTGGCCATCTTTGGTCATTTTTTAATTAGTCAAAGCTGCATATGCTGATTGCAATGAGTTTGAAATAAAATATAAGCTGATTCAGAAATAAATCATTTTCAATTAGCCTAACTTTCCACATGCACTTTGCAATAAGCCTGAAAAATATAAGGCTGATTGAAAGAAAATGACGATTCTTCAATTACCCGGGCCCTTTGTAAAGAGCCGCATTTCGCAAATAGACTACGACAACTACAAAAATCAGAACATTTTTTACTGTGATAATGCGAAGATTTTGAATCACATCGCTTATTAAGTTCTCATGGCAATAAGAATTTTTTTTACCCGATTGAAAAGAAGGGTTATGTGTTTCACACGTGTCTGTGTATGTGGATTTTTTTATATCCTCGAAACATCCCAACGGCAGTATGGATTTTAATGAATGAGGTTTCTATCAATTCATCTTAACGGCCCGATGGCTATAGGCTAGGTTTTGTTTTTATAAATTCAAAATCGCGGCCGTAAAATACAAAATGGCGGTAGAGACGAAAACAAAATTTTACGCACCCTATTGAGTGGCATATCATTGGATAGGTCTTTCAAAATGATTCATTGACTTTTTTACAGTCAGAAGCTCGGTTAAAATATTATACAACCTGGAAGTTGTGCAGGTAGGATCTCTAGCTTTACTGCAACTCTAACCATCATAGACATCTATAGACCGAATCAAAACAGTGTTTATAGATAGGAACCAAAAATTAAACGCAACTTAAAAGTCATCAATACAAGTAAATAAAAAAATAGGTAAGTAATATAAACAAGTTATGTGAAAAAAATATATATTAAGTCAATTCCCACTTAGGTCAGTAAGAGAATTTTTTTTCTCACATTCTTCTTATCCCTTGAGTGGTGCTTAAAATGCCTTGATCAAGAAGAAGGCTCTCTTGGTCTTAAAATACCTTGATCAAGAAGAGGGCTCTTTCGATTATTGAAAATTAATTAATTTAATTTAATTAATTACTTAATATTTGAAAAGAAAACTGGATTAACATCAAGTGTCATCCACTACAAGTTTAAAAAATATATTTCAGCTTGATTGGATGAATAATAAGTATTTTAATAACGATTGAAAATTTGAACAAGATACATATAGCGAGAGTGTTAGCTAATAGTAGGAATTAAAAAAAATAGTTTCACATTGATGAGAAATAATTAATTAGTTCGCTTTTTACGGAGTCGGGTTTTTTGATTTTGTAAATTTAATTGTTTATTAATAATTCACTTCTGAATGGATATTTAAAAAAATCTCTAGTGTGTCTTCTCCTGTCTTTGAATTTATTCTTTAAACTAGTGAAAAAAATTCCCATTTTTCCATTCATATTTCCATCCCTTTGTAACTTTATTAAAAGTTAAATAGTGCTATAAACCTATTAATTTTTGATATATTTTTTATGTGTTTTGTCTAAGTAAAAGATGATACCAGAAAAATATAGGTACTCATTTAAACCAAGATTTATTCAGAATGAAATTACCTAATGCACATTTATTGCTCTTTGAAAATTTTAACTGCTGGAGCCTTATTAAATATCACAATGTACAATAATAACAAATAAAATATCATGATATTTCATTCCTAAATCAAACTTACAGGCTGAAGAGGAAAAAAGAAAAGTGAAATGTCCACAAGAAAAGTGACACATCTCGCAAAAATTCATTTTGCATTTTATTCCATTAATAGCATTTTCATAGGTGTGTCTTGCTACACAACATGTTTCATATGTGTAGTTACACGGAAAATCACTTTATTACGCCATGTGTCTATTTGTGACCACAGAAGAAGGGTGGATTGTGTGGGGAAGTAAAATTACACAACCCTCCAAACCTCATCTTATGTCTTCATACTTAACTATTTTAAGCTTTTATGCACGTTTTTATTCCTGCATGCAGAGTTATGTGCTATAATTTCATGTTACAGTAAAATCATCCGAATTTTCTTTTGCCTCTTCTGTGAAATTCACTTTTGTCGAGATGTGTCACTTTTTTGCGGGTGAGCGATATGTATCTTATGCGTTCACACATAACATCAGCAACACCCTGCAACTAAGATGATAACTACAAAAAAAAAGTAAATAAATGGAAAGGTCCTTCAAAATTTGTATCTTGTAACACATAATTAAATACGCGAAACAATTTAATGATGTTTAAGTAAAGTTATAAGGTAAGCTGGGGTAACTGGACCCACGAGGTAACTGAACCATTGGCTATTTTAAAAAATCTCGTTGGTATCTTTTAAGTTTTAGCTTTTGTTAACATTGCACCCCCATCTCTACTTCTTAAAGGAACGTTTGTCAAATCAATCATAACTCTGTGTTTGCTGTGATAAGTTGTCGAAAATTTATGTTTCTTTTCTTAAAAACAATGTCGATTTGGTTGA
Organism: Maratus speciosus; assembly: GCA_963932465.1. Classification (NCBI taxonomy): domain Eukaryota; kingdom Metazoa; phylum Arthropoda; class Arachnida; order Araneae; family Salticidae; genus Maratus; species Maratus speciosus. Next base: position 533,165,590 of record OZ010791.1, on the reverse strand, counting down.
ACTTCCTCGGCTTTTTATTAGAATACGGTAAGTACTTTTATTAAACAACCATTTTTTTTAAAGATTAGACAAATAAATACATTAATATCATTATATATTTATACATATTTACTTCATGTTTCAAATGTAACGCAGGTGTTCCAGTTATCCCAAAATTTGTTCAAGAATGGGGTAACGGAGACACGTACGAAGAGTAATTGGACCATGTGTGATCCAGTTACCCAACAGTTATAAATATTTTTTTGACTTTCTCTTACTACGAAAAATTAATTTTTCGGTTTTTTTTTTTTTTTTTTTTTTTTTTTTTTTTTGCTTGCAATAAAGAAAATTACATAATAAAATTTTTAAAAATCATGTTGGGGTATCGAACCAAATTCTTAAGTGTAATAGCTATAGCTCGAAATTTTAAGATACAGATGAAGAGGCGTATATAAAGAACAGTGAGATTATTAGAAAATTATCAAAAATGAATAAAAAATAGCTCTGTTCGCTATAACAATATGATTACATTCTCCACCATTTTATACACCTATCGAACTTTCATTGTGGTAAATAAAAGTGTGAATGAGTTATTTATCTAATATGATTTATTAACGTTGTTATTTTCCCCTAAAATAACCAAGTAACTTTTATACTTACTACCAAACTAAAGTACATAAGTAATTACTTAATTTTTATATTTTCTGTATAAACAAAATCTAATATTTTCACTTTTACAAGTCGCATTATATAGGCAAAATTTTATTGTTCCTACCAGAACGGTTAATGACTTACCTTCATGATGATTTTATTTAACATATTCTAACGAACGATGCGATGAAGATATTATTTTCAAAATAGTTGTAGGAACAATAAAAATTTCCCTGTAGAAAGCTACCTCTGCTTTTCGTTCTTTTTTTAGACACATTGACGGCAAAGTTTTCCCTTACAACTCCCTTTAGTTGATATATAATTTACATGAACTGCCTGGTTTAAAACTTTTTAAGATGTTTCCACTTTTAGGTAGCTTTCATTACAAAAAGCTACCTATTGCAGCCGTTCGGAGGAAAGCGATTTCAAAAAATTTTGGTATATTTTCATCGATCATGACCCCCAGACCCCGAAACCACCCTCCGTTCAAAAGTTGATATATATATATATATATATATATCCATATATATATACATATATATATGATCTTTGTCATACTGTAACTCTCGTATTTATGAACCGATTTGGATGAAACTCGGTGTGTACATAGTACATACCAATGTCTCGACCGAGTTTGTTGGCTAGCTTCATCCACCATCTTGTTTCAAAATGGCGGCCATTTAAAAAAATTTAAAAAATTTAAAATTTGAAATGTGGTACCAAAAAATTAAAAATTGAAAAATATTTTTTTCTTATGTATTTGACCTTGATACAAAGATTACGGAGCAGTTTTTGTTTTGTCTATATCTTAAAAAATGGCTGAGTTATAGCCCTTTCAATTTCCAGCGTGGCTGACATTTTGAAACGACCTGATATTTGTCACGCGATAACAGGCGTATTTATGAACCGATTTAGATGAAACTCGGTGTGTACATAGTACATACCAAAGTCTCGACCGAGTTCGTTGGCTAGCTTCATCCGCCATCTTGTTTCAAAATGGCGGCCATTTAAATTTTTTTAAAAAAAATTAAAATTGAAATGTGATACCAAAAAATTGAAAAATGAAAAATATTTTTTTTTATGTGTTTGACCTTGATACAAAGATTTCGGAGCAGTTTTTGTTTCGTCTATATCTTGAAAAATGGCTGAATTATAACACTTTGAATTTCTAGCGTGGCTGACATTTTGAAACGTCCTGATTTTTGTCACCCGATAACAGGCCTATTCATGAACCGATATGGATGTACCTTGGTGTGTACAAAGTACATACCAATGTCTCGACTGAGTTCGTTGGCCAGCTTCATCCGCCATCTTTTTCAAAATGGCGGCCATTTAAAAAAAAATTAAAAATATAAAATTTAAAATGAGGTATCAAAAAATTGAAAAAGATTTTTTCCTTGTGTTTTTTACCTTAATATAAAGATTCCGGAAGAGTTTTTGTTTCGTCTATATCTAGAAAAATGACTGAGTTATAGCATTTTTAATTTCTATTGTGGCTGACATTTTGAAACGACCTGATTTTTATCACTCGATAACAGGCGTATTTATGAACCGATTTGGATGTAACTTGGTGTGTACATAGTGCATACCAATGTCTCGACCGAGTTCGTAGGCAACCTTCATTCGCCATTTTGATTCAAAAGGGAACATTTAAAAAAAATTATTTAAAATTTAAAATGAGGTATGAAAAAATTGGAAAATGAGAAAGGTCTTTTTTTATGTGCTTGACCTTGATACAAAGATTTCAGGGCAGTTTTCTTTTTCGTCTACATCTTAAAAAAAGTTGAGTTATAGCACTTTGAAATTTCTAGCATGGCGGACATTTTGAAACGATTTGATATTTGTCACGCGATAACACACGTATTTATTAACCTATTTGGATGTAAGAAGGCATTTGGATAGTATATAGCAATGTCTCGACTAAGTTCACTGACCAGCTTCATCCGCCATCTTGAATCAAAATGGCGGCCATTAAATAAAAAAAATTATATTTAAAGTGAAGTGCAAAAAATTTAGAAATTGAAAAAGGTTTCTTTCTTGAGTATTTGACTTTGATATAGGGATTCCGGAGCATTTCTTGTTTTGTCTTTATCTTAAAAAATGGCTCAGATACAGCAGTTGAATTTTATTATGTGGGTGACATTTTGAAAAATCTGATTTTTGCCTGCGACAGCACTCATATATATCAACCGATTCTGATGTGAGGGAGCGTGTGCACAGGAATTACTAAGGTCTCGACCAAGTTCACTGGTTAGCCTCATCCACCATGTTGTGTTAAAAGGGTCTTCACTTGACATATCGCCGAATTTGGAAACCAAATATAACTTTAAATAAAATCAGCTTGGATAAAGCTGACTAATTTCGCGAAATTCTCATTCATAAGGATTTAGTATTGATAAAATTTAGTATTGAATCTTCTATAATCGGTTTCCACTAAATTGAGCTTCGTGTGTTTGAATAACATAAGCTAGCTTTTTAAAAATAAAGAATTTGAAAGCTACCTCTTCCTCCCGGCACTGGCCGGAAGGACTTTTTCAAACAGGTCCTGATATCCCATATTAAAAAAATAAACGCTTGTATAACATAGATCCTCCTGGTTTACTTGCCCCATTTTTATGGAGCAACTGGACCCATGGGGAAAGAAGGATGAAATACATATATATTTTTAATTTTTAGATATTAAAATGTAACTTTGAACATTTCTGTCTGATTCAGGGAACCTTACTGAACACATTTTAAAAAGTTCAGACTTTAATTAAAATGAAATTTAGATTTTTGAAGCTGAGTTGACTATTGACCTCACCTATTTCTCTTGTGTCCTCATCAACCACAGAGATCAGTTCACAAACCAGTGCTACGTCAGCAAATGCCTTTACTACTACATGTTCTGTTTCCGTGTATACTTCCACTTCGACAGATAAACCATCGTCAACACTCCAACCGAGCGTTACAGTAAGTTACTTTGCCTCGAGTACTGTCCAAACTCCAGATTTAGTTACTCCTACGGTGCAAACAACCAAAATTTTCGGTCAGCTCTTTCAACCTTCATCTAGCAGACCATCTATTTTTGAGCATTCTAAATTACTTTTCCACGCGCCCTATTCTTCTAATGGTGTAAAATCTGTGTAACACGAAAATGCTGATTCACAGGAATCGGAAAGTGAAAGGAAGTACAAGTCTTCCATCCATCTAGTTTTGTCTTTAGCGTATGGTCTTTTGGTATTATTTTCTGTGTTAGGCGTTATTGCTAAACGAATCTATGATGGCTGGTTAAGAAGGCACTATCGTCGAATGGATTTCCTAGATGATGGGATGTATAATGGTTATGGATGATTCGATAATGTTACCATAGGCTCCGGCTGAGCGAAATCCAGGAAGGGGCAAGATTTTCAAAGAAAAGTGCCTGAAATCGCAACCTAGGAATCGTTTTTAAAAATGAATATTATATAAATTTTAAAAAAGCTAAACTACGAATTTATCAAAACTAGGGTTGCCAGCTTGTACTTTTTTGCCGTAAGTTGTATGTTTCTTAGCGTTCTTTAGGCCTATCGCACGATGTACGATATATATAACCAGAACCACATTGTAAAATCATGGCCCAGTTACCACACGTAACCTTAAGTGTTTAGTGCAAAATTTAATATGTTTGTTCGAAATAATGAATTATAAGTGGTATTTACACAAAATTAGGGTTGTGCAGAAGCTAGTTAATATTTCTTCATAAATAATATTATATATTTAAAACTAAATTCCATGCAAAGCTAATCATACAAACTTTTAGAAAAAAAAATATTAATTTTTACGTAACAAAGTATCGGAGTGTAAAATACTTGCGGTTTATTAAGTAGATATATTTTCAGAAACTTTTTAAAACAGTTTTAAACACGAGTTTCTCAAGTATAAAATGTCTAGATGAGTGTTATTTTAAAATATGGATCATGAATAATAATACAGAAAACTAAAAATTATGTCATATTTGAAAATATTTTAATTTTATTAGGTAACAGAATTGCCGATTATTATTAGTTGTCTGAAAAATGGAATGCCATTTCGTAAAAAAAAAGAAATAAATCATTGTTGTTGACAATTCTGTGTAGTAGATTATTATTATAGGGATTTCGACATTATAAGTTACCACCACTTTCATTTTTCGTCAAAAAGCTGGTGTATTTTATCCATTAAAATGTATATCATATAAAGATCAATGTATATCGTACAATATGTGCAAATATGAAAGATACATGAAAGTATGGAATATGTATATAATTAAAATATTATGGCAGCATGAAAATTAATATATTAAATAGGGCGTATTCCGAAAGAATGTAATTTTAAAAACCTTAATTAGATATTAACTTTAAACATTCATGTAAGTAAATTTTCGTATAAGTAAAATTTCATATAAGTAAATTTGCGTATATGTAATCCATAGAAATATTGATAAAATTAAATGTATTTTTGGTATATCATGAATTAATTAATTTAAATTATTTGGAATCTATCTTTCCTCATTTGAAAATGTATATAGTATATTTAAATTAGAATACTTTGAATTTTAAATGGCATATAATTACATTTTAAAATAATATTGTATACATCAGTACAGATATTCAATTATTTCAAACGCACGAATTTTATACAGAAGTTAACATTATAAAATGAACTAAACATTATTTATACAATTTGCATAATGCATTTTTAATAACATAGATGCTTGAAGAAATTAATTAATTAGTTTACTTTACTTATATTGAAATAAATTCAATCTAAAAACATGACAAAATTTCTGCATTTAACTGCAAATAACATGAAATAAAGCCTGAGGATGTATTTAATAAATGTAGTTTATGAAAGTTTTAGTAATGTCTATAAAGGAGTTTTAATTTTCATTTTTTAATTAAAGGCTTTACAACACCTAAAACATTCACTCATTAGATTAAAAGACGTTATAATTTAATTTCAGTCGGATACTGCAAGCAATTAGCATCGACGCAGTTTATTTTCTAAACAAGTATTGAAAAGTAATTGGTATGGATTTGAATAGGACTGAGCTATTTAAAATGATGAATATAAATATAATATATTTGTTTTAGAAGCTAAACAACAGAATATTTACAAAAGATTTAATAATAACTTTTCACATTATTTCTAGAAATTTAGAATTAATATATATATATATATATATATATATATATATATATATATATATATATATATATATATATATATATATATATACATACAAGGTGCAAAGGACAGTTCCTTTAACCTGAAAATACTTGCGAACGGAGAGAGCTACAGGTATGCATGTGAGGTAACAGTATAGTAAAGCGACTACGCCCGACCTAAAGCAAACGACAGCAGCATCCCCTAATGGCAAAATTTAGAAGATAGCTATTGAAAGTCATAAACGAAAAGAAATAGTGCAAATTTTCTAATTAGAAAGTTTTAGAGCATCAATTAATTAGTGCGAAACGACATTTGGTTCACACGGATAAGATAAATCGTCGCCTGAATACCCAAAAATGTCCGAAATCGATGAGCGACGATTCTACTTTGCATATTCACATTTCGTGAATGTAGTAGTGCACAATTTCACATTATGACGTTGTACTGCACTGTAAAAAAAAATGGTAACGTTCCATGTAAAATCCAGGAACGTTTCGCCTTTTCTCAGGTTTTCAGAATAATTTAGCTCTTTCCTGTGAAATTCTGGTTTTCTTATATGAAACGTTCCTGAACAAAAGTTGGAAACAGCAAAACGCTGCGGCCGCCATTTATTATGTTTTTGCTATAATCCGTTGCTCGCGCGCGAGTGTCGAAAACTAATTCCTTAAATGAATGTAAAAAAAATCAATATGGAATTCAAATAAATCAATAGACGAAATAATCCTTTTTTTCCCCAATTGTTCCTTAACAATTTTACGTCTCTATTGTCAAGACCATTCAGATGAAAACACAATACCTATGTGACATCGCTAAGAGATTATCTTTCGTACTTGTCTGTGGAATGTTTAACGAGCAGACCGTGTAAAAAAAAAATACACCTATTATTTGGATCTCCATTAACCAGGGGACCATCAAACATGATTCTTACCGATTTTGATTAATTTAAAGTATGTTTTAGAGTTCTTACCTCTAATTATTCTTGTGAAAGGATTTCTTTAAATGGGCCTTAGATTTTCAGAAATTATATGCCGAGGCTTAGCAAACGTTTCAAATAACCATTAGTTTGCAGCTCTCAATGTGTCTTTCGTGGTGTGGACGCAGAAGGCTCGCACTCCACCCGTACGGCCCGAGTTCGATGCTACCTCTTGACTTTTTTTTTCTTTTTTAATTAATTTTATATTTTAACACTTTACAATTTGATTTAAATTTGATATATAGTTGACACTTTGAATTGCTGCAAATTTGAATTTATTTTTATTTTCGGAAAAGAAATATACTATTACGTTTAGGATTTTTTTTCATGAAAATTTATATGTATTTTATCTAATTTGTAAACTAACATAATTACTGACGAAAATCCAAAATATTTTATGTCTAGATTTTTTTTTCAAATTATTATTTACATTTATATATTTTTATATTTTAAGCAAAGTTCAGAAACAATATATCATATATATATTTACTTTATTGAATTTTAACTGAAATTTATTTTTTCGTGTAAATTATAAATAATAATTTTGATGTCAATTTCAAAATATTTTTTCATTCCAATAAATAATGATAATAAAGCGAAAATTGTCAACTAGAAATGTAAAAATCGTCTGCGGATCCCGCATGCAGTGAAATGTCAGTAATGTTTTGCTGTCAACAGGAATATTCCTGGTATTTCGCAGGAAACTTACTGGCATTTCTGTAGAATGTTTTTAACATATACAGTAAAGTTCCAGTCATTTTCAAGAAATGTTTCTTGGAAATAAAGGGCAACTCAGCTGCCCATTTTTTCCCAGGAACGTTGCTGAATTCTTTTTACAGTGTGTGCTATAATGTCTGTAAAAATATAATTCCCAGTGCATTTAAAATTTTAGATGAAACCTTTCAGGGGCAGAAGAATTCTGTTCATAAATTGATGAAATAATTTTCTGACAACAGAATATTCTTACGAATTTCTTAGTAAATAAAAACTCACTAATTTTCATTTTCATTACAAAAGCAAAATTTTATTAAAATATTCTTGCTGCCATTTGTCAGTTTTGGAATTAAAATAAGGTAACTAGACCGTCTAGCCACCGCCCTTGAAAGGGTTAAATCTATGTCGTCGTATTAATGAGGCTTGCAATAGACGTTCCATGATGAGAAATGTGGCATGTAGAATTACTCTCACGAATAGCAATGGCGAACTTTTCGAACTACTGAATATTAAGTTTTTATCACTATGAGACAGTTTGTCTTTTTTGTTTTTTGTGTGATGTTATCAAAACGTATTGAGATAAGCAATTATTTATACCATAAATTGTGCGTATTTCTTCATACTTCTGGCTATGCCATTCAAACGTTTACACAAAATAGATTGCATCGATTTCGGACATTTTTGGGTATACAGGCGAAGATTTATCTTATCCATGTAAACAAAAGGTCGTTTCGTACTAATTAATTGATGCTCTAAAACTTTCTAGCTGGAAATTTTGCTCTATCTCTTTTCGTTTTCGATTTGCAATGGCTATCTTCCAAATTTCGCCACTAAGGGCGCTGCCGTCGATTGCATTAAATCGGCCATAGTCACTTTACTATACCGTTACCTCACTTCCATAGCTGTAGCTCTCTCCGTTCGCAAGTATTTTCAGGTTAAAAGGACTTTCCTTTGCACCCTGTATAGGATTATTTGAACAATTTCATCGACGATATCTCATTTTGAATGTTTTTTCATAAAGTTTTTTTTTATCAGTTTTATGGAAGATTGTTTAATAGGAATTGCTTCATGTATGATTGTTTAATTAAATAATGCCACGGGCTAGTCCTCATTATTTCTATTAAAACAATTGTTGTGAGTGTAATCTGTATTGAAAAGATATGTGCAAATGTAAAATTTAAAATATAAATGTATTGTAAATCCATTGTCCACATGTTAGGTGTATTTCAAACAATTTTTCCGAGAAAGAAAGCTATGTAATTAATTTGTATGTTTCTATATATGCTCACAAATATATATATATATTTTTTCCGATTTTGACAATTCTTCTGTTGTTCGATGAAGATTGCTTTCAAGATAGTGCTATCGTAAAATTCTCCAGGACAACAAACTTGGTAATTTGGCTCCTTTTCCACATTTTTCTTCTTTCTAAGCTATAGCATTCGTAAAAATGAGACCAATGGGTTATACATTTCAATATGTTGTTAAGATATTCATTACGACTTTATATTGAAAAAATAGATACATCATATCTTATTTATTTTATTCGGATATGTTAAAAATTGTAATGTAGAATCATCTATTATTCTTCAAATTCAGAGATATTGGTACAAATGGAATTTAAATGTTTAATGTATAACAATCAAACACTGTCACAAAAATATGTGGTTGAATCAGATTAGCTAAAATATATGCTGCTGTCCGATAAACATAGCGAATAAAACTAAGAAATACTTTTTTGATGTCAGTTTTATATTTTTTAATAAATAATTGTTAATGATGAATGTAAGAATGCATTTAAAATGATAAGAATGCATTAAAAGTGAAATACTGTACATTATGTACATCAAGTGCATTAAAATAATAAAGTGATTTAAAAATAAAAAGCAACAGCTATTAAGTTACTTCGAAACGCAAATACAATCTATTTTGAAGGCAATTTTTACCATATTACTGTTATAATGTTTAAAAAATAATTAATAAATTACATATGAATATTTTTATTTAGTATCTGCATGTTTGTATTGTTCAAAAATCCCGAAAATAAAACAAATTGTCAAAACATAAAATACGAATTTTGAATTTTGAACGTTTTGAAGAACATTTTGAATGTTTTGCATTAATTGATCGTAAAAATTTTGTTGCTAATTTAGATTTAATAAACATTTATCTTGTGTTCCCGAAAATCGCAAAATAGTCGTAAATTTTTTTAACACATAATTTGTTTAGAGTTTTAATCTTATTGCAACTCTGGAAACACTAATTTGTCAAGGAGAAAGTGAAAATTTGCAAATCTTAGAACATTTAAATTAGGTTCATCAATCCCTTAATTTAAATTGTTTAATGATTTTTTTAAAAAAATTCAGATAATATATATAGATATATTAAAATTGAATAATGGAGTTTGGAATTTTTTTTTATGTGCTTGCGAATTATAGTACGAAAGTATTATATAGTAGAAAGTATTTAATTAGTATTAAATATTATGCGAATTATTTAAGCAAATGTCATCTAAAACGTATAATTTTAAAAGTAATTTTTAAATAAGCACATTGTAAAATCCTCTGTTTTTGAAAGATATTTCACTTAAATTAAATTGAAAAGTCTGCACAGTTCCTCACCGTTAATGCATCTCAATCTCTCTCACGTACACACACTGTTTAGAATTGAAAACAATTCTATTTAGCAAACATTTTTAATTTTTTTATATACTTTTTTTTAAGTTGATAAATTTTAAAAACTTATTTCTAACATCATGAATTAAAAAGACTGAAGTACAGAAAGTAAATATTTTTTTTATATTTCTGCACTGTAAATAGATGTCGTCAAAAAATTATGTAAAGTTTTTCTCTACTAGTTAAAATTTTAGCTTTTTAAATATATTTGGAGACATATCGATTGTACTTTTAAATTATATTTTATATATTATTTAGAGGAAGAATATTTTGTTGGACTCATCACGTGTGTATTTTTTTTTATTACAAGATCCAGGGATATATAAATAGTAGGAATTTAACTAATTCGTATATTTCTTATCAAGATTAGCGAAATATTTGTCTTATTTTATCTTAATCATCATTTAAATATAAAGTACAGAATTTTACAGAATTATCCTCATTGGTCGAAAACAACTCTCTGCAAGCACGGAACCACAAGAGTGACAACTTTTTCCCATATTTTACTGCTTAGCACGCTACATTAAAAAAAAAAAAAAAAAAAAAAAAAAAAAAAAAAAAAAATGTAAGTAGAGAATAACGCGATAGAAAAACGTTTCATTGAAATATCTTTTTTGTCTGCTTAATTTTTTTAGTTTAACTTCCTCTTTTGATAATAAATATTTCCACTACATGATATATGCTTTGGATTTCACGCTATGCTCCCTAAACATTACTCCCAGTGTACGATTTGGTGTTCGAATTACTTCTTGCTTGCTTTCTAGGACTGCTTTTCTGCATTCCCTGCAACGAAATACAGAATTCTCTTAATCGTCTAAAGCAGTGGTTCCCGAACTTTTATTAGCCACGCCCTACCATAGTTTCTGTAAAATCGCGATTCCAAGGAGTTAATGATTATGTGATTTTAACATAGTTCTATAAATGAGGCGATAGATCTTCACTTGTATGCCAAAAACTGGTTTGTTGCGTCTTTCCAACTTACCTGAATATTTGACAAAAGTATATATAATCCGTAGTCTTATCTTCACAAAATGGTTGAAGAGACTCTTACATTTAGCATTAAAATAGATAACATTAACAAATTTTATAATTCTTAGTAACTTATTAAAATCGGGTCAACATTTTTCTTTCTATTAATAACCAAACATACAAGAAGCATTTCAATATTCTGACCTTTATCAAATTGATCATTATTCCCCATCAAAACACATTTATCATTTTTTTTCTTCCCGGTTATCATTAATTGCTTGTTATGTATTATCTGATTTTAAAATTTAAGCCAGGAGATCCTTGGTTCGAATCCTGGTTCGGACATTTTTCGCCCAGTTTGAAATTTACATCTAATATGATTTATTAACCAATTAGAATAATTGTGTTAAAATTAATCTAGTTGAATTACGTATCCAGCGCTTTCTGGAATTCCATTACCTGAAATTTATTCTGTTGAGCTGAACCAGGTTTCAGACCAGATGCTATAATCATTAAGGTTAGCTGAGTGAAAAAGTTCCACCAGATTCGTCCGGGATAGTTGAGATGGTAGAGCACTGTCGGCTTCAACCAAGAGATCCCTGGTTCGAATCCTGGTCCGGACATTTTTCGCCCAGTTGGAAAGGGTCTAACCGGATAAGCATAGCGAAATGGCCCCCACGGCCGATGTTTGAAATAACATGTGTGATAATAAGGCTCACCATGAGAATACAATATAGAGTGTTTTTAGCCTCTGACCTTGAACTGTCCTTGAGATAATCGGGGAAATATGCGCCGGCGCTACTATTTTCCAAATACGTTTTTCTCAAAAAGTACAAAAGTTAAAAAAATGAAAACAAAGCTAATTATTGAAGAATATATCCAGTCACATTATATATTTTTTTCACATTTTCACAAAAATTTTATCATAGAAAAATAAACAAAAATATAAAAAAAATTATTAATGTAGTAATTTTATATTTACACCAACCAAAAAATTACAGAATAAGGCTCAAAGTATGTACTTTTAAGAAAAAAAATTTCGTGAAAATCGAAGACGCGCTTTTTGAGTTATAAAAAAAATAATGCTAGCAACTTGCTAAAATATTCGAAACTTTCCCTGTTTGCATTTGCAGAAATACACTACTATCAATGCATTGGTCGATTCGTAACATTTCCACTCAGGAAGGATGCGAAATGCGCCAAAATAAGAGAATGTTTCGATACATACCACTTCCCTATAGGTTTGTTTCGTGTTTGTTTCGAGTTCTGTTATTTTGGCGTACTGCGCATACTTCTCTCATAATAATATCAAGTCGATGGCGTAGTCCATTGTGCAGGTGAAGCTATAGGGATTATAAATATATAAGGTTATCAACTTTTTGGTAATTCCGGACCCCGTCCCTAATTTCCGACATCATACGTTATCATCAATCCTCGAATCCCCATCCCCTAATAATATTGTTATCAGCGTTTAAAAATTCTTTTTATTTTTACAATTGTTTTCCTTTTTTTTCTATTTATACGTTTGCAATGATATACAATTATGGTTGTACATTTTTTATTTGCATATTTTACTTATTTAAATAAAGAGAACAAAATTCATAATGTATCACTGTTATATAAGAAATAACTTTATACCAAATAACATTTTAAAGAAATATTATTTAAAAGTTTTTAATAATAACTCTTTATTGCATAATGCATTGAACAGTAATACTGTCTTCTTGTACTTCGCCCTTGCTCGGGGCTAAACAGAACTTCTTCTAAATAAAACAGGCGGACAACATTCTTCCCTATCTTTTACTAGCAAAAATAACAAGTATAATTTCGAATCTGGTTTCTCTAACAACGAATTATATACGCATATGGCAGGAGAATATTAATGGCGAACGTCGGTTTATTCCTTATTTTGGAATTAAAATTTTTATAATGATTCAGTGGTTTTAATTATAACTTTGTATTTTCATAAAAAGAAGAAAACAGACAAACTAATTAAGATAACGGCCAAAGAAAAAGATACCAAAAAAGTAAATTTTGTTTTGAACAAATATGATAACGATATATAACGATATCAAATGAAAACCTCCCTTCCCCTACAGATATCCTACGATGGCAAATGCCAGACCCCCCCCCCCTAAACTGATACGTTATATATGTACACTGTTCAGCCCCATAGCTTTCTTCTATGTGAAAATCATCGTAGGTAAATGTTACCATTTTGTTTGACAATTCTTGATATTATTATGCGAGAAGGATGCGCAGTACGCCAAAATAACTGAATGTTTACAAACACGAAACAAACCTATAGGGAAGTGGTATGTATGGAAACATTCTCTTATTTTGGCGCACCTGTCCGAGTGGAAACATCACGAATCGACGAATGCAGTGATAGTAGCGTATTTCTGCAAATGCAAATAGGGAAAGATAGGAATATTTTAGCAAGTTGCTAACATTATTCTTTTTAACTCAAAAAGCGCATCTTCAAAGCGCATCTTCGATTTTAACGATTTTTTTTTCTTAAAAGTACATACTTTGATGCTTATTCTGTAATTTTTTGGTCGGTGTAAATATAAAATTACTACATTAATAATTTCTTTAAAAAATATGTTTGTTTATTTTTCTATGTTAATTTTTTTGTAAAAATGGAAAAGACGGGTTACCATCTCCCGGTCCCAGGCCCTCAGAAGATCCATCTGTCAACGCAGGGAACCACCCGTGAGACAAGCCCAGCGACGCGTCCCGAAGGTCGCCGCCAGACAAGTCCCGGTAAAGCGGAACCCAACGCAAACTCCGGTCAGGCCGACGCGCTGCCCAGCACACGCAACGCCGGCTATTCCCAAGTTGGTGAACAATCGCTACGATAGTCTCACCACCCAGCTAGAAAAACCAAGTGGTCCCTAAACTTGGTTACTCGAGCTGGTAGACCCCGCAAGCCCTGCAGGAACCAGACGCCTATAAAGACGCTGGGCCCACGAACTGAACCGAGGCTTCCCGACCCGAATTTAATTTTCGGAAGGCCCCCAAGATCAGATACCATTTTCCGGCAGAGACATTTTTGTGGGCCAGCCGATAGGAAATTTATTGAGGAGCCCCTAGCTTGAAGATCAGGGAGGACGGGGAAAGTCTCTCCGGCCGTAAAGCGACTCAGCTCCTGGCTTTTCGCCCAAGCCACCCGGCTCGACCGACGGAACCCCTCGTGGATCACGCCGGGAACCAGTTGGCCCAGACTAGGTGCCGTTAGCGACCCCAGGCGGACACGGAAAGCTCCACCTAGACGGAATAGACTCCGCCTCGCTAGGGGGTTGGTCGGAACGGAGTCCCGCCAGCCCCCACCGACTCGACCCCGTCCGAAGACAAAGAAGCCAGTGGAGGCCGACAGAAGCCCGCCCGCCACTACCTTACCTCACGGCCGTTGAGGGTACCCAGGCCGGAAGGCCCCTGACCCCGTGCAGTGACCGACCGCTACCTTTGTTAGTGCGTTCGAAAGTTAGGTGGAGACACCTCTAGGTCCTCATCACCAGGCGCGGAAAACTCCGGTACCGCATAGACACGGAGGACCTGGATCGGACCAAGAGTTCACCCGAGGCACGATGAGCCGCAGCGTTACCGGCGAGCCTCCGGCCCGTTTCCCTGCGGGAGTAGTGTTCGATGGTGGACCTGCCGGCCGACCCCCTCCCATGGGGCACGGCACGACGTGGAGCAACTAGAGCCATACTGGCCTCCCCACGCGACCGCTCCTTGGTCAACGGGGGCACCGCCAAACCCTACCACCCTAAGGATCGGCTCACAACTGCTTCAGCTGAGGTCCTCGGAGGGATGAGGAACCCAAGTCATAAAGTAACCTGGGCGCTGTCCGAAACCCTCGCCCTTCGGTTGCTCCGGGAGTCCCTGCATGGCGTTCCCGCGAGCCCCGTCGTCACTAGCGAGCACTTTCCACTTTCCACTACAAAGCCCTCACTCCTACCTCAGGCTCCCTCTTAGTCAATTGGTGGATGGGGTCCTGTCGCCTTAAATACCCTTTGCCCAGAGTCACCACCCGGTCTATGACCAGCTCTGGGATCGGACTATGGAGCGTCGCCATCCGGCTTGGCCAGAAAACCCGGCTGCGGGGGGTATGTTCGAACACAGACCCCGAAGAGTCTACGCACCCATGCAAAACGTCCGTTAACCGTGGCCACCGGACTCAACGCCTGTCGGAGATAAGCCTCTCGAGGAGGTGGGGATTCGTCCCCATCCGGCCCCCTCGCATTCGTACACAACGAACTCTGCCGAGCTTCCGGTCACCTCCCCCACTCAAGGGGTCGGGTCGGAACCACCCGGAAGGGCGGCCACATTGTAAAAATGGAAAAATATATATATAATGTGAACTAATATATTCTTCAATAATTAGCGTTGGTTTAATTTTTTAAAATTTTGTACTTTTTGAGAAAAACGTATTTGAATAATAGTAGCGCCGGCGCATACTTCCTCGATTTTCTCAAGGACAGTTCAAGGTCAGAGGCTAAAAACACTCTATATTGTATTCTCATGGTGAGCCTTATTACTACACATGTTATTTCAAACATGGGCCGTGGGGTCCATTTCGCCATGCTTATCCGGCTAGACCCTTTACATCTAATATGATTTATTTACCATTTAGAATAATTGTGTTAAAATTAATCTAGTGTAATTACGTATCCAGCGATTTCTGGAGTTCCATTACCTGAGATTTATCCCGTTGAGCTGAACCAGGTTTCAGACAGATGTTATAGTCATTAAGGTTAGCTGGTTGAGAAAGTTCCACGAGATCCGTCCGGGATAGCTCAGATGGTAGAGCACTGGCGGCTTCAGCCAGGGGGTCCTTGGTTCGAATCCTGGTCCGAAAAGTTTTCGCCCAGTTGGAAATTTACATCTAATATGATTTATTTACCAATTAGAATAATTGTGTTAAAATTAATCTAGTGTAAATTGCATATGTTTTTAATTTATTGACTGAGTATGGGGGCCTGCACTACATATATAAATAGTTACACATTTCATTTTAAAATTCTATTTAAGATTTATAAATCTTACAAAGTTGTTAGTACCACGTTTAGGTATTACCAATGTTTTTTATGTTAAATATGATGAAGACAGTAAAATGTAAATATGTCTTTAAGTAGTTTCATTCACAAAAGTTTCTTCGAGGTATAGCAAAAAGAAAAGCAAACCCGTTTAATAAATAATCAAAAAAGGTTGAGGAAAATTCCAAATAGACAAGTATCCAGAAAAATTATAAAAAAATTTAAATATAAAAAAGGGATGTTAAACTTAATGAAAATGTGGCTCATAGAGTTATTCTGCTGTTGCACTTCATTTAAGCTTTAAGCTTTTGATTTGGAATTATTTTTAAATTCAACAAAAAAACTTAATTTATTTTTTCAAGTGTCACATTTATTTTTAGTCAAAAATAAATGTGATTATTTTTAGTCAAAAATATTACTTTTGCAAAAACCTGACAGCGAATGGGTGAGTTTCAAATTTTAAATTCCCCCCCCCCCCCCCTAAATTGTAAAATTGCACCGTACGCCCCACATTCGGATCCACTGGTCTAAAGGGTAACAGACAATTTTGCTTATATGACGTCATTCCTTTTCATGTGCTCTTTTTTACAAATTTGGTGGGGTCAATTTGTGTATTATAGAACCGCCACATAGATATATTCAAATAATAAAAGAACAGGAACAAATTTAAAAACATAAAAACGCAGAAATGATATTGGCGTGTGTGAAGAGATATAGCACCTCGCCTTTGCAGCGAACATGTTAATAAAGACAAGCAAGTGCAATAAGTTAATCAAATTTAACATCTTAAGTATTACAACTAAAGTTTCTTTTTCATTGGCATTTTTTAAACATACATTTTAGTTTTTTAAAAAGTACAAACAATGTAACACATTTATCCTGGAAACATCCATTTTTAACTCTTTTTTTTAGGTTATACATAAGAGTCGAATATGCAAAAAGTAATAAATTTTAAAGGGCTTTTCCTAAACATATCTATTTATTTCTGGCTCAGTACCATATCTGTAGAAGTAATCGGATTCCATTTCAAAAGCACAAAAATACGTAGATATTTCTTTTTCTCTTGATAGAATAATAATTTTAAAAAATTCCATTTTGCTCAAAATATTTATAAACTCTATATCTTTCGGAATGCATTGAATTCTAAAACAGATAATATTGTATGAAATTTATGCGGTTGCAAATAAATATTTAAAACGTATTTATGAAGTATATTTATACATATGTAGTCACAAAAATGCACAAGTTTACCTATAGTGCTGGTTTGCGTTTTTTACTAAAGAACAAGATAATTTAATATAAGAAAATATGTATTATTGATTCTAAAGTTGTTTTTATTTCAAAACATGAGGCGGAAAATTTATAATATTTACTAATTATTTTTTTTTAAATATTTACTGAATATCGAAAACATTTAAATTGTACTCATATTTCTACTTTTTGATTTACTGTTCGAGTAGAAACAAGAATTCTTCTCGTTCTACTAACTCTTACATGTAACTGACCAAATGAATGTAGTTTAATTGAAAAACATAGAATTCAGAATGAGCTCAGTGTGGAATGACAAGCTCACCTTGCGTTAAAATAACTAAAATTAAAAAGAGTTTACTAAAAAGGTGCATAAAAATTTATTAAAATATTCCGTTACAAAATGAACTGGTCTTTAAATATAAAAACCATTGATGTTAAAAATCATAATGAAAGAGAAAAAAAGATGAATACTTCGACCGCAAATGCAATCATTTTCAAAGGATATTTTCAGTGGAAGGTCGCATTCACTGAGCTATTTATACATCAGTCAGGAAAAAAAAGAAGGATCAGTCTATTATTTGTTGGGGGTGTCTATGAAGTTGTTTCGTTCCGATGCTGAAGTGTTAGGTATTTTTAAAATATTAAACCAAATATGAAGTATATCATAGGATAAGACATCGTTACACACACTATTTTCTTTACTTAAAATCTCCAATGATTCCCTAATTCTCAACTAGTTTAACGCGAATGTAGTTTAACGCGACGAAAAATAATTTTATAATGAATAATATATTAAGGAAAAATAAGGAATTTTTTTAATGGATTTAAAAATTGAGCTAAAAATTTTTACTTTATGAACGCTTCAAATTTTCATTCAGCAGCATGAGAGACAGTGTTTATAAAGACGCTCCATAGTGCACTTTTAAAATAAATTAGGACAAAAAATCTTTTGAGAAAAACATTGAGAATTTGGAGAAATATATGTTTGTCAAAAAAAAAAAAAAAGGAAAAGATGTATGTAAAATGTCAGACTTTGAAGATTGTAAATTCGTTTTCAGAAAAAAATAAAGAAAGAAAGAATTAGACTGCTTTGGATTTAATGCAAATAAAACAAATTAAAAAGAAAATTAGTTGCATGTGTTTTGAATACTACTTTATATGGAAATTTCTTTCCATTTTAAAAATACAGAAGTTCACAATCTATGTAACTAAAGATAGAGAAAAATACTACCGACAACGACAAATATTTTATTTTCTTATAGAGCGAGATTTTAATGAATAGATTAAGTAAAAAATTACTAAGTACTTTCGAAATCATAAAATAAACCTAAAAAACGGATAAAAGTTACAAAAAGAAAATCAGTGATTTATCTTTAAAAAAAAATGTGTTTGTGTAAAATTTCAAAACACATTCGAATAGAAAAATGAATAAATCAGGCATGAGAGAGTTCCGACCCAAATGACCGATTATTATCACTAAATTTTAATATCATTCTTTGCGTTATTATACTCAGACAGTATGTCATTAAATAACACTTGAAATACTATTAAAATTTAGTGGTAGTAATCGGCCATTTGGGTCGGAGCACTCTCATTCCTGATAAATTAAATAAATATTATGAAAGTAAAAGTAATGAAATTATCTCAAACCTTATTAGTACTTTGTTTTAAGATGTAGGTATATATAGAAAATGAATGCATATTTCAAAAGTTTATCCATTTTCTAGAAATAGTGCATAAATAATCTTTTAGTTATCGATTAAAACAACAACAACAACAACAAAATGCAGTTGAATACAAAACATTATATACGCAGAATATGAATTGTCATTTCAACCTGAAAACTTTTTATGTACAATTCAAATAAATTAAATTCATCAATTTATTATAACAAGCTTCTAAAAATGTTGTAACTCGGTGGTTCCCTACCTTTACCAGAGCAATAATAGGCTCGAAGTAGCAGGAGTCGTTCGGTACCTCCATCTTTAATTTGTGTAATTTCCCTTTTAAATTTCTCCGCTTTCAATTCTTTTTCGCTAGGGTGTCTTTCGCTCGGGATGTGGCTGGGGACCTACGAACATTGCTTCCGCAAAAGAGTCGGGATAGAGTGGAAGAATAAAGGGCTGCGGACGAAGAGGTGCCGCTCGCCGCGGCAGTTGACCCACCCACCCTCAAACCTACTTTACCACTTTTCGGTGTCTTTAATTTGTGGAATATCCCTTTTAAATTTGTCTGGTTTCAATTTTTTTTTTCAACCTCGCTTTCGCTAGAGTGTCTTTCGCTCGGGACGCGACTGGAGACCTAAGAACCTTGCTTCCGCAAAAGAGACGGGATAGAGTAGAAAAATAAAGGGCTGCGGACGAAAAGAGGTGACGCTCACCGCGGCGGTTGACCCACCCGCCCACCCCTACCTATGGTACCTGGCTCGCCTGTTGGGTATAGGCAAATTTAATATACGTAATCTCAGGCATGTTTTCATCTAAAAACGCATAAACCAGATTGATAATTCTGAATTAGAAAGTTAGTCTTATGTGTAACCGCTATGTTAGTCAAATATACAATTTATTTTATTATTTAAGTAGATGTAGTAATTGTAATCTGAATTTTAACAGTTAATTCAAATTTTAACAATCATCTAAATTTTAGCTAGAACCCAAATGTTAGCTATCACTTTCGTCAATACTTGCAAAATATTTCTATTAATATTGAAATATTTGAAAATCAAAGTCAATATTCATACAATATTAGTTTAATATTGGAAATATCAGTCATGGAACAAAAGCAATTCTGAAATAACGGTGTAACCTTCACCTGTTTTCAATGCACACATATTAAATGTAAAATTCGTACAGCATAGCTAATACTGATTTGCTTATTTTAAACGAAAATTTATTTAATATATTATATAAAACATAAATCAGATTTACTGCCATTACAAAAAAAAAAAAAAAAAAAAAAAAAAAAAAAGAGAAATGAAATAAAGAACATATTTTATTGAATTTTACAAAGGTCCATTATGTGGTTGAATCTATCAATAAATCTGAAATCTACTAGATTAAATACTTTTGCAGCGAATGAAACGAGTCAGTTTTTACGGATTTACAGCAAAAATAAATCAAGACTATCCATCAAACCAATAATGCGTCGGCTTCTGTATCAAAGACGGATTACCCCGTGAGACATGACATTTTCACCTAGAAATGATTAATGACAGATAAATCACTAGAAAGGCCTTTGAAAGCTTGACAGAAAAAGAAATAAGAAAAATGAAGTCAATTTAAAAAGTTGGCAGTTACAAAGTGATAAAGTGTCAAACAAAATTTATTGTTCACTTTGAGATAAATGTGATCATTGTAAACCATTCCTGTATGCTTCCAGTGGGAATGCTTGATTTTATTTTAAGAACAAACAAGAAAAATATACAAATTAGAAAAATCAATGCATATAAAAATATTTTCAGAATAAGGTTCATTAATTTATTAAGACTTTCGTAGTATACATTTTTACTGATTATAAACATGTTTGATTCTGCAGAATGATATGGAAAATAAAGAACGGTTCGTTTGTTATAACAACATAAAGACGCTGTTTGCGATCACTGTGCGCTATGGGTTTTAAAACCTAAATCGTTTCTAAAGCCTAAATAACTTTCTAATAATATGCTTGATTAATGCAATTTTCAACAGTAGTACGAAAGAAATATACATGAAATTGATTAGTAAAACCCAATTTAACTAGAACTAGGACTAGGACTTTCTTCAGAGGGCTTAGTCTGAGCGATTTTGCTGAGAATGTATAATAGATTAAATAATAATTTGTGACAAGTAAAAAATGAGATACTATCTTTAATTAACTATATACTGGCACAAACTCAAATGCTGAAAATAAGCAAATGGTAGAATTGGAAACTATTAAATATAAATTCACATGCACAGTTAAAAATAAACAGGAAAGCAAATCATGCAAGACATGTATATAAAATTCGATGTATGCAATACATTAAACATTATACAGGAAATAAAACACTAAAATATACTATATAGGAAAGTTTACACTTTGAAAACTTGCCAAGAACATAAACAGACATTCCGTATCAATATGAGTACTACCTCTAAATGTCAAAAATATGATGTTTGAAGGGAAAAAATGGTGTGTGGTCCCAGCGAACAGTTAGTAATCCTGAATATCGGTTTACCACGGATGCGTTAAAAAATAATAAAAAAAGAAAATCATGAGAATACAATAGAAGAAAAAATATTTTGATTAACTCTATGAATTCACCATAGTGATGCAAGAAACTCTTTAATTAATTTAGTAGAGAAAGAAGTTTTAAAATATTACAAAGTTATTAAAATATTGTATCTAATATAATTGATTTCTACGAATTAATGTTAAATTTTTGTTTTAAATACTTGAGTGTTTAAAGGAAAGTGTGGCAGTGAAGATTTTATTTGAACTTTTTTTTTTAATTTGGCATGCCTGCACCACTACTTATTATTTGATTTAAATTTTGAAAGACGGGTTTCGACAATTTTATTTAAACTTTATAAAAGAAAATGAAACTGGTTGAGTTAGAAATTACCATAACAGGCGTATTCAGATTACTAGGCTTGTTCTTTTGCATCTATTTTCCAAATGCTAAATAAGAGAATTTGCATGTAATTAGTACTGTTCGCTCTATTATTCAATCATACGTCTAATAGCAGAAAAGTTAACAGCGAGAAATACCCAATAAAAAACCTTACATAAGTAGAAAGAAAATGTATTTCATTATAGATTAGTTTATAGGAGATTATGAAATTTTGATTACATTGCGTGTGTATATTTAAAAACTGTGTAAATAACCTTCTAATATTTTTTCATTATTAGTAAAAAAAGTATAAAACTGAAAAATACTTTTCAAATACAAATACAATCGAAATATTTCGATTAATTTTGAAATATATTCTATAAATGTCTGCTATTTATAAAATGTTAATAATGATACAAAATGTTAATAAGGATTTTTTTATGCTCAAAGAAACCCGGGTAATAATTTACCACCACCATCTTCATATTACTTCGTTCTTTGAGTATGTAAAATATCCTTTAAAAGGTTTTGGTTTATGTTAGATCGCGAAGCCTGCCCCGAAGTTAAAGTTGCTTTTAAACACCAAATTCGATCTGTTAGTAGGGACAACGTCTCAGGAGTTTATATGATTCTATTTATTTGTGAGGGGGAGTTAGAAATCATTATATAGGTATGGCTCAATGAGAATTCAGTATCAGATATAAAGAACATATGGCGGATATAAAATATAAAAAAGGAAGTACTACTTTATCCCTACTGAATAAAAAGGAGAATATTAACATACTTTTTAGCGAGAGTAGATTGATTTATAGATCTAATTTTTATTTACAGTTATTTATAAGGGAATTAATTGAAATTTATTTAAAGGGTTCAAGGGTTTTGCAATGATACGTTATCCTTTCGCTTACCGAAAATATGGATTGAGTGGTTAAACATCTTGCGGGGTCGCTGCATCGTAGGGAGAAGGGCGATATCGGAGATATAATGGGCGTTGTATGTTAACTTGTATTAGATGACTATTCTTTTCGGTTTTCATGTGCATTGTGTTTGTAGCTCTGTTATACATTGTGATGATGAGACAATGAAAGGGCTGAAACATATCAATATAGGCTCTTAATATATTTTTAACGTGTTTTTAGTAAAGTGACGTCTTCTGGTCAAATAAATATCCGCTAAAATCCTAACTTCTAACTAAATAAATATCCTAACTTCTCCGCAAAGTGCACCTCTTAAAATTTGCATTCTGCCACAAAACTTATTGTTTTAGACAGTATAATTTTGCATCACGAACTACATTATCAATTATCAAGTTAGACTGGTTAAGTTTCTATAGATGTAGTACTAATATATTACACGTCTATTGATACAGCATTTTGGTCATATATCCACGTGCGTAATTGAAGGAAGTAAACATGGTGCAAACACAAAGTACGTGATATGCTTCTATGGATACGGAGAACTAAAAACAAAATAGACTTTAATTCGTATCATGAAACGGAAATTGCTAGGATATATGATGTTAGATTAACTTGAAAAATTGTTGTATTTCATTCTTTTCATTAGATGCTTTGTCTGAAAATTACAGGTTTTCAAAGTTTATTTTTAAATAAGAAATTAATAGTTTATTCAAAATAAGAAGTGTACAAAATTTTTGCGAATCTTTTTTTAGCCCTGGTACGGTATGCTATTTCTTCTTCCCAGCTTATTTTGTGTATTAAAAAAAATAACGTTACCTTACAGAAGCCAGCCATGAAACAAAGCAGTACGATTAAATACTCTACAGCAATTTTTTTAACTTCTAAACATCGCACATTTTCATTTTTTTTTTTTTTTTTTTTACCGTCGTATTGGGAAAAAAAATATTCTTTTAAATGCATTTTGTTCAAAAACTGTATCTTCATTTATTTTTGAAATATTAATTTTTTTGTAGTTTTTAGAGCCATTTGCTTAATATTGGCAACGGAAGTACTCCATTTCTGTAGAAAGTAAAGGAAAAATAGTTCTAAAATAGTAATTATATATTTTTGTTGCCATTTTCTCATAACAACCGAAAGAAAATTTAATTCGTGCTATTTTGAAAAAAATATAAACGAATGATTTCTGTTAAAACAATGTAGCTATTATAAATTATATTTAATTTTAAGTATCTATGAATCATTAGATAGCCCCTTTTTTTATATTTTCTTCAATGAGGACATATTTTTGCTGCATTTGTGCATTATTTCGCGATAGTGATTTTCTATGCATGCTTTATTGTAGATGTTTAAGAGTGCATCGTAAATGTGAAACTCTTATGCGGATGCGGCTGACATCATTCTACATAAAATAAAACGTGCGCTTTAAGTCTTAAAATTGAAATATGTTTTGCACTACAGTAGAGTCCCGCTTAACCGAGTCCGAGTTATTTTCTTCTGATGGACTGATGGCTTCTATTATTATGAAACAGCCATTATAAAAGAAGTGTTAGGTGAAGATGAAAGAGATCAGAATGGGGGAAAAATGGCCATATTTAAAATATATATATATATATATGGCTACCCCGCCTCCCCCCATTCTCACCAGAAAAACAGAGTTCTAACTTTTTACGACTGCTCTTTCATCTTCACCAAACACTTCATTTATAATGGCTGTTTCATAATAATAGAAGCCATCAGTCCATCGGAAGAAAATGAAGTAACGGAAATGCCGGGGGACACTAAATTCTGTAAAAGCAGAATTCCTGTTCTCTAGTCTTTATTATTTCTTTGGCTAAGATTTTCTTTCAAAAGTACGGGTGACTAAATGTCGCGAATGCGCAAATTGTACAATTATTTGAGGTAGTTTCATGAACGTTCATTTCTAATATAAAATATTAGTTGGACAAAGTAGCTAATACTGTTTGCTACTAAGCAAACAATTAATGCATTTATTTATTTTTATCAAAAGCAAACTTTGCCGACCAAATAAATAAATGACGAAGAAATTAAGCATACATATTTTTTTTTACAATATTTGGATAAATACTAATTAAACATTGACTGCATGCTTTTATTTTTACCAGAAGGTAATTGTAATGCAACTACCTGTAAATATAAAATAATAAAATACAAATTATTTAAAGCATTTTAGTTCATTATGTGGTAAAATATACCAGAAAATCTACAAAAAAAAATATTTGAAAATTTGGAGTAATGCAGATGTAACGGAACAATAACAACAATAATCAATCAGTATTGCTTTTCAATCCCCCCCCCCCCCCCAAAAAAAAAAAAGAAAAGAAATCGACAGCTTCTTTATGAAAGATTGAAAGAGGGACATAAAATTTGAGCTTCCAAATGATTAATAATAGATAAAACGTTAATACCGCCAATAAAATCATGACATGTTAAAAGAAAGCCATTTCATATCCTAATTAAAAATATGATTTTAGTAAAGTAAGGGAAGGCGATAACGTATAATACAGTATTGATTGTTCTTAGGGCGCATTTTTAGATACATATAAATGCTGTAAATAGTTCATTCTACTTTCCGCTTCAAAGTAATACTTTTCCATTAACAACAAAAAAGAAAGAAAAATTATGCGTCAATCGTACATTTTGAAACACTTTCCAATGTATTCAGAATTCTATAAGAAAACCTGTTTTAATTAGGTGCAGGATAATATATAAATAAAGAATTTGAAAAATGTATAACATACTTTAAGCAAAGGATGAGAATCCCTGTATATTATCAAAATCAATGTGCAAAAATACTACATAGTATGCTAAAATTTAGTGCAGTTAGGAAACTCGTAACACATTTGATAAATTCATACGTTTTCTCAAAAGGATCTTTAGTTTTTAATAGTACTTCAGAAAAAAATCCCAGGAATGACGCAAATCTTTATGCAATATAACATTTTATTTTGTAATAACCGTAGCGAAATTAATCAAATAAATCATAATAAAAAAATAATAAAAAAAGAAGGTAAAAAATATTAAATATGTTGAGAAAAACCGATGTATTTAAAAAAAAGTATGAAGAACATAAGAAAATGTGAGATTAATTTATCAGACGACAAATCTGAAATAAATCACTTGAAAAATTTTACACTGTGCTAGTCAAGTCTCAGCGATAAATTATAAAGAAATTGCTTCAACTTTGCTATTAATAAATAACAAGATAAATCATCGGAATGAGAATTTATCAGTCAAAATTATTATTTCCGATATTATCCTTTTTCATAGAATTGATATT
Organism: Maratus speciosus; assembly: GCA_963932465.1. Lineage (NCBI taxonomy): Eukaryota > Metazoa > Arthropoda > Arachnida > Araneae > Salticidae > Maratus > Maratus speciosus. Next base: position 533,139,382 of record OZ010791.1, on the reverse strand, counting down.
ATTAATTCAGCTCTACTTTATCAGTGAAAGAAGTGTTGAGAATAATTAAATACTTGTCTCTGTTATAGGGTAATTCCGGGATTTATGCCACACATTTCTTTGAATTTGTATAGAGTCCCATGGTGGACATAAAATTAAAAAAAAATCATGCTGGCTATTTAATGTTAAATATACAACGCGTGTACTGCGACAAAAAAATTCAAAACAAATTATTAACATTTTTAAACTATTTGTTTCTAAAACATTACACTGCGGCTCGTCACCTGTACATTCAGGCTGAGACGCCGCACTTGTGCAGTAGTTATGCCGCGCTTGGAATAAGAACAGAAAGAAATTATGAATAAAAATATTTTTTTTTTAAATATTTATATCTGGGCTATAATTAACGATATAATAACAAACTGAAACTAAATGAGTACAACGAAACGGATTAGTAGATTCGAATTAATAATTGTTGCCTACTTTCACTATTAAAATTATCAACTTATTTTTTTTTTACATTAAATTTTAATTGTTATTTCAGCAACAACGTAACATCAATATATTAGGAAGTGAAAAAAAAGTGAAATTGTGTTTACATAATTTATTTGTTAACCCAATCGGAACCGGTGACTTTTGCTCAAATTTTATTCGTTTGGTATCACATTTTTTAAAAGAAGTTACCTTTAGTTAAATAATCATGAAAATTCTCTAATTAAATAAAACAAATACTACTTTTCTTTTTTACTGGTGCCAGAAACAAATTTTGTAAGCTCTTTATGAAAGTGCTTATATGCACCTATGGTGCCGAATGGGTTAAGAGACCTTTTTTTTCGACTAAAAACTGCAGAAAAAGTGTCGAAAAAATACAGTCTTTACGTAAGTACATTTAAACCAATGATGCAACGAGCCAATTACACATCCTCTTTTTGGAGTAGTTTTCGAAACATTCCTTGCAAAGAACTTCTGCGCTACGCGTAATCTAATTTTTCATTATTATCATCTTGACTTGCATCTTTCTTGCACTTCTTACTTTTTATTTTCCTTTTTTTCTCCTTTGGTTTCAGTAAACTTGATAACATGCTTGGCACTGTTAGTCTAGGCAAAAAGAAAAGGAAAAGTTAATAACACTTAATCATCCCGTCCAAAAGAAACAGCGGCATGTATACCGGAATAGCAGTTCGGCATGTATTCCATTTTGCATGGTGCAGACGTCGGCCATCACAGTTACCTGCCATCGCTAAGAGGAATGACGTAACCATACACACAGTACTCTATACAAACACTACACTTAGCTTTCACTACGAAATCATGCATGCATTAAGTAATTAGTGTATGAAAATTATTTAAACATAACGTGCTTACAATTTTGGTCAGTGAAATCATGCACTTACGTCAAATTAAAAATTGTACTTCTACAAGTAAACATTGTTATGGGATTTACGCTATACACTGGTTAAAATAATCTCATTGCGCACCTATACTGTGCGTTTGACGACCATCTATCGATAATTACAGGAAATACAAAGGGGGCGGCATCTATCCCATATGCGGTGACTATCCCGAAGTTTCCCTATACTTACGTGCTATGAATCGCTACTTGCAATTATTTAACATAATCTTTTTTCAGAAAACCAAAAATTTAAAAGAAATCAAATATCCTCAAAATATCACCTTTCAAATAACAATAAAGCCTACAAAAATAATAACAGCATACATTTATTTTATAAGTTTTGAATTTAATAATTCTTTTGATTTGGAAAATAAATCTATATTTTATTCTTTATTCATACTTATAAAGATATTTCCAATGCGTTATTTGTAAGTAAGTCCTGATTTCCAATATGCGTCGTAAAAATCTTCATTCGCAACTACAGTGAAACCTCCCTGTGCGACCACCTCCATTAAGCTCCACCTCCTTGAACGATCATTTTCATGGAACGAAATTTATTCCCATATGCTCAATACTAATTTTACCTCCATTCAGAGACCATCCCAGTTGAACTCCCTCCATGATCAACCAATATCTTTGAACAAAATGAAACGCGTTCCGTTTTTCCTGGTCGCTTGAAGAAGGTTTTATTAGAAAAATAATTCCGCATTATGCATCAAACTTCTAAACTAAGTTTGGATTTTTTTTTTGTAACTTTTAATTGATTAAACCCCTTTGTGCCTTTTTAGGCAATGAATTTAACTCTGATGACAGATGAAGAATGACAGTCAAGAAACTCCCCTGCCCTATTCAGTCAGGAAACTCTAAAAAAAATAGATAAATCAATGAAATCGTCATTATTTGTTTCCGTCCAAAAAAAAAAAAAAAAATTACATTTATTTACTGAACTTCGAAAGGACTTGGAAATAAAAATTATAAGAGATAAAACCGTAAAATCAAAGCAAGCTTCAATGTATTCATTTTTTTTTAACTCTGCAGTAATCAGTGTTGCCAGATGGGCTACTTTTTAAAGAATCAAATTTTTGATTGGCACCACTTTTTTTAAATGGTAAAATGTGCCTTATTTAATGACATATTAATTAAGGCAAAAGCAAAGTGAATTTTATCGTTTCAGAAAAGTGGTTCCAATCAAGAAATACTAATTTAAAAAAAGTAGCCCACTGGCAACAGTGGCAGTAATTAACTTATGTAATTAACTTTTACTTTGATACTTAATTTTTTTTATTTTTTCCTAATATGAAAAATAAATTTTAGCATCGTTAATTGTTTCCTTTTTTCAATAATTAAAATCTAAATTTGAACATGACCTACATTAAGAGAGCACCTCTCGGAGAGACCAATTTTTATCTGAACGTTACATGGTCGCTTTAGGGAGGTTTTACTGTATTTGACTGTGCCTTTAAGGCTTTTGTCAAATCCACATTCTAAAATATATTTTTAGTTATTTTTTGTTCGCAAACTTATAAAATTGACGGGTGCACTTATTAGGAAACTATGTAATTGAACTTTTTTTTAAATTAAAGATGAGTATACATTTTATAAAATGCTCTCAAAGTGGTCGTTTTAAACCAAATTTTACGCCTCAAAAGCGAAGATAAAGAGAAAATAGAACGTAGTCCTGAAGCAATAAATGCATATAACTCAATATGTCATCCATTTATTGGAAAAATTAAAAGATTTTTTGATTAAATATCACTTCAGTTATAATGCCTGCAAATATCATGCTTTCATGTTTAAAAAATGAGTCAGAAAAGGTGTCAGAAAGTTTCTTGTTGCTGAGTGGGATAAAATATTTATTTCAGAACCGTCTAAGAGAAAGGAGCTTTTTTCAATATATTTTAATTATCCCTGTTATTCCAGCAAGAAGTTTATTAAAGAACCGTTCTGTTAATGATTAATTAAAAAAAAACGATTTACTGAAAATTTAAAAAAAAGTTAAAGGCATTGATTATATTTTTAGTTTGATGCGTCTCAATGTTTAAAATATTTCTTGCATTTAAGCATTTTGTTAATTAAGTGGACTTTATTAAAAAAAAATATATTTCATTTTTTCTCTAATTTGACAGATAGTTATATGAGTAGAAATTTTCCGACTAGGCGAAAGGTATCTAGGCAAGGATTTGAAAAAGGCATATCTTGGCAGAAGCTGCTAATGTTCTACCAACTGAGTTATTCAGATGTATCTGGAGGATCTAATTCACCCAGCTAACCTTACTGATCATAGCATCTGGTTTGATATATGAATCAGCTCAACAAAATAAATCTTAGATAATAGAACGCCTGTAAACAATGGATATGTAATTATGCTAGAATAATTTTAACACAATTTTTTGATTGGTAAATAAAACATTGATTTATATAGCAATTACAATAATTGTGTTAAAATTAATTTAGATAGTTATATATCATTTTTAAAAAAACTGAAACGACTTGTAACTGAATTTTCAATAAAAGTCCATAATTTAAAGTATTTTATTACTAATGTGCGGGTCTTAATCATCAAATATTCCAAATCTGAAGCAGAACTTGTTTCAGTTTGTATAAAGCTTATCCCTAAGAGAAATCGAGAATTTTGAACCAAAATTAAGACATATGGAGAAGTTTATCGATTTAAGTGGTGCGAAAAAAAATTGAGAAAAAAATATATTTGTAAAATCGTTAAAATACTTTATTTGTAATATTTAAAGACACTTTCTCTCATCTTATGGAAATATATGGGAATTAAGTTTTAAAAAATTGAAACAAATATTCAAAAATTAGTATTTTAGGTCGGTTTTTGGTTTTTCAAAGTAAACGGCCACCTTAAAGACCTTAACAGGAAAACGTTTCGCCAAACAGTATTTCAATGAATCACAATTTTATTACTTAAATACTACACACATAGCTGCCAACTTGTACGGATTTTTGCTACCACTAAAATTTAACAGAAATTTCTGCCTTATTTAATTATCAAAATTCACTGCAATTCGGAAATTGAATTGGGCCAAATTTTCTATTAAATTTTAGTGGGAGCAATGTACACACATATGGCATCATAATAAGATTTTTACGTACAGGCAAAATTTTATAACATGGAGTATTTTTATTTCCAAAAAAAAATGATTGCTTAAATATTAAAACTGAGAAAATCCATTAAGCTATTTTTGTCAGAAATGGCTCTTTACCTACTTTTTACATTGTAACTTTTCTTTAATGGTTATACTTGTTTAATGTATTTATTGACTTGTTCGAACTATGACTTTGTTATTTTTTCTGTGAGTTAGTAATTTTTGCTCTTTTATCATCATTAGTGTTTAGAAAATGAGAATGAAAAATATTCATTACTGACTCTAGTATATTTTTTTTTTCTGATGCAATTTATATCGTAATATGAAATCAAAATAATTCGCATAAGAGGAACTATTATAATCGAGTTCATATAGCAATACGTTTTAACTAAGAAAAACACATTTATCATTTCAGAAATAAAATTAAAAAAACCTTAAGACAAATTTCAATAAATATTGCTTAAAATATTGTCGTTGTGATGAAAGAGTTAAAGGTATATTTTATCACTTTACAGATATTTGCATAAAATAGATGAAACTTCTTAACCATAGTTTATATTTCTTCAATATCCCTTCAAATGAAAAAGTATATCTTATTTATTTTTAATTATTTTTTCATTTTTGTTCAAAACATGCTAAAATAGTGACTGGCGTTACGAAATTTATTTCTGTTTTTGTGCGGTAATTAATGCAGTGTAGACCAGTTTTGCCTCTTCCTTCCCTTCGAACGTATCGCGTAGGTAATTCCTTTTAAAAATAACATCCGTTTTAAAAGGTGTTTTGCTTTTAAATCATGAAACTCTGCATATTTTTTTGAAGAATTAAGCATTAAGGTTTTTAGTCTCTTCCCCTGAAGGAATTTCTAAGAATCTACTCCCTCCTCACACACACACATTCTCTATCTTAGAAAAAATAATACTAAATTTACGATGATTTATGATTTCTTTCATTTTTGTTAAAATTCTTATGGCTACACTGTGACACGAATAATTATAACACAAAGACTTATGTCTAAACCAGGATTGCTGTAATAAAATAATATTGTTGCATGCTTTCCATAATGTTAAAATTGGCGGGGACGCTTATATCTACCCCCTGTATATCTGCCCCCATACGTCATTTTGACGTCACAGATAGAAGGGGGCACATATCCAGTACTGCAGAATTTCACTGTCGTCGAAGGTTGTATATCCGACCCCTGTATATATGTCCCCATAGCAGATGGGGGCAGATATCAAATAGAGAGCATTTTATTTTTGTCGATAGCTGTATATCCATCCCCTGTATATATGCCCCCATACGACGTCACAGCTGAAGGGGACACATATCCAGTCCTAGAGAATTTTCTCTTCTTCCAAGGGTGTATATCCAACCCCTGTATATCTGCCCCCATGCGTAATTTTGACGTCACAGCAGAAGGGGACACATATCAAGGGGGCAGATATCCAATGCTAGGACTTTTACTTTTGGAAAGAGATTTGGATATCCGACCCCTGTATATCTGCCCCAATACGTCATTTTGACGTCAGAGCAAAGGGGATACATATCAAGGGGTCAGATGTCAAATGCTAAGGCTTTTACTTTTGGTGAGAGAGTTGGATATCCGACCCCTGTATATATGACCCATACGTCATGTTGATGTCACAGCAGAGGGGTTACATATTCGATGCTATAAGAACATTTTTAGGTTCGTCGACAGCTGATTATCCGACTCCTGTATATGTGTCCCGCCCCCCTTTTACGTGCATATTTTGTTGTTGCTGTGAATTAGTATACGGCCTTGAAGAAATATGTAGGAGAGATTTAGTGTGTAATATAAAAAATAGTATCTCGCTTATTTTGCATACTCGGCTTTCAAGGACATACTATGTGGAAACAGGACCGTAGATAGAGACAGCCGGCCCCGTTAATAATTCGAATGCCACCACAAGTATTTTAGAGAAATATCTGCTAAGACGAAAAATTAATTTATCAATGAAGAATTCCGTTTTACACAGGTTTTTTACGTCTGAAGTGGTATAATTGTATGGTATTTTTTGGCATGATCATGATTTTTCCAGTTTAAAGTGATATTCCGTTACAGACAGGCTTTACTGTATTAAAAAATAAATTTCTTGGCAAGTTTTTTTCTAACGTCTATAAATTTGCTTTTTTTTTTTTACAGCATTATTGTTTATTATAACACTTTGCATCTAAAGATTTTAAATAGTAATATAAAATATTAAAATATAGGCAAACCATTTTCGATTTTCTTGTAGCAGCTCACTGTTACATCCCTTCTTTTCCCCTTCAGTAATGTATTATTTATATTATTAATTCGATTATCATGAAATTCAAATGTATTATTTGTGAGATACAGATATTTGTTGTCAAATAAAAATTGCAAGCAATATATATATATTTTTTTTTTTCTGAAACGTTATTGTGTTAGCTCTGCTTCTGAATAATAATAATAATGTATTATTATTATTATTATTATTATTATTATTATTATTATTATTATTATTATTTAAATTTAAAAAAATGTGATTTTTATATTGTTTATTTATGTGAGCTGGAAACATTCTATTGTGCACAAACTATTGTAATGCAGCCGAGATCTTCTAGGGATAAATTTTGGTTAATGGTATGGGTTTCAAAATCAAAGAATTTGAGATCTGAATATCAGCACGCAAGTAAAGAAAAAAATCTTGATTATAATTCCGAAAGAAAAAAAAAATGAGATTGCGTAATGCATCTTAAAATTTCATTCAAAGGATTATACAGTTGTCAGGTTTTTTTCGTAAACATTTGTCATAATCTATGTTTTTATGCTTTAATTAATAAAACTATTATTAGTACTAAAAGATTAAATCAGCAAATTAGTTATTTTATCAGTTAGTAATATCATTATGCATATTAAAATTTTGTAATAATTATGTAAATCTATATTAAATACTGCAGACATTTATATTTATTAAAATTATTAATAACTTAATTTAATATTAAATTGTTAATACTATTTAAATTAATAGTTATTAAACAATTATTTCTCTAGTTAGAACATTACACATTTTACGTTTTGATTAATAAAATTATAATTAATATAATTATAGAAATAATAAAAACTTCACATAAGTAATTTCATCAATTAACACAAATAACAAATCAAACAAATATCATGGCAAAAATTTTTGCATTTCAACTTATAAAAATTACTGTTAACACCATAAATTAAAGCTTACACGCATGTATGTGCTTGCTAATCAAAACAAACTATGAAAATGGGTGGAAACCATTAAATTGTGCACACAAAGTAAATATGAGAATGACCAATTTTATATCTGAAGTTATATTTGAAATATAGCAGCATTAGATTTAAATATCTTTTTTAAATTGAATGATTTTTACGTCAGATAAGAACTTGCTTTTTACAAACTTATCATATTTAATTTTTTATAAACATAATCATTTAAGCTAAAACATGTATATAAAGCATTTTTCGGTTATTCATTAAGGCAAAGTATCCATAGAAACTTTACAAATTAGGTTCACTTTATATTTCAATGCTTTTTTAAACAGTTTTAAAAAATTTTAATTTTTAAACACGATTTAATCACTAATTTTAATTGTCTGATTAAAATCGTTGCCATCCTTATTAAAAGTATTAAGATTAAATTTGGAGTTTATTTTTATTTTTTTAGTTGTACTGGTTGCTTTTCCAGTATGAAAAAATACTTTTTTTTCTATTTGAGGTTTTTTTTTTTTTTCGATATAAAAAAAAAAATTAATCTTGTATGAAAGTATTATAAAAATATAAGTATTTTATAAATTTAAAATTTATTAAATTTAATAATATTTTAATACCAGTTTATGTATATTTTATTATTTATAATATTTTGTCTTTGAATGTTGAACTCACGAAAAAGTAACTTTCAACTATTTTACATAATGAATACTTTTATCTTTCAAAGCATCCCGAAAAATCTATGTTTTTTATTTATATGAATTTATTTAATTTGTTTATATCGTTTTCCATCACAAATTTCAAAAGGGGATATTTATTAACTCTTTATCGCCTTATTTAATTGCAAAGTTTCTGCTATTAAATAAGACAATTTTTAGATATTGAATTAGTGGTAATTCGTCGGCTCTCGGTCTTCAGTTTAACCCCTTAACGGTCGCTTTAAATTACAGTTTAAAAATTCAAATTGCTTATTGGCACCTTTTTTTTTTTTTTTTTTTTTTTTTTTTTTTAAAGAAATATTTACCTTATTTAATAGCAGGTTAAATGATGCCATAATAAAGCCAATTACATACAAAAGCCTTTATAAAAGTGGTGGGGATTAAACAAACTGAATAAAAGACACAGCCTGTGAATATCACGGGAGCGAGAATTAAGAGGTTAAAGACACCTTAGGAGCTACTACAAGCAAATCTGTAGAATTCTTATTTATTTAGCAAAGTTTTCGTCTCCAAATGTCCATAATTTTCAGAACTTTAGCACATTAAGATTCACAGAAAGCATATTGTTTAAAGAAGTATGGTACTGATTGATGAGTTTAGACATTAAATTTTGACGTAATTAATGAAAATGTGCATCAACAAATTTTTCAGAAGGACATGTTTTAAAAAAAATGGAATATATAAGTTAAAATTTTTTTTAATTATTTTAATTAATTTGCCTTTTAAAGTTTTGTATGTAATGGTTTGCACAAAATAAAATCTAAAACTGAGTACAGTAGAGCGCCGATTATCCGAAGAAGTTGGGACCGACCCTAGGTCGGATAAATGGACAGACAATTTAAGGGATGTTTCTGACTTTCCTAAAACCTTCACACCTTATCGAAGCTTAGGTCTGTCAGCACCAGTTAGTGCTGGCACGTTTATTTTATTATTATTTTTTTTTTATATGTTTATCATTTAATTTTTTTTCTTTCTATATCAGATGAATATGATCAACGTTCTTCTGCCGTTCGAGCCATTTCATAGCTGTTTCCAAATATTCAAATGCTTCATTATGTGATGGACCTGGGTATTTCCAGAGCATTCGTTTTCATTTTCTATAATTTCTTTTTCATCATGAATCTCATCCACAATCTCATCATCATTTAAAATCTGATATCCAGGGTCATGTACTACTTCACTATTTAACCGCTCGTTAATTTCATTTTCTTCATACCTTCTTCCCATCTCTTTTATTGTTTTACATTCCTCATTTTCTGATCCAGTATCAGTTTTTTCTTCATTTAAAATTTTATTTCAAGCCAATGGATAAGTGGGAGTTAGGTTACAATTTTTTTGAGGGAGAAATAGGCTGTTTGGATAGTTGGAAGCTCGGTTGATTGGAGTTCCGATAATCGGCACTCTTCTGTACATGGATTAAAATCAACATATTATAACTATATATGTATATTATATATATATATTGTTTCCCGTGAAAATTCACTAGACTATTTAAAAAAAAGAGTATATTGTAGAGATTATATTACCTTAAAATGAGTAGATTCATATTTCATAAAGATTGGTATATATGTCTATGTAATTTAAATATTTCTGATTATAAAAGAAAATTAAGGGGTCACAGGACCTTTGAGTTTGTCGAAACAATCAAAAACATCGCCTTCTTCAAAGTACCAAAACACAAACAATATGCAATTAAGATCTTTTTCTCCCCTTCATGCCTAAAGAATATATCCTTAAGTACATTATCTAGAAAAATAAAGGTTGTATGTACAAAATTAATATTTAAATTTTAAATTTAAAAATTAATCTCACTAATGCGTGATTAAGTGCTGCACGCATGATAAAACTCTAAATTATGCATATAGGAAACAATTTTAGAGCAAAATAGAATCATAACATACCTACGTATAACTTAAAATCAAAATATACGCAAAAAGTTTTGTTTAAAATTTAATTTTAGCACAAAATAAAAAAAAAAAGCTCAAAAATCTGAAATTTATTTCAAGTTTTTCAAGTGCAAAAAAATAAATAACCAAAATATCTGATTTTTTTTGTTGTGCCCTGTAGACTATAAAGAAATGCATATTTGGTTATTTTTTTCTAAGCTGTAGCTTACATAGTTTAAAAATAGCAGTGCGCGCAAATTCCAAATTTACTAATATGAGAAAACGCTTTTCAAAATTTCAATGTCTACGGACCTTCTATTATACTCATCATCTAAAACTGATTATAATTCAAGAAATAATACAGATTTTTGAATGCAGTTTTTTGCATATGGTTGAGAAAGCTTAAAAGTCCTGTGCCCCCTTAAGCATTTTTTTTTTTGTTAGCAACAAAATAATTCAAATCTTATTATCTTGAAATTTTAAGAGACTTAGAGCTGTTTAATCACCAAAATATTGATTTTTCGAAAAATTATATATGAAAGAACAATATAGTAGTATTTTGTTGCATTTTAAAACATTTTGCATAGAAATATTTCTAGTTTTACGTAAATTATGACTAAAAAAATGCGTCCATTCTTTTACTGCAAACAATGATTTAAAAGACACTTTAAAGTTATTTTTCTCAGAAAGATAAAAGCCATTTTTTTTTTTTTTTGGCTGCGCACAAAAGATGTATTTTACATTAGTTAGTTAATACTTTTGCATGCAATCTTTACGAATTTAGATATTATATCTACAACTTAGGATTAAATTTGGATTAAATTTGTACATATTTTAGTAAAATTTCTATTTAAAAATTATTGTTGAAAATATTGTATGCATTAAAATTATCTGTTTTTGTGCCTAGAATTACAAACAAACTTTAGTTCAGTTTTAATATAATTCTTGCGTTGCAGGTTTTATAGCGAGAACATAGCCAATAGTATTTATTTTGAATTTTTTTATCTTGCTGGGATTCAGATCTGATAATTGGCGCTATGCGACTCCTATATCATCCTTTACATTCCCCAGTCTAAATGATTTTCGGGCTCAGGTTCTTTCCTAACGGAAGTGTTTGATTGAGTACTTGATTGGTGAGTTTTTAGAGAATCCGGAAAATACGGCTTTGATAATCGCTTTTTTTCGGTATACATCATTAATTTCCCATTTCCCCACACTGTTTTGATGGAACGTTTATTGATCTATTGGTTATTAATCAGTAAAGGCTTAGCAAAGATTATAGCAAAAACCAAGGTTGCCAACAATTAATCTTTGATGTCTTTTAACTATAGCTCGTTTTTTATTGCGCATAGAAAAAGATAATATAATCTGGACAACATGGAGATTCAAAAAAGAGGTAAAAAGAGACATAGAGAGTTACAACATAAATTGTCTGTAATTTATCGCAGGTAATTCATATATATATATATAATTCAGAGACATAAAACTCAAAAGAGAAGAAAAGTTAGAAAAAAAATAAAATTTCACAAAAGGGCTTCAAACTTTGAAATATTTTCTTAAAATAAAAAATCTTCATAAAAAAAGACTAAATTCAGGGGATCACCACATTTTCAGAAGATATGCCTAAACAAATCAAAAAAAAAAAAAAAAAAACTTATTTAAGATTATTTATTTCACTTAAATTATGATTTTTACATTTTTTAAACAATATTATTCTTCGTATTATTCTTGTTTATTAAGTTTATTTTAATTTAATGTCAAATTATTTAAATCTAAAAGTTAGGCGTATCTGAAGTTTTTTCAGGTTTTCATATAAAAATATATATCGGTAAATAAGTTATATTTTAATCAGAAAAAGAAAAGTTAAGAAGAAAAATTACTAAAAAGACAAAGACTTTATAGGGGAAATAAAGTTCGATTAACTTTGTCAAGTTAACTTATGGTATTTTTTATATAATAATTTTTATATAAAAGAAAATTTAGAAATGATTCCCTTAAGAGAAAAAATGCAAAATGCAATAAATTTTATAAAAAAAAAAAAAAAAAAAAAAAAAAAATGAAATTATTTTGTTATATATATTTTTTTTAATTCTGGATTAATCTTTATAATGAATGTACAGTCTTGGAAAAATAAATAAATAAATAAACAGCCCCCACTAATTCAGCAATAAATTATCATAGAAGAAAGTTGTTGGTGCCAAATTATTGGAAATAAAGTCTACTGTTAAATAATGTGTATAAAATTTGCTTAGGGAGGTATATGTATGTATTGAAAACAAACTCAATATTTGTTGTTTTGTTTTTGTTTTGTTTTTGTTTTTTTAAGCAAGTCACAATTTTGACCCCATAAATAAATTCTACACCACTTAATTAGTCTAAAAACAAATTTTCATGAAATTCGCACTATAGTTTCAGACAAATTATTTATTTTACAATGAGCATATTTGGAAGGCTGTATCCAAATTTTAAATTACACATAATACAAGAGTAGTAATTATAATAATAATAATAATAACACACGTATACAAAAATGAAATTTTTAATATGAACACCCAACATTAACATTATATTAGTATTAATTAAAAAATTACCCTAGAATACCAAAAACAAAGTTAATGTTAAATTCATTTTTAACCACTTTCCAACAAAGTTGAAAAGTGTTTATGCATTCGGTTTATCTGTCCGTCTGTACGCGCTCTAACTCCCGTAAGTATACTCGGATCGCTCTGATATTTTTGGATGTTAGTGACCTCTACCATAGCACGAATTCTATTTCAAATGAAGTTTGTAGCATGTTTAGTTCATTTACAGGGACAGTCAGAATTTTTCCGTTACATTACGGGCCATGGGAAAAAATCGTTTAAAATGATTTTTAATGATGTTACATGCTTTCAAACATATTAAAATTGATATGCATTTATCAAGTGCACTAAAATATGCATTCCGCAGAATATGCGGTGCAAAGAATAATTATTATTCATTTACAGGGCCACACAAAAGATCTCCGTTACATAATAATATACGGGTGGAGGGAATTTTTTCCGGCGTACTTTAATTATGTTAAATTATTTCATGTGTAATGAAATTGATATATGTCGCTGAGGTTTACTATAACTTATTTCATGTATAATACGAAGTGCATAGCAATTACAGGGACACACAAAAGATTTCAGATACGATATTGTATTCGAAGTACTGTACGGTAGCAATGATTGCTGGAAATGCATTTTTAATTATGTCATGTGCTTTTATGTTTCACTATATCTAATGCATTGTATATGGTGTGTATAAATGCTGAAATTCATATACAGGGCTACACAAAAGATTTCGTAATGGTTACTGGGTATGATTGTAAATTGCTTAAAGGTGGTTTTTAAATTGTTTATGCATTTTTACGCTGAACTGCATTTTGTTTACTAAGAAATGTTTGTAGAACAAAGATAAAATTATATACAGTGTCACGCAAAGAATTGGATACATGACCGTCTATAAATGATAATTTCTGGAAATGTGATTCCAGTAGTTTTAAGAGTGTTTTACTTTGAATTAAACTTTAGCTAAATAGTGGCGTGTAATAAAGGTACTAGGTTAACTACAGGGTTGTACAAAAGTATAGAAGTATGTTTCCATATATTAGTATAAATTGCTGAAAGAGAAATTTCAACCTGTTATTCGTTTTCTTGCTAAACTAAATTTCCCCATTATATAGCATATATATCAACCTACAGATCAAATACAGAGCTGTTCAAAAGAATTGGAATACATATTTGCTATGGATGGTAACTGCTAAAATCAATTTTTCAAATGTTTTATGCGTTTTCTAAAATGTTTACTTAGTTCTCTTATATACCTTATTTCCCTAAATAACGAAGTTTTGTTAAAGCATTCAGGAAGTGTTGGAAAGTGTTTCATAATCTATGCTTAACGCATGATGTTTCTTTCTTGTTTATAATCAATGGGGGATCATTTAAAGATGTATATTAATGTGTATACACGTGGCATATGAATTCTTAGATCATTTTCTATTTTATGCTTTTGAAGCAGCTTTAGTTTGATAACACCATGGCAATTGTAACCAAGAGTTGAAGTCCTTCCAATGTAGTGATTTATTTTTCGACTGCTTTATTGTACGTTGATTTATTTCCTGGTTGTTTATTGCGCTTCTTTTTTCCAGTGCTTTATTTTCCGGGATCTGGGAAAGGGCAATACACATTTTTTTTTTTTTTCTGATTTTGTTACTGGATTTATAGCGATCATATAGAAATTGTACATTCGGGAATAATTTTAAAAAACTGGACGAAAGGGAAAAAAATATATATATAAATGAAAGTAAATTAAGCGCATCATTTCTCTCGAATGTTAAAAGTAATGGAGACTACTTTTCTAGTAAAAGTGTTGTTTCATCGCACTTTTTTTTATGTGATTTAAAGAGTAGATACAAACTATTATTATTATTATCATTATTTGAAGATTCATGGATTTGTTCAACATTTTTGCAAAAATACTATATACGTTTAAATAAAATACACAACCTTAATATTTAAAGGTTGTGTGCTTGATTTAAACCTATTCAGCAGTTTACAAATTGCAGAATTATTTTTAATTCTAATTGTATTTTCTATCGATTATAATATTCCGACATTCTATAAGCTATATCTATATAGTTATAAAATTTTACTGAGAATCAGTACAATTTTTCTAAATTGGAATCAATCACGTAGGCAACCTTAGTTATGATTTTTTTAAGTTATAGCACATAAAAACAATTAAAATATTTAATAATTATTATTTTTTTTTAAACTTCATATAACCTTTCTTTTCAGTTCTTTCTAAAATAAAAAGAAGCTTAATGCCTCAAATCCAAAACTATGGTAATTGTACCTAACTGTATAAGGGTGTTTAAACTTTAAACTGGACATGTCTAAAGAGTTAAATTGACCCACCACTGACACCCATTTTAAACGCCGCTCTGAGGCAGCTCACGCCTTTTACACTTAGTCTCTTGTTTTTTGTTTTGAATGTATTGTATTTATGTGTTACTTTCATTGTGTGAAGATAGGGTGAGGGGTAGTCCATATTGTTGCACACCGACAGATAAGACCACTCTACACAAAGAAAGATTTCTGTATATGTATAGGAGCTTTAACAGAAAGGTGTCTGGCAATTACTTGTGAAAAGTCCAACCCCCCCCCCCCTTCTCCCAGAAAAAAAAAAAAAGTTTTACGGATGCTTTGTAAGTGTCAAAGGAGAATAAGGGGTGTTACTATAAATTGGCGTCGCTGGTCGTGCCGGGAAAATAGCTTTGAGTTATTTAAAAATATTACAGTTCGCATGTAAAAAAATTACGTGCATAACCTTAATTTATTTATTTTTCAATCCTTTTAGAAATGTTAGATCTTTTTTAATTCTCTGTTCTCATTTTTTTTTTCGTCTTAGAGGTTATAAATCAGAAAATTCCTCTTAATAATCTTATTTTGTACAGAACGAATGTATATATATTAAAATTATTACAGGGCACTATTTTATAAGATGCCATTTATTCTTATAATTAAAAAAATATAAAAGTACCGGTTCATTTAAATAGAAGAAATTATATCCTTTAGCCTGAAGAAAAAAAGATTCATTACAACGAAGCACATAGCTTTTTCATCCCTCAAACGATGCAAACTATGGAACAATGAAACAATCTGGTCCACGTTCTTGGAGTACCTAGTTGCGTTGCAACTGCACCTCCGGGCTATAGATGTTGCGTTTTACAGTGCATTGGGAACCATAAAAAAGAAAATTTAAACGCGGCCGAGACCACCGGTAAAAGTAAAAGTAGAGAAGAAAAACAATTAAGAAAATCGTTAGTACAATCAATAAGAGAAAAAAAAAAAGTTCCATAAGATCCTACAAATGTGCATGACAGGCGATGCATGAATTTATCTTTTATATAAAATATATTCTTATTTTAAAACGTTTCCGGTGGTATCATATATGAGTTTACAATAATGATTTTTTCGAAGAAAATATGTCCCCTGATTCACAATATAAAATTTAAAACTTTTTGTTAACTTAAAAAGTGACAGATAATAATAACACAAATGTTACAAGTTTAAAATATACATTTTATTTAAATTACCTAGTACGTTCGGTCCGCAATTCCGCAGCTATCCTCTGGGAATATTTTCATTAATTGCCTTTCCCTGTCAATTGCTCAGGTACTAGTCACATCTGTATACAGGGCATCGCAAAGAGATGGTCACAACTTTAAGACAAAATCGTTATAGAAAAACAGTAGAAAATTTGATTCATTGGTTGACAGGAGTATTTGAAACCTTTTAATTTGCTTATCTACATATGTTATACGATGTCTAAAAGAAAATGCCCCCAGTGGGTCCCAAGTAATAGTTTTAACTAGCCTAGTTAGGAGGAAAATGTCAATAAAGAATTGATTTTAAAAACAATAGAAAACTAAGTTGTTATAATAAAATTTTAATCATTAGTTTTCTAATATAATTTATTTTTTGTGAAAGTGGAGAGGGTATGGGAAGCAGAGAGGGAGATCGCACTCCCTTCTTAAATCTCTGAAAATATATGAATTTTGATCACATTTGGCCGATTTTACCCATTTGTCACGTATTAATAAAAATAGTGGTTATTCCCATGCGGGCCTCCAGAAAAGGGCAGCCCAGCTCATCTATCCCGCACGCCCTTGTATGGGTCAGGCCCTGTTGCGGCTGTGTTTCAATAAAATAATTAATTTCGTAAATCCCTGCGCTAGAAAAGGTGTTGCAAAAATTAGGTAATAATTTATATATTTTTGAATAGTTCGAGTTTATATGTTGTTTTATAAATAAAATTTATTTTTCTAATTATTTTATTTTATTGAAGATAAAAATTAGAATTCACAAAACAAAATTTAGCTAGCATTTTACGAGGGCTGTACCTAGCCTTCACAAGAAAAATATCTTTTTATGTCTAAAATGTATTTTGTTTTTAACATAATGTCCTTTTAGCTCGATACACTTAGCCCAACGTTTTTCTGTTTTTTTTTTGTTTTTTTTTTCCATCTCCTCTAAAAAATACGATTTTTCCAACCCTTCAAAATACGCGTTTGTTCCAGCAATAATCTCGTCGTTAAAGCCAATTCTTTACCACTAAACCATTTTTTCATATTTGGAAATAGAAAATAATCTCTAGGCACTAAATCTGGTGAATATGGTGGATGCAGTTTCAGTTCGTATCCTAATTCATGGAATTGTGCGATGACGACGACACAAGAATTGTAGGAAAAAGGATGTTTGATTGTGGAGGGGGTGGTGGCGCTGGAAGTGGAATCATACTATAGTATGATGAGGTTTTAAATAGATTTTTTTTCGATCGAAAAGGATGTTTTTTATCTGATTATTCTGTTGTACGAGGGGGGGGGGGGTGTAGGACGGGCTAAATTTTTATAGGGGGATTATTTTTTTATGTAGAGAGTCGGTTTCAGAGTGTAAAAAGAACAGTTCGATTGTGGAGGTGGCGCAGAGAATGGAATCATAATGTAGTATGATGAAGTTTGAGAGAGATTTTTTTGTTATTTTCGATTGAAAAGAATGTTTTTTTATCTGATTATCCTATAGTTTGAGGGGGGGGGGGGGGTAGGAGGTGCTAAATTTTTAGAGGGGGCTTAATTTTTTTAATCGTCTTTTAGCTCAAATGAATGACTATTTAAGGTGATGCCATACTATAATACAAGAGGTTAGGTCTTTTCGAGAGGAAGTGTAAAGGGCTAAATTTTTAGAGGGGTTTATTTTATACATATATTTTTTTCGAATCGACTTAGAGTAGGAATAAATGACCTTTTAAGGCTGAGTCATACTATAACACAAGTGGTTAGTTCTTTTCAAAAGGGAGTTTGAGTGGCCTTAATTTTTTAGGGGGCTTAATTTTTAAGGAGGCTTATTTTTTTTCCGAACCGATTTAGAATAGGAATTGAAATTAGATGATAAACTCCTAATATAGACCGAATTATCAGTGTAAACATAAACAAAACCAGCTCAACCGGGATTGTCGCACGGCACTTCCGGTTCAGTGCAAAATATTGGCAAACTTCCCATTTTTTTCTTTTTTAATAATTTTTTAGGGGGCTTAATTTTTAAGGAGGCTTAATTTTTTTTTTTCCGAACCGATTTAGAATATGAATGGAAATTAGATGATAAACTCCTACTATAGACCGAATTATCAGTGTAAACATAAACAAAACCAGCTCAACCGGAATTGTCGCACGGCACTTCCGGTTCAGTGCAAAATATTGGCAAACTTCCCATTTTTTTCTTTTTTACTAATAAATTTTGAATCGTTTTGCAACATTATTATTTTTTAAATGTTTTTCTCAAAACTATAAAATCTCGAAAAGGTGAGCCAAGTATATGTTTTTTTACGTAATGAAGTTTAAATAAATATTTATTTTAGTCGTTTTGACAGCACGGGTGCCATAAAGAAGGTTTATTGCTTTTTTCTGGCGACCGCCAAAGTGCTAAATTCTTTCTACGATATAGCGATATGTTTTTGTTTATTTGCTAATGAATGAGAAGGATTCGTGTTGTATATTTGATGAATCTAAATTATTTAAAAAACGCTAGTAAAAATGAAAAGAGTAAAGGTTACTTATCTGTTCATAAAAGTCAATTTGTAAATGTACAGCGTGGAAAAAAAAAGTAAACACCCCCTACTAACTTCTCAACAAATTATCGTAGAAGAAAGTTACTGGTACCGAACGATTGTAAATAAAGTCTACTTTTAAATGATGTATATAAAAATTTTTTAAGGGGCCATCTACATAATAAAACGAACCCTAACTTTGTTTTTTTTCAATAGCAGTACACATTTCTGACAGCATAAATGAACTCTACACCTTTCAATTAGCCTAAAAACAAATTTTTATGCAATTCGTGCCATAAGTTTCCGAGAAATTAATTATTTTAAAACGAGCGTATTTTAAGGGCTGTATCAAATTGAAGTTCCGAACTCGATTGTTAGCCGAGAGAGCCGCCTTCTTGATCATGGCACTTTTAAGCGTTAATGAAACCTGTTTGATTACAGAATAGCAGAATAAATTTCAAAACTTTACTCGCTTCTATCATAGACGGCCCCTTAAACCATCATTTTGCCGTTTTTTAAGCATAATTTGAAAACTACTTGGCAGAAAAATGTGAAATTTCGGATTTCCGTAAAGCAGGACGTAATAAATCTAAATCCATCAAAAAAATTGCATGTTGCAATTCATAATTTTTTCGAATATTAATTTCATAATTCATATCATGAAATTATAAAAATTGCAAATTCAACGTATTTATGTTTGGGTATATTAATATTATTGTTACACAAAAAATTAGCTCATTAGGAGCATAATTTCAGGAGATATAAATAAAAATATGAAAATGTAATTTAACATTAGAAGTACTAAATTTTGAATGTCTATAATTCAAAAACTTATCATTCGAATGACTTGAAATTTGGTTTCTGGGCACATTTTGAACCGAAGATTTGAAATATCTCGTTAAATTTGGGTACTGCCATTGAAAAAAATGAAGTTTCGATTCGTTTAATATGTATATGGCCCCCTAAGAAAATTTTATACACACCATTTAAAAGTAGAATTTATTTCCAATCGTCCGGTGCCAGTAACTTTCGTCTACGATAATTTGTTGAGGAGTTAGTAGGGGGTGTTGACTTTTTTTTTTTTTTTTCCCACGACTGTACATGGCAGTTGTTCATTTTTTTTATTTTAAATATTACATATTTCTTTCGTTTTGTTTTTACACTTAAATGTTGCATCAGATTTTAACAACAACGGATGGAGTTGTTTTCAATGGTCATTGCACATACATATTGAATAAAGTTTTTTTATTACATTTGTAAATTTTATTAATTACAGAAAAAATCAACAATTATTTATAAGTTTCAAAATACAATATTATTTTTAAATCATTGTTTAACGTCTGATATATGATTTAAAATATATATATATATTACGATTCATCAGACATTACAAGTAAAAATTGCATAAGTACATTTAATGCATTTAAAAATGCAAGCGTTTCGAACTAAATTTTAGCCTCTCATTAGTGCAATAAATAACATTCAAATGACCAGAAAACTATATATCTTGTTTACAGTTAATAATTATTAGCAGTTAAAATTAAAGAAAGTATAAAAATATCAATGCAATGATGTGTATTCAGGTGGAAGTGCACAAGATTTATTAATCGGCGAAGTTTGCTTACGAGTGAATACACCTTCCGGAAAAACTCTACTTTTAACGTTATTGCAACCGAATTTGATAAGTGTCATATTTGTGATATCTGGGATATGGTCGGAATCTAAAGAATGCTGTACAATTTTAGACTGCAGGCTTCCAGATTTGTAGGCACGTTTATGTTCGGCAAGGCGAATAGCGCAAGTACGACCAGTTTCGCCAATAAAAACCGAGTCGCAATCTTTACATGGGATACTGTAAATTGAACCGATTCTAGTAATAAAAGCTGCTATCAGATTCACCAACTTTTCAAGCAACCAACTTTTCAGCCGATTTTAACCCCACTTTTTCCAGTTCAAAGGGAGAAAAAGGTTACAATTGTCGTTGCTAAAGTTGGAGGAAAACCAATACTACTAGTACCAGCCGTCAATATTTATTGCCTTTTCGTAACAATCGCTTATCTCTGATTCGCTGAAATGTTGAAAGGTGGGAAGAAATGTTGCGGCTAGCGCAGACTTTTTTGAGATGCAGATAAAAAGTTGGGGATATTGCTGTTTGCTATCTTACTGGGTGTCGAGACAATATTTCGCGAAAAGTTGGAGGAAATCAGGAGTTGGCCCAAAAATTGCTCGAAAAGTTGGTGAATCTGATAGTAGCTAGGGGTGATTTTAGGTTTAGATTTACAAAGTAGATTTTTCAAAACATTTTGCGACCTCAATGATGTACTGATATTATGAGACTTCAAAAGACTAGAAATTTTTTCAGAAAGATATTTGTTGTTTGGTAGAGATACGTAAATAGTACTGCAGTTCATTGAATATGAAATAATGTGCCTTTTAGGCTCTAAGGTCAAAATGCATATGCTAATACACCATTTATTTCAATTCTGACCATACAAAGGATGTTTTTTGCAATCCGCACCTAACATTGTCACTTGCTATTTATTGAACGTTATTTATTTTATTATTACTTATTTGTAAACTCACAAAACATAATATTTTGCTGTTTTTCGAATAAAAAATATTTATTAATAAGTTATAACTTGCATTTATTAATGACTGTGAGATGTATTTTGATGGATGTCATCCTGTCTTATTGAGTTAATGAAATGTTTATTGTATAGCTATAAAAGAGCCTGTAGTTTTAATTTGTTTATTTTATTAAATATATTTTATTCTGTTTTAAGTATATATTTGTACTGATTTAATAAAACAGTTCGTAAACGTCTGTAATTTTTAAATTTTATATTTTTTAAATACTCATTTTCATAGCGACAATTTTTGTTCATGTATTAGGGGAATCGCCCCCTACGAGTTACGCTAGCCAACCCCCGTTCAGACACCGCAGTTGATAAAAGCACGTTAATTTGATCGGCTTTAAAAAGATTTTGACAGATTGAATTATAATTTAAAAACAGTGGCGATCTCCCTATAAACGGGTTTCTATTCATTTCTCATTGATTGGGGAATTTTAAGGAAAAATCAGCTGCTGTTAAACGATACTATGGCTGTTTTCCTCTTTGATTAAATAAAACCAGTTAAACATTTCAAAATAAGCTAATATAAAATGAATTAAGTAAACAGAGTTTTTGTCTCCCGGCATTTTTTAACAAAGCGAAAGGAAAGTTCTTTTAAATAAGAGATTATAAGCGGGCTCTCATGTCAAGCACACAAGTCGTATGTTTGTTGTTCAGTAAGTAAATAAATAAATGAACGACATTTTAAATACATCGTTTTTAACAAAAATCCCAACAAAAATGGTTGAAAAGTTCATCTCGAAATATCAAATAAATGTCTCGCACAATTTTAAATTTAAACTATTTTGCAATATTATTTTTTGTTCATTTTACGTAATAAGTGTAATGTGACGTAAATGTGACGTAATTTCTCCTATTTAAGACTTCTAACGCATGTTAATGAATTTATAATTTTACAAAATCCTTTCTCTGTTAAAATTCACGTGTAACTATAGTTTTTATGAAGTAATTTTCAATAAGTTCCTGCTTTTTATACATAATTATTTAATTCTAATTTGAAAGTTTTTTTTCTGTGTTTAATAGTCACGTGTAAATAAATTTTTAATTTGAAGCAAACATTATTGTTTGCGCTGTTTATACAGTTGAAAACAGGTTAAATTAGTATAATTTTCTAAAATAAGTGAAAAATATCTCTCGAAATGCTGAAAATTTGAATTTAAAATAGAAATAAAAGCTCAAAAAATGTGTCAAATTAAAAAAATAAATTCATTCTGCACACCGGGAAATTATAACGTATAAAATGATCTAAAAATGATTAAATTCCGATGTATAGTTTTTGCTCCTATAAAACTTTTTTAATGGAACGACTTTGTCCAAATTTAGCATTAAATATCTCTTAAAATAATTCTTCGATTTGAAAACTGTCTGCATCAGCGTGTTTATCAAACATTTCTCAATAACACCGCCGATTTTCATATTTTTGTATGCAATATTTTTCTTAATATTAACGGAGAAATACCTCCGGTCACAAAAAATTCAGAACAGCGGTGACAGCGTAAGTTGCTGTTTTTTAGAATAGAGAGAAATTTCTTTTAGTGCCAACTATTATGCTTGGCAACAATGTTGTTGGTACAACAAAATAATACCAACGTCTAATTACAACACTGGGTGTGCAGATAGATATTTAACAAAGTTTGTTACCAGATAGTAAAATTTAACTTAAATAAGGACAGAAGTTTGAAGAAATAGCTCTTTATTTAGTCAGAAAAGGAGAAAATACAAATAACAATTATAAATATTTATCCGTGTAAAATCCCTAGAAAAATTAGCCTTGTTAAAATTACTTTTTTTTACGCTGCTTGCTCTTAGATTATATGTTTTTGCGGAATTTCCAACACTTCACGACTTTTTTCTTGTAGAGTTTTTTCACTAAAAACCGTGATTTTTCCATCGCTTTTTGTGTAAATAACACAAATATATATATATATATATTATTTCCATGATAAATATATATAAGTAACGCGTACTATATAAAAAGAAAAGTATTTTAAAATACAAAAAAATAGCACTTCTAAAGCTGCACATGTACTACGAATAAAAAAATTTGAACTACTCCAAAATTTTTCGAACAACTGCACGCTTGCTATGAGTCACGTAGTCTTGCGAGAGCCGTAGTCTTGCGCAGTTAGATTTGTTGTGATTGCGCACGCATCCACTTGAAATTCATCTTAAGATAGTCTTAAGATAGTCATCTTAAGATATTCACCTTTCTACAGGTGCAACGCGGTTTACGCTTTTTTTTGTATCATAAGTCAGTAAATGAATCTTCAGCGAGGCACCGCAAGTCCAGCTTTACTGACACTCGCGCTTAACATTCCCTATCATCTGGCAAGTAGAAAGTTCCACCAAAATCGTCTGTCCTTTTCAAAATACTAGGGGGCTCGGCCCCCTACGAGCTACGCTCGCCAACCCCCGTCCAGACACCGCAGACTCTAAATGCACGCTAATTTGATCGGCTTTAAAAAGATTTCGAAAGATTGAATTATAATTTAAAAAACAGTGGCGATCTCTCTATAAACGAATTTCCATTCATTTCTCTTTGATTGGGGAATTTTAACGCCAAATCCGCTGCGGTACTACTTGATTTTCCTGTCGACCAATTTCGCCAAATTATATAAATCGCCAAACCACTCGCCAAATTATACAAATTGATATAATTTTTATTTTAAATAACGAAAGAACAAATAAATTTGTACAACATTAATAAAAACACAAATAAAACGTCGAAATAAAAATAACTTGATGACGTATACACGTGTAATAACATTTCAAAATAAGCTAATATAAAAGGAATTAAGTAAAGAGAGTCTTTGTCTCCTGGTATTTTTTAACAAAGCGAAAAGAAAGTTCTTTTAAATGAGACATTTTAAATTAATTTTCAAAATATCAAATAAATGTCTAGCGCAATTTCTAAATTTAAACTTTTTTGCAATATTATTTTGTGTTTATTTTATGTAATAACTATAATGTGACGTAAATATGGCGTAATTTCTAGTAAAACTTCTAACGCATGTTAATGAATTTATTATTTTACAATATCCTTTCTCCTTTAAAATTCACGTGTATACTTTTTATGACGTAATTTTTAATAAGTTCCTGCTTTTTATACGTAATTATTTAATACTAATTTGAAAGTTTTTTTCCTGTTTATAATAGTTACGTGTAAATAAATTTTTAATTTGAAGCAAACATTATTGCTTGCGCTTTTTATACAGATGGCAACAGTTTAAATTAGTACAATTTTCTGAAATCTGTAAAAAATATCTCTAGAAATGCTGAAAATTTGAATTTAAAATAGAAATAAAACCTGAAAAAATGAGTCAAAATAAAAAAGTTAATGCAATCTGCACTCCGGCAAATTCTAACGCATAAAATGATCTAAAAATGATTACACTGCCATGTATAGTTTTTGCTGCTATAAAACTTTTTTAGTGGAACGATTTTGTCCAACTTTAGCATTAAATAACTCTTAAAATAATTCTTCGATTTGAAACTCTAGAAATGCTGAAAATTTGAATTTAAAATAGAAATAAAACCTGAAAAAATGAGTCAAAATAAAAAAGTTAATGCAATCTGCACTCCGGCAAATTCTAACGCATAAAATGATCTAAAAATGATTACACTGCCATGTATAGTTTTTGCTGCTATAAAACTTTTTTAGTGGAACGATTTTGTCCAACTTTAGCATTAAATAACTCTTAAAATAATTCTTCGATTTGAAAACTGTCTGCATCAACGTGTTTATCAAACATTTCTGTATAAAACCACCGATTTTCATATTTTTGTATGCATTATTTTTGTTAATATTAACGAAGAAAGGCCTCCGGTCACAAAAAAATCAAAACCGGCGGCGGCGGCGGCGGTGACAGCGGTAGTTACTTTTTTTTAGAACTAGGGGGCTCTGCCCCCTACGAGCTACGCTCGTCAACCCCCGTTCAGACACCGCAGACTCTAACAGCACGCTAATTTCATCGCCTTTAAAAAGATTTCGGAAGATTGAATTATAATTTGAATCTGACAATTATAATCTGACGTAATTTTCACCAAACTTTTCTTTCTCTTTTTAATATTCACGTCAAAATACTTTTATTAGAAATGAAATATTATGATCATCTTAAAATGTCAAGTAAATGTCTCGCGCAATTTTTAAATTAAAACTGTTTTGCAATATTATTTTTTGTTCATTTTACGTAATAAGTGTAATATGACGTAAATTCTCCTATTTAGGACTTCTAACGACTGAATTTATTATTTAACAATATTCTTTCTCATTTAAAATTCACGTATAACTATAGTTTTTATGACGTAATTTTCAATGAGTTCCTGCTTTTTATATTTTTTGTTTATAATAGTCACGTGTAAAATACATTTTTAATTTGAAGCAAACATTACTATATGCGCTGTTTATACAGTTGGCAACAGTTTAAATTAATACAATTTTCTAAAATTTGTAAAAAATATCTCTCCAAATGCTGAAAATTTGAATTTAAAATAGAAATAAAACCTCGAAAAAATATTCAAATTAAAAAACTAACTGCAATCTGCACACCGGGAAATTCTGACGCATAAAATGATCTAAAAATTATTAAATTCCTATGTACAGTTTTTGCTCCTATAAAACTTTTTTAATGGAACGATTTTGTCCAACTTTGGCATTAAATATCTCTTAAAATAATTTTTCGATTTGAAAACTGTCTGCATCAGCGTGTTTATCAAACATTTTTCTATAATACTACCGATTTTCATATTTCTGTATGCAACAGTTTTTTTAATATTAACGAAGAAAGACCTCCGGTCACAAAAAATTCAAAACCGGCGGCGGCGGCGGCGGTGACAGCGGTAGTTACTTTTTTTTAGAATAGAGAGATATTGGAAAATTAAAAGTTTTGGTTAGATGTGTAAATATATTTAGCCAAATCGAAAATAATTAAAATTGAATTTTAAAACATTGTTTAAGGCTACATCAAGGCGTCACTTAAATTTTGATATCATATCTTTTAAAACTCATAGTTTGAATTTATGAAAAATGTGAATGATAACGCATCGATGAATAAATTTTTATACATCCTTTTAAATTTAACATAATTCTTACGCATGCAATTATAAATAAAACAAAAATAAAATGATAAAATAAATAATATAGCGTCACTTAAAATTTGATATCATTATTTTTAAGTTCCATATTTAAAATTCTTATAGCAATAAGATAAAGCGCTGCGTCACAAACTTTTAACCCGTTAAGGGTTTTTTTATTGATATCATTACTTTTTTTAAGTTAACTAGGGGGCTCGGCCCCCTACGAGCTACGCTCGCCAACCCCCGTCCAGACACCGCAGACTCTAAATGCACGCTAATGTGATCGGCTTTAAAAAGATTTTGAAAGATTGAATTATAATTTAAAAAACAGTGGCGATCTCCCTATAAACGGATTTCTATTCATTTCTCTTTGATTGGGGAAATTTTAACGCCAAATCCGTTGCGGTACTACTTGATTATCCCGTCGACTAATTTCGCCAAATTATATAAATCGCCAAACCACTCGCCAAATTATACAAATTGACATAATTTTTATTTTAAATAACGAAAGAACAAATAAATTAGTACAACATTAATAAAAATACAAATAAAACGTCGAAATAAAAATAACTTGATGACGTAGACACGTGTAACAACATTTCAAAATAAGCTAATATAAAAGGAATTAAGTAAACAGAATCTTTGTCTCCCGGTATTTTTTAACCCCTTCGCGACGGGAGCCTTTTGCGAAATGTTTATTACTTTGCTACCGGTTTTAAAAAACAGAAGTTTGTGCCTATTCAAATCGGGAAAATGCTCGGATGAAATAAGGCAAATTTTACAGTAAAATTTTACTGGTGAGGATAAACGAGGATTCTTAGGTCTACTTCCGGCACGTATACGTGTCGCTCGTCCCCAAGGGGTTAACAAGGCGAAAAGAAAGTTCTTTTAAATGAGACATTTTAAATTAAAATCGTTTTTAATCTGACGTAATTTTGACCAAACTATTCTTTCTCTTTTTAATATTCACGTGAAATTACTTGTGTTAGAAATGAAATATTATTTGCGCTTTCCTAAGAGAATAGTTGAAAATAGAGAGAAATAGAGAGAAATAGTTGAAATAGAGAGAAACAGTTGAAAAAGTATCCGATCAAAATATCATATAATGTTTACGCAATTTCTAAATTTAAACCGTCTTGCAATATTATTTTGTGTTCGTTTTATGTAATAACTGTAATGTGACGTAACTATAACGTAATTTCTCCTATTTAAGACTTCTAACGCATGTTAATAAATTTATTATTTTACAAATTCCTTTCTCTCTTAAAATTCACGTGTAATTATAGTTTTATGACGTAATTTTTAATAAGTTCCTGCTTTTTGTACATAATTATTTAATTCTAATTCCAATGTTTTTTTCTGTTTATAATAGTCACGTGTAAATAAATTTTTAATTTATTACACGTATAAATATATATATATATATTTTTTTGAAGCAAACATTATTGTTTCCGCTGTTTATACAATAGTATGGCAACAGTTTAAATTAATATCACTTTCTAAAATCTGTAAAAAGTATCTCTAGAAATGCTGAAAATTTGAATTTAAAATAGAAATAAAACCTCAAAAAATTAGCCAAATTAAAAAAAAGAAATACAATCTGCACACCGGGAACTTCAAACGTATAAAATGATCTAAAAATGATTAAATTCCCATGAATAGTTTTTGCTGCTATAAAACTTTTTTAGTGGAACGATTTTGTCCAACTTTAGCATTAAATATTTCTTAAAATAATTCTTCGATTTGAAAACTGTCTGCATCAACGTGTTTATCAGACATTTCTGTACAATACTACCGATTTTCATATTTTTGTATGCATTATGTTTCATAATATTAACGAAGAAAGACCTCGGGTCGCAAAAAATTCAAAACCGGCGGCGGCGGCGGCGGCGGCGGTGACAGTGGTAGTTACTTTTTTTTAGAATAGAGAGATAGAGAGATTTTTTCTAGGTATAAATATTATTCTGCCTCAATCTCAGCGGGCCTCAAATACTTTTTTTCGATAGTTATAAAATTCCACTTGAAACCACCTGGCACAGTTTTTGGTCACACTAAATAGTCTGGCTTTTATATTTTTTATTTCATTAAATACTAAATTTGAAGGTATTAAAATTTCAAAATGCCTCAAGGATTTTTTTTTTTTTTTTTTTTTTTTTTTTTGCACGAAAGTTTTGGAAATTTAAAAATTCACGGGTTGGCTAAGTGCCACGATCCTTCAGCTTGACCTTCGATTTTGTATTCAGATATTACAAAAGTAGTGTTATACAAATTTTCAGGATGCCTCAAATACCTACCATAAAATGTTTAACACATTGTGTTGTTATTTATCTCGGACTATTTATTAAAATTCTAAATATCATAAAAATCTACTTGGAAAAACATTGAAGTCAAAAGGCTATTAAAATAGTGAAACAAAACAACAATTTAAAAATTGCATGATTCATAGTCCTAATGTTTTACGTTTCTTGTGTGCCTGTAAATGGATTGTAAAGTAATGCACGCCCTTTTGAGTAGTGCTCTGTTATAGTGTATATTGTGTGTGTGTGTGTGTATATATATATATATATATATATATATATATACAGGGTGTTTCATAAAAGATGGGCAAAACTTTAAGAGGTGATAGTACACATCTAAACAAACAACTTTCATCAGATAATGCATTGTTGGAAATGAAACGCAAACATACTGGCGCATTTTGAAATTTGGTTCAATCAGCGGTTAAAACTCAATTCCTGTTGCAAGTTATGGGCACTAATAGCATACAAATGTGATATGGGGAAGAATAAGAACGCGTATGCAAAATTTCGCTTTGATTAATACACAAAAACCGCTGATCTGAGAGTGCAACTGTCAATCGTGGTAGGAATGTATCGCGTGATGTTACCCTTCACTAATAAGGAAAAGGCCGATATAAATTTTATCTACGAACCTCCAAAGGGAAAGGGATCAGAAGCTCAACGATTGTATGAAGAGCGGTTTCCCAACAGGCAGTTGCCACTTAATCGTTCTTTGTGTGTTTTTTTCTTTTTTTTTTTAACCTCGTATAACAACATGACCTTCGGCGCCCTCTAACACATTTGCGTTTCATTTCCAACCATGCATTCTTTGGTGAAAGTTGTTTGTTTGGATGTGTATTATCACCTCTGAAAGTTTTGCCCATCTTTTATGAAACACCCGTGTATATATAAAAACTTTCATTTCATTCTAAATAAACGGTCAAGCGCGAGTATTACTCGCGCTCAGAGGCTTCTATACAATAAATATATGAATTATTAACTGCATTATTAAAAAAAATGTTTGTAAACAAATAATAAGTCTTTTTAAAAAACTATATAACGCAGACTTGGGTATAGCTGTATATACTAGAAAAGTATGAGTGGGTATACCATAAAAGTTCAAAGAGATATGAAGCCTAAATAATATCAAATATTGCTATTGTGTATAACCCTTTTTACTTTCTTCTATCTTTACAAGAAGAAAGTATTGGATTCATGAAAATTTTCGAATTCCGGTTTTCGACGGATTTACACGTTTTAGGGGTCAGAGATTCCAAAAAACATGTTTTTACAAAATGTCTGTCTGTGACTCTGTGAGTCTGTCTGTCTGTCTGTCTGTCTGTGTGTATGTGACACAAATTTTGTGGGCGCTCTATCTCAAGAACTAATGCACGGAATTTAATAAAAATTATATTCTGTTAGTCCCTAATACAAATTGAACCTGATTAGTTTTTGGTGTAAATCGCTCAACAGGTGGCGCTGCTATGCTGCATTTTTCACGATTTTTGCAATAGCTCTATCTCACGAACTAATGCACGGATTTTGATCAAACTTCAGATTTTGTTAGTCCTTCATATGAAATGATGCTGATTACGTTTTGTTGTAAATCGCCTAACAGGTGGCGCTGCTATGATGAATTTTGCAGGATTTACACGATTTTCCCAATAGCTCTATCTTAAAAACTAACGCACGGATTTTCTTCAAACTTCAGATTCAGTTAGTCCTTGATATGACTTGAAACTGATTATGTGTTGGTGTAAATCGCCCAACAGGTGGCGCTTCTGTGCTGCCTTTTTCAGGATTGCCTCAATAGCTTTATCTATAGAACTAATGGACGAATTTTCATCTAACTTCAGATTTAGTTGTATGTTGACACAAGTTGTTGTTACTTAGGTTTTGGTGTTAATCACCCAATAGGTGGCACTGCTATGCAGGAATTTTCACGATTTTCGCTATAGCTCTATCTCAAAAACTAATGCACGGATTTTCTCCAAACTTCAGATTCAGTCAGACGTTGACATAAATTGTTGCTGATTAGGATTTGGTATAAATAACCCAATAGGTGGCGCTGCTAGGCAGCATTTTGCTGGATTTAGACGATTTCAGCGATAGTCATATCTCAAGGACTAATGCACGGAATTTCATATCTATAGAATCCTCATGAGATGCATAGATTGCCATTTAATTTTGGCAGTGTGATAGCGAATTTTGAAATATTAACATGTATGAGATAGAAGAAAGTTTTGGGATTGATACATCCGACTAGTTTTAATCTTATCCTAACCTGTTTATGATGAACTTAATTCGGTACTCACAATAAAACTAGTGCATATTTAAACTTCATTTGGCATTTCCTAAAACTAAATTCAGCGTCGTAATAATCTTTTCTTTTTACGGTTTAGCTAAAACAAAACCCTTGTTCAAAGTTTAAACTTGACATTGTTCTAAGCACGCTCCGAAAGGAGGTCACAAAGATGCAACTCCGCCTTGGTCCGTGCCGCGTTTTCCCATATAGGTTTTTAATTAACTTTTAAAGACACGGGATGCGTATTGAGAGATCTACTCAATCCAAACTAGTGACGAATCCCAAAGTATTTATGTGATTAATTATAATTAAATTAGTCGGTTTTTAACAATTTGACTTTTATTGCTTTGATGGTATATAGAGTACGCCGTCCCTGTCATTATGTTTGTATAAACCGTCCATGTCTTTAAGAGGGCTGGTCACTCAGATTCGGAATTCTCCTCCGTAATGTTAAGTCTATGGACTTTTGATGCATTCGTATATTTAAAATATCTTCTCGGGAAATTCATATTTTCAAAATCTTTTTTCTGTGTATTCTCCTTAAAGGATGTCTCTTTTTTTCTTAGTTTTCACAATATTTCTAAAATCTATGCAGAATTTAATATTTTATGCATTAAAAGCGGGCGAACTGTGAGTAAGATTTTAACGCTTCATATAAAATTAAGTTTATACTTTAGAAATATTTTGAGAACTAAGATAAAACGAAACATCTTTTAAGAAGTGTACATAAAAAATAGAAGTTAAAAAAATTAATTTCCCGAGAAGATATTTTAAATATACGAATGCATCAAATGCCCATAGACTTAACATTACGGAGGAGAATTCCGAATCTGAGTGACCAGCCCTCTTAAGGGTTAATATCTTGGCTAATTACTGACGATTTTTTTCGAAAATCATTATCAACAATGCTTTTATACTTCTGCTACGATAGGTATCTCCAGCTCTCCTCAACACATTAGATGAATGCGTGCAAATCGAAATATGTTTGTAACGGAAAAATGCAATCTTTTAAAAAACAATGTGACCTAGGGTAATTCCTATAATTTTCCTGCAAGTTATAAATTAACATCTACTACCTCTAATTTTTTCACAATTTTAGATTCAGTAGATTCGGAAATAGAGGGAGGGGGACGTATTTTTACACTACATTTTCGACGATATCTTTAAACATATGATGCCTAAAATTAAAATAAATGTATTTTTGAATTCAGCGTTACGAAAGCTTTAACCTGATACCTCACACGATATACAAAGAAAAGATTTTGTTTTCAAGTCACTTAATTAGCCTCTCTACATTTTCCCTAAATATATTTGTGAATAAACATTCTGTAAATATGTGGGTCAAAAGTCTTTATTACTTCCCACAAATTAGAACTTTCCACGTTCCATAGTTTATGAGTAAAATGGCTATGACAGACGGACAGACAGACACATGAGTGATCTTATAATTGTTCCGTTTTTACTTTTTAAGTGCGGAACCCTAAAAATGGAGGGAAAAAAACATGCGATTCAAACAATTACCATACGTAAGTCGAAATGTATGAGAATTCGTTTGTGTGTCTCAGTAAAAATATACAAATACTACTCGCACTATTTTCAATAGAAAACATATTGTCGTAAATTTTTTAAATATATATAAATATCATTGCAATTGAACGATACTTATGTATCTGTGAAAGTAAAATTGCAGGAAAGCTTGACAGATGGATAGATAGATAAATTATATAATAGCTTTTGGAAAATTGTAAAGTTAATTATTTTTCGTAAAATTTATTATCTTAATTAAAATTTAATATTACAAGAAAATTTAAAATTATTAAGAAAAATATAAATTACTTTCTGTAGATATTTTAAAAAGCGAATTTATTTTTTCATAATAACTTTAGAAAATTAAGATATAAGCAATTTACAATTAAAATTAGTGTAAAATACAAATAAAATTGTTTTTATGAGCATATATGTAATATAAAATTATTTAACGTACTTTAAAATACCTCAAAAATACATTAAAAACCAAATTAGAATTCCAAAACGTTTTCGGCCAAATTCGCCAATTCCACGCGTTTCTTAAAAAAAAAAAAAAAAAAAAAAAAAAAAATTCAGAAATGTATCAGAAAGTACCTCTTTTTTATGAAAGAATTGTCTTATTCTGCAGCATGTTCCTCCAAAAAAAAAAAAAAAAAAAAAAAAAATTATATCTAACAATTATAGTTGTTATAGGGGGCACAAAAAAGAATTCGGATACATTAGGGTATACTACAGCAATTTATTTGAATTCCATTTTGATGATGTTTACTCGAACAAATTCAACGAAATTTATTTGATGTTAAAATTTGCATGAAAGTACAGATTATTTCGATAAACTAAAGGCGGGCAAAAGCAGTTGGGAAGTGTTTCATAATCTATACAACCAGCATCATTTTTCTTCATTGTTTTGTTCGTATATCAGCAGGAATGAACCTCAGATAGAAAACCAGCAATAATATTTCTTTTTCATTTGGAAATAATTTCTAATCATCTGTCTATAACATTTTAAAACGGAAACAAAATGATTAAACATTTTTTTAACGTTATAAATTTTCAATATAAATTTTGTATGCATATATGAGGACGTGAGTTTAAAACCTCGCTTTATCCAGAAAACCAAATTAAAACCCATTCTATTTCACTGTAAACCAAGATTTTACATTGCCAGAAATACACGATAAAACTTTTTTTTCTTCAGATTATAGTGTTTTTTTTTTTTTTTTTTTTTTTTTTTTTTTTTTTTTTTTTTTTATGCAGGTTTACCCCCTATAGAATAGATTCATAGAGGAAACTCGATTTTCTAAAGTTTAGATAAGGTGAGTTTTGAAACTCACGTCGTCATATATATCTATATAATTCGTGAGTTACATTCTAAATGTCGTCTACAGATTTCTAGATAAATAAAGCCGTATGATAGTTCGCGGCCACAATAAAAACTATACGTAGAAAGGAACATATATTCAGAATATCCAACTCTCGACGAGCGTAAAAATGTTTTAGCAATGTATATGTGTCCCCTCTACTGTGACACATCAAAATGACGTATGGGGGCATATATACAGGGGTCGGATATCCAACGTTTTCGCCAAAAGTAAAAGTCCTAGCATTGGATATCTGCCCCCTTGACATGTGTCCCCTTCTGCTGTGACGTCAAGATGACGTATGGGGGCATATGTACAGGGGTCGGATATCCAACTCTCTCGCCAAAAGTAAAAGTCCTAGCATTGGATATCTGCCCCCTTGATATGTGTCCCCTTTTGCTATGACGTAAAAATGACGTATGGGGGCATATATACAGGGGTCGGATATACACCCTCGACGAAAGGAAAATTCTGTAGGACTGGATATGTGACCGCTTCAACTGTGACGTCAAAATGACGTATGGGGGCATATATACAGGGGGTGGATATACAGCTATTGAGAAAAATAAAATGCTCTGTATTGGATATGTGCCCCCTTCTGATATGGGGGCATATATACAGGGGTCGGATATACAATTCTCGAATAAAGTGAAATTGTGTAGCACTGGATATGTGTCCCCTTCTACTGTGACGTCAAAATGACGTATGGGGGCAGATATACAAGGGGTAGATATCAGGCACCTCAAATTGGCGCCTTTCATTGATTACAAACACTTGAGTTGCAACCATGTTTACTAAAAAGTTGGACAGGCCTGGTGTAGACTATAGCTAAAAATTAACATATTTAATAAACCGTTTCATTGGAGTTTGAGATGGGTGGAGTGGTTGAAAATGCGTAAATTAATGATTTACAATAAGAATTATAATATCCTGCCTGCTTAAAAGTATATTTTCCTATTTCGCTGCATACAAATCTGTAATGAAGCGGAACACTCGGAAATTTGAGCTTCGGTGATATGACTGAAACATATTTCGAATTATTATCACGCAAAAGTAAACATTTTGACCGATCTCTAAACATGCATGACAAAAACAAATTATTTGTTTCCCTAAGATTTATGAAAAATATCTAAAGTTTTGCCATTCGAGTTTAAAGTGAAACGAAAAGTAAGCAAAAGAATATTGTTTATCGTTTCTGTAAGCTTTCCTACAAGTTGATATTGATTTGTGCATTTACATGATAATATCTTTCTCTAAATATTTTCTGTGAAGTAACTCTTCACTGTCACTAGGTCGTAACACTTTTATTGGAAATAGATCAGAGTAAAAGTATTGCGTTGAAAATAAATATCGTAAGGAACATTTTCTTTGGAAACAAGAAATATTTAAGTATTTATCTCACCTATATTATGCACATATTGTATAGATTTTAACTTAAGAGAAATTTATGTTGCTAAATTTTCATGTTTATTTACAAATACAACAGAGGAGTCCGAATGGTTGGCTCAATAAAAAAGAATAGAGCGCCAATCGTATATAAATTGGGTGCATGATATAAGCGTTTCACAAAAATGGGTTTGCACGTATGAAAATAGAATTCCATTGTTAGAGAACCTAGAATGCAAAAGGATAACACATACTTTACACAAGGATATGTTACACATACTTTGTAAACGATGCGAAATAAAGTAGTTACCTATAGAGTAAGGGAGACCATATTTGGCTCTTACTTCGATAATTGATAAATTAAAAGGAATCCCAATTTAAATGTGAATTAATACGTGGATATTTTACTTTTGTTAGATATTTGATTAATACCATCCTACATATGAAAAAATATTTGTAAATACAAAATTAGAAACTAAATAACAAAATAAAATTGCTCATTATTTTAGAAAGTTAATATTTAGATTAAAATTGCGTAAACACTTATTAAGATTTGAGATAATTATGTTAAAAATACGTAGAGAAACAAATATCACCCATGGTCGTAATTTAAATTCTAAAAGTCACAAAACAAATTTCTTTGGATAGAGGTTATATATATATATATATATATTTTTTTTTTTTTTTATATTACTGTCATTGTAAATTTTCCTGTGGTGCCATACTTGCATTTTATTTTTATAAGATCTCCCAAAATCTCTATATAGATATCTTTATTATTTTCCATCCTCGATTTGATATTACCACATTTACCCTAAATACGAATTGGCATTTTTGTAATATATGAAGAAGTAGAGTTTAAATGTGTTTTGCGAGTGTGCCATTATTGGGAAACATATTTTACGGATTGAGTGGTATTAACAATTAAATACTATTAAAATTACATGAAAAGATTTACACGAGATTATTATCTCCAATCTAAATTATGGAAACATATATATTGCGGACTTTAATACTTCCTGATAATGTGAAAGCTAACGGGCAGAAGTAAACGGGAAAAAAAAAATCAGGCATTATTTGACCCTGATGTTTCAAATGGTGAAGAAAAAAATATACAATTTACCGAAGAAAGTTCCTATATCTTGTGAAAATTTCGAACGGAGAGATCTAGAGCTATGCATATTCAAGTGCAACAATGATGCAGTAAACCAACTACGCCTGATTTAATGCATTCTATAGCAGCGCCATTTGTGGCAAAGTTTGAAGTAATCGACACTGTTTCGAAACCTCCCAGGAAATACGTAGCTTTCGGCACACAATCGGACCGCAGCAGGCAGTATCGGTTAAGTATCGGCATCGTCAAGTGATTTCGGTGAAGTGTCCGCAACTGAAACTTAAGAGTCTGCTTTTTCGTCTGGTGGCTACCGTAATTGGTCCCCTTATGGTTATATATCAGCCAGCGGCTTACACCGGCAAGTGAGGCCTGTGATTTGTGGCAAGTGATTTCTGATAGTGCACCGATTAGACTAGCCAACGTAGGTCCGAATTCGGAATATTTAATTTTATCCGACATTTCCTAACATTTTTATTCAAGTTCCAGATTATTTGGGAATATTTATATATAATTAAGTTAATTGGTTTTATATATCTTCCTACTTTTCTTCAATGAATCTTTATAACAATATGAAATAAAAATGTTATTTTTTTATTCTTATGTATCATATATGAGTGTGTGATAAATAAAATATGTTATTGGGAAAATAAAATGATTTAATATATATATCAATACAAAAACCCTTAAAGGGTTAAAAGTTTCTGATGCAGCACTTTATCTTATGCTCTAAGAATTTTAAATATAGAACTTAAAAATACTGAGATCAAATTTTGAGTGACGTTATGCTATTTCTTAAAAAATATATTTATATTTATTTCATCATTTTATTTTTGTTTTATTTATAATGGCATGTGCAAAAGTTATGTTCAACATGAAAAGCTGCATAACATTTTATTCGCTGTTGCTTTATCATTTACGTCTCTCTTAAATTGAAAATATGAGTTTTAAAAGATATGATATAAAATGTAAGTGATGCCTTGATTTGGCTTTAAAAGGTTTGTTTTAAAATTCAATTTAAATTATTTTTGACTTGGTTAAAATATATTTTTACATCTACACAATACTTTTAATTTTCCAATTCACTGTTAAATATATCACTTTCATTGAATCTGTACTATGCATTGAAATGTATTTCTTTCAATAAATTGATTTATCTTTTGTTTCAGGCTATTCAAAATTGTGAGTAAGATTTAAGTAAATGGTTTCTTCGCGTCATTGTATCCAAACTACGTGAACTATATGAAAACGGATAGTTTGACGCAAATAAACCATTTACATAAATCTTACTCACAATTTTGAATAGCGTGACACAAAAGATAAATCAATTTAATGAAAGAAATACATTTCAATGCATAGTACAGATTCAATGAAAGTGATATATTTAACAGTGAATTGGAAAATTAAAAGTATTGTGTAGATGTAAAAATATACTTTAACCAAGTCAAAAATAATTTAAATTGAATTTTAAAACAAACCTTTTAAAACCACATCAAGGCGTCACTTAAATTTTAAATTATATCTTTTAAAACTCATATTTTGAATTTATGAGAGATGTAAATAATAAAGCAACAGCGAATAAAATTTTATGCAGCTTTTCATGTTGAACATAACTTTTGCACATGCGATTATAAATAAAACAAAAATAAAATGATGAAATAAATACAAAGATATTTTTTAAGAAATAGCATAACGTCTCTCAAATTTTATATCAGTATTTTTAAGTTCCATATTTAAAATTCTTAGAGCATAAGATAAAGTGCTGCGTCAGAAACTTTTAAAACGTCAAGGGTTTTTGTATTGATATCATTACTTTTTTTAGGTTAGTGATCAAACGATTAAAAAACACAGACTTATGGGATTTGATGCAGATTTAATTTTTACTATTTTATTACAATTTTCCTTATAGCAGTTTGTATATAAAAACAAGTGGGTAATTATGATCGCAGAGAGTACAGAGGGTTTCATTTGATATTCTTTTAAAAACGCTTTATCCTTAAATTAATAAATTCAAAATGTTAATTTATAATTATTAAATCCTTACATAGATGGACTACAAATAGTTCCAATTTTCATGGGGCAGGGAGCGCACTCTTCTAAACAAACCACCTTCCGAATGAAGTCCTCAAACACCAAGTTGAATAAGCCAACCCCGTTGTGTCGTTTGACTGTTGTTAGTTGTTTGACAAATAGCAGTCTCATCTCCCCTCCTCCACCCCCCCTCCTCAAAAAGTTTTGGACCAGTACCTAAGAATGGAACCGAAATATTTTTTTTCTTCAGAAATTACGATAAAAAATAATATGCACTACTCATAAATTTACTTTAATGCTATATAGGGTGATTATTAATTTAATTACAACGTTTGGAATCTGTTTCATTGATGTCCGAAAGGTAGTTTATGAGTTATGGAAGCTGGACACATGGGGCGATATAGCGGGCGAAGCCCACTAGTTTCTATCATAATAATATCTGCCATGTGGACTAATTGCGATATTTAATCAAAATAGTCTTCTACCCTCCTCATCCCCGGTAATATAACAAATACAAAATGTGTCTTTATAAACCCATCGTCAAATAGGTTTTTATTTCTTTTTGCCTAAAAAAATCGTGATTTTTATATCCGTAACGTAAATAGCGGACGAAGACCGCTAGTTCCTATCATAATATATATTTTTAATAATTTTATATAGTCTATAATAAAAAATCAGACTTAAAATAGCCTAGTTCCATGAGTACTTGTAGTGTAAGTCACGTGCTACGATTTTTGGATACCAGTATCTTAGAACGGGAAAATGTGACTTATTTTATCGGACTATGACTTGATGTGACTTAATAACATGTGACTTATTTTATAAAATGTTGCTTCGCCTTATTTTATTATTGAGATATCGGAGATATCTCATTAATTGAATAAGGCGAACCAAAATTTTTGGAAATAACCGTGGCCAACAAGCACAGCAGTTATCAGCTATGTGACTTACACTACAAAACCCCATGGAACTAGCCAATAATAATAATTAGTGAAGAAACGCTAAGGTCATTTTAATAGGATCACAAAATGAAAAACTAGGGGACTCTGGCTCTAATGATCTACGCTCGCAAAATCCCGTTCAGACTCTAAAAGTCCATTAATTTGATCTGCTTTAAAAATATCACAAAAGATTGAATTATAGTAGAACCTGGATTAACCGAGTTTCGATTAATCGAGGTTTTTGTTAACAGAACCGTTAACAAAGTCTGATTTTTTTCCCCTTTTGAATGAGCCTTGAAAATGACCACACTTTTTAGCTCACTGTCCGTGCTATACAGGTCCTTCTGACCCCAAAAGCACTCAATTCCCAAGATAAATTGGACCCTGAGAAGTCAACAGCGAACAATGCTTTGTTTCCAGTGGCTGTGTGAACTTTCGTAAATTTTTCAATTTGCTTTTTTAAAATTTACTACTGGTAGTTGATTTTCTTTTTTAATTTGTTAAGCTGTGAAACAGAATATATGTATTTTTATTATTTAAAAAAACGTTCTATATATTTTTAAAAGAAATGTTAAATTCGCAAGCACGGCGAGTTTTTACACAAAGTTTCTATTAACCGATATTTCCGATATCCGAGATACTAACAGTCCCAATTAGCTCGGATAATCGAGGTTGCACTATATAATTAAAAAATCAATAGCGATCTTACTGTAAACGATTTTTCCTTTTACTGAGGGATTTCAAGACCGAACCGGCTGCTGTTAGTGGCTGTTTTCGTGCATGATTAAATAAGATTAGCTAAACATTTAAAAATTAGCAAATATAAAAGGAACTAAGTCAACAGAGTCTTTGCTTTATGGTATTCTTTAACAACGCTATAAGAAAATGATTTTAAATAAGAGATTTTAAATGTAACGTTTTAAATCTGACATAATTTTAACAAACTTTCCTTTCTCTTTGTACCATTCAACTGAAAATATTTTTATTGTTAGAAAGATAATATTATTATTTGCGCTACCTTAAAATTGGGAACTATAGTTAAAAATATCATCTCGAAATTTGAAATAAATCTCTCCTGTAAATGTATTTTTATATTTAAACTGTTTTGCAATATTATTATTTGGCCACTTTGGCCAAAATGACGTAATTTCCTCCATTTACGACTCTTAACACATAGCAATGAATTTATTATTTAAAAATTTTCTACTCTTTTAATATTCACGTGTAGATATAATTTTTATGACGTAATTTTCAATGTTTTCCATCTTTTAATATGTATCCTTTAATTCTAATTTGAAAATAATTGATTATTTTATAATTTTCTTTCATTTTTAATATGCATGTGTAAACACAATTTTTATAACGTAATGTTCAATATTTTCCTGCTTTTAACACGTTATCATTTAATTCTAATATAAAAGGCTTTTTTTCTATTTATAATAGTCACGTGTGAATAAATTTTTAATTTAAAGGATATATTATTCTTTGCGCTGATTTAACAATTGGCAACAATTTAAAACAATACACTTTTCTAAATTAAGTGAAAAATATCTCTGGAAATCCTGAAAATTATAATATAAAATTGAAATAAATTCAAAAAATTAGGCAAGTTAAAAAAAATAAATGCACTCTGCAAAGCTCGATTTTCTATTGAATGAGTAAATTGGATGAAAATGATTAAATTCCCATGTATAGTTTTTGCTCCTATAAAACTTTTTTAACGGAACAATTTTATCCATGTTTAACATTAAATATCTCTTAAAATAACTCTTCGATTTAAAAACTGTCTAGTTCAACGTGTTTATCAAAGACTAGCAAACCCCACGGCTTTGCTCGAGTAATAGTTGAAATTTGCCAAATGATATTTGTATGACTATTTTTTATTAGAATAACACTTTTTGAAATAATTCAAAAATCACAAATTAAGCCGCAGTTTGACTAAACTTCAATATAAAACTGCAATAGACAGAAATTAGATTTTAATTAATAAGAAGAACTAAAACTAATTCCAATTAATTGATAATTTAGAAAGTATTTTTAGACTTTTATGCTCATTTCAGACGCTTATTTCAGCATTCATTTTAATTTTTGAATTGTTTATAAACCATCTTATCACATTTACATCTTAAAATTGACCATCATGTCAAATTCCAAGCTTTTTGTCTAACAGTCTACCATCTCTGGTGTGAGTGGCATCAACAAAAAATGCCGAGACAGAGTTGAAATAGAATGTCTCGAAAAATGTTGAAACAGAGATTGTCACCATTAATTTGTCAACATTAACCTTGAAATCGGCTGGTATTATCTAATATTGCATAGAAAACTGAGTTTAGATGTTTTTAAAGGCTTTATTGTTGTTCCAGCCAACCAGGCGGTAGTGAAACCGGCATAAAATATAGCACGTATAGGATCAGGGACTATCACTCTTGATTCGCAACTAATAGCTTCCTTAATCGGTTTATTATTTCCTTAGAGGGCAAAAAATCGTAATTTAGGACACCATTAGAATGCTTTTAGCTCCTTCCCTTCACTTCACCCCTTTTTTTATTTCGAATTTATTTTCGACTGTTTTTAGAGGACATTTATATTTTATAAGTAACTACCGTGCTATATTTAAAGTTTCTAGCCTCTTCAGTGCCGCAGAATTAGCAATTTAGTAAGTTTTTTTGCACCTGCAACCGTAGACATACAATATAGCTTATGTTTGAGCAGGTTCTATCACCATCAATGTGCAACCATTATGTTTGAAATTGGTTTCGTATTTCATACGATTGCATAAATATCGTACTTTAGAACGCTTATAGAACGCTTTTCGCTCACTTCACACTTTTAAATTTGGAATTTTCTTTTGATAATTTTTAGAAAGAATTTGCATCTTTGAAGTAATTACCATTCCAAATTTAAAATGTTAGATCCCCTAAGTGACACACAAAAAAGAAACACAATTTAGAACATTTTTTGCTCCTGTAACCATAAGGTGGTAGTGACAACAACGTAAAATATAGGCTATGTTGGAGCGGAGACTGTCACCATCAATTTGAAACCTTTACTTCTGAAATTGATTTATATTTCAGAAGAGATTTTAGAAATCGCTATTTAAAACATTTTCAGAACGCTTTTCGATCATTTTCACACCTTTTAAATTTCAAATTTTTAAGGAACACTTCTCAAAGAGTATTTACATCTCATATGTAATTACCATGCCAAATTTCAAGTTAGTAGCCCCTTCACTATCACAAAAAGCACAATTTAGAACGTTTTTTAACCCTTTGAGGGGCAGTGGGATAAAATACATCCTACCTAAGTTTAATTAAGAATTGCACCGGAAAATTTTAATTTAGTTTTACCTGTTTAACTTTGAAGTAAAATGGTTTTAAAATTGCTTTTCCTTATTTAGAAATAAAATATTTCGAAATTCCGTTGGGAATTCAGCATTGCACAAACGCAGTTGCTTGTCCCTCATCGGGTTAAAATGCAACCGCGAGGTGGTAGTGACGCCGACATGAAATAGATCCTATATTAGAGCAAGGGCTGTCATCATCAATTTCCAACCATTACTTTTGAAATCGGTTGGGCATTTTCTGAGATTGCGTAGAAGTCGCAATTTAGAACGTTTTTTAGAACGTTTTACGTCCATTTTCACTCTTTTTTAATTTCGAATTATTTAGGAAATGTTCTTAGAGATCATTTATATCTTATAAGTAACTACCATGCCTAGTTTCAATTTGATAGCCCCTGTAGTATTACAAAAAACGCAATTTAGATCGTTTTTTGCTCCTTCACCGCCTTCGGGGTAGTGAACTCGACATGAATTACAGCCTATGCTGGAGCGAGGTCTGTCACCATCGTTTTCACACCATAAAATTTTTAATCGGTTCGGTACTTCCTGATATTGCGTAGAAATCGCAATTTAGAAAGTTTTTTAGAACGCTTTTCGATCAATTTCACTCCTTTTAAATTTCGATTTTTTAGGAAATGTACTTAGAGATCATTTGTATCTTATAAATAACTGCCCTGCCTAATTTCAGGATTCTAGGCATATACGTAACACAAAAATCGCAATTTAAAACTTTTTTTGCTTCTGCAACCCCTAGGTGATAGTGACACCGACATGAAATAGAGCCTATGTTGGAGCAAGGGCTGTATCATCAATTTCCAACCATTACTTTTAAAATAGGTTGGGTACCTTCTCAGATTGCGTAGAAATCGCCATTTAGAACGTTTTTTAGAACCCTTTCCGCGAATTTTCACCATTTTAAATTTCGAATTTTTTAAGAAATATTCTTACAGTTCATTTATATCATATAAGTAACTAACATTTCAAATTCCATGTATCTGGGCCCTTCAGTAACACAAAAATGGTATTTTCGAACTTTTTTTTGCTCCC
Organism: Maratus speciosus; assembly: GCA_963932465.1. Lineage (NCBI taxonomy): Eukaryota > Metazoa > Arthropoda > Arachnida > Araneae > Salticidae > Maratus > Maratus speciosus. The sequence continues at coordinate 533,095,404 of OZ010791.1, read as the reverse complement.
GCACCCCCTTTAGGGTTAGTGACACCGACATAAAATGTAGTCCATATTGGAGAAAGGGTCGTCACCATCATTTTGACACCATTATTCTTTTTATCGGTTTGGTACTTCTTGAGATTGCGTAAAAATCACCATTTAGAAAGATTTTTAGAACGCTTTTTGCGCATTTTACCCATTTTAAATTTCGAATTATTTAAGAAAAATTCTTAGAGATCATTTATATCTAATACGTAACTACCATATGCCAAATTCCATGTATCTGGACCCTTCACCAACACAAAAATCGCAATTTCGAATGTATTTTTGCTCCTGCACCCCCTTTAGGGGTAGTGGCACCGACATAAAATGTTGCTTATGTTGGAGCAAGGGTTGTCACCATCCTTTTGACACCATTATTTTTGAAATCGGTTTGGTACTTCCTGAAATTGCGTAAAAATCGCCATTTAGAACGTTTTTTTGAACGCTTTTCGCGCATTTTCACCTCTTTTTAATTTTGATTTTTTTAAGAAATGTCCTTAGAGATCATTAGTATCTTATAAGTAACTACCATTCCAAATTTCGTGTTTCTAGGTCCTTCAGTAACACAAAAATCGCGTTTTTAGAACGTTTTTTTCTAAGTTGGACTAACACAATCAATTTGATGCCATTACTTATAGAATCTGTTCGGTAGTTCCAGAGCTTACCTCCTACAAATAAACACTTTTTACCTCTTTTTAATATTAGTATAGAAGATTTCGCTATAATACTACCCATTTTAATATTTTTGTATGCAGAAATTTTCTTAATATTTGCGAGAAAGAACTCCGGTCACAAAAGATTCTTTCAAAGCGGCGGTGACAGCGTTAGTTTTTTTTTTTTTTTTCGAATAGAGACAAAATGTAGTAAGCGATTGAGTCAAAAGCTGGCAACACCACAATTCTGCTATGGTTGTTATGCAAACTATAAATGTTGCAAGGCTAAATAAAATCAATTGTCTTGTGGTTATCTAACTTCATTATTATTTATAAATAAATCATTTCAACTGAATTATTTATTATAAAAGAATTATTACATGACAATAGTTTTTATGCTGGGAAAATAATAATAATAATAAAACTATTATGGATGTCAGTGATTATATATTGATTGAGCGTCATAATAATAATAAAAAAGGATATTATAAAAAGGAGAGCTGAAATGAATTATTTTTTTACGTTTCTGATCGTGTAATTTATATTCAAATAATAATTATTAATGTATATTTTTTGTAAAGTGTTTGAAATTAAATATATTTATATAATTTATGGTAAAATTCTTATTGCTGAAAAATTGCAAAGAAATAATCATCATCAAACTGTCATCATTATGATTGTAATTTTATTTAACTTAATAACAATTAAAAAATTACAAATAAGCTGATAATATTTTTCAACTAACAGACTTTAAAATGAAACAGATTTACATGTGAAAACAAGTACCAACAAGTATCGAACTGCCGATCATGAGATAAGTAGAAGATTGCCCTTAACCGCTCAGCCAGTGCGAGGACAAAATTTTCTCCCCAAAAATGGTTAAAAAGAAGGCATCTGTTATGAATACAGTGTCATGCATTTTCGGTGAAATTTCCATATAATGGCGAAGAAATATACTCCTATTTTTCATGCGCATTTTAAAACGAACAACAGTCTTCCTGGAAACAAGTAAATTGTTATTTGCTTCATCTGAAACATATTTATTTGATTTTTAAAAATCGCTCGCGTAATTTTAAAGAGAAAAAAATCGAATTATTTAACGAACGAGGGTTTTCGCAAAAACAACCAATATGTTATTCCCTTCATATAAAACAAATTCATATTATGCATCAATTTAAAGAAAACCGCCTGGGCCATTTTCCAGAAATACAAATTAGGAATTTGTTAGATCGAATTTAGTTTAAAAATGGGTTTCGAGATCTCAAGATATACTGCACGTAGAAATGTAAAAATTTCAGAATAGAATTTGACTGCAGATAGAAGCCTGTCTTTAAAAAAGCAGAACAATATGCTCCATATTTGCTGAGTTATGAAGTGGCGGCTTTTCTCGTTTCTTTTGATCTCGAATTAGGTGTATATATGAGTTCCGCCATTCTTACGATTTTAGACTTAAGGCTGCGTCACTCTGGAATACTTCCGTCTTCCACGATATATATATATATATATATACTAGGGGGCTCTGCCCCCTGCAAGCTACCTGTTCAGACATCGCAGAATCTAAAAACATGCTAATCTGATCGGTTTTAAAAATATTAGAGAAGAATGAATTATACTGAAAAAAAGCTGTGCAGATCTCCCTGTAAACGGTTTTCCATTTAATTCCCTTTGATTGCAAAAAATTTAAGGCCGAATCAGTTGCTGTTAAGACATCCAATGGTTGTTTTCGTGTTTGATTAAAGAGGATCAGTTAAACGTTTGAAAAGAAGCTAAAAATAAAAGGAATTAAGTGTACAGAGTCTTTGTCTCCCGGTATTTTAAAACAATTTCTATAACAATAGCATAAGTCATGTGACTATCATCAAGACTTCCGGGCGAACCACTTCGCTTTTTATATTCCTGGTGCCATTTTGGTACTTTAATATTAGCCAGGTACAGGTGATAAGTCGCCAAATATTATTCTATCGCCATCATTTCATCTATATTATAATAGTCCAAATCATGTAACTGCCATCAATAAATACGCTCTGATCCCTTCGCTTTTCATATGAAAGTTTGGCCCAGATATCATATACGGCCCCATATTGGCGCGATTTTTTTCCTACGCTAATTTGGTGAAAACATCAACAGCATAAAGAACAACATCCGGCTTACCAAAACAAGCAAAATAACGATACTATGGCGCCAGTTAAGTACCCGATGCGTATATGACATTGGCGTCAGTAAAAATCGCGCCAATATGGGTCCGTATATGACATCTGTGCCGAAAGTTTTTAATTTTAATTAAAAAATCAAATTTCTTTATCGAATAAAACTACATAAAAGTTCCCATGGCCGCAAAGAATTCTTGGTACTGTTACGCTAGCCTGGTGCAAATCTCGCCAATAGCTTTTTTCAACACGCTAGTTAGCATTATTTTATTTTTGGAGTGGTAAATTAAAACATTGCTTTGAAGTTGAAATTAAATGTCATGGTTTGTTACATCATTTAATATTTGGCCAGATGTCATATACGCACCGGGTTTGGCGTGATTTTTTTTTACGAAAATTTCGCGAAAACCTCGTTTTCGAATACCAGTTACATATGTATTTTTGGTACTACTTGGTTATCCCGTCGACCAAAAATCTATCACCAAACTATAAGATTAAATGCCAATAATGGTTAATCGTAAATGTCACATTCACTTGACTTTAAGCAAGTTACACGTGTTTACGTCATCAAGTGATTTTTATTTTGACGTTTTATTTGTATATTTATTAATGTTATACTATTTTATTTGTTCTTTCGTTATTTAAAATAAAATTTATGTCAATTTGTATAATTTGGCGAGTGGTTTGGCGATTTATATAATTTGGCGAAATGGGTCGGCGGAATAACTATGTAGTACCGGATTTTTTTAATTATTTTCTATTATTTTTAAAAGAAAATAACCAAAAAAATAATTAACTGTAGAACAAAACAATTTATCGAATTTTAAAAAAAAGAAAATAAAGTAAATAAACATTTATTATCAAATAAACAACAATAGCCGGGTTACCATGTCAACTAAAATAATGCCATTTTGGCGCCAATTAGGTACCCCGGTGCGTATATGACATATGTGTCTAATATTTTTATTTTCGTCTCGTTTAAAAATAAAGAAAGAAGTGAAAGCCATTTATTTTAAATGTTTCAGTTTGTATTAAATAAAATGATAATGAACAAATACGCTACAAAAGGATAAAAAATAATGATACAAATTGAATTATAAATAAAAGCAACATGATACATTTCTTATCATACATTTAATTGAGGCCAAACTGGTCGCCAAATTAGTATAAAATAGTAACATTTTCTAAAATATGTAAAGAAATGTCTGTTATGATTAAAATTTGAGTTGCCATCATTAGGGAAAAGTATATAAAATTAGAAAAAAATTAATATTTCGAAAACTAATTCGAATTTAAAAATTCTAATACCAGTTTTGAGATCCGCAGATCAATACAGATTTTTGGTGTTAATTTCATCTCAAAGTATTCCGTATTTTAGGAGAAATCGCATTGAAACATAATCAGTTGTTTAATCAGTCGTTTCATAGAATCGTAACATAAATTCGTTTCATAATATCCGTTTCATTTGGATTTTATGTATACTAGGGGATCGTACCCGGGCTTCCCGGGTTAAAGGATATAGGTGAAAAGATTTTTTTTTAAAATTGAATAATAATTTTTTTACATGGAATATTTTTTTAGATTGCGAACTTACATTAAATAAGAATTTTTATACGTGAAATACGAATTATACAATCAAATAAATTTTTGAAATTTATCAAAAGTGATATTTTCTTATTAACCGTATGCTAAGAGTTATTTGACCAAGATTTTGCTACTTATGGCATCATTTTATGTTCTGATAATTTCAGAGTTTACACACGTCTGTAAAATTTGTGTTTTATTTATATTATTTTATTTATTTATTCATAGAGAATTTTTTTTAATGGAAATTAGCCGTAAGAAAATGATGAACACTTTGTTTTAAGGGCAAACGAATTAATTTTTCGTAATCGAGCTCCGCGTGATATAAATAAATTAAAAAATATTTCATGTTTTTAAATTGTTTTTAAAACCATAGACAATCAGTGAGATGAACTTTGCAAACCAATTCCATTTGAAAAAAATCCTAATCCTATATGGTGATCTAAACATTTAAATTGTACGATTACAAATATGTTAGATTTGGGATTTTTCAATATTATTCTTTTATTTCTTTATAAAAGAAGTATTAATTTCGTTAATTTGTCTTTCACAAATATGTTAGATTGGTGTTTTTTTTATATTATTCTTTTATTTGTTTATAAAGGGAGTATTAATTTCGTTATGCAAAAATAGTCAGAAACAGATGCTGAAAAATGTTTGTTGCTTTATGTGTAAAATGTTTATTATTATTATGCATTGAAACCGGCACGTGATAAGATAAAATTTAAAAAATCATGCATAAAAATTATTTTAGAAAATATAATACATCAGTCAATTAAGATACAGTTTTTAAACAAATTGCATTTGATAGTAATTTTTTTTCCTTATGCGACGAAAATTGAAAATGTACGATGATCAGAAGATTAAAGAATTGCAGTAGCGAAAATTTGAAGACCGAAATTTCATCGTGAAGTGTTGCCATTCGCAAAATGACATCAGCGTTACGCACAGATACGTTTGTTCTTTATAATATAGATACCTAATCGGTAAAATATAATAAAGATTAGTTATTAGGATGTGGTTGTCAATCGAGGCTCTTATGCTCGGTATTCCCCAATGAAAACCAGCAATTATCACCTTCTCAAAATTTGAATACGCACTTCTTATATCCATATTCAACATTTAAAAAAAAAATTGTATTTTGTTTGAGCATTTAAAAATCATTTTAACTTATGATTATGTAATTTATGATTTTTAGACGCATTTATATTAAAATGTTTAGTTTCATCAAAGAAAATGATCGTTTTCTTCTAAATATGACTTCATTTTCACTTAAATAAGCAAACCGCTAGTGTCTGAAACATAGTATCAGTACTAGGGTGGCTAAAACTTTTACTCTCATCAAAACTTATATTTAATGAATATTAGTATTTTTTAGGTCAGCTCGTGAACCATACCCTCAAACTCTGCATTTTTGAAACATAAGTGAAAAATGACAAATTAATAATTTTATTACTTTTGATAATTTTTTTGCATTATTTCCATTAATAGGCAAAAATAAATGAACAATTTTTGCATCTTTAAAAACATTTCACGAATTATAATTGATTATTAGTTATCTAGTTCTGTGTCTAATAAGAAAGAGCTTCTCGATTTGTGTTGCAGTTGAACCTCTGAATTTCTCTTTTTATTACAAGGCTGTTTTTGTTACCTGTTATCGTTATCTATTTTTAGAATTGACGAAACATTCCGTAAAGCCCCCGCCCCCCTTTTTGATATGATGGCATAAATGTAAGATTTTTTAAATTGACCACTTGTCTCATCAAATCATCGACAGTAAGCTACCAAGTAATCGTCAAGTTTTATGTATTTTATTTTATAATTTACGCAAAATGAAACTGAACGCCAGGGAAGCTGCTAGATTTAGAGTACATCAACCAGTTAACCACAGACTTTAATTTTAAGTAGAAGTGCAGTTGACTCCCCAAATAACTATTTCGTAAACAAAGAACTGAGTTCATCAAAAACAGATTTAAAAATTCCGGTTTAGAGAGAACTGTTATTCACTGGGATGGAAAACTGCTTCACCATTTTTTGAATAAAGAAAATGTAGAGAGGATAGAAGTTTTAATTAGTTGTGGGAATGAAGAACAGTTACTACGAGTTCCACAGCTTGAAAATAGTATAGGAATAATTCAGGCGAAAGCTGTATTTTCAGCAGTTGAAGAGTGGAGGAAGTTGGTAAAATCCAGGCAATATGTTTTAATACAACTGCAGTAAACAACGGTCACCTCAGAGGAACCTGCATTCTTCTATAGCAATTGTTAAAGCAAATGTCTTCTGTATTTACCATGTCGCCACCCTAATCTAGAAATTATCCTAAAAACTGGTTTTGATTGTAAAGTGGGAATAATCACTGCTCCTCAGCCAGATATTTAAAAAAGCAATTCTGATTGCGTGGTTTAAATTAAACCAGAGTAAATATAAAAATTCTATTGAAGATGAAATAGTAGATATAAATATTTAATTCAGAAGAAATTTCAAGTTTTCTTACAGGACCTTTTAAAAATTAACACCTCAGGGATGATTATAAAGAGTTTATCCAACTTTGTTTAATTTTTATAGGACTCCTTCCTACAAAAGTCCCACTTTGGACCCCAATCCAAGACCTGCAAATAATAAAATAACTTGTTCACTACAGAAAAATTGATAAATAGGTTGCAGACAAAGCACTCGTTAAAATAATAAACCATCTTTGGTATCTTAACTCGGATCAAGTTGCATTTTCATTTTTAGATAATACTTTGAAAAAAAAAAAAAAAAGTCAACATAAGCATGGCTGTAAAATTAATGTCATTTGAAGAAGAAATGATGATGATGATAAGAATTTAAAAGCAACAAAAGTTTTCAACGAAATAGATTATTTATTGAACAAAGAAGTCAATGTTTTTGTTTCATCTCAAACTATAAAAATTTTTAAGAGATTTTATATTAAGAATTTTTTAAATACCGATCCCAATCTATGGGGTGAAAATAAACCTTATTTGAAAGCAAGAAATCAGTGAATGGTTTTAAAGTTGTCAATGACACAGCTGAAAGGGGAAGAAAATTAACCGGAGATTTCAATTCCTGTTTAACAAAAAACGAAAAATAAAAACAGTATATGCTAAAAGTTGTATGTGAAGGTAGAAAAACTTTTCCAGATTCTTCAAAAGCCACCTTATCTAAGCCATTTACCACCTTAATCCTTTCTGGCGCAGTGGTCCCATGTCGAGACTACCTAATTTTAATTCCAAACTTTCTTGTTTGTAAATTTAGGTGTAGTCAATCATTTCATTATTTTACGAACAGAACTTTTCTGTACTGGAAAGGGTTAATGTGGCAATTGTAAGGGATAATAATTAATTTTCTTTATTATGCTTCCTTTTTTGTAACACAACTTCAATAATAAAATGCATTTGAGCATATTTGTTCTAATTTTTATACTTTGTTTGCCCCCCCCCCCTTTTTTTAATTTTTTCAGTTTAAAATTCGATTTTTTTTTCATTTTCTTTGGAATTTTTTAAAAATTATACTTTATCATGTACAAAATGAAAAACAAAAGGGGGAAAGCAGATGAAATTAAATGTTACAATGTTTTTTTTCACATTTTCATAAAAATCAATTTTTAGGATTTGGGTGAAGTCTGGTCCTGAAAAATGCGCATATGTCTAAATTTATACATTTTTAGAAATAAAATGGTGTGTGGTTCTTCAAAACGAAGCTTTTTTATATAAAATGAGACCTGAATTATGTTTCTAGGTTTAATTGTATTTATTTTATGAAGTAAAAACAGCATTTTTTTGCGAAAAATCACGTTTTTTTTTTCAAACTTTAACCCCAATGAGGCACGGGTTAATATTATCCAAATGAGCTAAAACTTTGCCATTCTCATTTTCTAGTCTATTGGCAACTTTTTGGGGGGTCCCCCGGAAAAAATTCAAAAATTGATTTCTTGTGACCACCCTAATCAGTACACATGCAGAAGGAAAAACAATATAGAAAATTTATGAGGAAAAATGCATGTTTTTAAAAGCAGTATGTCATTTTCCGTTATTATGCCCCTAATATAATATTCTGCTCTAATGGGATTTTGCGCCACTAAACCCTATGCAATAATTTTGAATTTTTATCTGAAAATAGCTTGAATAAAGATAAAAATACCTCATTATTTCTCTCTTGTCTGCAATAATGAAAGCTATCTAATTTTTACCATTTTGAAGAAAATTCATAAAATGCTTTTAAAATTAAAATATAAAAATGGGGATATTTAAAAAAAAACAGATAGAGCGATCACATCTACAAATGAACAGCTTTCAGTTAAATATATATATATATATATATATATATATATATATATATTAGTAAAATTGGTTCAGCAGAAAGATCAGGACAGATGACGAAAAAACACACCTGTGTTTTAAATATATAGATTATATAAATTTACGAAAAATTAAATTACGCAAATTATATTATATTGATAAAATTATAGTAGAATGTCCTAAAGAAAAGCATTAAAATTTTGTTATTCGAGAGAATTTTGGACAAAAACTTCAGGAACATCATATTATTTTAAACCACGAATTATTTGTTTAAGACACTCTAAATTTTTATAAAACATTGCGTTTTATCAATGTGTTATTTCGATTATATTATTTTCAAAAGTGAAGCATTCTCACCTGTGAAGAATTTCAAAGCAGATGGGCTATGAAAATGACGCACTTCTACAAAACGTAATTCAGGTTTAAGAAATAAAATACACGCTTTTTTTTTTATAAAATGACGTCATTTGCATCCACTAACGCAATCCACTTTTATAATCCAATCTTAAACTTCGTCTATAGAAAAGTATGCATATGACGTCATTGTCACGGAATAACAGACAATATTCTTGACATAGATAAATAGATAATATTTTAATTTCAACTTTTTTCAGGTTTTATGAGAAAATGGCAACAAAAAGACACAGTATCTCCTATTTTCGACTATTTTCCATTTACTTCCAATGACTTTCAATAGAAATGGTGTACTTTTGTTGCCACTATAAGAAAAATGGTATTAAAAACTACAAAAAAAAATTAATATCTCAAAAATAAATTAAGATACAGCTTTCAAAGAAATTGCATTTAACAGAGCATTTTTTTTTCCTTATACGACGGTGTAAAAATTTAAAATGTGCGATGTTTAGAAGTTTAAAAATTTGCAGTAGAGAAAATTGCAAGACCAAAATTTTATTTCTAATTTCAAAATGTTGCCATTCGCAAAATGAGGTATGCGTTACGCACAGATATATTTGTCCTTTATAATATAGATAGGGTAGATATATAGATAGATAGATAGATAGATAGATAAATTTCATATATTTCATACAAAATTCTACCAGTGATAAAGAAAAAATTGTCAAAAAAACTTATATATATATATATATATATATATATATATATATATATATATTAAAATTTTTTTGAATTCATTTTAAAAAGGACATAAACGTATTTGAATCATCAAAATAATTATTTAAACCGCTTCTTAAAATTATTATTCATTATAAACTTAGTAGTAGAAAGAAAAAAATACTTCATAAGTTAATCCAACTTATTTTCTTATTATTCAAACATTTTAAAAGCAATAGCTAAGTTTCTTATTTTATTTGTAAATCAAATTATTAAAAAAAAATATTTTACAAGCTATAAAAATATCAAAAAATATACCTATCTTTTTTATCATTAAAATTTAAAAGAAAGATTCAGAAATCTCTTCCTTCCAAAAACCCTTTTTACCAAACTAAGAAAAAAGTTTAAATTAATATTCCTATTTTATTTTAAGATTAAGAAATTTTGATAAGTAAAACAATTAATATTGCTACACAATCATTAAAAATATATTCTATATTAAATCATCAAATGACATAAAAGGAATCCTTATTCTGATTAAAAGTGATTAATTACAAACTTTTTTTTTAAATTTGTTTTTCAATGTTACAAACATATGTATATTAAATGATACCATTTAATTACATTATAATTCCTAAAAAGAAAATTGTATTAACAGAAAAACCTCTGAAATTCCCTTATTTTATTAAATACTTAAGCATTCTTAAATTTATAAGAAAGATTCAGAAACCTCCCCTATCTAAAAAATTGTCTATCAAAAGAATAAAATACATAAATTAATATTTTTATTTTATTTTTAAAGTAAAATATGTTGACAAGTAACAAATTAATTTTGCAACAATATCATTAAAAATATGGTCTACTTTAAATCATAAAACGGCATAAAATGAATACTTATTCTAATTAAAAGTTATTAATTACCAACTTATTATTTAATCAAATAAATTATTCCACGTTTTTAAAAAAAATATATATTATAAATTAACGTAACGCATGTAATTACATTATAATTCCTAATAAGAAAATTTTATTAACTGAAAAAAAAAAAATCTAAAAATAATTCATTTTATTAAATTCTTAATGATTCTTAAATTTATAAGAAAAACCAATTCGTTTTCTTTAAGTAATTCGCTAAGATCTTTATTTCATCCATTTAAATATTAAATTACCTTTTAAATACACGCACATAAGACGATTAAAAAAAAATTGAATAATTTAAAAATAAAAAAACTTCTGAATTCCAATTTTCCCATTTGTCATTTACCTACAGTTACAAACATCACTTATCGAAGTACCTTTCCCTTATTTCCCCATAGAATCATCCCCCCAACAAGGTTGGGTGGTTAAGTGGATAAGACGTTTACATTCTGCGGTTGGGGGCGTCAAATCGAAGCCAGCCTCTTCCAGCGCCGAAATATGCTCCTTTGAAATATTATCAAATATACATGCCAAGGTGGCTCATAGATGGCGCCATCAATATGGAATATTTTTATTCAATTTATGCTGGTACCGGGCTGGGGCCGGCATTCGTATGGCTAGCTATCGGCGTGCTTTCGCCATAGTGTTCTGCCGGTACCGAACCGACTGTATACGTCATGAATCGAGCCACATTCGGGCGGCGGGAGTATAAAAAAGTAACGGAACCGGTACCGGACGTCATGTTAATACCGCCGGTAGTGGCAAGCGACTATCGCCCGATTGCTTACAGATTCATTTGTGCGTTTGCTAACCTGTAAGAGATAGCCTCATAATGCGAATGGAAAACGCATAGATCGTATTTTATTTGGTTTAGTGTAAAATTAATGTAAAAAAATGTTTTTGGAGCCGTAAAATGGAGATTTTTGCTTTCGAGCTAGCAGCTTATATACGTTAGTTATCGCATGAAGACGTGTGACACAATAATGGCTGTGAACTGTACCAATAAAAACCATGCAAACAACATAACCCATGCAAACAACATATAGTTTATTTAAAAAAACTGAAGTTAGTGAAATTAATATGTCCATCATCAATAGTAATGTATTATACTTTCTGCATATACACCCGATGTAAAATGACACGCAAATTTGAGTATAGGTATTATTAATTTCTCCATTAAAATATTTAGTACTTTTTTTCTATGCCTAAGTTGTATTAGTATATGTGTCTGCCATATAATGCTACTCTTCTGCATGGAATTGATAACAAATTGATTTAAATTGATAATAAAAAATGTTAAATAAAATATGTATATTTCACAGTTTCTAATAATGTTCAAGGATTAAGCATCAAAGTTGCAATGCGCTTTCGTGATTGGCTTTTTTTGGCTGTTTCTCCTGGGTTTCCAGGTAGGGATAACATCAAAATTATACCACTAGTGAAGGCTGTAGACTGCTGTTATACCGCTATCGCACATTCATAGTTCTGGCTCTCTCCGTTCGCAAGTATTTTCAGAATAAAGATGTATTATCATGCACTCTGTATGAGCTTCTATTTATGAATTTTTATTAATCACATTATTTTTAATTTATTGGAATTGAAAAGTGTAAATTCTGTATACAGGTTCTATTCGTGTTTTTACAAATTATCTTGTAACGGGAAGTGATTAAGTACTTTTTTTTTTTTTTTTTTAGTTTTGCCTAAATAACTAGCATTTATATTTATCATCAATTTTTCCCTATTTAAATAATGGATGTCTCATCAATTAATCCTTTAAAGTTGATAAAAATTTGCATCTGACTGTTTTCCGAAATGTGGAAAACCCTTATAAATTTAAGCTCGGGGTATTGAACCATTCATTTTTTAATTATTTTAGTGTTAATATATATGCCACTTATGACAAAATAATCTACATTCGGTCATAAAAAAAGTCCTACGAATTACTAACGAACTTAGAACAACAACTGTCTCGAAATATTAAAATGCAATCTGTTATCGTGTTCCATTTAGAATAATATTAAAAATATAAAATTATATTTTATGAACTGTTTTTATTTCATAAAATAGTGGATTTGTCTTTCTCTTTTAAAACAATATAAAGCTCTACCTGGATTGACCTCCTATAATTTTGAAAAAAAAAAAAAATACAAACATTATTGCTCTATTGTATTTCCTAGTGCGTCAGGGATAATTTGAGCAATTAACTACCAACACTTTTAATTGATCCTGCTTAGTAAATTATGAGAGAATGATACTCAATAAAGTAAAACTATCACAGTGCAATTATCTGACTAATACAGCTCATATTCAAAATATTAGAATAATTACTTTTTTTCTTACAAATTGAAAATATCGTTTGGTAATTTAATGCATTTAATGCAAATATGCAAACGATATTTTTATTAAGAACTTATTGTTGATTAAACTTATTTATTATTTTAAAATTAATATCATTGTATGATTTCTTATGAACAGAGACTTTAATACTGAGAGATAGATATAGATGGCAGCACTACGAGAATTGAAAATGACTGGTTTTCTCTGCCTTAAAAATAGAAGACTTTATTCAATTTTTATTCTTATTATTTTAACTCTTTTTTAATTTTAAAATTCCTATTATCCTTTTTCTGTATTATATGCATATTAATCTTGTTTTATTTTCTTTTATTAGAAAAATTTTATTCTGTATTTTGATGGTCATGTGCGGACCTGTAATAGAACATTCCAATGTTTTTGATTCTGAAATCTAAGGTGTGAAAGTCAAATTCGATTCGATTAAAGTATGAAAAGACAAGTTATTCGTAATTCTTTATGTGAAATCTTTATTCGTTAAGTATGCTCTATCCTCATACATGTAAAATCAACAATTTCTTTTATTTTAATTCATCCACTTCAAGTTCGCCTGTTTTGAAATACAATTCTTCGATGACACATTTCGAACGCAACTGGAGTCTGAATCAAGAAATCAAAGGTACTGTTTTTCATTTATGATTAATTTCTGTTCAAATAAAGACAAATTTCTATTCTATTCATTTTAAAACTACACATAAAAAAAAGGTTTGGTCCGTCGGAAGCCTAGGAGATAACTAGTGATAATCGTATTTATATAATTTGTTATAATGAAAACCAAAGCAGAAACTGCTGCAGAATCAAAATTTCTTTTTACTGTTAAAGAAATAAAGAGATTTAGCGCTCAAGTTACTGACGCAATTGAAAATAAAAAATTAAAATTAATTGAAAAGCTAAAGGCTGAATTGATAAGTTTAGAAAATGATTTAAAAAAATCTTATTTTGGCGTAGCTGAAGAAAGTGTAAATTCGTTATACGAGTCCTTTACTGAAGCTAAAGATATTGTTGTTGACGATTTAGTCAAAATTGAACAATTTTTAGAAAATCAAGGCGTAAAATCACAAGAAAATCAAAGTGCAGCTAATAATAGCTCAAATATAGGATTTAGTAATAACGTTCTAAAGCTTCCTAAATTCGAGTTACCCATTTTTTATGGAGATGTCACTCAGTGGATTAGCTTCAAAGAGATATTTTTGACTTCAATTCATAAGAATGAATCTCTTTCAGATCAGTTAAAATTTTCGTATCTTATAGCTAGTGTTAGGAATTATCCTTCAAAATTAATTTCCGGTTTTTCAATTTCTGGTGAAAATTATAAAGAAGCTTGGGAAACTCTAGTTAATAGATATGATAATTGTAGGAATTTGGCATATTCATTACTGTCTAAATTTGTTAATGCCAAACCATTGAAATCGCCCACGCAGAAAACTATTTTAGAGCTTTTGGATACGTGTAATGAAGTAATTCGAAACTTAAAATCTTTGAAATTTGAATTTAATGAATTTGTTGATTTGATATTAGTGTATATTGTGCAGGCGAAATTTGATCAATCCTTAAAAAAGCAATGGGAATTATCCTTAAATAATGATTCATTTCCAACTTATAATATGTTGATGACATTTCTCGAAAAACAGGCTCGTAGTTTGCAGAATTGTAATTCTGAAATTTTTAAAGGTGATTCCAAATCTAATCAATAATTTGAAAGTAAGTTTCAACATTTTTCAAAAAAATCTGTCGCCAATACATTCGTAATGGATAATGTAAATAAAACTACAAATATTTTATGTTCACAGTGTAAAAAATCGCACCCACTTCATAAATGCCCAGAATTTTCAAAATTATCTGTTGATCAACGTTGGAATTTAGTTAAATCAAAAAAGGTCTGTACCAACTGTTTACGATCAAATCATTTTGTGTCAAACTGTCTTATTAGTACTACTTGCAAGCATTGTAACTCTAAACATCATACACTTATTCATCGTGATCAGTCTATCCCTGCATCACAGAATTCTTTCAGGCAACAAGATCGTGTTACAACACCAAATGCAGTTGTTAATTCTAATGAATCTAACTGTTTAAGTTCTCAATCTATCAATGAAAATTCTCAAACATTGTTGGCTACTGCCATTATAAAGGTTAAATCTAAATCGGGAAAATTTATTCCTTGCAGAGCGATGATAGATAGTGCTTCTCAGAAGAGTTTACTTTCAAAATCTTGTTGCAAAAAATTAGATCTTCCATCTAGGCCTACAAATCATAAAATCTCAGGAATAAATAATTTAGTCGCAGAAACGGCTCTTCAGGAAGTTTCCTTGACATTCTCTCCACATTTCAATAATGAAACTTTTCACTTAGATGCATTAGTTGTTAATCAGATTACAACCAATTTACCAAATTTTTTGATTACAACTAAATATTGGCCACACATTGAAGGATTGAACCTTGCGGATCCTAATTTTCATTTGTCCAGTCCTATTGATATACTTATAGGCGCAGATTTATTTGCTAACATCATAATAGGGGAATCAATTCTCGGACCTAAAGGATCACCGAGTGCTGTTAATTCTAGACTGGGTTGGATTCTTTCGGGGATCATTTATTCTAATGAATCAAATCAAAATTCATTTATTAGTTGCCATGCCACTACACAGATAAGTTCTCAACTACAAAAATTTTGGGAACTTGAATCGGTTCCTACTTCTAATCCAATTTCTCTAGTTGAAGATAACTACGCGAAAACAGTTTCACGTACAGAATCTGGAAGATATATTGTAAATCTACCCTTTAAATCTAAACCTATTTTAGGCAACTCTAAATCTCAAGCCTTAAAACGTTTCTACTTCTTGGAGAAAAAGCTTCAAGAAAACCCCTTGCTTAAAGAGCAGTATTTATCCTTCATGCGCGAGTATATCAACTTAGGGCACATGGAACTTGTTCCAGATTCAGAAATTTCAAATCCTGATCATTTTTATCTTCCACATCACGAGGTGTTAAAAGAAGATAGTTCTACAACTCGGTTAACAGTTGTATTTGATGCATCTGCTGTTGGTTCAGAAGGCCGCTCCTTGAATGATTATCTAGAGATAGGTCCAAAATTGCAAC
Organism: Maratus speciosus; assembly: GCA_963932465.1. Classification (NCBI taxonomy): domain Eukaryota; kingdom Metazoa; phylum Arthropoda; class Arachnida; order Araneae; family Salticidae; genus Maratus; species Maratus speciosus. Next base: position 533,079,264 of record OZ010791.1, on the reverse strand, counting down.
CAGAAATCTTTCCTCTACTGTTAAGGTTCAGAATGCATCCAATCGCCTTTAGTTCTGACATCGAGAAAATGTTTAGGCAAATTCTCGTCAATCAAAATCATGTAGATTATCAACGCATTCTTTGGAGATTCAATTCAGATGAAATTATTAAAACATACAGGCTGTTGACCGTTACGTACGGAACTTCTTGCGCTCCATTTTTGGCCATTAGGACATACACCAATTAGCAAATGACAATGAGCAAAATCATAAAGAAGCCTCTCAGATAATTCGAAAAAGTACGTACGTAGATGATTTACTTTCCGGTTCGGATTCAAAGGAAAATGCCCAAAAATTGGTAACTGAGCTAATCGAAGTTATGAAAAGCGGAGGTTTTAATCTACGTAAGTGGACTTGTAATGATACAGAAGTAATTGCTCATTTACCAGATGAAATGAAGGCTTCATCGCAAAAGGTAATTCAGGAAGATGATACCGTTAAAGTCCTCGGACTACTTTGGGATTCTTCCAAAGATGTTTTACAAATTCGTTTCAATGATTTTAAAGAAGTAAAAACAAAAAGAGATTTGTTATCAGTAGTGGCTACAATATTTGACCCCTTGGGTTTCCTAGTTCCTACTACAATAAGATTAAAGATCATGCTGCAAGATCTTTGGAAAGATAAGATTTCGTGGGATGAAGAAATCCCAGACTCCATACTAAAGGTTTGGAATGAGTTTTTATCAGAAATTCATTTGCTAAAGTCAATTGAAATACCCAGATATATTAATTCTTATAATCAAAATGATGTCCAAATTCAGTTACATGGTTTTTGTGATGGCTCAGGTAAAGCTTATGCTGCTGTTACTTATTTACGTGTTGTTACTCCTGACGAAGTATTTGTAAATTTGATTGCAGCTGAAACTAAAGTAAATCCTATAAAACCTCAAACACTGCCACGTATTGAACTTTGTTCTGCTCTTTTACTAGCCAAGTTATGCTCAGCCATCATCGATACTTTGCCAATAAACTTTGACAATATTTATCTATGGTCAGATTCCCAAATCGTTCTCAGCTGGTTAAAATCACCTCCTTTAAAGGGAAATCAATTTGTTCCAAATCGAGTCTGTCAAATCCAATCGTTAATGCCTTCATGTGAGTGGAATCATATTCCAGGTATTCTAAATCCTGCAGATTCAGCTTCTAGAGGTATTTCACCACGAAAGCTTCATCATTCGCTATGGTGGCATGGGCCTCCATGGCTGCTATCAAATGAACCAATCCTAATACCTTTGTACAATCCTCCGATATCGGAGTTAAATCCTAATTCAATCTGTCAGCAACGTAACTCAAGTAACTGCCCTTCCAGACTTTATTCTTAAGTTCTCCAAATTCTCTAAGTTATCAAGAGTCACAGCGTGGTGTCTTAGATTCATTTATAATGCTAGGCATAGTGCTACAAAAAAATCTGGAAATCTGAGTGCACAAGAAATCTCTGATTCTATTCAATGCATTGTGAAATTAGTACAAAGTTCTGAATTCGGTACAGAACTTAAATTATTAAAAGAAAGAAAACCCTTACCAAGCAATAGTAAATTATTATCATTAAATGTGTTTTTAGATTCTAGTGATATTATTCGAGTTGGTGGTCGTTTGTCACAACATCAGACATTAAGTTTTGATAGAAAGTATCCTATGCTACTTCCGAAAAATCATATTATTACTAAGTTATTGATAAATCATGTCCATGAACAACATCTACATGCTGGTACACAGCTAGTACTTTCTATATTACGCCAACAGTACTGGTTTGTGAATGGTCGTTCTACTGTGCGACAAGAGCTCCACAAATGTGTGCTTTGCAAACGCCTTAAATCTCAAGCTTGTCAACAAATGATGGGAGACCTTCCCGTTGACAGAATCACCCCAATTCGTCCATTTTCCAAGGTGGGTTTAGACTTTGCAGAACCCTGTTTAACTAAACCAAATTTGCCAAGAAGTAAGATCAAAATTAAATCATATATAGCAGTATTCGTCTGTATGTGCACTAAGGCGGTACACCTTGAGATGGTATCAGACTTGTCTGTGCAAGCCCTGCTAGCAGCCTTGAAGCGATTTATCGCGCGTAGAGGTCTGCCGTCCGATGTATATTCAGATAACGGCAAGAACTTCACAGGTCTGGCTAATCAGTTAAAGCAGCTATTTCAATATTTGAAAGAAAATGAAGTTCAAGGATTTCTTTCGAGCCAGAAAATCAATTGGCATTTCATCCCTCCATATGCACCACACTTTGGTGGGCTATGGGAGGCAGCTGTAAAGCTTACTAAAAATCACATTCTAAGAGCATGCAAATCTAGTGTATTGAATTTTGAAGAATTAACTACTTTGCTATGTCAAATTGAAGGTTGTATAAATTCAAGACCCTTAACCCCTATGTCTTCGGATCCATCAGATCCACGTGCATTAACTCCAGGTCATTTTTTAATAGGGGCACCCCTCCTTGATATTCCAGAATCTTCAAATCCCAGAATTCTAACATTAAATGCTCGGTGGCGCTTGATAGAACAGGCAAAGAATCAATTTTGGTGTAGATGGTCACGTGAATATCTTCAACATCTGCAACAGCGTCCAAAATGGACTACTCCACGAGCTAATCTATGAGAAGGAGACTTGGTGATTGTTCATGATCGATTTCAGCCCATGAGATGGAAGTTGGGCCGCATTCTAAAGACTTTACCTGGACCGGTCAATCTTGTACGAGTTGTTTTGATAAAAACAGTTGACGGTGATATCAAGCGTCCCATTTCAAAGGTGTCCCCTCTCCTGCTGGTGGCGGAGGATGTATGATTTCTTATGAACAGAGACTTTAATACTGAAAGATAGATATAGATGGCAGCACTACGAGAATTGAAAATGACTGGTTTTCTCTGCCTTAAAAATAGAAGACTTTATTCAATTTTTATTCTTATTATTTTAACTCTTTTTTAATTTTAAAATTCCTATTATCCTTTTTCTGTATTATATGCATATTAATCTTGTTTTATTTTCTTTTATTAGATAAATGTTATTCTGTATTTTGATGGTCATGTGCGGACCTGTAATAGAACATTCCAATGTTTTTGATTCTGAAATCTAAGGTGTGAAAGTCAAATTCGATTCGATTAAAGTATGAAAAGACAAGTTATTCGTAATTCTTTATGTGAAATCTTTATTCGTTAAGTATGCTCTATCCTCATCCATGTAAAATCAACAATTTCTTTTATTTTAATTCATCCACTTCAAGTTCGCCTGTTTTGAAATACAATTCTTCGATGACACATTTCGAACGCAACTGGAGTCTGAATCAAGAAATCAAAGGTACTGTTTTTCATTTATGATTAATTTCTGTTCAAATAAAGACAAATTTCTATTCTATTCATTTTAAAACTACACAATCATTTTTGAAAAGATTAATTGAAAAAAAATTTTTTTTGAAAAATATTAGAATATTTATTCAAGTGGTTCAAAATATTAGAATGTTTCACATTAATTCTCCTTTAATTATCACCAATTCATAACTGGTGGCATCATTGATTAAATTTAGACGATTTTACTTAAAATCAGTATTATTTTTTGCAGTTTGATGGATTTTTCGTCTTAAAGTGGGTCGTGTGAGTGATATTACTGAATCTATTAAATTTCGTATGGTTGATTTCTATCGGTACGGTAAAAATCAATGTTATATAGCGAATTATTTACATTGTTCGCAATCAAACGTTAGTAAAATACTAACACAATATTCAAAAAATAGAAAATTTCAAAATAATCGCCGAAATGGCGGCCGAAAACATAAAACATCTGCTAGAGATGACAGCGTATAGTTAAGAAAAACCGTTTTCAAACAGCTATTCTTGCACCGAAAATGGAAAGAAGAAGGAGTTGAAGTTTCTATCGAGCGAGTTCTTTGGCCAGCTTCATCCGCCATCTTGTTTAAAAATGGCGGCCATTTGAGCGTTGTGGACACTTTTGGGAAATTTTTAGGTTTCCTCACTTTCTCTTTAAAATGACCTATGTCGTTAAATTACACTGTCTGACTCTTTAAAATATGTTTTAAAGTTTCTAACATTCTGTTTAAAATGATATATACGAGTTTCCATTTTGTGAAACGTAACTTTTTTTATAAGTATTCAATGTTAGAAAATATAAAATATTTCCTAAATTCAAAGGGTCGCCATTTTGAAACAAGATGGCGGATGAAGCTGCTGGCCAACGAACTCGCTCGATAGAAACTTCAACTCCTTCTTCTTTTCATTTTCAGTGCAAGAATCGCACACTTTTAAAACTTTTTTTAAAACTATACACTTCAGTTTCTTCTCCTCTCTAGCAGATGTTTTTGGTTTTCGGCCTCCATTTCGGCAATTACATTTTGAAATTTTTCATTTTTTGAATATTGTTTTAGTATTTTACTAACGTTTGACAAAATTTTTTTTTTCAATTGATCTTTTCAAAAATTATATTAATTTAAAAATAATAAATAAGTTTAATCATCAATAAGTTCTTAATAAAAATATCGTTTGCATATTTGCATTAAAAGCATTAAATTACCAAACGATATTTTCAAGTTGTAAAAAAAAAAATAATTATTCTAATATTTTGAATATGAGCTGTAGATCATTACCCATCAAAATTCGTACCGAAGAACATTTTCACCAAACAAAACTTCCATGATTTGGTGTGTTTATTATAGATTTTTGCTTCATAATTTTGCATTTGAATTTTTGCGTTGAAATTTGCGTTGAATGATATGTTAAAAGCTAAAACCTTCCCTGAATAATTACCTGACTAACAGTGAAATTTTCCACTGAAATCTATACTACGAAATCTTTTTACAAAGGCAATTCTTTCATAACTGAATTCATTGAATTACAAAACTTTCGCTAAGCACGTAGAATGATATATTATGGAATATAACATTCCCTGAAACGTTATCGAACATACTGTGTAAGTTCAAAATCCATTCTGCAGATTTTTAAATGCTAATCATTCATAATCGAGCTCACATGATTATGAAATTTTCCCGAATACTTCTATAAATAAGAAACGAGAATGATATGCATTAAAGACTAAAACCCCTTTGGTCTTTAACGCAGAAACCTTTAGTCTTTTAACTTTAACTCTTTAGTAATTCCCTGCAACTTTTTCAAATTAACAGTGGAAGTTCCATGAAAATCAATTTAGCAGAACTCAAGTTAAAAGAGTATGGAATAAAATTCCGATTTGAATTTAAAATATAGTATATGATGATGATTTAAGTTTCTATCATAAGAAATATCAAGCAAGTCGAATGAACTTCAGCTAATAACCACTTTTCCCTATGCTTCGTCATTTGTTTACATTTACATTATAGTATCTTTTTATTCGTTTGCACTTAACTATTATTAAATTTAAAACAATACTTAATAAAACTCCGAAACAGACACAAAATAAATAGCAAACTAAATATAAAGTAACTACCCAAACATATAAAAATATTTTGCATTAACAATAGGCACAAAACAAGAAAACAAATCTCTTCAGTTTAATTTTATTGCGGAATTATTATTTTAGACTCTGTTGCACTGTTATTCTCTTTCTTATTTTATTTAACGGCATTCCATTCTTCTTTTAATGGTATTTATTCACACGAAAACATTTTCAAAATACCAAGAAATACATTAAAAGATCAAAAAATTATTCCTTTTTCTGGTTAATCGAATAAAATCGTGATTAAATAAATACGTTGCAAAATGCTTCAAAATTGCATTGCAAAGAAATGTATGAAAACACGATGCAAGAATAATAAAAAGTTCTTACGAACATCTTCTTGCATCATGAATGAACTGGAACACAATATTTTTCATTTAAATTCCATTAATTTAAAATAAATTACATAATTTGGAAAGTTTGTACTACATTTTTATACAAATAAAGAAAACATTTGCAAACATTATTCTACAGGGATATTTAAATACGGCTAAGAAAAGATTTTTTATATTAAATTCCCTAGATCGATTCTTTATAAATAATGTTTAAATCTAATTTATTTATTTGAGAACCAAATTAAATTTTCGATTAAAGTAAAATAAATATTTCCATAAATAAGATTCATTAAGAATAATTGTTCTTTGTTGTTTGGAACTGTTATTTAAATTTAAATTTAAAAAAGCAGTTGAAATATTTTTAATTAAGTAAGGCAAGGGCGTGGGGGTGATAGCTCTGACAGTCGGAAAAGTGGGATTTTTTAAAATATAAAATAATAAACAAAAGGACAAATTTCCACTTTAAGGTATTTATTCAAACTGGCTTTAAAAAAACATCTGTGAAAAAATAAGCACATAGCACTGCTAAGCCCTAACAAAATATTCATTGAAGCATTCGTGTACTATATTAAAGTACACTGTTAAATCTACAGGCGGCACATGACACAAAAGGAAATCCGACTTCAGCCGGCGGGTAAAGAGTTGGTTCCTAGATATGCTTTGTGGAAAAACTTTAAAGTCTGAAAGCAACCGCGGCTGCTGTGCCGCCAACAACACGCATGCATCAATCCGTCGCTGTAAGCTTTTGTATCCACCTTCGTTCCAGATCAACAATACATTCCACTCTTTACAGCGTCTTTCAAACTGTAGTAAGTCGCAAAAAAAATGGCGGATCGTTTGCAGCATAGTGTACACAACATGTGACGCTTACAAATTTGTAAGTATTCATACTAAATAATGTTATTATCGTAAATTCAGTGCGGCAAATAAATAACATAATATAAAAATGTAGCATATCACTCATAGATAGGAGTTAATATCAACATAAAAAGCAAGGGGGATATTCATTTAAAATACAGGTATGTGAAATGTTTTTTAGTGTTTGTTACTGTTTGAGATGATGTATTATCATGAAGGTCTGCTTAACATTTTTTTCTAGAACTACTGTAATACCTTTATTTTACTTATTTTAAGACATATTATTATAATCTTCGTGTTGATAGTTTTGACTTTAATCGTGAAATTAACTAAACTAATATGTTGTGGTCATCACAAAACTTTCTTCTATATAAATCACGTCAATTAAATGATTTAAATAATAGAAGAAATAACAACGATTTAGCACCAATTCGTATCATAGTATATCTGAATTTGAAGTTTGATGAAAATTTGTGCATTAGTTCTTGAGATAGAACTATAGCGGAAATTCTGAAAAATGTAGCATAGCAGCGCCACCTGTTGAGCGATTTACACCAAAACATAAACAGCACTAATTAATATACCTAAATCTGAATTTATAAGGTATACATGAATCTGAAGTTTGTTGAAAATCCAAGCATTAGTTCTTGAGATAAAGCTATTGCGGAAATCGCAAAAAAATGCAGCACAGCAGTATGATGTGGGCTCAGTGCTTGTTTCGTTTAAATGCAAAGAAAACTCCAACCCTAAATACAGGAAATAGTAAAACTTTATTTAACATTTTTAAGTATATTAATAAAAGGCAAATTACTTATAATTACTAAATGACAGAGAAGAAATCCGCATATAAGAGGTACGCCTAAGCGCGACCCCCAGAACACTAGGTCTTACATGTTTGCACGTTGAGTTCAAAAGTAGAAGTTCACAATTTCACAAGAAGCATATAACTCTTGACGCTCCAACATCGCCAAATTCAAACATTCGCACAGTGCACGAATAGCAGACAAAAATGATTAGCCCAGAATCCAGCAACCCCGATGAAAACAATAAAAAAATCGCGTGATGCAAAATGGTTGCCAGAAATTGCGGTTCTACATATGTATTACACAGCGACGCCACAAAACCGAGCAATATTTTATCTAAACAAATGATTATGTTAAATGATTGCTACTTATAATTGCGAAATACCAAGAAAGGCATAAGCTTTAGCACATCTGACAAATAACTTTAACGTACATGAAAAGTGATTTAAAGACAGCTTCAATATGCTATCATTTTACATTTCTATACATTATTTCAACGGCCACGTTTACTTAAGTAAAGAATGAGACTGAATTACATCTATCGTAAGCGACGCAAATGAAACAAAACAAAATAATATAAACTGAAATCAAAGGGAGGTGCATCTAACTTTTCTGTTTTATTTTATTTTAACGGCCGCAAATGTTATTGAGCAAAACAGTTATAAATCATGAAGTGAAAATTACTGCATTAAATTATAGAGGTTATTCAAAGAAAGAAAAAAAAACGAACATATAAGATTCGAAATAGATTTTAAGCATAGAGATAAGTAATAAATTTTAACATAACGAAGGGAAAAAAAACAACATGTTTCAAAAGCGAAAATAAATGAATAAAATTAATTTTTAAAGAAAAAGGGATATGTGACAGAACTCTGTCACATATCTCACCGGGACACCCGAAGAAAGATGCAACGTGTACGTTGCAGCTTTCTACCAACATACACACTTTGTATTTACCTTATAGTTTATCTTGTAGGTACCTTATAGATTTTCAATAGTAGAGTATTGAAATTTGACGAAAACAGCTCCAAATGGTTCGTGTAATATAACACACGGCTATGTCAGGCGAACTTGGCTGACACACTGCCGTGTGTCTAGATATATAATTATTTTAAACAATAATAATTAGATTAATAATGTCTAATTAAAAACGAATAACCTACTTTTGGTATTTTTAAACAATCATAAAAAATAAAATACTAACAAAATTCGGAAATACGAAAGAGTTTTAAAAGGTTAAACTAGCTACAATTTAACCCTAGAATGCTACCCTTTGAAAAACTTACGGGAATGATAACCATTCGTCTTCCAGACGAAATGTGGGTAGGCGTGCTTAAAATCAATTTTAAAAGCTAATTAAAATAAATGTATACTAATTGAAGATGACTTTATCACTCTCGATCTTCAAGTAATCAAGAAAGTATGATTAATTTATTTTCAAAGCAATATTTACACATAATAGCGTGATGTTCACCTCACATTATGCTGGGACACGTTAGACAAAAGTTGTGCATCATTCTGCGAAAACTGAATGGGCAAAATGCACATTTTCTTTCTTTTTCACATTCAAATTGTCCGGGTTGTAGAATGTGCATATCCAATTTCAAAAGTTCTCTTATAATTTACCTTGCTGATCGGAGCAAAGTTGATACGTAGTGACGCTTCTTTATCTATAGAGCAAGAATAACTTCACATAGCTTTACGGCAAACTTTTTTTCTGGATAATGCTTTTTCGGATTTTTTAGCCATGTTATGCAATTATATAAAATGTGCATTCAGTAAATTGATATTCATAATATCATAAAACACACAAAGAGGCCATCGGTATATTTTTCCTGATACATGACATGTTATTACACATGTTATCCAATGTGTCTAAGGCTTCTTTTGGGGAATTATTCTATAATTTCCGGTTTTCTATTTTCTTAATTAATGTTTAAATTTTCGTGAAAAGTAGGCGGAAGAAAAACACGTTTATTTGTTTTTGTATAATAGAATAACAATAAAATTGTCCTTGTCGCTTGACTAAAAAAAACTCGGAATATTTCAAACCCATTCACCTTTATTTGATACACTAAGGTATTCAGTTTTAGCTTCAAAATTGGGCTTCATATTTTCCTCCTCCTGGGTTTGTTTTCAAGCATTGTCATTTCTTCATTTTTATTGCCAAAGCATAATTCATCATTTCCATTTCTATCGCTATCTGCGATTTCGTCCTTTTCAACTTCAATAGAAACTTTATTTTCTTATTTATCACCAGAAAGAGATTTTTCTTTATAACTTAGTTCTTTTAATAGTTTGTTGCCGGATAACTTAAGTTCTACCGTAGAAATTTTCTCCAAAAAAATGTTTTGACATATCACGGCAGCACAGGAAAAAAAACTAAGTCAGATTCTCAAATGCAAACGTTACTGCTAACCATTCATCTGTGAGACGAATATTGTTCCGAAAACGCCACATACACAAATATTTCGGGAAAAAGGAATATCCTCAAATGCAGTTGCCAAGGTCAAATGAAGGTACTGAGTGGCAGGACCCATTTCCTATTTTGAGGGAGGCGGGTCAAGGTTATTTGTTATGGGCTTCGTCCAGGAGACGAAGGGGTAGCATTCTAGGGTTAAAAATGAAACAAATTGATTTTTTGTCGTTTAAAAACATTATTATGCATAAAAATCGTCTTTAGTTTTTATAAAACTAACAAATGTTGTATTTTAACATCGTTACACACTACATTACTCTTTTTTATGTACAAATAGTGTAATAATTACAAATTTCTTTATAAATTTTCTCTTTAGCAGTATCAATATATTTTAATATGAAATGATTCTTAAGAAATTTTTCTATCGAAATCTATATATTTCTATATAAATTGTTCTAAAGAAAAATTTCTATAGCAATCTATATGCAAGGTGCAATATGTTATCTATCACCGACCTTTAATTTCCAAACCGTTGATCGTGGACATGCAATTACACCAATTACAAAAGCGTTTCAAATGAGGTAAATATTCATGTTGTGGTATTATTTAAAGCAACAAATCAAATTTATAAAAAATTTCGATTTATCAAATTTATTTATTCAATTATTTATTCGAATCATATCTATCATTAATTATTAATTCGAATATTTATCAAATTTCTTTGTTCAATTATTTAATATATCAATTATTTATTCGAAAAAATTTTCGATATGTTAATTTTCGTAATTTTTATATTTCGCAATCTAACTTTTTATATGGTCTCCCAGTCCCTATAGTTATATTTAGTAAAAGTTTACACATATCATAACAGATATAACACAAAAAAGTTTGACATCTGTACTACAAAAAATGACACAGTTATTAAATTTCAAAGTTAGAGATTTTTGCACATGATTTTGTCTTTAATTGTGGAATCCGTTAAAATATGAATTACAGTAATTCGAGATCAAAATCAGGATTCAATGTGTTCTTTACAGCGAAACCACCTTTAGATGGTATCGCTAAATCGGGGTATCACCAAAGAGGGTTATTTCATCTCAAATTTGAGCTGAGTTTTAAGTATACAAAGCGAAGAAAAATTTTTTTTTGAGAAAAAAAATCCCCCCCCCGCCTTTTTTTTCACCAGCATATATAACAGTTATATCCCAACCAAACAAGAACCCCAATAGTAGCAGCGGTCTGTATAGATGGCAGCACCATATTATGAGATTGTAAGGTATTGCATGCAGACAATGGAATCGATACAGTTGTAAGAAATTATTGTTTTGAGTAGCTGCATTTGGCAGTTGGTGTATGTATTGTAAATAAACTATAAGAATACTTATAGTTATGCGTCCTTGTTTAGTAAATAGTAATAATAAGACTACGGCGATCTAATATTGGCGACGTTATGGAACTTAACCCAAATTAAAATGTAAAAAAAAAAAAAAAAAAAAAAAAAAAAAAAAAAAAAAGAATAAGAGAACGAAAAATGGCCGACAAAAAATAATTTTTCTGGAAAGCTTACACGAATATAATTTGAATGTTCCCTGGACAATTTATGTTGAAAAAATTGACTTTTATTTCTCAACGTATAACATCAAAAGTGACGAGATGAAGAAAAATATATTGTTGAGTTCTGTTGGAACATCGACTTTCGCCATTTTACGGGATATTATAGTCCGTAATACTCTGAAAGAGATCAGTTACAATGGTCTTTGAAAGAAAGCAAAGGAGCATTTTTTACCACGCCCTAGTGAAATAGTAGAACGGTTTAAGTTCCAGAAACGAATAAGGAAGCAAGGAGAGAATGTAGCAGATTTCATAAGAGGCTTGCGTTGGTTATCCGAACATTGCAACTTCGGAAATACTCTTAATGACCACCTGCGTGATCAATTGGTGTTTGGGATCCAGGATGACAAGATACAACAGAAATTACTGGATTCTAACGACTTAACGGTGTAAACAGCGGTCGAAATAGCTGAATCGTTTGAATCAGCTGAGGCTGGCGTAAAAACCCTACATATCGGAGAAATTACGACTGTCAATCAAGTGCGTGTTACAAAAGTGGGGAAACCAAAACTAGAGAAGTTCGCTTATGCACCTAAGCCTTATAAAGATAGATTCGCGCCTGAGAAACCGTGTTACAGATGTTCTAAAAACCATAATCCCAAGTTTTGCACTTTTAAATCTGCAGAATGCCATTCCTTTTACCGATTAGGTCACCTAAAAATTTGTTGTCGAAATCGAAAAAGTGGAATGAAAAATGAGAAACAGTATAAGAACAGAAAAATTAAAATTGTTCAGGAAGAATGTTGTTTAAATTTCACGGACGACAACTCCAATAATGTGTCGTGGGAAGAATGAATTAAAATTAATGGTGTAAATATAAAATTTTAGCAAGACATAGGTGCAGTTCATACCATTGTAAATAAAAGTGTTGCTCACAAATTGTTCTCGGGTAAGCTGCCTTTAATTAAATCTAAAATAAAGTTACAAATTTATACTAAAGATTCTTTAAATGTTTTGCGTGAATTAAAATCAAATGCTGTTATTGATTAATATTTTATTCTTCATTTAAAAATATTAGTAATTAAAGAGGAAGATCCGAGTCTAATTGGAAAAACTTTGTTAAAGGCGTCAAAATTACTTTGGGATTAAAAGAATTTCGAAAGATGATTTAATTTTAAATTTTCCTAATGTTTTTGCTGAAAGGATTCGGACAATGAAGGGTCTTCCCGTGTCAATAAATTTGAAAAAAGATACAAAACCAGTTTTTCTTAAGTCTTGACCTGTCCCTTTTGCTTTAAGAAAAACTACTGATTTAGAATTGGAACGATTAACAAATGACGGTATTTTGAAACCTGTGTATCATTCAGAATGGGCTAGTCCTATAGTAATTGTTCCTAAGCCTAATGGTTCTGTAAGAATATGTGGTTATTATAGAGCAACAGTTAATGCTAATACTGAAAGTGATAATTATCCTCTTCCTAGAATGGAAGAATTATTTTCTATATTATCAGATGGAAAAAATTTTACTGTTTTTGATTTAAAAGATGCGTATTTACAACAACCTGTAGAAAACGAAAGTAGTAAAATTTTGACTATAAATGCACACAAAGGATTAGTTAATGTATTATGATTAGCATTTGGCGTAAAATGTGCTCCTGGAATGTTCTAAAGAAAAATAGAAGAAAAAAAAGGAATATGCTGGTATATTTTTAGATGATGTAATCATAAGTGCTAGTAACGAATCAGAACATTCTAAAAGAGTTGAAAGTGTTCTGAAATGCTGTTCTGAGCATGGTATCAGACTAAATAAGAAAAAATTTAAATTTATGGTTTCAGAAGTTTTTTTTATTTTTTTTTTATTTAGGACATAAGATATCTCAGGAAGGAATTAGAGCTATTCCAGAAAAGGTTAATGCTATTTTGAATGCTCCTACTCCAAATAATGTGTCACAATTGCGTTCATTTTTAGGCTTAATTTCTTATTATACAAACTTCCTGCCTAATATTTCAGATGTTTTAAAACCTTTACATAGATTATTAGATAATATTGTAAAGGGGACATGGTCAGAAAAGCATGAAAAAGCGTTTCCTAAAGTTAAAAAATTATTATGTACATCTCCTGTTTTAGAATTATATGATGTTACCAAAGATATAGTTTTAAACTGTGATGCTTCTGAATATGGTATAGGTTCTGTTTTAAGCCACATTGTTGAGGGTAAAGAGAAACCTATTGTTTATGCTTCCAGAACTTTAAATAAAACTGAAAGAAATCTTTCAATGATAGATAAAGAAGCTTTATCTGTAATGTTTGGGGTTACTAAATTTCACCAATATTTAGCTGAAAAACAGTTTAAAATAGTAATAGATCATAAACCTGTAATTAGATTGTTTGGTCCCGTTAAAAAGGTACTTGGTAAAAGAGTGGGTGTTACATGGGTGGCCGCGAAAGTTTAAACCAGAAGAATATCAACCATATTTTCGTAGAAGGGCGGAAATTTCCTGCCTAGAAAATAGTCTATTGTGGGGACGTAGAGTGATCGTACCAGAGGAAGGCCGTGAACATATATTAAAATTACTGCATTCCGTTCATTAGAGTATATCGAGCATGAAAGCGAAAGATATGGGGGTAGTTTGGTGGCCAAATATGGATAAACAAATTGAACAAATGGTATATTCTTGTAGTAGATGTCAGATGTTTGCGAGGGATTGTCCCAAAATGGACCCCTTGAAATAGAAATCTGAACTACCCTGGGAAAAGATCCATATAGATCCTGTCGTTCCTTTTGAAGGTAAAATATTTTTAATAGTAGTCGATTCTTATACTAAATTGTTGGAGCTAGAGGTAGTACCCAACTCTGATAGTAAAACAACAATTGTGTCGTCCAGTTGCAAAACCGGCCAACTCCTCAAAAATTAAAAATGGCTTTTTTCAGTTTTTTTAGTTCTAAGTAAAGTTTCTATCATCTGGAAACGATAAACCATGCAAAAACCTGTTAATTCCTGTGTTATATGCGTTTGAAAATTACGATATTGTGCAAAAGCAGCCAAATCCTTCAGCCGGTGAGTTTCAAAACCGGCCATCTCCATATCCGCTAGCTGACGCTTCTGCTCGACCCCAAAATAACTTCTCACTAGTTGATTAGATTAACGTTATCGTGTTTTCTCTCGCCTGTGACTGCTCTCCCTTGGTGCATACAAATTTTCTAATAATTTAGCTTCGTGTTTTCTCCGACTATGGAAGTGTTTCTGGAAGAAGTGTCTACTAATCAACCAAGGAAGCGGCAAAGTGCATCTACGACGTGGTAAAGGAGAAAACCCAAAATTCAAAAGTAATGTACACCTTTTGATAACCAGGGGTGATTTATCATTTTTTGACGTCCTAGGCCAAAATACTCCCCCCCCCCTTCATAAAACTGTAAGTGAATTTTCTTTGACAAATTAAAAAATTTTTTTAATCTATTTAATTAATTAATAATACATTTAAATTTTGCTTTATAAATTTTAGTATTTTGAGGATTTTAGATTGGAAATGAATGGACTTTTGTTACACATAAAATCTGAGAGAATTTTGTGTTGGTGTATCGAGAAGTAGAAAAATTGTTTTAAATGTAATTATTACAAATACATTTTTTATTTAACACTTTTCGTTAAAATTTTAAATTGCTCTTGTTTCATTAAATTTAAAAACTTTAAAGTTCTTAATTTTGCGAATCCTACCTAACGTAAGCCCCTTGGCCATAGCCTAAGTTGCCTTATAGGTAATCCTCTCTGGGGATAATATGATACATAATTAATTGATAACATAATATCATCATAGTTAGCATATTTTGATTAATTAATTGTCATGATGCCATAATATTTTATTAATCTAATAACTTGCCTACGTTGATTTAATATTCTTTTATCCCTCCAGACCGTGTTTCAGCTCAAATTGAAAGGAGATTGAAGAAAATCGAGTCCCTCATTCAGCCAGCAAAGTTTGAAGAAATTCTATCTGACTATGGAAAAGTTTTCAAGTCTGGAAGAAGACCAGCAATTTCTTCCCCAAACCACGTGCACTGTGACATTTCAAATTTGCTCCTACGAAAAAAAAAAATCCATAACAGAATATACAAATAAGCTGTTTGTGCAAGGGGAGGTCCTCTACAAATCTGAGGTAGAAGTGAGAAATTCTGTTGTTAAGAGTAAGAGAAGTATTATGAACAGCAATCTCCAGGACGTGGGTCCGGATACCGTGGTGAAGCCTCTAAAACTTCGGGATGTCCAAAACTTACTGACGAAACATTTCGGACCAAATTGGGATTCTGGCAAGCGGTTATTTTTTTTACAAGAATATATTGGCATCAGCTGCTTAAAAAGCAGAAAGCAAAGATGATGAAGAAAAAGACGTATGGATGGACCATCATGACGAAATTTGTGAGACTATTGAAAACGATGAGACCACTAAAGTTTGAAATTGTATGCACATGTACATAGTATGATTTTAAAATTTAATAATTTTATTTATAATAATATCATATCATTTCAATCATTTGTTTAGTGACATTTAAATCAGTTTTAACAGCTAGTCAGTTACTTTTAACTGTTAATCAGTTTTAACAATCAGTAACTGTGTAAAAGTCGTTTTACGTTAATAACTTTCCTAAAGTTCTTTTTCTTAAATAACATTAAGTTGAACAAAACATTTTTGTGTATTTGCAACCCCTAAAAACCCAATGTCAGATTAAATTTAGCAAAAATTAATTTCTGGTTTGTTGCAAAACCGGCCAACTCCAAAGTAAGTTGCAAAGGCGGCCAAATCCAAAACAAAGACCTAAATAACCCCTTCCCTTCATGTGCCCCTGCCACCTTATTTTGTGTTGTCAAATATACTGCCCTAATGACTATAAAACTGAAGAGTTTTGGTTCCAAACTTTATTTGTCTAAGCGTGGTGAAAAATCAGCTTTTCTCAAAATTTTATTTTTGGGGGATGGCCGGTTTTGCAACTAGACATAATTAAGGTATTAAGGAGAAATTTTACTACATTTCGATTACCTGTTGAATTGGTCAGTGATAATGGTCCCGAATTCACAAGTGATGATTTTAAGGGATTTCTTAAAAATTATGGAATTAAGCAAACGCTTATTCCACTACATCGTCCGTCTTCGAACGGACAAGCAGAAAATTATGTGCAAACTGTGAAAAATTGTCTTAAAAAGCTAGATAACAGTGATATAACATTGTCAATTTCACGATTTTTGTTAGAAAATCATCCCACTCCTCATTCGGTGACTACAAACCTCCTGCTGAATTATTGTTTGGAAGACCAGTTCGAACAGCCCTTCGCTTGGTTTACCATGAAAACCTAAAATACAGCAACTCTATCACAAATATAAGCTTCATGATTTAGTTTTTGTTTAAAAAATTGGAAAAGGGGAAAAATGTGTAAAAGGAAAAAATTATGAAATTATTGGGGAGTAGATGGTTTTTAGTAAATAGATGCGACGGAATAATGTGCAAGCGTCACGTTAATGAGTTGAAACATAATAAAGTGGTAAGTTATTAAATACCAGAGACAGTTATAGAGATGAATCGAGTTGATAAACTAATGTCAGATAAAGTTGAAAATATGGGACATAGTAGTAAAAATTACAGTGTTTACAGGTACGAAATTACATGTATGGAAAGGTTAACCAAAACCGTTTTTCTGGAATTAATGAGAAAATAAAAGAACAGCTTAATGATGATAATACTAGAGACCCCAGTCAATATCAGTCTTCGCATGATATTGTAACAGGTACAGTAGAAAGTAATAAAAATGATGATACAACATATAAATCTGTGAAAGACACTTAGACTAGAAATAACGACGAAGACTCAAAGAAAAGTGCTTTAGTTCGAAGACTTCAAAAGCAAGGTTACTTGTAGTTCGTTTGAACTATGACGGGGGGGGGGGGGGGGGGTTGTGTCATATCCCAACCCAACAAGAAACCCAATAATAGTAGCGATCTGTATTAATAGATGGCAGCACCATACACAAAGTCTGAGATAGTAAGGTTTTGCATGCAGTCAGTGGAATCGATGCAGTTGTTAGAAATGACTTGTTATGAGTAGCTGCATTTGGCAGCTATTATACATATTGTAAATAAAGTATAAAAATACTTATAGTTATGCGTCCTTGCTTAGAAAATAGTAATAATAAGACTACGGCGATGTAATAATAACCATTATAAAATATTAACAATTATCATCTATTTTAACTAGATAAATATTTTAAATATACAAAATTAATTTTAAGACAAGATTCAAACATTATGAATTTTAAATTTGGAAGAACAAATTATTAAATGAAGTAATTATAAACGAAGATTTTTGACATGATACAACCATTTATAAATTAAGTTTTAAATAAGATTCAAATATGATAAATTTGAAATTTGGAAAAATAGATGAATATATATTTTAATTACAGTAATTGGAAATAGATATGATTTGTAATTATATAATGGTTATATATATATATGTATATAAACTGGGAGAGTGGTATTGTATATATACATTCATTGTTTGTTTACCGGCATTTATTTTATTAACAATAGCATCGTTCTAAATATTTATATGGGTACTACTTGGTTATCCCGTCGACCAAAATCTATCGCTAAACTATAAGATTAAATGCCAATAAGTGTTGACCGTAAGCGTCACATTCACTTGACTTTAAGCAAGTTACACGTGTTTACATCCTCAAGGGATTTTTATTTCGACGTTTTGTTTCTATTTTTATTAATATTAAACTAATTTATTTGTTCTTTCGTCATTTAAAATAAAAATTATGTCAATTTCATAGCTGCCAACTTTTACGCTTTTTTCATACCACTAAAATTTTATAGAAAATATTGTCTTACTCAATCGTCGAAATCTGATGTTTAAACAAGGCAAAAATGTCTTTGAAATTTAGTGGTATTCAAAAAGCGTAAAAGTTGGCAGCTATGCAATTTGTATAATTTGACGAGTGGTTTGGCGATTTATATAATTTGGCGAAATTGTTCGACGGGTTAACTAAGTAGTACTTTTATGTGAATTATGTGAATACAATGCGTTAAAATTCTCAATAATCATTAATAAAGATCAATAATCTCAACAATCGCAATAGTGATTAATCAAAAGTATGCAACCTCTGTGTAGTACAAATATTGAAGAATATGTTTGTTATTAATCGTTATTAGAAAAAAAAAAAACAAAAAAAAAAAGATACTGAAACTATATTAAGTTCTTAGAAATAACAGATCATAATTTGTAAGAGATCATAAATTAAAATTTTCAACAGAGAAATAAACACATTTTTGAAAAGTAACATATTTGCAAAACACTTCAATAACTTTGACGCCTATAATTTTCCTAATATTTAACCCATTAAGCACATTGCTTTTATTTTAGGAATATGTCATTTCTTGAATTATGTCTTTCTATTCCAAATATTGTTTTTCTTAGTAGTTAATATAATTTTTTATTATTAAGCAGCTAAATGTTTTTATAATGTCGGAAAATTTACTTTAATATCTAAGGAACAAAAAATTATGACAAAAGTTTATTATTAGATGCAGAAACAGTTTTAAAATGAATGACATAATAAATATCAGCAGGATATTGAAGCCGACATAAATAAAGGGAAGATTTATCTTAATATTAAAAATTTATAGGATGTTTTCACAAATGTTAATCTTTGGGGACTTTCTGGTTTCTTCAAACGAAGGTCCGTCTTCCTATTTTCTAATTTGTCGATCCCGCTGCTATCGAATTTCGAGACCTTTCCTATTCTCCTATCCATTTTGCCTTCTATCTCTGTGACATGAAGACCTTTTCTCTATACTAGATTAACTTCCACCCAAATATTCTAATTGGTAATTTAATCACATATCTATCACATTTTCTCCATCTTTGTATATTTTTATTGTAGTACTTTTCGTAGTGCAGTGGTTTATTCCAAAGAAGCTGCGCGCGATATTTAGAAGTGATATATGATTGATAAGAGGAAAAGCGACAACGCAGGTCATTGACTCCACCGTTAGGAACAACTTACTGATTTTTTAGGATATATTTCTTATATTAAGTGGTCGACAAATTCTTAACAGCAACAAAAAAATATATAATGAAAGGACAAGGAATTTATCGCTAATAATTGCACGATTTAATTTGTAATAAAAAGTAGCATTTAATCTCATTAAATGTGACAAATCTTAACAAAAATATGAAAATGTAATACACTATACTGCCAAAGGTGACCTGTCACTTCCGATTTTAGACGTTTTGTTAAATATCTAGAAAATACATGAGGAATTAACCTGAAACTGCAGGTGTGTAAACAGTATGGTATAGGTCATATATTTCCACGAAGATCTTTTCCCGAAATCACATACGGGACCATCATCATATTGAAAAAGAACTAATATCTTTTGGGTAGCCCTGTAACAACTAATGTACCAAAAGCCTTCAAACTCGAGATTATTATTAAGTGGCTTAATTTAATATGATCTGTTCATTTTTATGAGGATTGATTGTATACTCGTAGAGAAATTAAGGTTTTTATATAAACATTCCCGAATTTTGCCAAGTTTTTTTGCTTATAATTTGCAGAGTTCTTTATATAAAAAAAATGTTGTTTTCAGAAAATATGACAAACAACATCGTACCCAATACACTGCAATCAGAATTAAAAAATAATAAAAACTGGAGGAAAATGAGAAGGATTACTAAAAAATGTTTCACTGCAGGCACGCGAACGAAATCAAAATATAATGTACATAATGTATTAGCTAAGTATATGGAACAGCAAAGTCTCAAAATCATAGCTTGAAGATTCTGAAAATTATCGTCGATAGAATAAGCTCGAAATCCATTGTTCCCAAAAGGAAGCAGAAAGATGAGGGTTTGTATCCAAATATAGTAGTACATGCAATATTGTGAACACTATCTTGGCACTAATCAACAGATAACCCTCATATTTTTTATTTTTTGGGGGGGAACAACGGATTTCGAGCTTATTCTATCGACGATAATTTTCAGAATTTTCAAGCTATTATTTTAAGACTTTCACAAAAGTTGCTCTATATACTTAGCTAATACATTATGCATATTATATTTTGATTGCGTGTGCGCATAAGTATTGAAACATTCTTTAGTAAACCTACTCATTTTTCATCGAATTTTTATTAGTTTTTAAATCTGATTGCAAAATATTGTATACAATGCTGTTTGGCATACTTTCTGAAAAGAACTTTTTTTTTTTATATAAATAACTCTGCAAATTATAAGCAAAAAACTTGGCAACATTTGGGGCTGTTTTTATAAAAACCACAATTATCTACGAGTATACGTTCTATCCTCATAAAAATGAACACCGTATATACCAATAAGCTACTCATTTATAATCTCGAGTTTGAAAGAATCTCGAGTTTGCTACAATAGTTTTTACAGGGTTATCCAAAGGATATTCGTTCTTTTTCGATTTGTTGATGGTCCCCTGTGGGGTTTCGGGAAAAAATCTTCGCTGAAATATGTGACCTATACTATACTGTTTATACAAATGCAGTTTCAGGTTAATTCCTCATGCATTTTTCAAGATATGTAACAAAACGTCTAAAATCCCAAGTGACCAATAACCTTTAGCCATATAGTGTAATAAACTTAATCTGTAAATCATACTGTCACATTATATAATTGATTAAAATAAGTATTTCTTCATGCAATTTTTAATTTGCATAATAGTTCCTATAAACTCCTGGTTTCTTTTTAAAAATTACCAATGAGAAATAATGTTTTTTCTTACGTTTTACTATTTTCACAATTTCCTTTTAAATTCTATTACGAAACTCAATTTTAAATACGCTCATTTTACCTTGAAAAAAAATCTAATACTTTGAATTTTATTAAATTTGCCACATTGTTTTAATTCTTAAAAAGGTCATAATTTTCATTCCCGCCACCGTTTTTTTCCCTTAAAATTCTAAAACAAGATTGGCTATTTATTTCTAAAGAGTATGTAAATTTAATTTTCTTTTCACAAGAAAGCAAACAAGCTCACAGAATGTCTGAAATTTATTAAAAAAGGAGAATTGTTGCTGAATTGCTTTGTTTTGTTTTATTTTTCACAGTTTAACAATTTAAAGTATAAGGTAGTTTCTTTTGATTTATGTTAAAAAAAAAAAAATATATATATATATATATATATATATAATATAATAATATAATAATATAATAATAATAATAATATAATATATATATATATATATATATATATATATATATATATATATATATATAATATAATAATATAATAATATAATAATATAACACACATATATATATATATTTTACGTACTAAGTGTTATAGTGTCTACATGTTGTCGGAAGTTGATATATGAAGGAACTAATATTACTTCTGAAATAAAACAGATTAAAAGCTTCTAAGTATGTCTGAAGAAAAAACACGTAAGTGTTACATTAAATTAAACTTTTTAAGTTACATAAGAAATAATAAAATCTAAACCTATTTCGACTGCTGTAATATTCCATATTTTCATTCGTTTGTTGCTTTTCTTAGAACATATATTTCTAGATCAATAGTTTTTTGAGGGAAATATAGAGAATTAGGATAAATATTTTTATGCTAATTATCATAGATTTAATTGAAGTTATTTGACATTTATGGAAATATGTATTGTAACATTTTTTAGGTATATTAATTTAAATTCTTCATGAAAAAACAACATTCTGTATATTTTTGTGTAACAGCAAGTAAAATATTTACATTAATTTTTAAAAAAGAAATACTTTTTACTTCTGAAGACATAAATGAACAAATGAAAATAAACGCTTATAACTAGGAGTAACTAGTGGGAGGTCAAAGTTTAAAAAAACATGACTAACAGAGAAAATAGTGTCTAATCCAGGATTCGAGCTTTTTAATACAGATGTCTTATAAATTATAAAGTAAATTAATTAACCAAAACTTCACAAAATCAGCTTGAATATGCATAATATTTTCATATAGCTCTTAATATAAGTAAGCGCTATTTCATCACCTTCTTTAATCTATGGCATTTTTCTTATTAATTGGTGCATTGAAGTGACCTTCTTGACTAAAATCTCCAGTTACTACCATAAAGCATATGCTTATCTCTTTTTACTTTCTTCTGTCTTCAATAGAAGAAAGTATTTTAATCGAAATTGTTTTCGACAGATTTACGCGTTTTAGGGGTCAAAGATACCAAAAAACTTGCTTATAGAAAATGTCTGTCTATCTGTCTGTCCGTCTGTCCGTCTGTCTGCCGCCAGTGCACCATCAAAAAGTGTATGAAGTTATGCATAGAATTGAACCAAATTTTATTTTATGTTCTTGGCTATGACAAGCAGGTCTTTCCTTAATTTGGAAACAATCCACCGATAGGGGCGTTGTAATAGTGATTTTTGTGTCATTTTGAATATTTTACTGTCGAAAAGTGTATGAAGTTATGCATAGAATTGAACCAAATTTTTTGTGTATGTTTTTGGTCATGGCAAGAGGATTCTTCCTGAATTTTGTAAAATTTTGACGGAAGAGGTTGCTATAATAGCAATGTTTGTGCCATTTTCTATATTATACTTTCGAAAAGTGTATGGATTTATGTATAGAATTGAACTAAATTTTTTGTGTATGTTTTTGGCGATGACAAGAAGGTCCTCCCTGAGTGTGGAAAAATTCCGCAGGAAGGGGGTCTTGTAATAGTGATTTTTGTGTAATCTTCTTAATTTTTCGTAGTTCTATTGCACACCACTGGCTAGTGGATCGAAGAGAACTTCCCATCCTGAAAAGCTGACTATACGCGAATATTCGTGATTTTAATGACTATCATGATCGAGATTAACTCCGTTTTTACTCCGATTAATTGACTGAAGCAGAAATTTAAGACGAACGTCAAAGTTCATGTAATATTGAGCTAATGAAAATGAAATATTGACATGTGTAACAACATTTTGAAATATTAAAATATGTGAGATAGAAGAAAGTTTTGGAATTGGCACATCCAACTAGGTTTTTTTTTTTTTTTTTTTTTTTTTTTTGAAAGTAATATATATCGACCGTTACATGCTGATTATCATTAACACTACTACTTTTAAAATTATTTGCATTTGTAATAATTATTTTCCAGTACCAGCTAAAATAGTATACTTATTTTTTTTAAGATCATCGTAAGGCATAACATTTTTTTCATTAAATATTGAGTATTATAGTTTTTTTCTGTTTATAAACTAGGGGACTCGCCAACCCCCGTTTAGACACCGCAAACTCTAAAAACGCGCTATTTGATTGGCTTTAGAAAAGCTTCGGAAGATTGAATATTAATTAAACAAACAATGTCGATCTCCGTGTTAACGGGCTGTTTTCGTCTTTGATTAAATGAGGTCAGTGAAAAATTGGAAAATAAGCTAATATAAAATTAATTAGGTACACAGAGTCTTTGTCTCCCGATATTTTTTAACAATGCTATAAGAAATTTTTTTTAAATAAGACATTTTAAATGTATCGTTTTAAATCTGACGTAATATCTACCAAAGTTTTCTTTCTCTTTTTAATATTCACGTGAAAATACATTTGGTGTTATAAAGGAAATATTATTTGCACTGTCTTAGAATTCACAACAATAGTTTAAAAGATCATCTCAAAATATGAAAAAAAATTCTCGTGCAAATATATTTTTAAAATTAAATTGTTTGGCAATAGACGATTTCAGTCATGAATTTAGTCATGACGTTTTGGTTGGAAACTGACTGCAAACAAACTTTTGCAATGTTGTATTTCCTATCTTGTTTGTATATTATAGTCTTATCTATCTTATCTATCTTATATTATCTATCTTATATTTATATTTCGCATCTAAGTTTTTAAATACTTGATATGTAGCGGTAACATTTCCTACGATTTATATTTAAAAAGAAATTACGCCTGCAAACTGTTTGTTTGGAGTCAGTTTCCTATCAAAACGTCATGACTGACGTGACACTGAAAGCGTCTATAGTATTGTTTGGCCATTTTAAATATGGCGTATTTTCCTTCATTTACGACTTTCAGAGCATATTAATGTATTTATTATTTTACCACTTTCTTTCTCCTTTAAAATTCACGGTTAAATATAGTTTTTATGGCTTAATTTTTTATATTTTCCTGATTTTAGAACGTAATCATTTAGTTCTAGTTTGAAAGTTTTTTTTTTCTGTTCATAATAGTCACGTATAAATACCTTTCTAATTTGAAAGACATATTATTCTTTCTGCTGTTTTAAAAAGTGGTAGCGATTTAAAATAATACCCTTTTCTAAAAGATGTAAAAAATAATTCTCGAAATGCTGAAATTTTAAATATAAAAAGGAAATAAATCCTCAAAAAATGAATCAAATTGAAACAAATGCAGTCTGCGCACCGTTCTAACTTCTAATATATAAAATTATCTAAAAATGATTAAATTCCTATGTATAATTTTTGCTCCAATAAAACTTTTTTAATGGAACGATTTTGACCAATTTTAACATTAAATATCCCTTAAAATATTTATTCAATTTGAAAACTCTTTTAATCAGCGTGTTCATAGAGCATTTCTCAATAATACTACCGTTTTTCATATTTTTGTAAGCAGGATTTTTCTTAATATTGACGAAGAAAGACCCCCGGTCACGAAAAATTCAAAAACAGTGGCGTTGACAGCGTTAGTTACTTTTTTTTTAGAATATAGAGATATGATCTTCGTATCCTGGTATTAACTGTGCTGCTAAATAAATTTGTCATATTCTTCCTAATGTAAGGACAATAAGATGGATCGTTCGTGAAACATGAACTTTGTACGATTGTGTAAGTTTAATAGTATTGTTGGGAGTGAATGCAAATATACATATGATCACTAATTCTGGATTCCCTTCTGGAATAGGTGGCGATTATTTGAGAGAATTGTATTTATAAATATGCGTATGCAAATGTTTTAACCTCTTCGGACATGGAGTATCGTATAGGATACACACCTTTACAAAAAATTTCATGTATATAAATAATGATTAAAAAATAAAAATGGTGTGAATGGAATCTTAAAAAATAGCCAAACTAAAGAAAAATATCAATTTGTTTCTTATAGTGCTTTTTTCGGCCATAAAATGGGATTTGGAAATTACTTGCAGAAAATGAGGGAAATATACAAAAACGAAAAGTAAATAATTCTTTTATACGTTAAAATACCATATGGAGAGTCTATTAAAAATAAAAATTTATTAAATGCATAATTATTTAATATTTTTCATTATTTTTTCCATGCAAAACAAAATAAAATATCCTAACAAATTGCCAGAAAATGTACTTATTGAGTCCCATGTGTCATATATGATATATCAAATTTTATGTACCACCAAAAGAAAAAAAAAAAAAAAAAAAAAAAAAAAAATGTAATCTTTTTTGCTTTTTAATCTTCCTTAGTTATCACTGTGCAAACATAAATTCATAAGTAAAATATATATATATATGAAAATAAACCCTGGGGTCTGAAGAGGTTAAGGTTATTGCTGATTGAGATGTACTCGCATTTAAAGTAGTATTCCCTCGGACATTGCTCTAAATATTAATTGTATTTTGTCTTTTTTTACGCGTCTGTCAGTTTAAATTGGAAGTTACATGATAAACAGTATTTTTTGAGCATTTTGAGTCTCGTGAAATTTAGATTAGTGATAGACATATTATCCTGCTTCTTGAAAATCGTAAAGAAATTCCAAGGATGCAGAAAGGTGATGTTAACATATTAGGAAGAAATTATAAAACGAATTTCAATGAATTATCAAATAAAGTGGTTATGCAACCCATGGCACGTTTACAGACATAGTGGCATCGGTAAGTAATAATTAAATCTGCACTAAAATAACTCCCATTAGTATTTTACTTGCCACCTAATAAACTGATGACCTGAGATGATGCCCTCAAATATCTCGTAATTTTCCGAGACTTAAATAATAATAATAATAAAAATAGATTTTACATAATTTTATCCACAATGAAATGACATATTAGTGTAATTAATGCATATACATTTTTTTTTTAATTACATCCGTATTAAACATTAAGAATCAAATTCTAAATTATGTTGTTGTTGTTTATGACGACCGATTATTTACACAAGGGATATAGGCCCGAAGGGTGGGTTGCCCTTGGTCGTTCTAATGGAACCTAACCCATATTTATGCAATGATACCCAAGGTTCGAAGAAAAAATCGGAAAACTCCAAACGGATAGGCCGACAGGCGCGATTGGGTTCAAAAGGAGCTCATCCCATCTACCGGCTTTGAGAGCAGAACCTCTGAGCGACCAAATTCTAAATTGAAAACTTCTATTTCCAAAAATGGTAAATATATATATATATATATATATATATATATTTTTTTTTTTTTTCAAAATTAATGAAAAATTACTGCAGGAATGGCGCTACAGCAGCACATATCAAATGCAATAAAACATATTACAACATTTCAAAATGCTAAAACACCATAACTTCAAAAGGAATGTGTATATCCGCAGAAATACACCTTCTGCGGATATACACCTTCCTTTTGAAGTTATGGTGTTTTAGCATTTTGAAATGATGTAATATATATATATATATATATTCATGCAGGTTTTATTATTTTAAGCTTATTAATATTAAACTAAATGACAAAAATTGAAAATATAAAAAATACTGCTGTCAAGGCCATAACAGTAAAACTTTTTTTAATTTTATAAACATTCTAATTAAAATCTGGATTGTAAATTTGCATTACTTGATTCATTGATTCTAAATTAATTGTTTATTTCTAAACAGTGACACAAGAAATATAGAATTAAAGATTAATTTTCTCGACCTTTTATTATTCATAATGTACATATAATAAATCACATATTCTTTTTTCTCAAACAAATAAATTTTTAGAGAAGCAGTTTATAAAAGGGAATTGAGAAATCGATAATAATTGTATATATAAAAAAAATCATTGAACATGATAACTGTAAAAATATCTATGAAATATTTTTAATGAAGTTATCATTAAAACAATAGCTTTGAAATCCACTAGGACAAATTTCTAATATTATGTACATTTGCATAAGGCAAATATAATTTTTTATAGTTAAAATTACGGAGCTCAGTCGCCTGCGAGCTACGCCCGCCAACCCCCGTTCACACTTCGCAGACTCTGAAAGTATAATAATGTGCCCTGTTTAAAAAAGTATTACCAGGTTACGGAAGAGTGAGTTATATTATCAGTATAA
Source organism: Maratus speciosus (assembly GCA_963932465.1). Taxonomy (NCBI): domain Eukaryota; kingdom Metazoa; phylum Arthropoda; class Arachnida; order Araneae; family Salticidae; genus Maratus; species Maratus speciosus. Next base: position 533,051,527 of record OZ010791.1, on the reverse strand, counting down.
CAGCGGTTTCTTCTGTAATTGCTTTGCAATGCTTTTCCGTTTGAATGGGCATTTATCGGTTACCATCACCATGGCCTCATTCATCGCTATCGTAATAAATGACGTATGTTTTCAAGATTGATAAGTAAGACCAATTAGACATTTGAAAATTAGCTTGTGTAAAACGATTTGGTTAAAAATTACGCTGTTCTTCTGAGTTTTATATCGACGCCATGGACAGTATTCATCCTTTAGGTTTGAGGTTAAAAAACTCTTTCAACTTGGGAATAGCTTCCAGATCCACATATTGAAAAGCATTGTGTTTTGAAATGTTACGCTTATATTTTATGTCTTGATTGAGTTTCAGATATTTCAAGAACATGTATAGTTTATTCATGACTAGTTTTCTCTATTTTAATAGCCCATCATGAATATTTTCAAGATTTTTTTACAATGAATATTGTTTGTATGGTACCACTTGATTATCCTGCCCACCAAAAAACTCGTCATACTATAAGAATAAATGCCAATAATGGATGATCGTAAACGTTACATTCATTTGATATTAAACACAATACACGTGTTTGTTATGTCATCAGGTGAGTTTTAACTCTACTTTTTATTAGTATTTTTATTAATGTGTTCAATAAAAATACTAATAAAAAATGTCTACTTTATTTGCTCTTATGTTATTTAAAATAAAATTATGTAAGTTTGTATTATTTGGCGAAGTTGGACCATGGGATAATTAAGTAGTACCGTTCGTATTAATAAGAATATCCGAATTTTCTAAATATGGATTTATTCAATAGTAATTCGTACAAAGAAAATCGAAAGTATTTTGCGCAATCGTTTACTTATATCTAAGCTGCATTAAGTGATGTAATATATTGGAGCACTGCTATTATACCATGTGACATCAGAATAAAAGTCTCTGCAATAAAATTAGTTTTAAATGTATAAGTTTATTATATGACTTAATTTTCCTATTAAATGCATATCTCCTGTAATAATCTATCTATATATATAAAAGACGTTCTCTGCATGTATGTCCGGTATACAAATCTTCAATTTTTGATCGATTTGCATGAAACTTCATGTACATACGTTTTAGAACGTGGAAAAGAACGCTGTCTACTTTAAAAATCCCTGCCGGTCCTTACAGGCAGAGGTAGCTTTCGAAGTTACGTATACTAATTTCACCAACAAAAACTAAATCATTATTAGATATAAATCCACTTTAACAGATTTATCTGTCTGCTTTTGACGAGTTTTTATTTCATTTTTATAAAAAGCTGGTTTTATCAGAATCATGTTAAGGCGATATTAAAAAATATATTTTTCCATGCTCAACAACACGAAATTTTCTGGCACATTTTCAGATTCATTAAAATATATATATATATATATATATATATATATATATATATATATGAAACATGCTGACGTGATTTTTGAAAAGATGTACAAGAGACCTGTGTTTTTATTTTTCTTTCAATTAATTAAAACTTGATTAATAAACAATTATTTTCTCAGTAGGGCAATATTTTTCATTTCTAACACAACGCTTTGGGAAATTCTGTTCAAAATTCCCACTTTGACATCATTTTTTGAAATATATTCTGCCTCTATCAAAACATCGATCATTACTGTACATTATATAGTTTCTGAATAAGAGAATCTAGCAATTGGATGCGTTTGAGAGCAAAAATGAATTTAAAAATGAGTAAGAAAATAAGCAGTTTGGATTTGAATGCACCCTTAATAAGTTGATTTTTTTCTTCAACCGCTATGTATTTTTAATTTGTTTTTGATGTAAGAACTGACCCTATCAAAAACTTGTCTGTATAAATGTTGAAGACAATATTAAGAAGATATATGATATATTCATGGAGATTTTATATCTTGTGAATTGATGGAGTTATGAAATTTTTTTTAATTCAACCCCCCTTTTGTGTTTTCGTTTTTAATTTTTTTGCGATAGGAATTGGTCCTATCAAAAACTTGTGAATATAAAAGTTGTAGAAAATATTAAGGAGATGTATAATAAAATTAATTGGATTTGATATCTTGAGAATTGACGAAGTAAGGAATTTTTTTCTCCCCAAACACCTATTTTTTGCGCCCCTTGAGCCTATTTTAAATTTTATCAAAAATCTGTGATGCATGAATTTTTGACGCTATTTTTAGAAGTAATAAAAAATTTAAACCGATTTGATATGTACAAAAATTAAGAAATTGTGGTGTTTTTTCGGTTTTCACAAAACCCCTCCCTATTTCCATCCCCTTTGTCCGCTTTTGCCCATTAACGAGCTTGACCGAGACTTTATGTCCCTTGATTTTATGTATCAGTTTGAAAGTGATTTACGCATAATTGCGGAAGTTATCGTATCCAGAAGAAAGTGATAACACAATTGCTTCGGGAAATTCCGTTCTAAATGCCCACTTTGACATCGTTTTTTGAAATATAGTCTGCCTCTATCAAAACATCGATCATTGCGGTACATTATATAGTTTCTGAGTAAGCGAATCTACCAATTAAATGTGTTTGAGAGCAAAAATGAATTTAAAAATGAGTCAGAAAATAAGCAGTTTGGAATTGAGTGCATCCTTAATGCAATGATTTTTCCAACACAATCCGCTTCGGGAAATTCGGTTCAAAATGCCCTCTTTAACAGCATTTAAAAAAATATATTCTGCCTCTATTGAAAAATCGACCATTACGGTACATTATATAGTTTCTGAGTAAGAAAACGTACCAGTTGGAAGCCTTTGAGAGCAAAAATGAATTGTAAAATGAGTCAGAAAATAAGCAGTTTGGATTTGAATACACCCTTACTTAGATGATTTTTTTCTTCAACCGCTATGTATTTTAATTTGTTTTTGCTGTAAGAATTGGTCCTATCCGAAACTTGTCTATATAGATGTTGTAGATAATATTAAGAAGATGTATGATAAATTCATGGTGATTTTATATCTTTTGAATTGACGGAGTTATGGATTTTTTACTTCTTCAAACCCCCTTTTTGTTTTGGTTTTTAATATTTTTTTGCAGTACGAATTGGTCCTATCAAAAACTTGTGAATATAAAAGTTGTACATAATATTAAGGAGATTTATAATAAAATTAATTGGAATTGATATCTTGAGAATTGACGAAGTTATGAATTGTTTTCTCCCAAAAACCCTATTTTTGCGTCCCTTGAGCCCGTTTTTAACTTTATCAAAAATCTGTAATACATAAAATTTTGGCCCTATTTTTAGAAGTAATAAAAACTTTAAACTGATTTGATATGTACAAAAACTAAGAAGTTATGGGGAGTTTTCTCTTTTCACACAACCTCTCCCTATTTCCACCCCCTTGAACCGATTTCGCCCATTCACGAACTTGACCGAGATTTTATGCCCATTGATTTTATGTATAAGTTTGGAAGAGATTGGTGCAGAATTACGGAAGTTATCGTGTCCAGAAGAAAGTGATATAGATAGATAGATAGATAGATAGATAAAGTTTTTTACTGAAGGTGGTTTTGGGTTCTAGGGTTCATGATCGGTGTAGATCTGCAAAAAATTTTCAGAAATTCCAACATAGGAACGATCCCAATAGGTAGTATTTCATACGAAATCTATCTAAAAACCATCAGACACCTATTTACCCTTTTTTCTACATCTTTCCATAATTTAACATTATAGAAATATCTGCTTTTTTAATTTTATAATTCAATCGTTTCTTTCCTGTTGCAACACATCTAAAAAAATGCTCAATAATAAAAAATATATATAACTTGAGTATTTTGTTTTATTAGCCAATAAAAATTCAGATTGCCTCACTATATTTTTGCTGTTTTTGAAATTAACGTCATTCAAAGAAGAAAATGCACATTTTCATATATTTAGGTAAAAACTTTAACTAAGCACGTATTAAAATGACATAGTACCTTAGTTGAGTGTTTCTGAAATTAAAAAATATTTTTTAATGAAGTCGTTTCAATATCAAGAAATCAATTTAGGAAAAAGATAATAATAAAAAAAATCGTTTGCTAGATATGACGTCAATGCCATCAATATGATTTCAAACTGGTTCTAAAAACCGGCGGCTACAATTTCTTTCCTATTTCTTTGTAATGCTGAATCTGAATCTTTAATTATATCATTTAGATAACTATTTTAATAATTGAAATGCAGTGATAACATTCTACGATTTATATCGAATTGGACTACATAAATACGATTTTTCTATGATTTATATTAAATAGAAATTATAACATAGCTACTATTTTTTAGAGTAATTTTTTTCTTTTTAAACAAAATTTCATGACATTCAAATTGATGTCATTTTCATTTTTACGGCTGTGGATTTGGATTTTATGAATGTAAATATTAGTTTCCATTTAAAAATGATCGGCAATGAATCTTTGTATACATGTATTAAAGATTCGTGATATACTGCCCGTTAATAGAACATAAATAAAAATCGTTTTTAATTTGAAAGACGAATATATTTTTAACCTTTAGTATATTTATTAGATTTCTCAACAAATACAAGGAAAAGTAATTTTTGTATTTTCGTTTAAATGATCAGTTTCGTTTTAGCGCTCACTTATTTATCTGAGTAGCACATTTCGCGTGCTGCGGTGATGAGTTCCTCCGAAAAAATCTTGAATTAAAGGAAATATATCTATGAATTTGATCTGCCATTTTAAAGCAATATTTATCAATATATTAAATGTACTCCCATATTGATGGATACGATACGATCGTCCCTGCGCTATTATATTTTATAATGTGTAAGACACAATTTCGGCTGTTAAGGACAAAATTTTTTAGTTGATCATGAACAGTAGGATTTGGTCTAAGAAAGATAGACGGATATGCAATATACCAAAACTATTTCTAAAAATTAACTAACTTTTTTAAAAATGCTAATCATTCAGAATTGGTTTTGCCTGATTATAGAACATTTCAGCTAATTCTAAACAAAGCATGTAAAACAAAACGTTATGTACTAAAACTATTCCAAAAATTTAGCTGCAAAGTAACAGTGCAAATGTCATCAAAATCTGTTTAGCAGAACTTTTAAAAAATGCAAATCTTGTAGGATCTAGCTCACCTGACTATTGAACTTTCTTCCATAATTTTATAACAAAGCAACGTAAAACTATATGCAATATTTTAAAACCATCCATGTAAAATTATCTAACAAACAATGCAAGTTCCAACGAAATTCTATCAGAATAAAAAAAAAAAAAACTAATCTTTCATAATCGGGTTCCAGATGATTATGCAATTTCCCCTACAATTCTATGACTAATCAGCGAATAACAATGTTACGCACCAAAAGCTTAACTGAAAAACCAATAGTGCGAGTTGAATTAATTTTTTTTAGAAGAACCAAGTTATAGGCAGCCGGAATGTGATTCTCACACGAAAACAAATACTGAAATTTGCCAATTTAGTTATGTAAAAGTTCACGAAAGCAAACAAATACTGAATTATTTACAATGTTTTTGAGGAATTAAGTTAATCTTTTGTAACTGGGTTGTAGCCATATTTTTAAAAATTCAAGCTTGAAAATTACTTTAAAAAACATAAAAAATCTGATAATTGAGATAAGCTTTTCAAACAAGTATTACTAAAAATACTTTTTGTATTCTATTAGACGTTGGAACAGTAAAATGTGCGATATTTAAAGCTCAAATTGCTGTAAAAGTTAAATTTATGATTGGGTTAGGTTGTTGCCACCAACAATATGATGCTAGAGCTACTCATAGCAATGTCTTTTCTTTATAATATTGCATTAGGAACAAACAGGTATATCTTTCGTAATTGGGCTGCATGCAATTTTATAAATATCCATGATTGAAAATTACTTTAAAATCCATTCAAATGAGAAAATTGAGATGAATTTTCAAATAAATTTCATTTGAAAGGACTTTTTACTATTCGACAGTGTGACAAACGAAATTGTATGATGTTCATAAGTTAAGAAAAATTTTAGTAAAGGCAAAATTTATGGGTTAGGTCGTTGAAATCATAAGTATAATTTCACAATTGGCATTGTATTTGTTGTTTTTTGTATATTCTGAAGATGACTAAGAGAAAGAGTCGAAACCTTTACATTTTTAGTATTTTTAATGTGTTTTTTATTGAAATGACGTCTTTTAAGTAAATAATTGTATTTTAATGTATGTTTTGACATTTGTTTGGAATGTATATTATTATGGTACAGTTAACAGTTGACGTAATTAAGACTATTCTACTTATATTTACATTTCTGATTGATCTTTTTAACGATCCGTGAACGGTAATGCACCAATCTCAGTTAATGTCATTGACGTATTATTTCTTTTTAATGTATTTTTCCTTGGAGGACCCTTATTATTGACACGAGCGAAGCCGGGTTGATCTGCTAGTTTATTTATAACATAAATTTCTGTTTTACGATTCAGGGATACATATATTATTTAACATAAAAGCATTTCGAAATATCACTTGAGCCTTTTTAAGTATAACCTATTATTCACTATTAAAAGTTTTTCACGTGTAACAATTTAATTATTTTAGGCACTTTAAATTGAGGCACTTTATTCTTACGATAATTAATGTTTGCGCCTTTTACAAATGACGTACTTTTTGCTTTAAATGCGTTTCGCGAGCAATAATTTTATTATTTTAAGGTTTTCGTACATTTTAAATATTTATGTGTAAAGATTTTGACGTAACTTTCCTTATTTTCTGCTTTAACGTGTGGTGATTAAATACTTATTTTAAATTTTTCTTTTTGTTTTTAAGATTATTCATGTCATTTTCTCTTTAAAAAAAATAAATAAAATAAAAACTTTTTTCCGTCTATGGAATTTGAAATTGAGAGTCGATTTTTGTTTTCTAAAATAAATTAATTACGGATGATTAAAATGTGAAAAAGTTTTTTTTTAAGTTTTTTTTACCTCAAAAACACAATTTAATCTCAAAATCTTAAATAATCTTAACTATCAATTGAAATAAAAGATATTATTTCAATTATCAATTTGGAATTGACGAAAAAAAGAATTTTAATAATCCCTGTAGTTTTTCCCTGTTCTCCCCTTTAAAAAACGTGGAGTAAATTTGTTGCCACTACAGTTTGTTAGAATTGAAATGTAATTAAAATTATTTCAAAAAATATTATTTCAAAAACTAATTCAAATTTTAAAATTATGTTACCAGTTTTGACATCTGTGGATCAATATGGATAATTGATGTTACATTCTCCGCCGAAACTTTCATATTTTAGGAGAAACAGCCGGGAAACTGAAACAGTTGTTTCATGAAATCGTTTCATAAATGCATTTCACTAGGATTTTTTTATATGTAGGATAGATTACTTATTTCTTCTACGTTGCGAGATTTTGAAAATAAAAGGGGTAGCAATTGTATATATTATTATGGGAGACTGTTGAAATATTGAACACATTTCTGTGTAGCTAAATAATGTCAATACTTGCAATAACTTCATAATAGTTAAAACCACTTACGTTCAGCATGAAACAAGTTATGTCTAAAAGAAAACTGCAATAACTGTAGTTATTTTTCTCGGGCTTTCTTGAAATTTTAAAACTGTTATTGAGCTAATAAAGTTTTAACAGAGGATATCAATAAATTATATTCCTTATTTAGTATTCACGCGCATTACGGACTCTAAAAGAAATCATGTGCGATGTGTTCCTAGCTTTTACATGGGAAATCGTAAAAGTAGTTATCACGCACTGCAAATTTAAATTACCTTAAAATCTGGACTCCCGATAATATAGAGACTTCTGATAATCCTATTCTGAGCAGTAAAACTTGTGTAATGGGCTGACAGACTGCCTTCAGCAGGGCTGCCACAGGCAACTATTTGGTAATTATAACCTTTCTTAAAACAAAAATATTTGACATACAGTTTGACAAAATTTGCCAGATGACTATACTGCAAAATTTATCTTTTGAAAATAGTGGTGCCAATAGAATAGACAAATAGCCGTCTGTGAGAGCCCTGCTTCAATTAAACTTTTTGCTCAAGGCACAAAGACATATGAATTTTACGACAAAAAAACTCCCCCAAATGCCTGAAGCTTGTAAAAAGAAGCTTAATATATGTTTTTTATTGCATGCATAAATATTTTATAACATACTTTTAACATAAATTATTTACATTAAATTATATTAAAAAACTACTAAAATAAAAATTCTCATCACATGGAAATACGATGCATTGAATAACATGTTAAATATAATTGTTATAAGCAAAATTGCATCGTTGTACTATTTAAAATTATTTTAGTTGAAATCCTTCATTAACAATTTCTCCTTGTTATTGCCTTAAGACTGAATCAAAAATTTGAAATTTATAAATTGCCAAATTTAACTCCAAAGTGAATTAAATATATGCAATTATTTCATATGCTGCAATTAAAAATCTGAAATTTATAAATGGTCAAATTTAATACGAAAGTGGATGAAATAATGTCGAATTATTTAATTATAATAATAACCATAAAATTTGCTTATTCCTCCTTCGATTAACTTTTATCACTAAGACATTTTTATTAACGCCTTTTAAATAAAAGCTTGATTCATGGGATTATAATATTTTTTCTTTACTATTTATCTAAACACAACATATTCCTAATGACTAAGAAATGCATTAAGAAATAAAGTGAATTATTTAGTTTATCTTGGCAGAATGAAATGGTGCCTAAATAAATTTGCTTAAAAACAATTCAAAAATGCATTCCAAACTAATGTATGAAACACGTTGGAAGAAAAATTAAATATGCTTGGAAACATTTTCTTATATCATGAATAAAAACGGAATGGAGTTTTCTTCTTAATAATTCTATAATTTAAAAAGAATTCCCATTTATGTGTGAGTTTAAAATATTATTTTTAACAAAAATAAAATAAAGTATGACAACTTGATTCTTTCAGAATAATAAAAAATAGTTAAGAATTTTAAAGCAATGAAATTTCTCGATTTAATTCATGAATAAATATTTATATTTTCTCTATTTATGACATTCATAATTAATTATTACTGTAGCTTTTATTATAATAAATATGCCAGAAATTTAGAGTCATATCGTTATTTAAATTTAAATTAAGTAGTAAATGTATATTCTGCTCTTCGTATACAAAGTATATTACATTTTTTGAAATTAAATTGAATTAATCGTGAGCATCAGGAAAAAGACAAATTTACAAGATTTTTCCAAGTGCTATAAATAAATTAAACGATTGGATACATTTCTATGTTATTAAAGTGTGGTTAATCTGTATTTTGTTTTTGCTGAAAAAAAAACATAATGTTTGGTGCATTTCGCATGTTAAAATGTTAGGAAAATGGGCATAACCTTTGCCCTCCTAAAGATGTTTCTCTTGTGTTGTGTCAACTTGATGTTTTTTTCAGGTTCAGAAGAAGTCGTTCCGTTTCGAAACAACGCGCACGCTATGCAATAATAGCGCAATTAGACGCACGCAATACGATAACTGTTATATCCCAACAATAGTAGTCATTTGTATTAAGAGATTGCAGCACCATACAGAGAGTCAGAGATTGTGAGGCTTTTGCATGCAAGTCGGTGAAATCAGATAAGTTGTAAGAAATTACTTGTTCTTAGAGCTACTTTTGGCCGCTGTTGTATATATTGTAAATAAACTATAAGAGATCTTATAGTTTATCTCCTTTCTCAGTATCATAATAATAATAAGAGTACGGCGTTGTAATATTGGCGACCTGATGGAATTTAACCCAAATTAAAATGTAGTGAAAACTTTTTGAAAGAAAAAAAGAAATAGAGACGGAAAAATGGCCGACAAAGAAATAATATCTCTGGGGCGCTTAGAAAATATAATTCGTATGTTTCTTGGACAATTTATGTCGAAAACATTGGCTTTTGTTTCTCAGCGAATAACATTTAAAGTCATGAGATTAAGTTCGTTTGGAACATCGACGTTCCCCATTTTACGAGATATTATAGTTCCGAATGCTCTGAAAGTGATCAGTTACGAAGATCTTTTGTTTACAAGAAGATTTGTTTAGCTGCATGCACGGGCGAAGTGCAAGAAGACAATATTACTGTCCATTGCATTACACAACAAAAAGCTATTATTAAAATCTTTTAAATAAAAAGTATTTCTTTTAAATGTTATTTGATAAAAAGTTATTTCTTATATAATAGTGATATTTTATGAATTTCTTCATTTCATTTGAATCAGTAAAATACGCGAATAAATCACTGCAAACGTGTAAAAAAGGGAAACAATTGTAAAAATAAAAAAGATTTTTTAGACATTGATGACAATACTATTAGGGTGAGGGAGATTCGAGGAATGATAACGTGATATTGGAAAGTTGGGAGCGGGTCTGAAATTGCCAAAAAGTTGATAACCTTATATATTTACAGCCCCTATTCAGCTTCACCTGCACAATCGACAAGACCATTGACTTAATATTATTACGCGAGAAGGATGCGCGTACGCCAAAATAGCAGAATGTTTACAAACACGAAACAAACCTATAGGGAAGTGGTATGTATGGGAACATCACCTTATTTTGTCTCACTGCGCACCCTGACCGAATAGAAATGTCACAAACCGATCAATGCATTGATAGTAGCGTATTTTTTCAAATGCAAACTGGGAAAGTTACGAATAGTTTAGTAAGTTGCTAGCATTATTTTTGTTATAACTCAAAAAGCGCATCTTCGATTTTAACGAAATTTGTTTTCTTAAAAGTGCATACGTTGAGAATTATTCTGTAATTTTTTTGTTTGTGTAAATATAAAATTACTATATGAATTTGTTTTTAAATATTTTTGTTTATTTTTCTATGTTAAAATTTGTGTAAAAAAATGTGAAAAATATATATAATGTGAACTCATATATTCTTCAATAATTGACGTTGTTTTTATTTTTTTAACTTTTGTACTTTTTGAGATAAACGTATTTGAAAAATAGGAGCGCCGGCGCATACTTCCCTGATTATCACAAGGACAGTTCAAGCTCACATGCTAAAAACACCCTATATTGTATTATCATGGTAAGCCTTAGTACCACGCATGTTATTTAAAACATCGACAGTGGGGGGCCATTTCAATATGCTTATCCGGCTAGACCCTTTGTGCCTGAGAAACCGTGTTACAGAAGTTCTAATAATCATAATCCAAAATTCTGCCCTCTTAAATCTGCAGAATGCAATTTTTGTTATCGATTAGATCACCTAAAAGTTTGTAGTCGAAATTGAAAATTTGGGATGAAAAATGAGAAACAGCATAAGAACAGAAAAATTAAAACTGTTCATGAAGAATATTTTTTAAACTTCATGTTCGACAAGTCCAATAATGAGACGTGGGAAAAATCGGTTAAAATTAAAGATGTCAAAATAAAATTTGAGATAGACATAGGTGCGGCTCATACTATTGTAAGTAAAACTGTTGCTTACAAATAGTTCTCAGGTAAGCTGCCTTTAATTGAATCTAAAATAATGTTACAAACTTATACTAAAGATTCTTTAATAGTTTTGGGTGAATTAAAAGCAAATGCTGTTGTTGATGAATGAATATTGTATCTCTGATTTAAAAATATTAGTTGTTAAAGAGGAAGGTCTGAGTCTAGTTGGGAAAACTTGGTTAAAAGAAGCAAAATTATTTTGGTCTATTGTAAATATGATTAAAATTTTTTCGAAAGATGATTTAATCAGAAATTTTCCTAATGTTTTTGCTGACGGGATCGGGACAATCAAGGGTCCTCCCGTGTCAATGAATTTGAAAAAAAAAGATGCAAAACAAGTTTTCCTTAAGTCTCTACCTGTTCCTTTTGCTTTAAGAAAAACTATTGATTTAGAATTGAAACGATTAACCAATGAGGGTATTTTGAAATCTGTTGATCAATCAGAATGGGCTAGCTCTATAGTAATTGTTCCTAAACCTAATGGTTCTGTTAGAATTTGTGGTGATTATAGATCAACAGTCAATGCTAATACTTAAAATGATAATTATCCTTTTCCTAGAATGGAAGAATTATTTTCTAAATTAACAGGTGAAATTTTTTTACTGTTTTTGATTTAAAAGACGCGTATTTACAACAACTTGTAGATAATGAAAGTAGTAAAATTTTGAGTATATATACACATAAAGGATTATTTAATGTGTTATGATTAGCATTTGGAGTAAAATATGCTCCTGGAGCGTTCTAGAGAAAAATAGAAAATATTTAAAAAATATTAATATGTTGGTTTATTTTTAGATGATGTAATTATAAGTGCTATTAATGAATCAGAACATTCTGAAAGAGTTGAAAGTGTTCTGAAATGCTTTTCTGAGCATAGTATAAGATTAAATGAGGGAAAAGTATAATTTATGGTTTCGGAACTTTCTTATATAGGACATTAAATATCTCAGGAAGGAATTAGACCTATTCCGGAAAAAGTTAATGTTATTTTGAATGCTCCGATTCCAAACAATGTGTCAATATTGCGTTTATTTTTAAGCCTAATTTCTTATTATAGGTACTTCCTGTCTAATATTGCAGATGTTTTAGAACTTTTACATAGATTATTAGATAATATTGTAAAGTGGAAATGGTCAGAAAAGCATGGAAAAGGGTTTCAGAAAGTGAAACAATTATTATGTATATCCCTTGTTTTAGAATTATATGATGTTAACAAAGATATAGTTTTAAACTGTTATGCTTCTGAATATGGTATAGGATATGTTTTAAGACACATTGTAGAGGGTAAAGAGAAACCTATTGCTTATGCTTCTAGAACTTTAAATAAAATTCAAAGAATTTATGCAATGATAGATAAAGGATCTTTATCTGTAATGTTTGGTGTCACTAAATTTCACCAATATTTAGCTGGAAAACAGTTTAAAATTATAACATATCATAAACCCCTAATTATATTGTTTAATCCCTTTAAAAATATACCTGATACATTATCACCTAGAATGCTGAGATGGTCGCTAATGTTAGCTGAATATGATTATACAATTGAGTATCGCGAAGGTAAAAATTATAAAAATGCGGACACATTAAGTAGATTACCTCTTCCAGAAACTGTAAATATAGTAAGTAATCCTGCAGAAATGATATTCGTTTCAAATAATGATAATTGGCCTGTTACTTTTAAAACTATCGCAAAGTGGACAACTGAAAATCCTATAACTAAACAAATTTTAGAGTTTGTGTTACATGGGTGACCGCGAAAGGTTACAGCCGCATAATATCAACCATATTTTCGTAGAAGGGAGGAAATTTCCTGTCTAGAAAATCGTCTATTGTGGGATATAGGGTGATCGTACCAGAGGAAGGCCGTGAATATATATTAAAATTACTGCATTCCGTTCATCAGGGTATATCGAGCATGAAAGCAAAAGCTAGGGTGGTAGTTTGGTGGCCAAATATGGATAATGAAATGTAACGAATGGTAAATTCTTGTAGTAGATGTCAGATGTTTGCGAGGGATTGTCCAAAAATGGAACCCTTGAAATGGAAATCTGAACTACCCTGGGAAAGGATCCATGTAGATCATGCCGTCCTTTCGAAGGTAAAATATGTTCAATAGTAGTCGATTCTTATACTAAATGGTTGGAGGTAGAGGTAGTACCCAGGTCTGGTAATAAAACTACAATTAAAGTATTAAGGAGAATTTTTGATACAATTGTATTACCTGTTGAATTGGTCAGTGATAATTGTCACGCGATGACAAGTGAAGAATTTGAGGAATTTCTTAAAAATAATGAATTAAGCCTATTCCACCATATCATCCGTCTTTGAACGGACAACTAGAAAGATATGTGTAAACTGTGAAAAATTGTCTTAAAAAGCTGGAAAAATGTGTTATAATATTGTCAATTTCACGATTTTTGTTAGAAAATCATTCCACTCCTCATTGAGTGACTGGTAAAACTCCTGCTGAATTAATGTTTGGAAGACCAGTTCGGAGAGCCATTCACTTGGTATTACCATCAAATCCTAAAATACAACAATGCACAAATATAAGCTTCATAATTGAGCTTTTGTTAAAAGTTTTGCAAAAGGAGAGAAATCGGAAGGAAAAATTATGAAATTATTGGGGAGTAGATGGGTTTTAGTAAATAGATATGACGGAATAATGTGTAAGCGTCACGTTGATCAGTTGAGACGTAATAAAGAGATAAGTTATGAAATACTAGAGAGAGTTGTAGTGATCAATCAAAATGATAAAATAATGTCAGGCAAAGTTAAAAATATGGGACATACAGCAATTACAGTGATTATGATAGATATGAAAGGGTGAAACAAAACCGTTTTCCTGGAATTAATGGAAAAATAAAAGAACAGCTTAATAATTATAATACTATAGAACCAAGCCAATCTCAGCCTTTGCATGATATTGTAACAGGTACAGTTTTGAGTAATGAAAATGATGATACGACAGATAAATCTGTGAAAAACACTTTGACTAGAAATAATAACGAGGACTCAAAGAAAAGTGCTCCAGTTCGAAGAAGGCAAAGAGCAAGATTGCCTGTAGTTCGCTTGAACTATCACGGGAGGGCTGATATATCCCAACAATGGTAGTCATTTGTATTAAGAGATGGCGTCATCATACAGAGAGTCTGAGATTGTGAGGCTTTTGCATGCAAGCCGGTGAAATGAGATAAGTTGTAAGAAATGACTTGTTCTTAGAGCTTCGATTAGCGGCTGCAGTATGTATTGTAAATAAACTATAAGAAATCTTAAAGTTATGCCTACTTGCTCAGTAATGTAGTAATAATAAGAGTACGGCGTTGTAATAATATCATGTAGTTATAATTCATTACATAATCATATCAATATAATATATATGTATATATATATATAAACTCGGTTTATGGCGTCCGATACCGCCATCCAAAGAATCTACAAGAGTATTTTTCCATTTTTTGCGGTGAAGGGTTCATTCCTCTTCCAGACCTATATCCCTCATTGTCTTTTAAATATCATCCATCCAGTTCTTTCGTGGTCTTCCTCGTTTCCTTTTTTTTGTTTGTTTCATAATTTAATGTGATTTCGTGTAGTCTTTCATTATTCGTTCTATTGGCATGCCATACCAGATTAATTGTTTTTTAAAATATCATCTAATTATTTTGATTGATCTGATTATCATTTGATTATTTTGAATATCATTTGATTATTTTGAATATCATCTGATTATTTTGTATATCATTGAAATGGTTCTCTTTATTTGCATCATTTCCTTGATTCTGTCCTTTCTTATCCTTTCTATTCTTGATATCCTGCATGATCTATTTAGGGCGTCCGTTTTAACTGATATTTTATGTTATAATCACAAAGCTTGAGTTATGTGAATTTTAATGTTTTCAAGAAAATGTTTTTCTTCTTCCTACCACCATAATACACACTAACTTGTAATTTCGAGCTCTTATCTTCTATTTTCTTTATCATAATGTATAACGCAATTTTCAAAGTATGGTAAAACTTGTTATTTTTCCTTTCGTTATCCCGCACTGTCAGAATAATAACAACAGCTTAATTCTCACCTTTCATATATTTTTATAATTTTTAATAGCCTTATACTTCCAATGTCCCTAAATAATATAAAACAAGGAGTCCAATGTCAGAAAAGTACCGTAAATTCTGGCCTATAATTATCAAATCAAACAATCTTGTTTCGACTCAAAAATTTTATTTAATAATTGAAGTTAAATACTTACCGTGATTTAGTAAGTTACATTTTATGAAGTATGATTTCTGGTTCCGAACATAATTGTTTGATCAGCG
The DNA here is from genome assembly GCA_963932465.1 of Maratus speciosus. Lineage (NCBI taxonomy): Eukaryota > Metazoa > Arthropoda > Arachnida > Araneae > Salticidae > Maratus > Maratus speciosus. Next base: position 533,035,763 of record OZ010791.1, on the reverse strand, counting down.
AACTATAAACCGCAAATTAAGGTTTATATTTCAAGAACTTTAAATTTATGCTATTTTAAGATGGGGCAAAAGACACATTAGTAAATGCTGAAAGGTAGGTTAGAAATTTTTTTTTCAGTTTTTGGAACCAGATTTTCTGCAAAAAGTCTCCGCTCTTCTGCCGTTAAAATTGCGTAGTGTGTTTATACATGACGCACATTTTGTTTTTAAGCTCTGCATCAGAAATAGAGGTACACGTAGCACACAAGTGTGCGTTATGCATGCACAAACTTGAAAATTAAGAGCATAACGTGAAAAGCATTATAAATATTTAATTTTTACCATGTATATATTAATAATAAATGCTATTCCATTAGTTTTGTAAAAAGTTAAATGTCACATAAATTATTATAAAATTTAAAGGTTTATAGAAATGAGTGAATTGTTTGAACATTATTATTATTTATCTGATAAGCACTTAATGTTTAATGTTTAAATAAGATTGTTTCTAAGTAATGAAGTGCATGGATGACTTATATAAAAGAACTTTTACAACAACTCTTGTATCTTTTGTGACAGCTTGCTTTGCAACAGCATATTTCTGAAATTTAAATGCTGCATAAAACATGGTTTATTGTTTAAATAAAGATTTTTATCTGCCAGTCATAAAGACAACATTAAAACGGACTCACAGAGATTTTTTAAGGGGGCTCAGGGCTTGAAAACTTTTCAAAAAATTGATTTTTTTTTTAGTATCTATTTTGATTATTCAAATACTTCTGAACACAGGGCAAAAACCGCATAAAAATATTTTAATTTTTAACGGAGTTATAAGCATTTATGTAACAATCACTGTCATAGCCGCACCAATTTATTGCAACTTTAAGTCGCGTTTTCTCAAAACTTGATTTTTGACGACTATCCGTAAGATAAAAAAAAAAAAAAACTATTTGATAGAATGGCTTAATTTTTTTTTTACTTGCATATAGCATCATTATCTATAGAATGAATTAATATATTTTAGATGGCTAACTATTTTGAGATATACGGGAAAAAATTGTATTTTTTAGGGTTTTTTAAATTTTCAAATTTGAGAGTTTTTTTAATAAGGTTTCCTTTGAGTGATAGTTATATGCTTAAATCATTCTATAGAGTAAAATTTTCTGATCATTTTAAAGCAAAAATTAGGTTCTTCTTTCAATTCAACGTTAAGATATCTTACGGATGGTGATATGACCCCTACATTTTTTTTTCGAAAATTGTGTTATATAAATATCGCTATATTTTTTATTCTATTACATTGAAGTACTTCATTTTATAATTTTATAAGACTACAAACATACCTTAAAAATATCAGAAAGTTTAAATTAGTTACATTGAATACTTGTGTTTTTATATGGATTCGAAGCGAGAGCTCTGTTTACATGTTTTTCGGTATCGATCAAGCCCTGAGCCCCATTAAAAATTCCGAGGGATTTATTTTCTAGTTAGATAATGCCTAATTGAGGTCATAATATATAGGGCGTTTTCACAAAGTTTCAAAACTGGTCTGAGAATACAAAATTTATTAAAACTTTTTGTACAGCGAACTACAATTCTTCGAAATACGACCCTTGGGCATCAAAACACCGCTGCCAGCGTTTTATCCATTTTTCATAGGCTCCCTGGAAGCCTTCGCGCACAAGGCTGTTAAGGGACATTGTCGAGCTGCCTGGATCGCTGTAATTGTTTCGAATCACTCCCCTTTCAGGTATTTCTTAATCCGGGGAAAAACAAATGTGCTGGGAGCGTGGTCGGGGCTTTAGGAGGCTTGCGAGAGTATTGTCCCTAACTTAAGTTTAGCTAAAATGAATTTCGAAATATATTTATCAACTTGTTAAAGCATGAATAACAGATAAAATATGGTTTATTTATCATTTGTTTGGATATTAAAAGTTAATTTGAAATTACTTTTGTGTTATATTTTTCAGTAAATACAATCACTCTTAGGAATATTTTCAAAACTGCACGCTTTTTAATAAATTTGTCAAGTGTTTCATATTATTTGAGCTTTCTTTGAAGAATGTAATTTTTTCTGTAGTTATTAGTAGATTACGAATTACATGCCTTTACTTAGATGAATTTGCATATTCTGACTGTATTAGCTATAAATATAAATATATAAAAAAATCATTATAATTTCATATTTTAATTATTTTTCTAGAAGTTTCTGCATAAATTTATGCTCTAACACTAATATAAAATAATTATGAAAAAAATGTAAACATTAATTTATTTTTAATAGAATTCTCTATGATTTTTCTCTATCACCTAAGATACAATTCAGTTAAAAATGTTTAATGCCAATATAATCTAAGAAATGCCATTAAAATTGTTTTACTACTGGAAAAACATATCTAATGAAAAATGCCATATCCGAGAATTAAACGTTTGTCAGGCTAGCTCAGTTTCAAATCACACAGAAATTTCACATAATTTCAAGATAATACTTTCTCGGGGTATAACTTTTTAAATATTTTTTATTTAATCTTGTTAATACGGCACATCACAAATAGCACGGCACATGACACATATATAATAACACGAATATAACTTTTTACATGTTACCACAGCTCAAAACAGAACAGAACTACCTCTAACTAACAGCACTTCTTATTCGGCAGAGCTCACGCAAACCGGTCACGTGACTTCAGTGACTAACGGTCACAGTTTTTGAAATATTTGCAAGACGTTTAAGATATGGGTTATTTCCGGAACAAAATTTTCATTTTTCACAACAGCTCTAAAATCGTTCACCACATCATCGATTGTTCATAATTCTCGACCAAGATGCCGATAGGCGGCAGTTTGGCCTGTTGTATCAGATTTGGCAGAGTTCATAGCAAATCTAATAAAAGGAAGTTTATCAATCCAGGAAGTGTGCTCATCCCCAACAAGGATTAATATTCGAGGTTTCAAGTCTCTATTTTTACGTTCTACTGGATTGGCCTGAGGATGGTACAAAGGTGTCAATGATTGGTCTATTCCAAGAATGTAACAAACCTGTTGTAGAACAGCGCACACAAACTGAGGGCCGTTATCACTTATGAGTCTTCTTGGGATACCATAACGAAGGAAGATCTCTTCAATCAGAGTAGTCGTACATTCTTGTGCGGTGGCAAATAGTTCTACCCATTTAGTGGCACAATCTTCTACTATATAAATCCATCGATTATCATCTTTACTAGGAGGCAATGGTCCAAAGAGATCAATGTTGAGTGTCTCAAACCGCTGAGCATAAGCAGGTGTTCGTAATAAACCGGCTGGTTTCTGATTTGTTGCTTTATAACGAGCGCACTCTGGGTACTTCTTCACATATTCAGAAATGTATGCTCTCATGCCTGTCCAATAATATCTTTTAGCAATTCTCTGATAAGTTCCTGATTCTCCATAATGTCCGGCTGAGGGGTCATCATGATGAAGTTTCAAAATATTTTGTCTTTCTTGTACTGGAACGACCAGTTGCGCTTCTTCCGCATCTGTTTCGGGAGCATACCTATAAAGCACACTTTGATTCATCAGGAATCCTCTATCAGTCCAATTGATGAAATCTTCGCTTTTCTGCTCGTCACCAAAACAATCTATAATCTTTTTAAGGTTTTCATTTTGCAACTGTGCTTCTCTGATATCTTTTGGCCTTCTTGTTGGCATGTCTATGCTGACAAAATTGCATGTTTCACAGAAAGCAGATCGATGATTACAGACAGGGCGTGACGGCATGTCAGCCACGACACTAATTTTTCCAGGTTCATATTCTATTTTCAATAAGAACGATTGTAACTGTAGTGCCCAACGGGCTAATCTCCCCGATGGTGACTTAAGGCTCAAAAGCTATTTTAAAGGTTGGTGAACCGTTGCTACAACCACTTCTTGGCCTTCCACATAGCCACGAAATTTTTCTAAGGCCCAGACAACAGCCAAAGCTTCGCATTCTGTAGTGGAATAATTTCCCTCTGCACTTGTAAGAAGACGGCTAGCATATTCTATGGGGTGCTCAGAGGCCTTGTCAGTACTCTGTAAAAGTACAGCACCAAGAGCGTAGTTACTAGCGTCAGTTCGCAGAATAAATGGTTTGGTCCCATCAGCTTGCTTCAGCACTGGAGATGTCATGAGACACTCTTTTAGAGTTTCAAAGGCTACTTGCTCTTCTTTTCCCCATTTCCAGGTTGCTTTCTTTTTCGTAAGGTTGATAAGGGGTCTTGAGATATCAGCAAAATTTAATATAAATCTTCGGTACCAAGAACAGATTTGTAGGAAAGACTGGATTTCTTTAACATTTTTGTGTGGAGGTATCGCTTTAATTGCAGATACCTTGTCTGAATCTACTTCTAGACCATTTGGGGTTATCCAGTGTCCTGGGTATTTGACTTTCTCACAAGAGAAATGACATTTTTCACGTTTGGCATCTAACTTAAGTTCAATGAATCTCTCGAATACAGCTGTAAGATCTGAGAGATGTTTCTCAAACGTTTCTGACAAAACGATGATGTCGTCTAGATACGATAAAGCAAGGACATCTTTAAGACCACTTCTAAATTGATCTATCAATCTTTGAAACGTGGCAGGAGCATTTTTGAGTCCAAAAGGCATCTTTAAAAAACGATAAGTTCAAAAGGGCAGACAAATGCAGTTTTATCTTGATCTGGCGGGTAGACTCGAACTTGGTGATACCCAGAACGAAGAGCTAAAGTTGACATGTAAGACGTATGCTTGGCTTCATGTAAAAGATCGTCCATTCGAGGTAATGGATATTTATCTGCTACTGTAACTGCATTTAATTTCCTATAATCTATGCATAATCTTATACTGCCATCCGGCTTTGGTACGAGAACCGCCGGCGAAGCATAAGGTGATTCACATTCTTCTATGATACCTAGAGCTAGAAGATTATCTATTTCCTTCTTAAGAATTGCTTTCTTAGCAGGAGTCATCCGATAAGGTGGTACAGCAACAGGAGCACTATCACCTGTGTTGATACGATGCTCTAAAACCGGGGTCGCCTCTCCCCCTGGTTGAAAACATTTTTCATACCTTTCCAGAAGATCATTAAGTTTGTCTCTTTCATCGGAATTTAGATTTTTACCTTCATCTTCACGTAAAGCGTACGGACTGACTTTGACCGCACCAGCTGTCGTACTATTTTCTTCTTCATATTCATCTACAAAATAAAACTTTTCCTGAGGTTTATCACTGAAATACCATGTTTTGTTGGCAGTATCTAACACTATGTTAGCATTATGTAAGAAATCTAATACCTAAAAGAGTTCGATTACCCTTGGCATCTGGTAATACAATGAACTCAGTTTCGAAGACTCGGCCTTCAATCTCTACGGGTAAAGTGGCAAACAAAGTGTCTCTAACCACCGTAATTCCGTCAGCTAACGTTACTTCATGAGTATAAGGGTTCAATTCATCACCAGTTTTTAAAAATAATTCATACATACGTTCTCCCGCAATAGAACGATTCGCTCCCGTATCTGCACAGACTAACACCTTCTTATTGCAGATCGTGATAGGCACATTTGGAGCTGAAACTGCTGAAGTATTCAAACTATTATAGCTGAAGACGATGTGCTTTCACAGTTTGTTTTTTAACTGTAGGGTAACAATCTGGGCATTTCTTCTTTATAAATCCCAATTTACCACAACCATAGCAAACAATATCGGGTTCTAAGCGTCGATTAGCAAACTTAGGGGGAGATCGGTCTTCTTTTGGAGGCTTACTCTGCTTCCAATTATTTTCTCGACGAGAAAACTCTTTTTTATCTTGGGGTACAACCGGATCTCTTTTAGGAAACGTAGATCTGATAATGTCATAAGTATCTAATTTTTCGGCAAGGTCGACTGGCGAATTTAAATTTTCCCAATCGTCTAACATATGTTGTTTGCATTCAACAGGCACGCGCCTTTTTATTTGATCAGCAATGATAAGATCCTGAAGAGCTTCAAAAGACGTTACAGCTAATTCTTTAAGCCAGTTTTCAAAATAAGCTCGAAGTTCGAAATAATAATCTCGCCAAGTAATTTCCTTGCCTTGCGATGAGTAAAGAACAGCTGTCTAAACTTTTCGGCACTAATTTTAAACCTTTTTAGAAGTAAATCTTTAACATGTGAAAAATTTGAAGCGTTTTCTTTTGATTCACGAGCAATAAGCGTAGAGATAGAAGATGGTACAACACTGAGTAGATAAGAAACCCATAGATGCTCTGGTACCTTCGAGAGCTTTAGTTGACGTTCCAGGAGCACCAAAAACAAGGTTACATCATCAGTTTCTGGCCTAAATGTAGGCAACAGCTTTTGAATATCTATCTTACTCTCAGGGGGAGACATTACCCCTGCTGCATTACCACCTACTGCTCCACTGGAAGCACTTTGGTTCTGAGCCTGTAACTTGAGCTTCTCAAGCTCAAAATTCATCTCAAGCTTTTTTAACTCTAACTCTTCTTCTCTATGCTTTTCTTCTAATTCTAATTTACGCTGTTCTAACTCTGCTGCTTTTTTTTTTCCTCTAATTCTCGTCTGCGTTGTTCTTCCTCGTGAGTCGAAATTTGGTTTCTGACTAATGAATTTCCAAATCAACTTCGTACGAGGGGGAGTATTTAATTTTTTCACGCAATATGACAACGGTCATAGAGAATTGTACATCTAAATTCATTTCTAACGCAACCTGATATAAATCCTCTTTGCGAGCTTTATTAAGTTCAGACATTTTAAACTTTAGCAAAACAACAATACAAGTACCCCACAAATGCCAAAAATTCGTTTAAATTATTCCCCAAACGTGAGACCTTTGCCGTTACAACTCATATAAACAAGACTTTAATAAAGCAAAACAGTAAGGTTTAACATTAGCAAAACTCTTGAATACAAAACAAAACTTTAAATTCCTGCAGGTATAAATAAACCGTATGTCTATAACGCGACATTTAATCAGAACAATATTTTAACCAATATAAAACCATTTACAGAATAGTTAACACTCTCAAACAATATTCTAAATAATATAAAACACATAAATGAATAATTAAAATTTCAACCAATATGCTAAAACTACTTAATATCGGTTTCATTCAATATAACTTCAAAAGAAAACAAACAATAAATGCAAAAACTTACTCATTCCGTTTTGAAAATGAATCACATTCAAGGCTTTTTTCATCAGTAAATCAGCAACTCAAAATTAAATACTTACGTTTAGCATTTAAATAATATCAAACACTTAAATAAAAATTGCAATCAATTCTCTTATGAAACCAATAAAATAAAATAATAAAAATAAACACATTATCTTTATGAGAATTGCGGTAAAATTATAAATACATTTGACTGACAGTTTATTTCCCTCTTTATAAAAAGAAAAGAAAACAAATCAACGAAAACGTAAATGAATATTTCTTTTGCTTCCGCTCTCACTCACACTTTTTTTTTTTTAATCAAAAAATATCTTACTTAAAACAAAGTAAAAATAAAACATACATGAACAGAATCAATAGTAATTTTCAGAATAATGGTGAGGGAGGGGGGAAAGGGAAATATGCAATACAAACATGACAGGAAAATAATAGAATGAATTAAAATTAATAATGTTAAGTATATGACGAATACCGTTAATGTTACGAAGAATGCATTCTTTTTATTAAACAAAAAATGGATCCATTCTATTTAAAAATCGCTTACTTGTTGCTTGTTGATAATATTTTGTAGAATTAACAAATCTTGTAGAATAAACCACTATAGGCACAAGCACTGTTCTAAGAACAAATGAAGTGAAAGGTTATTTAAAAACACTCATATCGTAGCATTTTTCTTCGTCGTAAACAAAACAATTTGCAGAATAACTTTCGAAAATAAGAACACATATCACATCGTGTAAAGCTGATGCATGAAAATGGCAAAGGTAACGAAACAAAAATTAAGCTATAGAACATGGCGAACATACCTCACAAGCTTACGACGACGGATTATTCTGTAGAATTATAGGAACATATTTTTACTCGCAAAGACGATCGAATCTGTAGAAAATTAGGAACATATTTCACTCGCACACGACGACATAATCTGTAGAATTTTAGGAACATATTTCACACACTGACAACGATCGATCGTGCCATTTTTTTTCTCTGCTTGTTGAAACAACACTTCTTGAATAAAAATATATCATTGTTTTGTATAATTAGGATGAGAACATTTTCCTTCGAATTCGGACCGAACGTTGGGTAGCCAATTGTCAGGCTAGCTCAGTTTCAAGCACACAGAAATTTCACATAATTTCAAGATAATAATTTCTCGGGGTATAACTTTTTAAATATTTTTTATTTAATCTTGGTAAGACGGCACATCACAAATAGCACGGCACATAACACATATATAATTACACGGATATAACTTTTTACATGTTACCACAGCTCAAAACAGAACAGAACTACCTCTAACTAACAACACTTCTTATTCGGCAGAGCTCACGCAAACCGGTCACGTGACTGCCGGTAAAGTCTATTATTTTTTAAATGGGTGACGCGCATTACACGTTTAATTAAAAGTGTTGCTCTTTTACCGAATTTCGGCAGTCATACTATGAAAACGTTTAAAAGTTTATAACACTTTTAATATCTCAAACACTGATAGCTAAAGAAAGAATTTAATCCGTAAATAACAATACATTTCCACCCGTTATCCCAGGTATATGCAATGTACGTTAAAAATGGATGGCAGAAGTGTTCTTAGATTAAAAAATTTCTTTCGTTAAATGGACTGGTGAAAAAATGTGATCGAAGTGAACCAGTGTATTACAATAGAATGAATTAAAGATAAGTATTCATTTTCCTTTATGTGAGAATATACATTTGTAGGTACAACAGAAAATAGTTAAGAAAATTAAACCTGACATATTAAATTTTGATCCATCAGTCAATATTCCTGTTGTTCTTCAAGGCCGGTTAGAGAGTTCAAAATGTTATTACATAATGAGATTTGTACAACACGTCTTCTTAACAGATACTATCTGGAAGACTTTAAGGTATTTTCCTGTTGTAGAGCGGAGAAGTCTGCGGCTTTTCGAAAACCAGTAATTATGAATACAATGAAAAAGTCTCATGGGCCGGTTGTTTTTCGATTAACTTCAGACAATTTATGACGCAATGCAATTCGTTAGCGTGAAGATGCCACATTAACCACTGCAAGGGACGATTAATCTTTGTTTCAAAAAATCTAATAGCACCATCCTAATGTTTACAGTTGTTCCAACACAACCTATTGCCATACGTTTACCAAGGTTTAAGTTGTTTTCAGTGAAAGATTTTAAAATGCTTTCTGCAATATTCTTTCTTGATCCAGAAGATGGTGCAATGTGTCCCAGATACCGAGAATTTGACTCTTCAATCGTACGAGTTCTTCACTTGAAGTTCTTCCATGTAATATATCTCGAATTTTTCATCATTTCTTTTATATTTAAGGGATCGAATAAGTTTCTGCTATTCAGAAAAATTGTTGTCTATAATTTGATCAATACGCCTCTGGGAAACTACGATAATTTATGCTTTCTTCCAAATTTCTTGAACTTTTCTCTTACGATTTTAATTACCTCTGACTTTGGTAAATCTTTACCATTCCTGTTGTGTTTTAATTATTGTCTTATATAAAAATAATATTTTGTAACATCTGCCATTGTTGGCGAAACAGCTTTATTTAGTTTTGAAGGGACACCAAATAGGTGATATTCCACTGCACTCTTAGTAATGGTAAACTTGCCTGGCTGGATGCTTCCACACATACTCATTTAAAAATTACTCTAAAATGAGAACAAACAATTTTAAAACTCAATAAAAGGTTTCAAATATTTCAAAATAAAGACTTAAAGTTCAAAAATAATAAAGAGAATTACACTAAACATTTTAAATATAAAAATGTCAAACAAGATTGTCAAAAAACCCTGTAAATGTACAATTTATGATAAGACCCATTGGGTAAAACAATGAAAATATAAAGGTCTTGGTAGAGCCCTGAAGGCGTTTTTCAAAATTCATGAAATTTTGCACGTATATTAGAAGTAACAAAAGGCAACTTTTGGCTGATATCCGCAATCAAAATTCCAACTTTCATTTCTTCACTCAACCCTAATAAACATGTGTGACACATCGTTGGAAAGATAAAATTTTAAACATTTTAATGACATAAAAAAGTAAAAATCGATTTTTTGGTTGAATTTTGCTTTCCCGGTTCCCATAATGATTAGTGTGCGCGAAAACCATTGTAAATTTAAAAAAGTAATTCAATTTATCATAACTCAGTAAGCTTTTTCATTGCAAAAATGGTTAAAATTTAAATTAAAATTCTATGGCACATATGAATTTTAAGCAAATTAAATCTAGATTCCTAAGTTCTATTTAGTATTTATTTACATTTGACATACCATGTTATTACCAATTTGATGTTTTACAGCAAATGTTAAATATGTTCAGCATAAAAAAAATACAAATAGAAGTAAAAACACTTCTTGAAAATGTAAAATATTTACATACCGCTGCAATAATTTTAATCTGCCAAATTTGATTAATTTTAATTCATTATGCTTTCTTTTCTTTCTTTTCAGGAATACGCCTTTTGTGGTTTTAATCTTTTCATGTTGTTCGTTTTTTCAACGTTTAATGATATTAGAGTCATTGAAAGGAAATGAAAGGGGAATATGCCAAACATATTTTGTTAACATTACCTTGTTCTAATAAATGAAGTTATAAAAATTAGAATATTATAAAAAAGAACAATAATGTTAAAGTGTAAAATTTCAATTTAGACGTAGATTAATTATAAAAGCTTGTAAAGCCACTAGTTACATTTAATTCTATTCAAATTTCGAAATGTAGACAATGTTTAAAAATAAAATAATAAATATTTTTTGTTTATTAAAACGAACGGATTTCTTTTGGTTAAAGTTATCTTTTAAAATGAAGTAAGTGTTGTAAAATAATACTCAACATGAAGTAGTCTTGTTTTAGAGAACAATGATGTTCTTTATTCTTTAAAATAAGCTGTATGTGTTTTAATTTTAAAAGAAAAAGCCTAATTTAAGAATAATTATAAGAAATTAAGAATAATAATTTAAGAATAAAAATTTATTAAGAATGATAATTTAAATTTAAGAATGTTGACAAAAGGCTTTTTATTATCGGTGTTACATCTTTCATTATAAGTTCAAAATGCAATATGTTTGTTGCAGAGTCTATATATCTTATTACTTATCTTATTACTATAATGCGAGAAAAAAATTGTGTGTGTGTGTGTGTGTGTAAATTTTATCTTAAAAACGGCTCTAACGATTTTGGCGAAATTTTGTATTTTACCATTTTCGGGCATGAAGATACCATTGAGCTAGGTCACGTGTTCTATAAAATTCGATTAGCGGGTCATTTTGAGTCATAATGGGTCAAGGTCAAGCTAATTATATCTAAAAAACGGCTCAATCAATTTTGACTAAATTTTATATCCAACCGTTCTTCAGCACGAGAAAACTATTGAGCCAGGTCACATGGTTGAGAAATTTCGATTAGTGGGTTATTTTTGGGTCACTATGGGTCAAGCCAATTTTATCTAAAAAACGGCTCTAACGATTTTGACTAAATTTTGCATTCTGTCGTTTTGGATTCCGAGAAGACCAATGGGCTAAGTCACATATTAGAGAAAATTCGATTAGTGGATCATTCTTGGGTCACTGTGGGTCATGCAAAGTTAATCTAGAAAACGGTTCTAACGATTTTGACGCAATTTTGTATTCTATTGTTTCCGAGCACGAGAATACCATTAGGCTAGGTCACATGTTCGAGAAAATTCTATTAGTGGGTCATTTTGGGTCATGATTGGTCAAGGTCAAGCTAATTATATCTAAAAATGGCTCAATTATTTTTGACTAAATTTTATATCCAACCGTTTTTCGTCACGAGAAAACTATTCGGCTAGGTCACATGTTCGAGAAATTTTGACTAATGGGTCATTTTTGGGTAACTATGGGTCAAGCGAATTTTATCTAAAAAACGGCTCTAATGATTTTGACTAAATTTTGTATTTTGTTGTTCTTGATTACGAGAAGACTAATGGGATAAGTCACATATTAGAGAAAATTCGATTAGGGGGTAATTTTTGGGTCACTGTGGGTCAAGCTAAGTTTAGCTAGAACACGGCTTTAATGATTTTGATGAAATTTCGTATTTTACAACTTTTGGGCACGAGAATACCATTGGGCTAGGTCACGAGTTCGAGAAAATTTGATTAGTGAGTCATTTTGGGTCATAATGGGTCAACGTGCTAGCTAATTATATCAAAAAAACGGCTGAATCGATTTTGACTAAATTTTATATCCAACCATTTTTCGCCACTAGAAAACTGTTGGGCTAGGTCACATGTTCGAAAAATTTTGATGATTGGGTCATTTATTTATTTATTGCCTAAGTGGGACAGAATCACCAGACCTCAAGAGTCCGATGTAGACTCTATTTGTCACATCCGGAGTGCTCCCCGGCACGCGGGGATTCGTTAACTTAAAAAAAAATAATAAAAATAACAATAATAATATGTACAATACAAGCTCCTCCCACCGGAGCACAGGCTGCTCCCTCGCGACAAGGGGCGGATGAGCAGAGTGGGTGAGCGTGGAGTGTGCTGGATCACACAAAAAGTCCAGTTAATTGTAGAGGAGTAGCCACAAGGTGGATGGGTAAGTTGCAGCACCATGCAGGTCTATGAGGTGAGGTTTGTTAGTTCTATTTGAAATTTATAAATTCTATTCAATTTGCCTATAAGAAGGGGTCTTGTTAGAATATTGGAAAGCCAATTTTGGGAAGGATGCAGGGGCGTTTAATATGCCAGGCTTGGTTAAGCGTGCAGTGATAGTAGCTATGTTCTGGAGAGCCGACCACGCCGCTGTAGTTGCTGCTGTAGTTGCTGGTGAGAGAAAGTACATTTCTCTTGACACTATACGTATGAGATCGTATGTGTATCTAAATTTGGTAGACGCATCCCAATAAATTTGCCACTCTGAGATGATTTTTTGATTCAACCTTCTGGGAATGTGTGAGGGAGGAAGGGGAAGGGTAAAATCTATTGATGTTCTAGCCGTTGCTTCTTTAGCCAACCTGTTAGCCCGCTCATTGCCCTCAATGCCAATGTGGGCCGACACGTGACCCAGGCCGACTTTGTGTATGAGGGAGAGTAACTTAATTTTTATGTCAAAGACTAAAGGGTTCTTAGTTCTGTGCGCGAAGATTGACTGTCAGCCTGAAAGACTATCACTGTACAGCCTGATGAAGGAAGGTGGTTGGGAAGAGATCCAATCTAGTGCCCGCAGAATCGCAAAAATTTCTGCTTGGAATGCAGAGTTATCATCTCCGATTCTACAGGCCCATTCATGGACCACCACATCGTTACGCATGATGCAGAATCCTGTGGTTCAAGCGAAATTTATCTAGAAAACGGTTCTAATGATTTTGATGAAATTTTGTATTCTATCGTTTCAGGGCGCGCGAATACCATTGGGCTTGGTCGCATGTTAAATAAAGCGGGTTCCCAGGGTGGGTGCTTGCTTGCTTGCTTGCATGTTAAAGAAAATTCGATTACTGGGCCATTTTGGTTCACAATGGGTCAGGGTCAAGCTAATTGAATAAAAAAAAAGGCCCAAAACATTTCGAGAAAATTTTGTAATATACCGTTTCCGGGCATGAGATGACCATTCGACTGAGTCAAATGTACGAGAAAAAGCGATTAGTGCGTCCTTTTGAGTCAAATGTGTCAAGGTCAAGCTAATCATATCTAAAAAACGGCTCAATCGATTTTTACTAAATTTTATATCCTACCATTTTTCGGCACGAGAAAACTCTTGGGCTAGGTCACATGTTCGAGAAATTACAATTAGTAAGTCATTTTTGGGTCCCTACGGGTAAAGCCAATTTTATCTAAAAAACTGCTCTAACGATTTTGACTATATTTTGTATTCTGTCGTTTTAGATTACGAGAAGGCCAATGGGATAAGTCACATATTAGAGAAAATTCTATTAGTGGGTCATTTTTGGGTCACCGTGGCTCAATCAAAGTTTATCTAGAAAACGGTTCTAATGATTTTGGCGAAATTTTGTATTCTATCTTTTTCCGGCGCGAGAATACCATTGGACTTGGTCGCACGTTCAAGAAAATTCGATTAGTGAGTCATTTTGGGTCACAATGGGTCAGGGTCAAGCTAAGTGAATGTAAAAAAAGGCCTAAAACATTTTGACAAAATCCTGTAGTATACCGTTTCCGGGCATGAAATGACCATTGGACTAAGTCACATGTTCGAGAAAAATCGATTAGTGGTCATTTTTGGGTCACTGTGGGTCATGCTAAGTGTATCTAAAATAACGGCTCAAAACATTATGGAAAAATTTTGTATTATATCGTTTTTGAGCATGAGAATACCATTGAGCTAAGTCACAGGTTCGGGAAAATTCGATTTGTGGGTCATTTATGGGTCGCTGTGGGTCAAGCTAATTGTATCTTAAAAAAGGCTCAAACGATTTTGATAAAAATTTTTATTATACTGTTTCCGGGCACGAGAAGATCATTGGGTTAGGTCACATGTTCGAAAAAATTCGATTAATGGGTCATTTTTGAACAACTGTGGATCAAGTTAATTTTATCTAGAAAACAACTTTAATAATTTTGATTAAATTTTGTTTTCTATCGTTTTAGGGTTCGAGAAGACCATTGGGCTAGATCGCAAGTTCAAGAAAATTCGATTAACCAGTCATTTTGGGTCACTATAGGTCAAGGTTTAGCTAATTTTATCTAAAAAATGGCTCAAACGCTTTTGACAAAATGTCTTATTATATCGTTTTCTAGCACGAGAAGAGCATTGGGATAGGTCACATGTTCGATAAATTTAGATTAGTAGGTCTATTTTGGGTTACTGTAGGGCAAGCAAATTTTATCTATAAAATGACTAGCAATTTTGACTAAATTTTGTATTCTATCGTTTTTGGGTTCGAGAAGAGCATTGGTTAGGTCGTGTGTTCGAAAAATTCAGGTTAGTGGGTCCCTATGGCTTAGGATCCTACCAATTTTATCTAAACAGCAAGAATTATACAGTGAGAATGAAATATCGAATTGAACACAAGGTTAATTTTGACCGAGATTAGCTCGGTCATGCCCACTCGTGTATCATTATGTTTGCATGTCAAGATACAAATATAAACCTTCTTATATGGAAATCACAAGTAGTTTTGTACTACATAGAGATGGGCGTTTTACAAAACTTAAATATGCTCAATTTAGATTTAGAATAGATAGAAACAGGATGGCCAGTGATAATATGTCAGGTAAAATAACTGTATTTTAATATGGAAATATACTTCTCCTCAGTAAAAAAGCGATTTATTCTTCAATACTAGTACCTTCAGTATATAATTTTGGGACCTGTTGCCACCCTGACAGAGACTTCCAGCCAAACTGTCGCAAACAACACAAGTTCATTTATAGAAAGTATTTTTATGAAGTTAATTATTGTCAACTTTAGTGAGCGGTTTAATATTCCCTACTTATATAGATTGCCTCAAATTTAGAATTACTTATCCATGTTTAGAAAAACTCTTTTTGCTATAACAAATAAATTATTTGAAAAATCGCAGCTTGAGACAATTTGACCGAAAGAGTTCGTTACAGTAAGAAGAGACACACACTTACTTGAAAAATTTACACTTATTTGTCGCAAAACACTTACATGAAAAACACTTATTTGTCGCTGTCGGCGACCTTTAAATTTGGAGTTCTATCGTATTTTCCCGTGAAGAAATTTTGAAAACAAACATGAAGCATTTCCAACGAAAAATGTTAGACATTATTTATAACGGTCAAGAATATATTTGAAGTAGCATCAAGAAGTGATTAACGTGTACTACATTGAAAAGTGTAATAGCTATAAATGTAACAACGTTTTTTTGTGAAATACTTCTAAAAGAATAGCTTAATATATATTTTTTAACTAATTGAACTACTTGCATAACGATGACAGATTATCAATACAAAGTAAAAAAAAAAAAAAAATCACTTATTTACTCATATTTTTCTAAAAATATGTAGCTTATGATTTTCTATTTACCAAAAAATACTTTTTAGGTAATATTTATATGACTGACGACTCATTAATTGTAATTAATACAATATTTTGACAGAAAATAAGAAAAAAGCAGTACTATTTAAAATCATTGATTGAAAATGAAATAACACCGTATTATCCTCTTTAAAATAAGATTTTTTTTCTGCAGGCTTAAAATAAAATAAAATAATCTATATAACATAAATACATACTTCATATATATATATATATATATATATATATATACATATTAAATACTTTGTGTCGAAAAGTCGTTTAAAAGTAAAACAAAGAAGAAACTCAGAACATGTAAATCATTTGCATTCAACTCATTTTACCACACCGTTAAATCGACAAAAAATCGATACATTTTAATTAAATTAAATCGACATACATTTACTGTCTGCTTGGATTCTATTCCTTTAGGATGTAGCAACAAAGCTGATTCTTTAAAAGTCAAACTTACGTAAGAGAATTATGGAATTTAACGAAGTTACCCAACGAAATCATTTGATATTTTTAATTGGCAGGCAAATTTATTTAGACGTTTCCAAGTCGAAATTTTCGGTGAAATTAAATTTTTCTGAAGAAATATCTTAGGATCTTCGAAACTTTATTAAGAACGTACTTTAAAAATCAAAAATATTTGACTGCATTAAATTTGTAATTAAAGTACTTTTTGACGCCAAGAAACTGAAATAGTCCCTTAAATAAATTGTATGTATTGTATCTTCATCAGACTTCATGATGTATATTAATTCAGATAATTAAACTTTTTATTGGTAAAAAATTGACGCTTCTGGAGATCATTAAGTAATTTAAAGCTTAGGAGAGTAGTACAATAGCTACAGGAAAGAAAGTGAATTTGCGAGAAACAATAGTTTTTAAAGCTAATAGATAGATTGAATCTATTTATGCGAAAATCCTCCACCTTTGAAATTCAAACTGTAATATTTCAATCATTTTTTAATATATAGGCAAAACAAAAAATGCTTCGGGATCCTTATATTGAGACCTAATAAGTGTTACTGCAAGCCAAAAATTAGATGGTATCATAATATGAGTCACACTAGAAGTTAAAGCTCGTATATTTCAGCCCTTTTTTATGTAAAGGGGGATGAAAAAATGCTGCTGAACCCTTGTACTAATGTTGAGAATTTAATTTAAAAAATGATTTTATAATTTTTTGTACATTTTACTTTATTTTTTAATTTTAAGTGCAAGATTTACAGAATGACAAAATCACACCTACGTATTTCTATATTTTAACGGGGTGTCGTTTTGGAGTTTAGAGAGCCATGATGAGAGAATATATATATATATATACCAAATTTTTTCGGAACTAGTTTTGTTTTCCTCCGGACTGCTGCAAAACGTACAGTAGTTGCCAAAATTTGGAACACTTTTTTTAAATTTTATAAATTTGTTTTATAAGTTTGCGTGCTTGAAGAATATAATAAATTTGACTTAAATACAAATATTTGTATATCAAGTTTAAGCAAATTTAATGTAGAATTTAATAAAAAAACATAATTAAAATATCGACATTACACAAAAAGTAAGATATATTTTAGATTTCATTGTATTTTAAAGTTACATTTACACATTCAATATTTAGTAGGAGGACCATTTTTTTATTACAGCTTCACAGCGTCTTTTTATTAAAATAACTAGTGTTTAGAGTTCATCCTTTTTAATCACATGATGCCAACAATCAATTATAGCTTCAATAAGTTCGTTTTATTAGATAGACGCTTTTTATGTACATGGATTTTCAAATGTCGCCACAAATTTTTTTAGGATTCACATGAGGGCTTTTTCATGACCAGGGTAATAATTGTATGCCTTTATATTTAGACCATTCTTTGCATATTTTTGCCGTATGGTATGGGGCTGAATCCTGCTGAAAAATAAATATTGCTTTATTGGGGAAGAGATCCCTGGTGGAAGGTATCAATTTTGGTTAAAGGACAGTTTTTTATTCAGAATGCTATCAATCACTTGACCTTATGGCCTACACCATCTGCAGATATACAGGTTCAAATCGTGGCATTTGTTGAGTTCTTTGTAGTTGCTTCAATGCAATCAGGGTCTCACATACGTTCGCCCACTACCAAAGAGCGATATTTTATTCTCATTGCTCTAGATTATTTGCTTCCTCTGATTTTTCGACCAATTAATATAATTTACCCACTGAACTCGTTTCGTGCGTTGCTGACGATTTAAAAATGATTTTTTAAACAGGATTTTTAATAAAACAGGCTATTTACTAAATCTAAATTGTTTATAGAATAATTGTTTCAGTAGATTCATGTAATTTATATCAAATTCAGTTAAAGTAGGAAAAAAATATTATTTCTCTTAAATATACTTTTTATTTTATATCAGAAAACGCATTTCCTTGATTAAAAAGCAACTTTTTTATTTTTTTTTTATAATTATATATATCAGGACTACATGTTATTTCAATTCAAATTTAAATAATATCCTTCACATCTACTTGCCAATATCTCTTGAAATTTGAATCATTTCGTACATTCAAAGTTATCACTCTTGCTGAGTTCAAAAACTGAGCATTTTTTATTACATATTTCAAATCTATATATATTTTACAGTTTAATATGTAAACATTTTTTGTAAAAGATTTTTTATTACCCAAATCTGAAGCAATAATTAAACATTTCAATCAGGCTACATCAGGGCTGTCACTGGAGACTATTTTCATAGTATCCAAACACTATTTTAAGAAAATTAATCTTTGAGTATATTTCTCTTGTAGATGTTGTTATAGTCTATATGGATTTTTTTATATTTAAAAAGTGGTAGGAGTTGAATTAAAAAATAGTTGACATTGGAAAAAATGAATTCCCTAGGAAATCTCGTGTTGCGCAAAATTTGCTACTTTTATGTTGCCCGAGGAAATCGTTGAGCAGCGAGAATGATAATTAACCCCTCAAAGTGTACCCTCATAAATTATTCTGCCCACACCTCGCTGAAATAATAATTGAAGAAATAAATTTTATTGCAAGACGTTTGTATTAACTTTCACTAATCATTTTCAAAGTACTATTTAGAATTGTTACATATTTAGTACGTACAGGGTGTCCATAATTAAACGACTCTAAAGTTGTCTACAGACAAAAGTACTGTTCATAAAGTTGTGAAATTTTGTGACATAATAAAAAGGTGGGAATTCGTTGAACTAAAAAAAATATGTATAAAAGTTTCCAAAATATATATTCTAAAACACACTCAAAATATATATTAAACATTTAATTGCTAAAAAGGACGTGAAACGTTAATAAAATACATTAAAAGATCTTAATAATTTGACATGTTTCGATTGAATTTACTCAATCATCATCAGAAAAACAAATAAACACAAAGATGGAAAATGACAATAAACTATTACAAATGAAATTTAAAAATAAATAAATAAAAATCACGCGCGTAATATTTTAACAAGTTTCACGTTGCCCTATATTATTTTGAAATTATCTAACAATTCAATCCAAATATTTGGGATTTGAAATGACAAGGAATCATGGCAGACCTTTGAGTTTCTGACGTAAATTTCAATAGATTCTCTAATAAAAAGTTGAAAATAAAAATAATAAATGAATGACCTATAAATGAATCTACTTTCATTAAACAAAATATTTATGTTTTCTATTTTATTTAGCCTAGATAATGCGGTTTTACCTCTATTAAATTTTATGTCTGCAATGTGCTCTTTACATCTCACTTGGAATTTTCTCTGAGTCATGCCAATATAATAATTTTTATAACCACCTTCCTTTAAGAAAAGGAATGATATAAACACCGGAAAGGTCAAATTTATCAATAGTGTCAATTCTAGTAAGTAAAGTAGATTAATTTATAGGTCAGATTTTTATTTGCAACTTTTTATTAGAGAATCTATTGAAATTTACGTCAGAAACTCAATGGTCTGCAATGATTCCTTGTCATTTCAAATCCCAAATATTTGGATTGAATTGTTAGATAATTTGAAAATAAAATAAGGCAACGTGAAACTTGTTAAAATATTACGCGCGTGATTTTTATTTATTTATTTTTAAATTTCATTTGTAATAGTTTATTGTCATTTTCCATCTTTGTGTTTATTTGTTTTTCGGATGATGATTGAATAAATTCAATCGAAACATGTCAAATTATTAAGATCTTTTAATGTGTTTTATTAACGTTTGACGTCCTTTTTAGCAATTAAATGTTTAATATATATTTTGAGTGTGTTTTTAGAATATATATTTTGGAAATATTTTTAATGGACGAATAAGAGAACTTCTGTTTATAATTTAATATGAATAAAAGTATTAAAAAGCAGAAAAACAAACGTTTAAAAATTCACAAAAATATATGAAAAGCAGCAAACAGCTGTTTCGAATCTACTAGCGGGATTCTTCTTCAGTGCAAGACATGGAAAAAGGAACAGCGAGCTAGAAAAAAAAAGCAAGGTTGAGCAAAATGATAGACAGAGATGTGCTGCCTTATATACCCGATGCGGGTAGCGAAGGCGCTAAAAACAACCAATGAGAGAGAAGCAGTGGAAACGACTGGGTGGATAAGTAGCGACATCTACCGGAGAAGGAGAGAAAAAGAAACCAAAAAAAGGGAAATTAAATTAATGCTTTCCAAATACTTGGAAAATCAGGAATACTAGATAAGTCATTGACTAAAGAGTGAGAATTTTTAATGATGTGGTAAGCTTCCCAAAATTCAAGATCAAGGTTAGAAGAACATTTTTGGATAATGGTGGCTGAGGAAAAACCGAACCTCTGTTGAGGAGACCAAGAATGTTGAGCAATAGAAGAACTTTTAAACTCCTGATTTTTAACATAACCTTCATTCTCTTTTAAACGAAATCTAAGAGCACGGTTAGTCTGGCCAATATAAGAAAGCCCACACTGGCAAGAGATTTGGTAAATACCAGAGATATCTAGGCGATCGACGGGGTGTTTGAGATTTGAAAAAGTGATTTTATTAACAGGAGAAAAAATAACATTAAAATTAAACCTTCTTAAGATTTTAGAAACTTGCTGACTGATTTTATGGAAAAATGGTAACGCAACTGAAGTATTAGAGTTGGAATTTGAATGCTTTTCAGAATGGACTTATTTCGTCAATTTCTTATAAATAGATTCAATGATATTAGAGGAATAACCACGATCAACAGCAATAGCTTTGATGTAATTAAGTTCAGCACTAAGTAGCTGAGGAGTGGAACAAATATTAGTAGCCCTAAAAACAAAATTATTGAAAGCAGCGAATTTATGGTTAGGGTGATGACAAGAACACCTATGAGGTGGGAGACTGACAGCAAAATGTTTACGAAAGACGGAAGTCGGAAAGCCATTTTCACAACGAATATCAAGGACATCCAGGAAAGAAAGACAACTATTGGTCTCGATTTCAGAGGTAAATTGAATACAGGGATCAATGGAATTCATAATAGAGAGAATATGATTAATATCCGAATTCATTTCAACCAGGACATAAACATCATCAACATAACGAACATAGAAAGGAAATTTTAAAATTTCAAAAAGTTTGATCTCTAAATAGTGCATATAAATATCGCATAAAATTGGACTAAGAGGATTACCCAAAGCCAAACCGTCAATCATACGGAAGAAATTACCATTGAAAATAAGAGTATATTGCGACAAGCAAGCGCGAGTGAGAAGGATAAGCTCCTCGATTTAAAAATAAGAGAAATGGAATTCACAAAGCCTTTTCTTGAGGCAATCTATAGCCCTCTCAACGGCAACGTTTGTAAATAAGGATTTAACATCAAAAGAAACCATCATGTGACCCTGCGGGTTAAAATTGTGAAGTTTTTTTAACAAAATCAAAAGAATTCTTAACAGTGAAACAGTTACTGCTCAAAAGTGGGGAAAAAACAGAAACTAAATATTTGACAAGCTTAAAAGAAGCTGTACCGATACTAGAGACAATAGGTCTAAAAGAAATGTCAGGTTTATGGACCTTAGGTAAAGCATAAAATCTGGCACAATGCGCAATAGACGAAATAAGAGACTTCTTAAAGTTAGCAGGAATAATGGAAGAAGACTTGATGGCAGGCTTAATGGAGTTAATTTCACTAGTGGAAGGGTCTTTGCGGATATCCACATACGGACCATCATTAATTAATTTATGGGATTTTCCCAAATACGTAGATTTGTCGAAAAGAACAATCTGACCACTTTTGTCGGCCTTAGTAATAATTAAGTTTGGATCAGAACGCAAATTTTTCAGACATTGTTTAACAGGATTTTTAAGATTAGGCTTATAAACATTAGAATTGAAATCAACAGTATTGGCAATGAGATGCCTAATGGACTCTTTTTGAGAAGAAGAAAGAGCGCTATGCTTAAAGACTCTTGCAATAGGAGCAATAAGTTTAGGTAAAGAAGGAATATCAGAGACAGAAAAATTGTTATTCAATTTGAGAGCATCGAGCTGATTGTTACTTAAAGTAACACTAGAAAGATTGACAACAGCATTTTGGTTAACAAGAGGCAGATCCCTGGCGTTATTAGCGACAGTACTTTCACAAAGTGTAATAAATTTCTTCCTTAAAACCGAACAAGAAGCTGTGAGAACTCTGCTCCATGACCTTCTGTCGATAGACTCAAAATCAGGTGTAGAATGCGCGAGGCTGATATGTAAAGAAAATAACTCGCGCTCTATATGAGCAATTTTGTGGCGAGTCCCTTGAATAAAAGCTCTTAAAAGAGCTAATTTAGAACGGAATAAGTCCTTGTCAATCCTATTTGAAGAAAATAAATTACAACGTATGAAAATGAATTTAGGAATAACCTTCTTACGCCTACAATCAAGTAGGAAATGTAAGTGTTCCAAGAACCTGTACTTTTTTAATCGTAAATTACAAAACCTATTGATTTGAGATATTGCGAAAAGAAAAAAAAAGAACAAAAAAATCACAGAGGAATAAAGGCCCATTAACGTCAAATACATAAAATTAGCAAGTAAAGCCTTTGTGCAACAATATTAAAAAGCAGAAAACCAACGTTTAAAAATGCACAAAAAATATATGAAAAGCAGCAAACAGCTGTTTCGAATCTATTAGCGAGATTCTTCTTCAGTGCAAGACAGGTCGTTTTTTTCTAGCACGCTGTTCCTTTTTCCCTGTCTTGCACTGAAGAAGAATATCGGTAGTAGATTCGAAACAGCCGTTTGCTGCTTTTCATATATTTTTTGCTCATTTTTAAACGTTGGTTTTTCTGCTTTTTAATATTGTTTCACAAAGGCTTTACTTGCTAATTTTATGAATAAAAGTAGTTTAAAATTTCGACATCATGCGGCTTTTTTTTATATAAATTACACATTTACTATTACGATAGTTTAAAAATTTTATTTATTAACTTAACCTTATTTTAAAGAAAGCAGACAGCATTTCACGACATGCTCCTAGCATTTCCCAGAACATACTGCTGTCAACTGTGGAACATGCTATCTTACGATTCCAGAGGGTATCTGAAAATGCTGAAAGTCATGCAGAACATTTTTGGTTATAACAAAATTTATTAGACTATCGTAAACCTATGCTGAATGTGTAATTCGTTAAAAAGCGGCCTCCTATTTTTTTTTTTCGCTTAAACAAATTCCCATACTTTTGTTATGTCCTCCAAAAAAAAAATTCACAACATTCTGAACAAAGGCTTTACTTGCTAATTTTATGAATAAAAATAGTTTAAAATTTCGACATCATGTGGCTTTTTTTTAATAAATTACACATTTACTATTACGATAGTTTAAAATTTTTATTTATTAACTTAACCTTATTCTAAAGAAAGCAGACAGCATTTCACGACATGTTATAAGCATTTCCCAGAACATACTGCGGTCAACTGTGGAACATGCTATCTTACGATTCCAGAGGGTATCTGAAAATGCTGAAAGTCATGCAGAACATTTTTGGTTATAACAAAATTTATTAGACTATCGTAAACCTATGCTGAATGTGTAATTCGTTAAAAAGCGGCCTCCTATTTTTTTTTTTTCGCTTAAACAAATTCCCATACTTTTGTTATGTCCTCCAAAAAAAAAAATTCACAACATTCTGAACAAAGGCTTTACTTGCTAATTTTATGAATAAAAATAGTTTAAAATTTCGACATCATGTGGCTTTTTTTTAATAAATTACACATTTACTATTACGATAGTTTAAAATTTTTATTTATTAACTTAACCTTATTCTAAAGAAAGCAGACAGCATTTCACGACATGTTATAAGCATTTCCCAGAACATACTGCGGTCAACTGTGGAACATGCTACACTGCTCAAAACAATTAAAGGATATTGCAGTTTTAGGTGGATTTTGTATCTGGTAAACTGTTTAGCTGATTGATACATGGTCGACAGACATAGTAGGTTATATGAGAATAAATTACACATGTTTGGCAGAAAAAAATGCATTTTATTGCGCATTTGTGTACTAAAGGAAAAAAACACAATTTGTGCATATGAGAAAAAAAGAATAAGAAAAGGTGTTTTCTTCAAAGAAAATCATTTTTAGTAGGGGGTATGGTTTCCACGGGCGGCCAGCAACGTTGAACACCTTTGAGGCATGGACTCAATGAGGCTATTAATGACGAGTTGGGGTATTCTGCCCCACTCTTCCAGAAGATCTCTTTCCAGTTCTTGGAGAGTTTGTGGGGGTTGTTGGCGGCCAGAAACTCGTCTTCCTAGAGCGTCCCAAACGTGCTCGATTGGATTCATGTCTGGAGAACACGCTGGCCATTCCATTCGAACGATTCCTTCCTCGAAAAGGAAATCCTCCACCAGGTTTGCACGATGTGGCCTGCAGTTATCGTCCATTAAAATGAAGTTATCTCCGATTGCTGCAGCGTAAGGGACTACAATATGTCTGAGGATCTCATCCCTATATCGGCGACCAGTCAGAGCTCCATCTCGAATGATGTAGAGGTCAGTGCGCCCGTCAATGGGGATGCCACCATACACCAACACTCCTCCACCGCCAAATCTGACACTTTCGTGCACGAACGCAGGATTATTCCTACTGCCACGGTCCCTCCAGATGAAAATACGCCTATTATCCGGATGCACAGAAAAACGGGACTCGTCAGAAAACAGAATATTGCTCCATTCATTTCTCCTCCAGTTGACATGCTCGGTTACCCACTCCCTGCGGTCGCGACGATGTCTTGATGTTAATCTAACACATACCATTGGTCGGCGAGCATACAGACCTACAGCATGGAGCCGGTTTCGGACAGTCTGAGTTGAAATCGTGGTGCCTGTAGCCGAGCGAAGGTGTTGTTGGAGAAGAGTAGCGTTCATGGTTCGGTGTCTCCGAGCTGTTAACGCTAAATACCGATCTTCATTGGGCGTTGTTGCCCGTCTACGACCTTGCCCTGGTCCTCGGCCTGCACATCCACTCTCCAAAAAACGGTTCCAGATCCTGGAAATGACACTTTGTGACACTCCAATGGCTTGCGCTACTTCGGCTTGAGTTTGGCCCCCTTCTAACCTACCAACAATTCTCAAAGCTTCTGAATCTGTCAAATGACTTCGCTGAGACATCGTACTCATCGAAACAAAGCAATCACTGAATGCCGATCATCCTTGTCTTCATTCTCTTTTATCCAGTTGAAAGTCAAATTTCATTCGCTGCCGCTGAAGCGACGTTTTTGACGTCGAACTCAAAATTTGCATACTCCACAGTTTGAAAACCAGAAAAATTTGCATTTGTGATTCTCTTCTTCTATTTTCGGCAAAAAAAATTTCGTTTATATCTTTATTTTATATAAAACTTCAAATATCCTTTAATTGTTTTGAGCAGTGTATCTTACGATTCCAGAGGGTATCTGAAAATGCTGAAAGTCATGCAGAACATTTTTGGTTATAACAAAATTTATTAGACTATCGTAAACCTATGCTGAATGTGTAATTCGTTAAAAAGCGGCCTCCTATTTTTTTTTCGCTTAAACAAATTCCCATACTTTTGTTATGTCCTCCAAAAAAAATTTCACAACATTCTGAACAAAGGCTTTACTTGCTAATTTTATGAATAAAAGTAGTTTAAAATTTCGACATCATGTGGCTTTTTTTTTATAAATTACACATTTACTATTACGATAGTTTAAAATTTTTATTTATTAACTTAACCTTATTCTAAAGAAAGCAGACAGCATTTCACGACATGTTATAAGCATTTCCCAGAACATACTGCGGTCAACTGTGGAACATGCTATCTTACGATTCCAGAGGGTATCTGAAAATGCTGAAAGTCATGCAGAAAATTTTTGGTTATAACAAAATTTATTAGACTATCGTAAACCTATGCTGAATGTGTAATTCGTTAAAAAGCGGCCTCCTAATTTTTTTTCGCTTAAACAAATTCCCATACTTTTGTTATGTCCTCCAAAAAAAATTCACAACATTCTGAACAATAGTTTCGTCTATAGGCAACTTTAAAATAGGGTTGATTAATTATGAACATCCTGTAAATAAAATTTCTAAACTATCGTAATTCTAAATGTGTGATATATTAAAAATCGGTCTCTGGTGGCAAAATTTTGAACTATTTTTATTCACATTTATTTTAGCTTAAACAAATTCCCATCCCTTTATTACGTCTTTCACAAAATTTCACAACTTTATGAACAATAGTTTTGTCTGTAGACAACTTTAAAGTATGTTCGTTTAATTATGGACACCCTGTATATTGAATTTTATATTGCAGGCACAATTCCTGTGTAAGTGGATGTTCAAAATCGCGAAATTATTTTTTTAAGGTATCTGACTACGTTGAAAATGCAATTTTCGACCAAAATTGTCAATTTTATTTTATTTTATTAAAGACCAACTTTTTACCTTTCCAAAACTGTATTTGTTTTTATTATACGATAAATAGATCCGGAGTTATAGCGGTTTTAAAACTACTCAACAGCTGTCATTCAAACCGGAAGTGCTGTTTAAAGGGCTTTAAAATTTAAAATTTTTAAATTTTTAAATTGCTGTGAAAGGGTCGTATGTTTGGAGAAATTTCGCGATTTTGGATGCATTTGTTTAATAATAAGAAATGTAAATAACATGCTCCATGAAATTTAGATGTATATTACTGTAAATTCTTGTAGTAAAACATAAATCTAAACTTTAAATGCATTTTTTGGAAAATGTAATTTTCGGTGAAAATTCCATATGCAAAACATGATTTCTCAAAAAGTTATTGGAATATCACTATCAAATTTAAAATATATGTTATTTACACTATTGTGAAGGCAATGAACTAAAGATTTAAATTTAGAATAAATATTTTTTGTTTTATGGATGCTTTTGTGGAATGACATCGATTAATTTTATGAAAATTAACATATAAACAGGTGCGATATGCTATAAGTTTTGAAATACTTAAGAATCTCTTAGATTTTAGTTCATTGCCTTCACCAATGTCATAAATATGAAGTGTAAAAAGGAAATTAAGATACATACAGTAGAATTTCCTTTAGAGTGTTTTGCATTTCGGGCCAAATTTCACTAAATTTTACTATAAATTCCTCCATTTACCAAAATTTTATCAATGAATGAAATATTTTTTATTACTTTTTTTTACATTTTCTAGTCTTAATCTAAAAATAAGCTTAAAAAATAATTAAATAGCTTTTTTGGAAAAAAGTGCTCCGTACATAGGCAGGCTCCTTAAAAATCGATTTTTTAATTTAAATAATTATGAAAATAGAGTCTAGAATTTATCTTATGTAAACATTTTTTTTTCAATTCCGCTGCTTCTCAGAGATGTAAGCTTTTATATTTGTAAAAATTGTATACATTTATGCAGATTGTTTCACTTAAAATAATGTTTTCTCAAAATTGAAAATATCGTTAATTTCTTACTTTTGAAACATTCCATGCCAATCATAATTATCGGATTCTTTTGAAAATTATATCGTCAATCCGCTATATAATAATAAATGAATTTTATCATAAAAAGTTGGATTTCAGGAGTATTTTAGTGTTACCATTTACGTGCATATGGAAATATATAGCTAATTTTTTAGAAAAAGAAACGAAGCATAATTTAAAAAATAAATAAAAAATTCAACTTATACATTCATCGAAATTATACAATTAATGCCAACTTACATTATAATATATAAAAAATATATCATAAATAAATATTGTATGGTGTATATTGTAGGCTTAAGTAATGCGCATAGGCATTATTTAATACGACGATTATTCGTCGTTTAAAAAAAATAAATAAAAATTTTAATAATTTAAATATCTTTTATTATTTTAACACAAAATTTTGAATATAATTGTTTCAGCTTGCCATCAAAATATCTGCCAATATTCAAGAGAATCCATTGAAAATTGAAGGGTTTTGTTTTTAATATTGACAGTGCCCTTAACACTAGAACGCCCGGAAATTTTACTCAAGTTTCATAAAAATATTTTACACCAGAATTTTTATTTAAAATTATTTGACTGATTTATTTAACGTAAAGCTGTGTTTTTAAAATTTAACTTATTTTGCTAAAGAATTTCAGGTTCCAGTTGATATTTAATCATATGTTCGGAGTGGAATCGACTTTTTCCGGGCGTTCTAGTGTTAAAATGTACATTGACTAAGCATACAGCAAACAAAATTCTCTCATTTATATAACATCATTGTTTACTTTTATGTAGAAATTAAATTACCTAACAATACAACTGAAACTCACATCAAGTTTTAAATTGAGAAGGTAAGAACATTCTTTTTGTAGAAATCTTAAATATAATTCTATATTTTCCGTTAAATATGTTTAAGGTTGTTTAAAAAAATAGTCATACTGCAAAACAGTGCAAATCTTTCTGACACATTAACGAAACCACAATTTTCATATATGCATGAAATTTGCTGACATTAGAATTCAAGTATTTTAGAAAAAGTTACGGTATTTTGTTTTTCTATAAATGTGTTTCATTTATGTTTAATTCTTTATCTATATTTGTCTCTAAAATCCATTAATATCGCCAACTTTGACACCACAAAATATTATAGATTTTAAGGAAATAGAGAAAATCTACTGAATTTCTCAGTGGTATATGAATTAGATAAACAGTACATTTTGTGCGTAGGATTGAAATTGGTTGTTATCTGAACTTGGCAGTTTCGATTTCATGATAACGTTTTAATAAAAAAGAAATATATATATATATATACTGGGTTTAATGAACAAAATATCCAACAGTATTCGACCACAGATCAGTAACACTAATACTTAGTAGCTAACAAGTGTTCAATATTCGTAATATGAACAAATTCGCCGAATAGGCAAGGCGGCCTAATACGCCAAATAGGCAATATACTGAATAGAGGAAAAATAATCGATACTTCCTAAATTTAAAGATTAAATTGTTTTTGAGAGATTCGCCAAAAGATTGTCATCTTACATACAAGATCCTCATCCTCAAAATAGTGTATGTTATCCCCACGGATGATGCGAAGGGATCTGTAGGCCCAGAGATTACGCCTTTTAATATTTGAATATCCCTGAATAACCGCTAGTATCTTTTTGACAACTAAAAAATTAAATTTGACGATATTCCTTCTATAAAAATTCACTTTGTAATTTATACCTTAAGGTGGTCAAATATATGCATAGCGCATAAACAATCTCCAATATAAAATATGCTATTGAAATATGTCAATACATTATCGATATATATTATATATCGACATATATACTTATTGAAATGCATGTACACGCTATCGAAATAGACAGCTCTATTATCGAAATATATGATTATATTATTGCATTTTTTTAAAGGCAATCCAAAATTCTCTTGGCGGTTTTAAAAAAAGAGATAATTTCATTTAAACACGTTTTTAAATATTTTATTTCAATAACTCGCAACAAACACAGCTTACCTCGTATATGATACTTATGCTTTTTCATGAGATAAATAGATGAGATTAAAATAAATATTCCTAGTTTTTATACTAAATACTATTTACTAGAAGTACAGTGTTCAAATCAGAAACAGCATATTAAAATTTATCTTCCCTTAAAAAGTTTTGAAAATATAGCAAAAAATATTTATATTTAATGGGAAATAATACATTAACGTAAAAAAAGAGATATATAAGTACTTATTTTTTAAATTTATTTAATAAAGGTATTGTCATTAATCTATAAAATAACAATTAAGCCTTCATTTACTTAATTAAAAAAACATTAGAAATTGCACAAATTAAAAATGAATATATCTATAAAAATTAAGTGAAAATTTAAATAATCTTTCAAAATATAATTCAAAATATTTTTTTTTAACATCTGGTATGTTGTTTAATACTTCTAATGCTTTACGTAAAATTAAAAAATTAAATGAAACACAAATTACTTTTATCATTTCAATAAAAATATAATGTTACTGTATGCAAATTAGTATTAATGGATGTTCAAAAGATATCTCAAAATAAACATGTAAAGCATAATAGAATTTACAAAAAGCCCAATTTATCTTTACTCCTAAAGGTTTTACACAGTAATTAAAAGCATTCAGGATTTTTTGAAAGATATTCATTAAATTTATCAAAGAACGATCATCTAAGAATGAGCCTTAATTAATGTTTCTTGGCACTTATATAAATTGTACTCAGAATGCAGTTAATTTACTTTTGAGATAACAATAGTATCTAATCATTTCGATATTTCAATTTAATTTGTTCCTACACACATACTTGTCTACATTAATTACAATGACTATTTTTTTAAAAAATATTGATTTTCAGTACAAATTAGACTTTAGAAAATTTCATTTACATGTTATAAATAAATTTGAATACATATAATGAAGTAGTAAAATATAGTATTTATTTTGAATTGAAATACAGTATAATAATAAAAATAATAATAAATATTCAAAAAAAATTACTTGTATTTTTTTTTAAATTTATTAGTGTTTAACTGTAATTAAATTAAATACATGTTTATATTTTCGATATGTATATATAACAAATTGCTAAAAAATTAAGTTAATCTACATTTGCAATTCATTTTCAGTTTAATAAAAGAAAATGTATGGAAAGTTCAACATTCTTTTAATGAGTAGCTGCATGAGAATATTTTTTGTCCTTAGAAAGCGGTCTGCTTTAAAAAGTTGTCTTTTTGTTTATGGTGTTACATACGTTCTCAACTTTTAGAAAAATATTTGATTTTTAGTTGTTTTTGACAGAAATTAAATCATTTTAGTGTGTATAATTACGTGCAAAAAATATTTGAATTTATATCTCAATTATTAAGAAAGATATGAGCAAAAATGTGAGCAAGGCACGATCAAAATATATTGAATTCTAAAAAACGCGGTTTTCTGGAAACTACACACACAGAAAAAAAACAAAAACAAAAAAAACGACATTTTTACAGTACAAAGTACTGTTCATCTAGCGCGCAAACTTGATAGCAGTCGAATGTGCTGTATCTTACGTTTGTTTCTTCACTACATAAACATGAAAAATATGTGCTGTTAATTTTACGCAACTACTGTATTTTCCATGTTTATATAGTCAAGAAACCAAAGAAAGATACAGCACATTCGACTGTGATTGAGTTTGTGCTGGCAAATCTACAATGGTTTTTTTTTTTTTTTTTTTTTTTTTTTTTTTTTTATACAGTGTACAGAATTCAACACGTGCAACATAACTTGAACAATTTTTAGAGTTTTTCTTTTTATTTTCAAAATGTATACCCATCTACGCATAATTAAATTTTCTAATGGCCGTCGAGCCATTTTTTGAAAAATTCAATTTTTTGTATTTCTTCAATAAGTTTAAGGGGTCAGATAACATTTGAAGCGTCCAAAAATCGATTTAAAAAAAATAGCTTAGAATTAAATATGATTCTTTGGGAGCATTTAAAATCAAACCCAATACAAAAATTCGCATTAGAAGAGAAGTTATGTCTAAAACTCTTTGAGCTTTTGCTATATGATCAACGGGTTTTTCAATCTTTAAAGCCAATTTTCTTATAACAGCGATTTTGATCATTGCGCGCACGATTTCTGAAAAACGGTTGCCTAGAATTTCACGAAATTTTTGGTGGATGTAATAAACGTAAAGAAGCATAAAATGACCTATTATTATGTTTCTCAAGTAAGAAGTTTAGAATTCACGGCTACTTTCGTATAAAAAAAATCTCGATATTTCGAATTACTGTATTTTTTTTTCTCGTGATCTACAAGTTTTATTTTTTTTATTGTAGGTCATTTTGAAAACACTTTATATCTGTACTCATTAAAAAAATCTTGGCTTGTTTCAGCTATTGAAATGGGAAAAATCATTCGCGCAATGCATGCAAGAATAATTCTTTCGTAAAAATTGTATTATCTTTAAAAATAAATTAAAAAAAAAACTATATATGTGTATACCTTTTCTAACAACTTTTATTGATAAAATAAATCGTTCCTAACATGAGTTCAATTTTATAATTAAAAGTTAATTAGTTAAAGAATGACTGCAATTCTTACAGAGGTCACTTTTCCATGTACTTTATTGGTTCAAAGGTTACCTGACCCCTTAAAAGTCAAAATTTTGATTCTTTCCAAAATTCAAAAATTTCAGCCTATAGCCCTAAGCTACAACTGTATTTTACAAAAAGAAACTGAAATTTGTTTTTTAAGTTTCTACCGGTATTAGGATGCTACCCATCGATATTTTGGTACAGGTCAACGTGGCTGCAGGTTTCCGACGTATTAAATAACGAAATTTAACAACAATAAATATTTTTAAAAACTTGAAGCGAGGATATAAAATAGTGTGAAATTATTCGTTTTTCAATTAATTATACTCCCTTCCAAAAAACGAAATCAACAATATGTCAATTTTTCGCCACCGGTAAAGCCCGTAACTCATTAACCCAATATCCGCTGGTGTTGCTTTCACGCCACGGTCAACATAAATGCCCATATTTAAGTTATTTACATACCCACCGCAATTTTGCAATTAAAAAATCGGCCTTACTTACAGACTTAAAATTTTACTGCCATGTAAAGAGAAAATTATATTTCAGAGTTTGTGGTGACAAGTGCCGTTCAGCTAAAAAGCTGAAAACTTCTACATTATTGTTTTGGCGGTTAATGGGTTAAAAGGGACTACAAAACTTTTCAAGAAAAATTCGCTTAAACTTCGGTAGATATAAATTATATTTGTGAGGAATTTGAAATATGATTCATTGTGCAGCAATAGGAAACATGACGACCAGATGATATGAAAATAGTATGAAAATGCTATAGATGAGATTTTTCATATCCTTCACACAATCCCATAACCTAAAAAATTCAAGCTGGATTGCTCTCAATATGCTATATGGTGATATTTAAAAAAGCTACCGTCAACCGGGGGTACTTTGGTCTCTTTTTCTTCTGGTTCCACTAACATTTCCATTATTAAAAAATATTACATACGATTTTTCAACTTCGAAATTGAGTTGTAAAAAATTAACATGAAACAATGAAGTAATGGTATGGTTTTAAAGACTCATTTTTTTATTTATTTTATTTTTTAACTATCTTTAAAATTTTAGAACAACGTAGCCCCTGCTAGGGGCTTCTTTAGTCCATTCACTTAGTTTCATATAAATTAAATACATTTCATATGTTGGACTATCGAAATCATCTTGCAATAGGATCTGCTAATGAATTATTAATAGACACTCGATAAACAATTGTTTTTTTTTAACACAATAAACCAATTGTAAATATTAAAGACACGAGAAACAGTTGTCGTCATGTTATCCTCCGCAACTGGAACAAAAACAATTAATGTAACATTTTGCTGCAGTAGCATTTGAAAAAAATTTAACGTAAATCATTTTTTAAGAAACTTGATTGTATAAAAGGCATTTCTAAGTAACTGAGGCATCTTTTGACCAAAACAGGCATGGCACAAAGTGACCCCGAAAAAGTAGTTTCCATATTACCTTTGTGAAAACGTAAACATTCCCTGTCAAAATAAAAAGTTAAAGGAAAAACTATTATCACACATGGTTTACAGGTTACTAAAGATAATATTTTGACATTTATCTTATTTGTAGTTCTTATACAGATTGTTTCACTACAGAAAGTTTGGAGAGTTAAAGTCTACACTCAAAAACAGCAGTTTACACACACATCCAGAGTTGCCACTAACAAAAATTTAAATTACCCCAAACTATTCAAATATCCTAAGTAATAGTAGGGTATAAAATGATTTTCAAGGACAAAAACTCCAAATTATCTTGTATTGTTTGTTCAATACAAAGAATAATCATTTTTTTATGTCATGGGCCAAAGGGCAACGTTGCCCACCGCAAGAAGCAACGTTGCCCTGGTTGACAGTACTTTGTACGTATTCCTTAAACAGAAATCCCTTTATATAAATATCGAAAGAAATCTACAGAAAAAATCGAATAAAAAGGACGTATTAATGAAGAAAGACCCAAAAGACAAGTAGAAATATCGCCGTAAACATACATTTAAAAAGACTTCATAAATCACATTAAGATATATATTTTTACTTTTGTTTCATTAATTTTATGCTTTTTTTATTTTACACCACTTTTTCTTTTCTATTGAAAGGTGCGATCTTTAATGACAAATAATTTATTTTGTAATAAAGAGTGGATGGGCGGTAAATTGCACTTAAAAGAGGAGTATCAAGTAGTATTGTAAAAAACAAAATATAGAAATGTTTTTTTTTCTTTTTTTTTTTGATATTAGGTGCTTTTTTTTACATTTATAAAAATCGATTGAATTTTAATAGTTTTGAAAATGATTTCTTTCTGTTCTTAAAATTTCTTGCCTTTTTGCAGGATGAAGCAGAAGAAAATTATAACATGAGATTTCTGCTCAGATTGAAATCACAAAAAGTATAGACAGGCGGTATACATTTATATTTAGTTAAGTATACAGTTGCGAAACTAATAATAAACATCCAATATATATCTTACATTTTCTCGAAACCATTAAATATATTTTAGTAAACTATTTTTATGATTTTACTGTTGTAATTAGCTACATGTTGTAATTTTCATTTTATGTAAAATTTGGCAAGATTTCCTTTTAATTGCTTTTAGTAATTTACAGCAATTTTATAGCAAATTAAACATATCGTTCGAGTTCGTTTATCCACCGTATATATGACAATTTTCTGTCCTTCGTTGCATTGATAACGATACGCTGAATGATGTATAAACTAGTCTACAATTACTTAAAAGATCTCGTGCTTTAAACGTCATTTTTAAATCTGGAAAATTCTAGAAATCCAGCCTGTGTTTTCTTATTAAAAATAAATGTTATTTAATGTATATTTTAAATGTTCTTCATTGTTTCATAACAGTAAAAGTAAAATAGGCTTTTACAGGGACAACTGATGGTCATTCACCAAAACTTGGGTATATTTTCGTTTTGGCACTACAAATGAATATTCAGTGAGTCGCCAAAATTAAAGTTGTTTTAGCATGTTTTCGTGGTCCAAAAGGTTAAACTCATTTTAACATTTTAAATCAAAATTATTTATGTAGGTCAAGTGAGCTTCGTTAATTATGTATTTCTTTATTCTGAATCAAATGACATCATCCACAAGTAGATACGACCATTTGTTACGATATTACGGTACGTTTTATAAATACAAAGTTGAGGTTATACTGCAGTGCAGGCAAATTAGGTTTTTACAGCAATAATCGATGGCCATTAACGAAATTGTGGGGATAACTTCGAAATGACACTAGAAATGAACATCCTCTGAGCCTACCAAAATAAAACTTGTTTTACTGTGTTTTAGGGGATGTGCCAAGGTGGGCTTTACAACTCCTGAGGAAAGAACTCAATATTTTTAAATAGCTCAAGTGGAGTATATTTTATCATATATATATAATTTCTTTATGAATCGAATGACAGCATCCACACGTCGATGCGGTCATTCGTTACAAATTTACGACAATTGTTTTCTTCATAAATGTCATGATTGGTTTTATGAATATAAAATTATGAATACGTGGATTTTGATACCTTTGATGACCTTAGAGAAGAATTAGATGGCCCTGATTTTGATTATTGCTATTTTGAGAACATTTAAGTGTCAGAATATTTAGTAAAACATACATAATATGTTTTGAGCGAAAATAAATGTAAGAAAGAGGTTCTCAATAATAAAATATAATTTTCGACTCTGTGTTAAAAAACCTGGCGTATCTTTCAATGAATCATAGTATCGCCTTGCAGATGATGTTATTCCATTCCGAAATAAACAATTCATAATACACGATACGTCACTAGACTTATTTAAAAAATGTGTTCTCTACCCTTCTGAGTTACAATAATCCCATTTTGTCCCCTAAAACACTGTAAAAACTATGGGACTCACCGGATCTTTATTTCTAGTACTAAAACGAAGTTCAACCGAAATATCCGAGAGTGACCATCAGTTGTTGCTGTAACAACCGCACTGAAGTATAACTTTCAACTTTGTATTTATAAAACCTGCCGCAACTGTGTAACAAATGATCATATCGACTTGCGGAAGGTGTCATTCGATTCAGAATTAAAAATTACATAATAAACGATACCCCACTTGACCTACTTAAAAAAAAAATAATAATTTTATCTCTTCCCTGAATAAAAATTCTTCGTCCAATTCCTAAAGAATCGTAAAACAACTGTTTTGTGGGGACTCATCGGATCTTCATTTCTGACGCCAAAACTAAGTTCTTTCCAAATTTTTCTTAATGGTTATTAGTTGGCGTATTTTACTCATTTTTGGTCTATTTTACCTGTTCTAGAAAACAACATAAACTATTTGAGAAGAGATCCATATTATATGCTGGTTTTTTGGCGAGCTTTTTTTGGCATTAAATGAATCGATGTGGTTGCGATCTTCCGCCTTTGGGGTTCCTTTTTTGTGGAATGGACTTTATTCATATGTTTTTTGTGTAATTTTTTGCATTTAGCATATTTTTTTCGGAAAAATGTATAACTTTTGTTTTAATTTGAGATATATAATAAATATATAAAATTATATAAATACATAATATTTTTTATAAGTGTATATATTATTTATGTATAAGGTATATCTCTATATGTAGTATATATACATAAAAATAAAACTATTAGTATAAATATTATATTTTTTTAGCATGTGAAATATATAACATTTATTAAATATATATATGTTTATAAATATTTAAAGCCCATGTTTTTTCGCCATCTTGAAAATTTTTATAAGATGCTAAAATGGCTTTTTGGCGCCAGTTTGGATTCCTTCGCCAATCACGCCAACCAGCACACAATATGGAACTCTTCCCAATACTTTCACTACAAGTGAAGAAAATCATCCGTTTAATATTACTATTTTAGAAATATTAAATAATAAATTACTACTCAATCATGAAACAGCTTTAATTGTAATAATACAATGTGTATTTTCACTTATTTTTTCCGCAAACAATTAAACATTATCCTTTATTAAAACTCATAAAGAAGAATACTCTTTAAAATTATTGCTATTAAAAATATAGGAAAATAAAACATAAAATTTAAAATTAAAGCTTTTGCTAAAATAATCATAAAATCTTGTTTTTTCATTAAAAAAAATCAAAATATTTATGACCATCAAGACTAAAACTTTCGCCATAAAGAGTAACGTTTTAATGATGATACGAAAAATTTCGTTACTAAAATTACAGTCGTAAATCAAAGTAAAGAGAATATCTAGCTTAAAAAAAACCATAAAATTTAAATTAGCATTTACATAATCGCATTTGGGATATTTTAATGAACTAAAAGAATTATAAGATAAATTTTGCAGAAATAAGTTCCTTTTGAAACAAGTTTTAAAATATGGTAACATTGGTAAGAAATAAAATAAAATTTGTTGTCAATTTTATAGAAATTAAAACTTTTATGGAAATTAATTTTAATTGTATTGCTTTGAGTGCTTAGAGTTACTTGAACTTCTTACAAAAAACTTTCTTCTATGCGATGTGCGGAATGTGTGTTTAATATGTTTTGTATGTATTGTAACCTGTATGCATTGTGCGCATATTGTAAATAGCACATAGAACAAATGATTTTATGTAAAGTGTATACAAAATGCGTAAGTCGGTTGCAATATATGCACATATATATGTATATATATATACATGGTTTCCACTCTCAACGGTGACCAATGCCTGATTTCTAAACCATTAATCATATGTATATAGTTTTAACAACAAAAATGCTTTAAATGAGGGAAAAATATTTTAAAAATCGTTTTGATCTCTAAGAACATTTTTTTTAAAGTTAAGAAATTGAAATTTTTTTACGGCCCCGGTCCTATAAGTGATATTTAGTAAAACTTGCCTATTACACTAACAAGTAAGACCAAAAAAAGCCTCGTCGATCTAAGTAAGTAAGTAAGTAAGCACCCACCCTGGGAACCCGCTTTTGGCTTATGGTTGTGTGTAACCCCCAAGACCAGATTAGGGAAAAGTTTACTACCTGCGGAAC
This sequence comes from Maratus speciosus, assembly GCA_963932465.1. Taxonomy (NCBI): domain Eukaryota; kingdom Metazoa; phylum Arthropoda; class Arachnida; order Araneae; family Salticidae; genus Maratus; species Maratus speciosus. The sequence continues at coordinate 532,997,118 of OZ010791.1, read as the reverse complement.
CCTTTGGAAACAAATAAGTTTTAAGATTAATTATAACTATTCTAAATATTGTTATGTACAAACGAGGGTTTATAGATTACCCACAACTTTTTAAAGTTAAGTGTTCATATAAGTTCATGTATAAGTTCATACACCTTGTAGTTATAACTAGTCCCATCAAAACCAGCCATCACCACCAAGGCCACTAGTGCCTGGACTGGAAATGTCATTCCTGTATTTAATCTGATTCATAAAGGTGGGGCATTGTGTTGAATTCGCTGTGTGTTTATAATAATTTGGTAAGTTTATACAATTTGCACAGTTTCTGAGATCCTGTTTGTTTATATTCGTGCAACTAGTGGTCTGATGACCCATCGCACAGAATGCGCATATTGAATTTCTCCTGCAGTTACTTTCGGAGTGTCCGTACAATTGACAGTTCGCACACCTGATGATTGGCTGTAAGGATGAATCCTGCAGTTTCGTAATCCCACATCTATAAGTTCCATACTCAAAAGTGTGTCTGAAGTTGTCTTGTCTACCTCGAGGAGCAGTTGATAATATCTTGACGAAGTTTTTTGTATTACTTTTTGAATCTGGATGTATGAACTTTTCTTTATGTTTGGATGTTGCTTTATTTGATTTATAAGATATTCTCCCTGTGTATCTTTTGGAATACCTATAATGATAATTCTTTTAGTGTTATGTTTTCTGTATTGTATTTCCGTGATACTTTTTATATCTTCTATTTTTTCTGTATGTTGATATGTTTCTAGTAACTGCGATTCTTGTTGGGTTTTTATAATTATAGCTTTTCTGTTTTTAGATGTTCTGCTATAGAATAATGGCAAATGTTCTACTTGCAATAATTTTGCAGTAATTATTGGAATTATTAATAAAGAGAAACTGACGTATCCGTAAAATAGTGAAGTCTCCACTGTAGCCGCTATCGCAGGGGCTGTTTACCGCCGCTGCAAACTTCTACCAGTAAATCTATATAGAAAATTTCTGCTTATTTAAATGCCTTATTATTGCAAAATTTCAGTCATAAATAATCGTAGAAACAGATTTTCGTTTTTACTGTTAGAAGTTTACTTTGCCGGTAGTCACGCCCTGCGTTTCCGCCATATTGTGACAACCAGGGAAGCAAACTGATACTTTTAGAAGGGAAATTGACACGAGTAAGAACAAATAGAAATTTTCTCCACATTTGTGAGAAAAAATTCCATGAAGAAAACTCCTATATAAGACGACATTTTCTATTCAATATTACTGGTGGGGTATTTGCCGCGGCTGTAATCAGAAACTGAAGGTACGATTAAAAAAAAACAGCCGTCATCTAGTGCCGACCTTCTCCGTTACTTTACTCGCAACTGGTATATAGTACACTATATGTCCAGTAACCTAACTCCAGTATCTAACTCTAAAATTGACCGAGTTATGAAACGTTTAATTCCATGACTTACGCCGATTTTCTGTATCTGAACACAGATGAGTTGAGTCATGCTTCGAGGTATAATATACAAAGTGCTTAAAGTATTAAAAAAATTTATTTCTCGTGTACATATCTGCATAGCTGCCGGAAAGAAGTCACTTCGAGCAAGTGTTAAGGTAACTTTAATATTTTATTAATTTTTAGATTATATTATATAATAGCATTTTAAAACATGTATAATTTTGTAAAGAATTGCGACTGTTGCTGTTCATCATATCATTTAAAAAAATTTAAATTTCGTATTCTCTTAAGAAATATTTTTACTGACCCAAATTGCTTTTAAAATACTTCAACTAATTTAAAATATTTTGGTAATTTTAACTATATGTGTAGTACTAACGGTTTAGGAATTAGCCATGAGATACCGTTGAAATTGGACACGTTATTATTATGATGATTAAAGTCGTGGGTGGAATCGAATATCTGAGTGCGGGGAATGGCGGAACAATGAAGTTGAATTCACAGAAAGAATTCGCGACAAAAATAGTGAATTCATCTTAGTAGAACAGAATGGTTATTCTTTATGTTTCACATCACGATACCACCTTCCACAACATATTCAATTCCTGGAGACAGTACAATTAGATTAGAATTTAAGGTATTAGATTAGAATTTAGACGGAGTCCTTAATTTCAGTAGGTTGACTTTACTCAAAACTCCCGTAAATATTTTAACAATCAGAAATGCTTCAAAAAAGTGAGCTCCGAACACTCATCCAAGCCAATTTAAGGGGAATTTATGCGCAAGGCTACCGACGCCTCGGCGTAGGTCCGGACAAATCAGGTCTCGGCGCCAGAGAAGAGTCCAAACAGTGCGTGTGGATTCATTATTGAGAACTGCATCATTCTCGTAGTAAATAATAAGTCGATCTGCTGAAAAACGCGCGAAGAGAAAGTTTAGAATGAAATAAGAAAATAAAATAAGTATGGTTAAAAGAACATTCGAAATGATCTGGCGTCTCGGTTTTAGCATTTCTTTAAGAAATATTTTTATGGAGGGAAAATACTTTTTAGATTAGAAATTGGACTAAAGATAATATATTATGCGTTCAAAAAATAAAAGGAATTTAAATAGAAATAATAAATAATATATTATTAAGAGACAGGGGAATAATGAATATGCGGGAAAATGCTTTAACAGAGTAGGGGAAGGTAGTCCACAGTGAGACGAAAATTATTATTACTTATCGAATGCCAACGATTTTATTCTTTTGAAAAAATTTTTGCTACATCTTTAAGCTACACAGATGCGCTACACATTAATGTATAAATGGTTTTTAAAAAGTTATTTATAAAAGCACAGAAACAGAATAACGGAGTATCAAAAATTGTCTCACTGTGTAGCACTTGTGGTACACAGTGAGACAATGTATATATTTTCATAAATCATGCATTTTTACACTCTATCAATAATTTTCTGCAGTTTATGACTTCTAATTAATATTTCTAGATTAAAAATCTTTTTTAAATATGAGTCTCGGGTGAACAATTGCAGACATTGGGCTACATTCATGCAAATTTTCAGCCTCGTTTAGTAGATTTCACTAGCCATCGCACGTCCCCCCCCACACACAGATAGATAGAGAGAAAAAACCCTTCTTTTATTAATAAATAACTTTTTTTACATCAGAACAACATAGTAGATACACAGTGAGACACGTCTCTCTGTGTACCACAACTATGTGTCTCACTGTGTACTTTCGTTACGTTGTAACAAATTGTATGCCATATCTGTTTCATCATCAATTTCACATCTTTTAATGCTTGTGTAGTTTTGTCGACATAGTCTATCATTAGATATAACTAGGTTTGGTTAAGTAAATATACGCTATAATGAAAGAAATAAACTCTAAAATGGACGTTTATGTAACTTTAACCCCTGTAAAATAAATAATTACTTACTATTTTGTTGTACGAGTAACCGGAGTGCCGAAACTACATCCACGTGTTGCATAAGAGGAGGTGGTTCTGTGTGTGTTCCAGCTAAGAGAAAAAGTTAAAACTATATGTCAAAACGGCTGCTGTTTCACTGTGTACTCTCCTACTCTATTGGAACAAAACTGTTTTAATACATATATTGTTGTATACAGCATTATTTATTTGATAAAAAATAGTATCATTCTATGTATTTATATGAATTATGTAAATATAATGTGTAAACTATTTTCATTTATTATGATTAAACAAAATTATGTAACCACTATCTAGTACAGATTTGAAGAATATGTTCGGTAATAACATTTATATTTAAAAAAGATCAGAAAACTGTATTAAGTTCTTAGAAAAAAATATCTGTAACAGCCGGTAGTCTAAAGTTTTTAACAGCAAAATGAACACATATTCTGAAAAGTAACATATTTCCACAACGCTTGAATAACTTTGGTGTCTATAATTTTCTTAAGTGTATACTCATTAAGCACGTTGCTTTTATTTATGTCTTTTATTATGTATTTACTTGTTGCTTCTATTTAAGTCTTTTATCATGTATTTACTTGTTGGTTTTATTATGTACTTTTTTTACATTATATCTTTTAATTCCAAATATATTTTTTTCTTACTAGTTAATGTAAGTTGTAGTATTAAGCAGCTGCATGCTTTTTAACACGTTCACGACGGCGCGGTGGGTCACACTCGACAGTTTTAGAGCTGACAAGTCTCCGGCTGTTTGGATACTAGTATTTTAATACAGAAAATGTTGTTTTATTTAATTAGAAGAATTGGGCGATTTAAAGGAACAACATTTTCTCTAAAATAATAGTGGTGTGCAAAAAGCCGGAGACTTGACAACTCTGAGACAGTCGAGTGTGACATACCGCGGCGGCGTGAACTTGTAAATGTGAATGTAAATTTGCTTTAATATCGAACGAATAAAACATGCGACAAAAATATATAGTCACATGCAAAACTATTGTTAAAAAGAACGAAATAATAAACAATCAAAGCCTACGTTTTCACGCGAAGACCTATCTTTATATTTAAATTGTATAATAATATTTTCTCAATTCTTAATCTTTTCGGACTTCCTGGTTTCTTTAAACGAAAACTCCGCTTTCCTATTTTCGCATTTGTCGCTCGCACCAGTGTCAAATTTATAAACCTTTCTTATTTTCCTATTGATTTCGTAATCTATCTCTGAGACATGAAGACCTATTTTCTATATTATATTAATTTTAACACAATTATTCTACTTGACAAATTAATCATATATATATCAGCTTTTCTCCATCTTTGAACAATTTCACTGTAGTTATTTTTGGTCTTCCTGATTTATTCCAACGAAGCTTCTAGCGATGTTTAGAATTGATATATGATGGATATCACAGAAAGCGACAATGCAGGTCGTTGGCATCACCATTATAATAGGTAGCACCATACTGATTCTTTAGTGTATATTTTTTAATATTATGTAATCGACAAATATTTGACAACAACAGAACATTACATAATTAACGAGCTAGTACTCTGTCGTAATAACTACACTAATTAATTTGTGCTAAAATAATAATATTTTGTCTTATTAATGAATAATATTAATTAAATAATATTGATGTCTTATTGTAATAAATGTTAAGGGAAATACAAAATTTTAATTATAAGCTTATGCTGTAAATCATATTACCGCATTATATAATAAAAAAATAATCTCCATATTATTTTTAATTTTCATAATAGCTCCCATAAAACTCCTTGTTACTTTAAAAAAATTGGTAAGGAAATCAATGTATTTTCGTATGTTTTATCATTTTCATAATATCATTTTAAATTCTACTATGAACACAATTTTAAATTCGTTCATTTCACCTTGAAAAGAAAATCTAATACTTAGAATTTTATTAAACCTTCCAGACATTTTTAATTCCTGAAAAGGTCATAATCTGTTTTTTCTTTTTTTTTTTTTTTACTTTCTAAAATTTTAAAAGAAGTTTGGCTGTTTATTTCTAACGAGTATATAAATTTAATTTTCTTTTCCGAAGAAAGCAAATAACCTCACGGAATGTCTGAAATTTATTAAAAAGGGAAATTTGTTTCTGAATTGTTTTGTTTTGTTCTATTCTTTGCAGTTTAACAATTTAAAAGTACAAGGTAATTTGTTTTGCGCTATGTTTAAAAAAGGCATTTTTTGTTTTAAGTACTAACAGTTATAACGTCTGCATGTTGTCGGAAGTTAATATATAAAGGAAATGATATTCCTTCTGAAATAATACTGTTTAAAAGCTTCTAAGTACGTCGGAAGAAAAAACACATAACGGTTACATTAAATTAAACTTTTTTAATATGTTTAGACTGCTCTAATATTGAATATTTTCATTCGTTTGTTGCTTTTATTTGAACATACATTTCTACATAGACAGTTTTGTGTGGGTAATATAGAATTAAGATAAATATTTTTATGCTAATTATCGTAGATAGTAATTGAAGTTATTTAATATTTACGGAAATCTGTATCGCAACATTTCCATAGATATTTAAATTTAAATTCACGAAATGAAAAAAAAAGTGGTATGTATTGTGTAACAGCAAAAAAAAATATTTATATTAATTATGATAAAAGTATATGTTACTCCTCAAAACTTATAAATCAACTCTTATAACTGAAATTAAATACTTGGAGATCAACGCTTAATAAATTTGGTCAACAGAGTGAAAAGTATCTAATACAGGATTAGAACCAGGGACCTTCGCTTTGCACGCCATAACTTCACATAATTATTTCTTAACTGAACTTTAATGCAGATGTCTCATTATCTTTGAAGTAAATTCATTAACATAAGCTTCACAGCTTGGATATGATAAATATCTCCATTCTTGTAATATAAATAACTGCTATTCCCCACAACATTTTTTAAGCTATGACATTTATTTTACTGATTGGTGCGTTTAAGTGACCTTAATGAATAAAACCACCAGTTGATAACATAAAGCATATGCTTAACGTTTTTTTTTTAAAAATATTAGCTAATTCTATATGATCACTCATAAGTATCACATATCGACTGCTGCATACTGACTTTCAATATCGCTATTTCTTGTTAAAATTACACTGACAGTACTCAGCGACTCGTATTTCCTGTTCTACTAAAGAGATCCCAATGAATCTTCAAATATATATTATGTAAATAATGAGGCCGAGGTGCATACCTTGCCGTTCAGCAATATGCTGAATTTGTACCAACAAGTTCTCAACAGCTGCACACAACATATCAGTAGTAATGAGGGAGACATTGCGTACGATGCTAACTTTAAAGTCCGGTTCATTAGTTACAGGTTCATGATAAACAAGCTTTTTGAGATAACCCCACAGCGAGAAACCACAAGGTTACAGATCTGGTGACCTTGAAGGCCAGCCAATCGGAAAAGAACGTGTTATGATGCGTTTATCAGAGAAGTTCGTTTGATTCACATTTTTACACGTCTCACCGTTTGAGCAGTTTTTCCATCTTTCATGAACAATATGGTGACCAAACAGCCTCTTTGGTCTAATGCCGGGACAACATGATTCTCGAGGAGCCTGTTGTATCTGTCAGTTATGAATGTTACCTAAGAAACTCTTTCATTTTGACTTCCTCGAAGAAGTACAGGGCCGATATGGAATTCGCCTAGTATCTACACCACGTCGTGATGTATGTGGAATGCAGCGACTGTTGTTGCACTGCATTAGGATTAGCGGAACCCCATATGCGACAGTTCTGTGTGTTCACAGCACCATCTAAGGGAAAATTTGCCTCGTCAGTCAATAAGATATGCGATGGAGCATGCTAATCTACTGGCATCCTCGCTAAAAATTGCAAGGAAAAATCAAAATGTGCAGAGTGATCTGTGTACAGAGTGTTGAACGAAATGCGTCTTGTAAGGATAGAGCTTCAGCATTTTGCGAACAATCGTGCGAATGGAATGTCCAGTGCTCGTGCTTATAGAGCGGTCACATACAGTAGCATTTGAAAAACCTGCAGAAACTTCAGCAGTTACTATTGCAACTACCTCCACAATCCACGGCTTACTTCTGGCGAGGATGCAAGTAGATGAGTATTCTTCATCGAATATCTTAGGAACTGACGAGGCTTATTTTCACTTAGATGGTGCTGTGAACACATAGAATTGTTGCATATGGGGTTCCGCTAATCTCATGCCGTGCAACAATAGTCGCTACATTCCCCATACACCACGACATGGTGTAAGTACATGGCGAATTTCATTTAGGTCCCGTACTTATTCGAGGAAGTCACATTGAAAGAGTTCGTTAGGTAACAGTCACAAGTGACCAATACACCAGGCTCCTGGATAATCATGGTGTTCCGGCGTTAGACCGAAGAGGCTGTTTGGCCACTACAATTTTCATGAAAGTTGGAGCAACTGCTCATACGGTGAGACGTGTAAAGAATGGGATTCAAACGAACTTCCCTGATGAACGCATCATATCGCCTACTATTCCGATTGTATGGCCTCCAAGGTCACCAGATATGTACTCTTATGGCTTCTCGCTGTGGGGTTATCTCAAAAATCCTGTTTATCATGGACCTGCAACTAATGAACCGGGTTTTAAAGCTAGCATCAAGGACAAATAAAAAACAAATTAAGAACGCAATGTTCCTCTAATTCCTACTGATATGTTGCGTGCAGCCGTTGATAACTTGTTGGTATAGATTCAGCATATTGTTGATCGACTAGGTATGCACCTAGTCCGTATTATCTACATAACATATATTTGAAGTTCCATTCGGAACCGTTCGGTAGAACAAGAGCCACGAGTCTCTGAGTACCGTCAGTTTAGTTTTAACCACCCTGTATTACAAGAAATAGCGCTATTGAAAGTCAGTATGCATCAATCGATATGTTTTACTTATGAGTGATTTTACAGAATTAGCTAATATTTAAAAAAAAAAGTTCAGCATATGCTTTATGTTAGCAACTAGTGGATTTAGACACTAAGGTCACTTAAAAGCACCATTTAATAAAATAAATAAATGTCCTAACTTAAAAAATGTTGTGCGGAATAGCAGTTACATATATTCATTTATTTAGTTCGTTTTTTTTTCACAAAACGAAATATTTCAATTTTGCAAAATTTAATAATAATATCGGTTCTTATAGTATTAAATGGCTTAATGAACTGATTGCTATTGTCACATTGAAATAATTACATATTTGGGTATAACATTTTTTAATTTTTTGATCGATTCTATGCCAAAATATTTTAAGAAGCGGGAGTTTAAGTATATCCGGAAATTACACTGCTTTTGTCCTGAATAAAGTGTGAAAGACAGAGTGTCTCGTTATTATATCAAAGGTTCAATAAAAAATAGATTATAAGGAAAAGATTATAAGGTTAATTATAAGGAGTTGTATACAGTTGCAAGAAATGAATAAAAAGATGGTTAAATTAGTTAACAGGAAATCGCGGAGATTCTATTGTGAGAATACCACCGAGGTTTATAGAAACCTTTATAAATTTACTTCTGGTAAAACTTTGAAACATACAGACTTTATTCATGCTAATTTGGTGACATCTTGCGATTTCGATACCTATGATGATGTTGTTATCAGTCTAATGAAAGAACAGTTTGGTATTCATGAAGTTCCTATTAACATTATTACTTATATAAGTAATAATTATTATGGTCAAGATGTAAACTTTACGGATGTAAGTAATGCTGAGATTAAATATGCACCGTCTGAACAAGCAAACAGTATAGCCCCAGGCTGGGATCATATGGATGATTTGGTAGTTAAAAACCTTTGCTTTACATTTCCTGAGCTGTTTAGAGCTCTTTTTACTAAATGTCTTGCATTTGGTCGAAGCATCTTCCTTCTACTCGTGGGTATAGACCAATAATGCTACTTTCCATACTTGGCATGGTTTTTGAAACAATTATTAAAACTAGGGTTATGATTATATTAGAGTATACTAATTATTTAGATCAAGCACAGAATGTTTTTTTTTTAGAGTCAAGAAGTACAGTTACTACTTTAATTCATCAGAAGAGATATATTAAAGAAGTATTGAAAGAATATAAATATTGTGCTATGGCTGCATTAGATATTCATGAAGCTTTTGATGCAGTGGACTGGCTGGTTATTTCTCAGATAGCAGATGAACTGGAAATTCCAAATTATCTTAAATCGACTATATATAATTATATTTCTTACAGAGAGAATGGTTATGAATTTGCAGGTGGTTTGAAGCTTACAGAGGTTGCCCTCAAGGGTCCTGTTTGGTCCGTTTATTTAGAAATCGTTGCATAAAAATTAACGAATAAGTATAAAGAAAGATACAAAGAACTTATTTCACATGTAGACGACTTTGTTGTTCTGGCTGGTGAAGACACAAGACGTAATTTGAAACATGCAATGAATCACAGACTGATCTTTTCTAACGATCTGTGTAATAATCTTAGGCTGAAGCTGAAAATCCAGAAATGTGAGACTATGCTTTTTGGTTCAAATCTAATGGAGAATCATTGACCAGTTTTAAAGTACCTAATTTATCTATTCCGGTCACGGATAACATTGAATAATTGGATTTTGTCTTAGATGACAAACTGAATTGGTTGGAACACTTTACAAGACTCAGGGAAAATATAACTGAACTTGCTCTTGAGATAAAGAAGACAAGCATTCGTGATAAAAGACTTCGTTCAGATTTTACGAAGATCTGGTGCTGCTCAGTTATTGAAAAAAAAAATGTATGGTCATGAGGTCTGGAGAGTATGAATCCCTCCTTTTGAGAATTCTCCACCCTGTCAACGTATTGGTTTATTAAATGCCATTCGCGCTTATAAGAATATATAGAAAGAAGCTTTGTGTATGCTTGCTGGTGTACCGCCAATACATCATAAGATAATTGCAGGGGTAAAAAATATATAAATTTACACATTGTGAAGAAAAGGTTGACATAGGTGATGTGAACATTGATACTGATAAATAGATGCATAAAATTCCTACATACAGACATAGTAATTATTTAAATAATTGTTATATGAAATTGCTTTCTGACACAAGAAGTTATGTGCCTAGTTTTAAATTTCAAATAGTTTTCACGGCCAGCTCTAAGATGGGAATTGGAGTCTCTGAGACATTAGTGATTATTCAATTTACCTCAGCTCAACGTGGCCGCCCCTCCGGGTGGTTCCGACCCGACCACTTGAGTGGGGGAGGTGACCGGAATCTCGGCAGAGTTCGTTGTGTACGAATGCGAGGGGGCCGGATGGAGACGATTCGCCACCTCCTCGAGAGGCTCATCTCCGACAGGCGTTGAGCACGGTGGCCACGGTTAACGGACGTTGTGCATAGGGCTGTCGCCCGCTTCGGTGGGTACCAGAGGGCGGTCCTCCGGCACCCGGGGTCTCTGGGCAAGCCGGGTAGCGACGATCCATAGGTCGATCCCGGTGCCGGTCTACGGGCCGGACGGTGTCTCCGGGCAAAGACTAGCTAAGGCGATAGGACACCATCCACCTATTGACTAAGACGGAGCCTGAAGTATGAGTGAGGGCTTTGTAGTGGAAAGTCCTCGGTGCTCGCTAGTGACGACGGGGCTCGCGGGAACGCCATCCAGGGACTCCCGGAGCAACCGAAGGGCGAGGGTTTCGGACAGCGCCCAGGTTACTTTATGACTTGGGTGGCTCATCCCTCCGAGGACCTCAGCTGGAGCAGTTGGGAGCCGACCCTAAGGGTGGTGGCGTTTGGCGGTGCCCCCGTTGACCAAGGAGCGGTCGCGTGGGGAGGCCAGTATGGTTCTGGTTGCTCCACGTCGTGCCGTGCCCCATGGGAGGGGGTCGGCCGGCAGGTCCACCATCGAACACTACTCCCGCAGGGAAACGGGCCGGAGGCTCGCCGGTAACGCGGCGGCTCGTCGTGCCTTGGGTGAACTCTTGGTCTGATCCAGGTCCTCCGTGTCTATGCGGTACCGGAGTTTTCCTCGCCTGGTGATGAGGACCTAGAGGTGTCTCCACCTAACTTTCGAACGCACTAACAAAGGTAGCGGTCGGTCACTGCACGGGGTCAGGGGCCTTCGGGCCTGGGTACCCTCGACGGCCGTGAGGTAAGGTAGTGGCGGGCGGGCTTCTGTCGGCCTCCGCTGGCTTCTCTGGAGTCGAGTCGGTGGGGGCTGGCGGGACTCCGTTCCGTCCAATACCCTAGCGAGGCGGGGTCTATTCCGTCTAGGTGGAGCTTTCCGTACCCGCCTGGGGTCGCTAACTGCACCTAGTCTGGGCCAACTGGTTCCCGGCGTGATCGGCGAGGGGTTCCGTCGGTTGAGCCGGGTGGTTTGGGCGAAAAGCCAGGAGCTGGGTCGCTTTACGGCCGGAGGCACTTTCCCCGTCCTCCCTGGTTTTCAAGTTAGGGGCCCTCCAATAATTTTCCTATCGGCTGGCCCACAAAAATGTCTCTTCCGGAAAATGGTATCTGATCTTGGGGGCCTGTCAGTAAATTAAATTCGGGTCGGGAAGCCTCGGTTCAGTCCGTGGGCCCAGCGTCTTTATAGGCGTCTGGTTCCTGTGATGGCTTGCGGGGTCTACCGGCTCGAGTAACCAAGTTTAGGGACCACTTGGTTTTTCTAGCTGGGTGGTGAGGACTATCGTAGCGATTGTTCACCAACTTGGGAATAGTCGGCGTGACGTGCGCTGGGCAGTGCGTCGACCTGACCGGAGTTTGCGTGGGGTTCCGCTCTGTTGGAGCTTGTCTGGCGGCGACCTTCGGGACGCGTCGCGGGGCTTGCTTCACGGGTGGTTCCTTGCGTCGACAAATGGGCCTGAAAAGGGCCTGGGACCGGAAGATGAACCCCTCATCTTACCTCAGCTCAACTCAATTTTTCAAGCAGAGTTAACTGCTATTAGATATGCAATTGAATGGTTTGTTTCTCTTTTAACCCTTTGAAGGGTAAGTTATTGTGTTCCTGTTATGTTGAATTCACAGCGGAATCTTTGAAAAATCTCACTTCAAAATAAAGAAAAGCAATTTTACAATATTTTTCCAAAATTAAATCTATTTAATAGTTTTTGGTGCGAATTTTGATTAACCTCATGTGGAATAAAATATATTCCAACGCCCCTCAAGGGCTTCAATGTGTTTTTTTTCTGTTGTTGTTGTTACTGCTTGCTTACATTTTTTTTCTTTTTTTTTTTATTCGGAATAACCAAGTTTTAGTTTAGCTAGAACAAAAAACATTTTCTTAACTTACCAAAATCGCTTCAGTAGTTTTCGAAAAAAATTACATTAGTGTCAAATGTTTTACACGTGAATTCGCAAAATTTTTCTATTCCTTTAAATTGTAATAAAATCTAATTAGACGTTAGTACATTTTATTTTATCCGAACTTGTAACTTAAATCCTTGTCATTCATAGTCGATGCAATAATTATGATAACGAATGCTAGGATATATGCAGAGTGAATGAAAGAAGCAATTGCATGAAATGTAATTGGAAATTATAAAAAAACATATATATATATATATATATTGTATTCTCAAAGTTTTAATATGATTAAAGACTAGTAAAAAATCGAAATTTAACTCCTTTAATGTTTACAGTGTCAGAAAATCCCGAGAAATCTCAAAAGTCAACTGAAAGCATGATAACTCAATAAGTTTTTGTCTTACAGAACTCTTCTTCATACACTAAAATATTCTTCATTTTTAAAGAAATAATTTCCGTAAACCTAGAAAAAAAGATTTTTCGTTAATTCTCCCCAAAAGTCTGAAACCGAAGAAAAAATTCCATTTGTTCCTTGTAAGCACACGCATTAGTTATATTAATACCAACGTTTGTATTTATTTTTTCAACGAAAAACCAAAAATTCAATAAATTAAATTTTCTAATTTGTTTAAAAACAAACAAACATCCAGTAGGATGTGCTAGTCCCAAAACTTTCTTCTATCTCATACGTATTACTACTTCAAAATCCTTTTTCACAGTGCCAAAATTAAATGACAATGTATAATAAACATCAGGATTTTAAAGCTATAAAATGTCGTGAATTAGTTCATGAGATATGATTATCACTAACATTGTGTAAATCATGCAATATGCAGCATAGTATAGCCACCTGTTTGGTGATTTACACCAAAACCTAATCAGCTACAACTTATTTCAATGTCTAGCTTAATCGGAAGCTTAATGAAAATTTCAGTATCAGTTTTTGAGATAGAGCTATTGCGAAAATCGTTAAAAACACACCATAGCGAAGCCACATTATCGACAATTAAAATCAATACTTAATCAGCAGCAACTTCTGTCAACATCAAACAAAATCTGAAATTAGATGAAAATCCGTGCATTAGTTCTTCAGATAGAGCTATTGCAAAAATCGTAAAAAATGCAGCATAGCAGCCGCACCTATTGGGCAATCAACACCAAAACAGCACAAACTTACACCAGGGACTAACTGAATATAAATTTTTAATATGTTCCGTGCATCAGTTCTTTAGATAGAGGTCGCACAAAATTTGCGTCACATACAGATAGGCAGACAGGTAGACTCATAGAGTTCACAGATTCACAGGCAAGCATTTTATGAAACCAGTCAAACAGACTTCAGGACTTTCTAAAATGTATAAGACTGTATAAAACCGTAAGTCAAAAATTTTCAAGAATCCAACATTTCTCAATACTAGTAGAAGAATTTAAATACAATGCTTTCGAACTTAATAAAGTAGCAATTTTCCCTTTCGTTTAAAATGGTTCGCAATTTACTTTTTAGAGTAATAAAAAATATTTGCTTTTAAAATATATTCTAAACGAAAACATTTAAAAAATATATAGTAGTTGAATTAACTTTGTAAAAAAAAAAAAAAAAAAAAAAAAAAAAAAAATCAATTTTACTCGAAAAAGAAAGCATTTCACTTCAAATTCAATTGAAAATATAATATTTATATCTAGATTTAAACAAGAAAGAAAAATAATGCGTTAAGCAATTTTGAAACACTTTCCAACACTTCCTGAATGCTTTAACAAAACTTCGTTATTTAGGGAAATAAGGTAAATAAGATAACTAAATAAACATTTTAGAAAACGCATAAAACATTTTAAAAATTGATTTCAGCAGTTACCGTCCATAGCCAATAGTAACTTTATTACAAGCCACTATTTATCTATTATTTAATTTAAAATAAAACACTCCTAAAACTACTGAAATCCCTTTTGCAGATATTATCATCATAGACGGTTATGTATCCATTTCTTTGCGTGACCCTGTATAGCATTTTACCTATATTCTACAAACATTTCTTAATAAACTAAATGCAGTTCAGCATAAAAATACATAACACCTTTAAAAATCTATTTAAGCAATTTAATTCGGATAAAATAACACAGTAATTCGGATACAATATAGTATCTGAAATATTCTGTGTGTCACTGTAAATGCTATGCACTTTGTATTATTTATGAAATAACTTGTACTAAAGCTCAGCAACATATATCAATTTCATTATATATGAAATAGTTTAACATAATTAAAATACGCCGCTAATAATCCCCCCTACCGTATATCATTATATAACGGAATTCTTTTGTTTGGCCCTGTAAATGAATAATAACTATTATTTGCACCGCATATTCTGCAGGATGCATATTTTAGTGCACTTCATATATGTATATAAATTTTGCTGTGTTTGAATGCGTCTAACATCATTAAAAATCATTTGAAACGATTTTTTCCCATTGACCGAAATGTGATGGAATACTTTTGACTGCCCCTGTAAATGATGTAAACATGCTATAAACTTCATTTGAAATAGGGATTGTCCTACAGTGAACTTTAATAACATCCAAAAATTTCAGGGCAATCCGAGTATATTTACGAGAGTTAGAGCGCGGAGAGACAGTCAGACGACCAGACAAACCGAAATCATAAACACTTTTTAACTTCGTTGGAAAGTGTAAACATAAAATTTGTCTGATTAAAATTATCTAAAATTTACATTATTTTCTTCTAATTTTCTGGAAATCTTAAAACTCCGACCATTGTCTCATAACGTCGAAATCTCCTCGCAATTAATTTTAAATTTGTGAGCTCTCTAAACAAGAAATTTATAAAGCCTTACCCAATTCCCCATTTGAAAAAAACCTTCATTTTAAACACCACAAATAACGAGCGAACTCATGTATAGGGGTTAAGGCTGCTTTTAGAAAGCAAAAATGGCTGAACGTCCTGCTAAAGCAATAAAACCATTCTTTTCGATCCCCATTTGTGGTTTTTTATAAAAGGACAGAAAGATCAACAATGGATTCAATAGTGGGTCAGGAGATAATATAAGATCGTACTTGATCGTACTTTTTCTCTACTTGCAGGACATCCAGCACTTTACTTGTAAAGTTATAAAAGTTGAAAAAAGCTGCGAAAACACACAAAAAATAAATAAATAAATAAAAAAATAATAAAAAAATAAATAATAAAAAAAAAAAATCTCAAGTAGCATGATAGTTTATCTGAGGCTTAAGATACTCGATTTAAGTCAGTACTCTCCAAGGTTCAACGACAATGCGAGCCACAGAAGAATTTTTTTTTTTTCTGAACTACTTTTTTCAAATTAAGAATAGCTGTCCTGTAACGGGTAAAAAAGGAAAGGAAATTTCTTCAGTTGGCGGATTTTTTCTTTATTGTCACACAAAAGAAAGAAACGTACATTTTTTCCAATAACGGAAATATTCCGGTAAGTCTACTGCCAGGAATATTTTCGTGAATTGGAGGAAGTATTTCTGAGAGTGAAATGGTTCAAATAAAAATAAAAATTATATGACACACATTAAGTTTATGCAAAATAAATATTGATTCTTCAGTTACATTAAGAATTTATTTAAAATTGTTCATACTATGTTATTTCCGAACTGATCTTTTATGGAAAATGTTAAATATTTTCAGCATGAAAAAAACAAATAGCAGGTCAAATCAATATTATATTCAAAAAGTGAAAACATTTCTAGAAAATATAGAACATTTACATAACGCTGCAATAAATTTAATGGGCCGAATTTTGTTAACCTCATTAGCCTTTCTTTTCCTTAGTTCCAGGAATACCTCTTTTGTGCTTTTTATCTTTTTATTTGGTTCATTTTTTAAGCAGTTAATGATATTAGCGTGATTAAGCAGCTACAACGTCTCATAATGAATGTTAATTTAATTTAATATCTAATGAAAGGAAAATATGCAAACATATTTATTCTCTATTCAAATACGTGTTCTAATAAATGGAGTAATAATCATTAGAATATTATAATAAAAAAGAAAACTGCCCAGTTAAATTGACGGCATTGAGCTCAAAGGCTACTTACACTAATTCTTTATTACACCCTTATTTCAAAGAATAATGCCCCTCAAAAAATAAATGAAGGGTGATTAGCCTCCTCTCCCCTTTATACTTAACTAATGAACATCCAAATCTAATCAGGGAAGCTCCTTAACAGAATAAACCGGTATACCAAATTCGAAGGACATCAGATAATTTTGCATGAAAAAATTTATATCAATAAATTAAGGGGGGGGGAGGGTCTAGTCCCCATGTACCCCCTTTATACATAACTAATGAACCTCCAAATCTAAACAGGAAAGCTCCATATGATAATGAACATAGAAAAAGGAATTAAAGTAAATTGGGTAATTCTGCATTAAATCCATTTATCTAAATTAAGGGGAGGGGACTAGCCCCCTTTCCTCCTTTTATACTTAACCAATGAACCTCCAAATCCAATGAAGGAAGCGCCATATCGAAACAAACCGGTGTATCAAATATGAAGCAAACCGAATAATTCTGCATGAAAACCCCATTTATCTAAATTAAGGGGGGGTAGCCCCGCCCCCTTTATACTTAACCAATAAACCTTCAAATTTAATCATGGCAGCCCCTTAACATAACAAACCGGTATACCATATCTGGAGCAAATAGAATAAATCTGCATGAAAAATTCCTTTGTTTAAATTAAGGGGGGGGGGGGTAGTTTCCCTTTCCCCCCTTTGCACTTAACTAATGAACTTCCAAATCTAATCAAGGCAGCTTCTTAACATAATAAACCAGTATACCAAATTTGGATCAAATCGAATAATTCTGCATGAAAAACCCATTTATCTAAATTAGGGGGGGGGGTAGCCCCCTTTATACTTAACTAATGAACCTCCAAATTTAATCAGGGAAGCTCCTGAACATAATAAACCGATATACATAATTTGGAGCAAATCGAATAATTCTGCATGAAGAACCCATTTATTTAAATTAAGGAGTGGACTAGTCCCCTTTCCGCCCTTAATTCTTAATCATTGAACCCCCAAAACGAATCAGGGTAGCGCCTTAACAGAATGAACCCAGAAAATTTTTTAAGTAAATCGGATGTTTTTATCAAGAGTTATCGCGTTACGTACATACATACGTACATACATACAGAACGGGCGGACACATTAGCTCTCAGGCTTTGATAGTCTGTGAGCTAAAAAAGTATAATTATGTTTAAGTTAAAAATTTCGACTTAGAAGTAGATTAATTATAAAAGTTTCAAAAACTCCTAGTTATGCTTAATGTTAATCGAATTTGAAATGTAGACAATGTTTAAAAATAAAATAATAAATATTTTCTTAACTTCTTCAGTTTCGAAGCTAAAATAATAATACAAATGCTTATTCATTGTTTTTTTCCAAACAGAATGACATCGTAAATGAAAGAAAAAATATCTTTTCAGAAATTAATCCTTTAAGCGCTTAATAATTTAGGTTCAAAAGTATGGATCTGAAACTACAAAACACCTTAAAAACAGCAATTTAATAACCTTTAACCTAAATTAACTCGATCACAAATTTAAGAGCTTTAAACACATATATAATATACAAATCCTCAAAATTATTTATTGAAAAAGATTTAAGTTAAATACTTATGAAAAAATTTCCCTTTCATAATTTCCTATCATTCTTGGTTGTACTGTCTTTTGGGCAGTTTTAGGCATTTTGTAAACTCAGATGAAAATAACATTTATATTTTTTTAAGATACCTTTGAGATGCTGCCATTTATTCGTTTGCTTTAAACGCAAAAATCATTCAGCTGTTAAGAAGTGATGTGAAAATGGACATTTTAGTATTTATAAGGAGAAGAACAGAGGTCCCCGTATGCAGACCCGGGGACCGAAAACGTTAATATAAACGAACGAAATTCTTTTGGTTAAAGTTAACTTTGGAATTAATTAAGTTCTTGAAAACAATATCCAACATGCAGTACTCTTGTTACTATAACTATGATGTTGTTTATTATCAAAAGTCAGCTGAATATGTGTTAATTG
Organism: Maratus speciosus; assembly: GCA_963932465.1. Classification (NCBI taxonomy): domain Eukaryota; kingdom Metazoa; phylum Arthropoda; class Arachnida; order Araneae; family Salticidae; genus Maratus; species Maratus speciosus. The sequence continues at coordinate 532,978,394 of OZ010791.1, read as the reverse complement.
TAAAACAAAAGGAATATAACGACATTTATGACTATAACGTTCAAAAAATTCTTTTTGTTATCGGTGTCATATATTTCTTTATCTTTCATAATTCAATATTACACTGCAAATTAATTAATCAATATATGCATTATTATGTTAGCATGTCGACATGCAATTATGCGAACACTTTTATATGTGAATCACAAGTAATTTTATACTACATAGAGATGGGCGTTTTACAACACTTAAATAGACTCAATTTAGATTTAAAATAGATAGAAACAGGCTGGACACTTGTCAAGGAATTTCTCAGGGAAAGTATCTGTATTATTCTTCTCATCAGTATAAAAGCGATTTTTTTAAATACTTGTACCTTCCATAAATAATTTCTGGACCAGTTGCCGCCCCGACAGAGATTTCCAGGCAAATTGTCATAAGAAACACAGTTCGTTTATAGAAAGAATTTTTTTTTTAATTTATTAGTTGTGAACCTTAATTAGCGGTTTAATCTTCCCTACTTATGTAGATTGCTTCAAATTTAGAATTCCTTATCCATGTTTAGAAAAACCCCATTTGCAATAACAAAGAAATTATTTAAAAACTGCAGCTTGAGATAATTTGGCGGAAAGGGCTCGTTATGTTAAGAAGAGGATGTCCCACATATATTTGAAAAACGTTAATAATGATAATAATTCTGCTGCTGTTGAAACACTGTAAATTTGGAGCTCTACGGTATTTTACTAGTGAAGTACTTTTAAAAATAAACATGATTCCTCCAAAAAAAATTTAGATGTTTTTAATGTTCGTATTACATTGAAAATTGTACTAGCCATAAATGTACGTTCTTTTTGTGAAATACATCTAAAAGAATCGCTTAAAATGTTTTTTAACTAATCGAACTAGACCTTATGCACGCGACCTGAGGTCGAGGCTAAAATTCGTCTGCTGGCGGTATTTACTGGCGGTGTTTAGCATAGTAGTCTATGGAGTGTCAGTTATTAATGCTTGTTTGTTAAAAATACCGCAAAAAAATTCTTTGATGCAGCAGCATATACTTAATATACTGTAATCTAAATTCAAAATGTTATTCTGTATCCGAGAAAATTCCCTAAATTTCGAAATTTTCATTTAAAATGTATGCACTCAACCTGGGTCAAGGCTAAAGTCGTCTGCTAGCGGTGTTTGTGCCTGCACATACTGGTATTCTGCCGGTGCAGTAACTAGAATAACAGATCATCATACCACCAGCTCTGGCGTCTGACGTCACCTGAATAGAGTCCATTGACAAAGTAAAAAAAAAAACACCGGAACTAATATTTTTCAATAAATAAGTAGTATAATTTATGGTTTTCTGTTTCCCCCCCCCCAAAAAAAAATACTTTTTAGAGATTAATTATATGACTGACTACTCATTAATTGAAATTAATTCCACATTTTATCAGCAAATAAGAAAAGGTAGTACTATTTAAAATCTTTCATTGAAAATGATATAACACTGTATTTTCCTCTTCAAAATACGATTTTTTCTGCACAAGCTTAAAATAAAGTAAAATAATCTGTATAATAAACACACATACTTCATATACCGGGTGTCCCAAAATGACTGATGGATTTCAAAATTCAATAACTTCCAAACAGTGACAGATATTTAAAAAAAATTTTGCAGGAGGGTTATGTATGATGTCAGGAGTTTTTGTACTGTGATTCTTGATTTTAGTTCGAGTTTCAAACAATAGATGGCGCTGAGAGCAATAAATGCTCAGTCCAGACCCGATTTTCGGTACTTCGGGATCCATTTTAAACTCCTTTTTTCGCATGGAAGAAGAGAGAAGCCGAAAATTCGATCCTGTATTTAGCGGTTATTGTTTGCAGCGCCATCTATCGATGCTATTTGTAACTAAAATTGAGAATCGCAGCATAAAAACACCAGACATCTTACATAACACTCCTTTTAGAATTCTTTTAATATCTGTCACCGTTTGCAAGTTATGTAATTTTAAAATCCATCATCAGTCATTTTTGGGACATCCGGCATATATGTAAACTTAAGTTCTCTCTCTCACACACACACAGGACGCATGACAGAGATTAATACTGTATATTAAATACGTTGTTTCGAGACGTCGTTTGAAAGTAAAACAAATAAGAAACTCAGTACATGCACATTATTTGCATTTAACCCATTTTACCACACCGTTAAATCGGCAACAATTCGATACATTTTAATTAAATTAAATCGACATTCATTTACTGTATGCCTGGACTCTATTCCTTTAGGATGTAGTAGCAAAGCTAATTATTTAAAAGTCAAACTTATGTAAGAAAATGGGGAAACTTAACGAAGTTACCCAACGAAATCATTTGATATTGTCCATTGACTCGGAAACTTGTTCCGACGTTTACTAGACGAAGTGTTCGGTGAAATTAAAATTTTATGAAGAATTAAATTAGGGTTCTCCTAAGCATTTTGGAATTTTAACGTAGTTTAAAATAAAAGCAATTTAACAATTTACAACGACCATTCGGAAAAAGATTTTTTCAAAGACTAAAATTTAAGACATAAAAAAGCCCACGGAGTTGATTTACATTACGTACGCCATGGATTACACATTAACAACTGGACCCATCATGAACAAATTTTAAAAGAAATTTCAGTTTTACAATTTTCGGTACTATAAATTTTTAAACTTCTACGGAGCTGGTCATACATTACGTACGCCATGTATTAGACATTAATATTCCTGGACCAATTTTAAATGAAATTTCATTTTTAAACTTCTAAACATCCCACAATATTCTTTTTATATCGTCGTATAGAGAAAAAAAAATGCATTTTTAATTGCAATTTCTTTGAAAGCTGTATCTCAATTTGTTTCTGAGTTATTATTTTTTTTGTAGTTTTTATTACTTTTTTGTCATAGTGGCAACAGAAGTATCCATCTTTGTTGAAAGTAAAGGGAAGATACAGATTATTGTACATACCAATCAGAAAACGAATAAAATGCGGGATTCAACTAATAAAACGCTTCAGATATGTTTTTGATTTCCTACCCTGACCGAGGACAATAACCATTTTTCCAAATGGTTAAAAAACAATATTTGTCCTTATTAAATTTGTAATTAAAGTATTTTTGATGCCAAGAAACTGAAATAATCGTTTAAACAAATTATATATTTTTCATCTTTATCAGAGTTCATGATGTACATTAATACAGATAATTATATTTTTTATTTGTAAAAATTGACGCATCTATAGGTCAGTAAGTAGTTTAAAGCTCATGAGACTAATACATTAGTTACAGATATTAAAGTAAATTTGCAAGAAACGTCGGTTTTTAAAGCTCACAAAAGAAATCATAATACTTCAGCCATTTTTAAAGATATATGAAAAACAAAAAAAGGCTTCGGAATCCTTGCATTAAAGCTAAACATGTCTTGTTACTTGCCAAAAATCAGATTGTTTCAAAATGTGAGACACCCTAGAAGTAAATACCGGTATATCTCAATCATTGTTTAAGGTAAACGTTAAAAATAAAATGCTCCCGAATCCTTGTACTAAAGTTGAAAATGTAATTAAAAAATGAATTTATATTTTTGCATATATATATATATATATATTTGGCACTTATTTGGAAGTAGCTAATAAAAAGTTTTTGGAGATTTTGCAAGGTTTATTTGAAGCGGCATTAAAATAAAATTACACATGTATTATAAAAAATAGTTTTGAGTTACTTAATAGATTGAAAGATTTGAGTAATATTAAAGGTCTATATGTTTATGATTTTGAAGATTTATATAACAGTATTGATTTAAATGACCTTAAAAATAAAATATTTGAATTTTTTAAGAGGTACAATATTTTGGGTAAAAATTTGGATCATTTGACAAATTTATTTAATTTCGTAGTTAATGAAAATTATTTATTCGATGGTAAGCATGTGTTTCAGCAGATAAGGGGTATACCTAAGGGGGGGGGGGGGGGTAGTTGCAGTTCGGTACTTGCAGATATTTATTTATTTTTATACGAGGTTAAAGAGACAACGGATAAGGATTTTTTAAGTTTCAGATATATTGATGATGTATTGTTGGTAAGGATTAACAATTCCAATAGCGATTTAAATTTAGACTACTATCCCCAAGGTTTGACATTAAAAAAACTTCATATGACGAAAAGCATGTAAATTATTTGGATCTCACTATCGACATTGAGAGGGGTGGACTACGGACTTGCATTTATGATAAGAGAAAGGATTACAACTTTGAAACTATTAAGATATTAAATTTTAATTCCAATGTACATATTTCCATTTTCAGAAATATCATTATCAATAGTTTAATAAGGATAGCAAAGTTAAATTCTAATCATAATAGTATAATAAATAACATTATAAATCTCTATCAAGATGCAATGGTTCAGAATTTTCCTATTAGTTTTTAAAATAGTTTGTCAAACAATTTCGTCAAGGATAAAGATTACCGCGATGCTTTACTTTTGGCGATTAAAAACATCGCCAAATAATCGTAGGCTTTATAAGGAGCTCTGTCTGGATGTGTCGTTCTTTTTGAATTGGGTTGCTGCTTTGGATGGACAGTTTTAAAGTGTTCTTTTCGAATTCGGTTACTGCTTTGGCTGGCCAGTTTTAAAGTTTTCTTTGGCCAGTATGGTCTCGACAAATATGGGGGAAGTTTCATGAGTAATTGCCGGTATAACCCAGCATGCAAGTCTTTAGCCTTGCAATCTGTCTCCATTGAATGTTTTCTTTTCGTTCATGGTTTTGTTAGTAAGTTTTTTCCATGGTTATTTTGTTAATTTTCTCTGTAGCTCAGTAGTTTTGGGATTGGATGTGTAGTGTGTGTTTTTTTGGTATTATATATATATATATATATATATATATATATTTATTTATTTATTTATTTATTTAAATTTTAAATACGAGTGTGTTCGCATGACAAACATCTTACTATTTCAAAATGTCAGCCATCTAAAACTTTCAACCTGTTATATCTAATAAATGTTTGGGATAGAAGCAAAAAAATTATATCAAGATCAAACACTTGAAAAAAAAAATCCATTTATGTGATATAATTTCTTTAGATATTTATTTTAACTTAAAAAATGTAAGGGACTGCCATTTTTAAACAAGATGGGTGATGCAATTGGCCATTGAACTCGTTCGAGACATTGGTATATGGTGCACACAACCTCAGTCACATCCAAAACGGTTAATAAATGCGAAAGTTGCAGCATGGAAAAGATCACGCATATATATATCAGCATTTGAATTAGGTTTCTTTTGGAGTCTGAGGGCCATGATTGCAGAATATATGTAAAATATTTCCTGAAATAGTTGTGTGTTACTCTGGAGAGCTAAAAAACGTTGATTTTATAATTTTTGTAATGAGAATTTCTTTAAAAAAACTTCTTAATGCCACCAGATTAATTGAGAGAATTTTATGACTAAATAACTGTATTTAGAGCTTTTAATTCCCAACCAACATTTTGTAAACATTTTTATAGATCTGGAGGCTGCAGCACAGACCGTCACCTCATCGAGTTCACGGCTAAACTTACAGAATTAGTTAAAACTCGATTCGCATAATAAAACGCAATAGGTCTGCAAGTCATATCTTGATGGACAACACATAAAAAACGATTTTAAAGGTTCGTAAAATTTAAAAATTCGTAAGTTTGCCATTGGGTTTTCCTAACCCAAAGGTATAAAAACATAGAGGAATGGGAACAGGAAAACACAATGATAAACCAACGAGTCAACCGCTGACATAGAATTTTCAGGAATTAGAATGCAGTTAATTTAATTTAGAGATAACAAACAATAGTATATAATTTTAGATATTTTACGTTAACAATATCCCACACACGCATTTGTCTACATTAATTACAATGACTTTTTTAAATATACTGATTTTCAGTACAATTTATTCATTAGAAAATTTCATTATATAGATTCATTATTATAGATTCATAGAAAATTTTATTATTATATTTTATAAGTATTAATATATTTTATAAGTCATAAATAAATTTAAAGATAATTAACCGGTAAAATATAATATTCATTTTCCATTGACAGACAATATAATAAAGAAAAATTTATAAAGATTGAAAATAAATTTACTTGTAAATATTCTTAATTTATCAGCATTTAGTTCTAATTAAATTAAAAACGTGTTTATGTTTTGAATATGCGTTTAAAATATATTACTTTAAAATATAGTTAATCTGGATTCGCATTTATTGCCAGTTTGAATACATGGAAACTTGTGGAAAGAACAATATTTTTTTTTAATGAATTAGCTGCATGTAAACCTTTTTTTATGTTAGAATTTGTGACACTGGCTTTGAAAGTGACTTTTTTTTTAAGGAGTTACATACCTTCTCAACTTTAAAAAAATCTTTTTTTTTTTAGATGGAAATTAAATCATTATAGTATGTATAAGTACGGGCAAAAAAAAATTAAATTTATACCTCAATTATTAAGAAAGGTGTGAAAGGTAGCAAAAAATGTGAGAGGGCAATCGATCAAAATATATTGAATTCTAAAACTTTAAATGCGATTTTCTGCAGGCTACATTTTTCAATATCGATAGCAGCATAACTTGAAATTTTTTAACTTTTTTGTTTAAAATTTCTGCTCTAAGTATAATTAAATTGTCTAAGTTCCATCTAAGCCTTTTTTTTAAATTTTACATTTTTAATATTATTCCAGTAAATATAAATGTTAAAATTTTAGACGATAAATGATTTTTTTTAAGCGCAATTTCCTCATTTTTAAAACTTCAAAAATATGAGCTGATGACCCTTAGATACAATCTTATTTTAAAAGAAAAAAACAGAGATTTTAATACTTTTTTTTTTTTTACAGGAAGTTTATGATGCCCATCGCGCGCGGTTATTTTGGTGCAATCAATGCGGCTGAAGGTTTCCGACGTAATATGTGACCAATTTTAACAATAAAAACATTTCGAAATACTTGAATCAATAAAACACAACGGGGAATTATTAGTTTTATTAATTAATTTTACTGCCTAAAAAATTCCAAAATATATGAGTTTTTCGCTGCAGAGAAAGTATGTAACCCTTTAAACTGGACAGCGAAACTTTTCGAAAAAAGTTCTCTTAAACTTTGTACATGTAAAAAAAAAAAAAAAAAAAAAAAAAAAAAAAAGAAGTGGGAATTTGAAATGTGATTCATTGTGCATTATTAGACAACATGGCGACGGGATAATATGAAAGCAGTATGTAATTTCTATTGATGAGGATTTTACTGTCCTTCATTTCCCATCCTTCGCACAATCCTTCGCACAAACTTACAAAAAATGAAGCAGGAGGTCTCTCAATATGCCTGCTGTCATACATAAAACAGCTATTTTGTGCAGATTCGGGAAACAGAGGTAACATTTTACAAGAATTAAAAAAAACCTACTAAAAAATAAATTCGCATAAACAAGTCGTACTAATGAAGAAAGACCCAAAAGGAAACATACGGGTTACAAAAATGCTACAAAAATTAATTTAAGATATAGGTTTTTACATTTTGTTCCATTGGTTTTTGTGTTTCTTTTGCTCTTACACCTGTTTTTCTTTTTTACAGCAAAGATACAATCTTTTATAACTAATAATTTATTATTAGAAAAATGAGAGATGATTGGTAAATTACTTTCAAAAGAGGAATATCAAATAATATTGAAACCTAGAAAACATAAAAATGGTTTTCTGGTATAAGGTACTTTTTTATACTTTTACAAATATAATTACATTTTAATAGTTTTGGAATTTATCTCTTTCTATACTGAATTTACTTGACTTTTTACAGAATGAAGAGGAAGAAAATTAAAACATGAAATTACTTCTTAAATTGAAATAACAAAAAGCATGAAGAGACAGTATACATTTATATTTGTTAAGTATACGGTTGCAAAAATAATTAAAATCAGCTAATATTTATTTTACATTTTCTGAACAACTACTAAATGTTTTTCAGTAAACAATTTTTATGATTTTACTATTGTAAATAGCTACATATTGTTCAATTTCAGTAATTCAGTAATTTCAGTATTTTCAGTTTTTCAGTAATTTTATTACACAATAAACTTATCTCTCGAATTCGCTTCTTCTCCATATATATGAACAATTTTCCGTCCTTCACTGCACTGATGGCGGTATGTTGAATTATAGCTAAACTAGACAACAAATAGTTAAAATATCTGATTCTTTCAACGTCGTTTTATTCTCCTTCTGTACAATCTATTAATCTACCCTGTGTTTACTGTGTTTACTTACTTAAACCAAATTCTGTTTAAGGTATATTTTGAATTTTCTTCAGAATTTTCTTCAGTACACAAACAATTGACAGCCATTCATCAAAAATTGGGAATAATTTCGTTTTGGCACTAGAAATGCAGATCAAATGAGTCCAAAAAAAAATAAAGTTCTTTTACCATGTTTTCGAGGTCCAAAGGGGAAATCAAGCAAAATTTTTTAGGTAGGTCATGTGGAATATTGTTTATTATGTTTTTTTTTTGTTGTTGTTTTTTTTTTTTTTTTTTTTTTCTGAATTTAATGACATTATACGCATCTCGATATGATCATTTGTTACAAAGTTACGGCAGGTATAAATAAAAAGTCGAAATCTATACTTCAATGGAGGTAAAATAGATTTTAGAGCAACAAATGATGGTAATTAAAGAAAGTTTTTTAAGATCGATCTGTCAATAGAACTAAAGATCCGATGAGTTCCTCAAAACTTAAGTTGTTTTCCGTGTTTTTTTTTTTTTTTTTTTTTTTTTTTTTTTTTTTTTTTTTTTTTTTTTTTTTGAGTGGGGGATAAAAGGAATTGGAAAGGATGTTAGAATTTGTGACACTGGCTTTGAAAGTGACTTTTTTTTTAAGGAGTTACATACCTTCTCAACTTTAAAAAAATCTTTTTTTTTCTAGATGGAAATTAAATCATTATAGTATGTATAAGTACGGGCAAAAAAAAATTAAATTTATACCTCAATTATTAAGAAAGGTAAGAGCAAAAAATGTGAGAGGGCAATCGATCAAAATATATTGAATTCTAAAACTTTAAATGCGATTTTCTGCAGGCTACATTTTTCAATATCGATAGCAGCATAACTTGAAATTTTTTAACTTTTTTGTTTAAAATTTCTGCTCTAAGTATAATTAAATTGTCTAAGGGCCATCTAAGCCTTTTTTTTTAATTTTACATTTTTAATATTATTCCAGTAAATATAAATGTTAAAATTTTAGACGATAAATGATTTTTTTTAAGCGCAATTTCCTCATTTTTAAAACTTCAAAAATATGAGCTGATGACCCTTAGATACAATCTTATTTTAAAAGAAAAAAACAGAGATTTTAATACTTTTTTTTTTTTTACAGGAAGTTTATGATGCCCATCGCGCGCGGTTATTTTGGTGCAATCAATGCGGCTGAAGGTTTCCGACGTAATATGTGACCAATTTTAACAATAAAAACATTTCGAAATACTTGAATCAATAAAACACAACGGGGAATTATTAGTTTTATTAATTAATTTTACTGCCTAAAAAATTCCAAAATATATGAGTTTTTCGCTGCAGAGAAAGTATGTAACCCTTTAAACTGGACAGCGAAACTTTTCGAAAAAAGTTCTCTTAAACTTTGTACATGTAAAAAAAAAAAAAAAAAAAAAAAAAAAAAAAAGAAGTGGGAATTTGAAATGTGATTCATTGTGCATTATTAGACAACATGGCGACGGGATAATATGAAAGCAGTATGTAATTTCTATTGATGAGGATTTTACTGTCCTTCATTTCCCATCCTTCGCACAATCCTTCGCACAAACTTACAAAAAATGAAGCAGGAGGTCTCTCAATATGCCTGCTGTCATACATAAAACAGCTATTTTGTGCAGATTCGGGAAACAGAGGTAACATTTTACAAGAATTAAAAAAAAACCTACTAAAAAATAAATTCGCATAAACAAGTCGTACTAATGAAGAAAGACCCAAAAGGAAACATACGGGTTACAAAAATGCTACAAAAATTAATTTAAGATATAGGTTTTTACATTTTGTTCCATTGGTTTTTGTGTTTCTTTTGCTCTTACACCTGTTTTTCTTTTTTACAGCAAAGATACAATCTTTTATAACTAATAATTTATTATTAGAAAAATGAGAGATGATTGGTAAATTACTTTCAAAAGAGGAATATCAAATAATATTGAAACCTAGAAAACATAAAAATGGTTTTCTGGTATAAGGTACTTTTTTATACTTTTACAAATATAATTACATTTTAATAGTTTTGGAATTTATCTCTTTCTATACTGAATTTACTTGACTTTTTACAGAATGAAGAGGAAGAAAATTAAAACATGAAATTACTTCTTAAATTGAAATAACAAAAAGCATGAAGAGACAGTATACATTTATATTTGTTAAGTATACGGTTGCAAAAATAATTAAAATCAGCTAATATTTATTTTACATTTTCTGAACAACTACTAAATGTTTTTCAGTAAACAATTTTTATGATTTTACTATTGTAAATAGCTACATATTGTTCAATTTCAGTAATTCAGTAATTTCAGTATTTTCAGTTTTTCAGTAATTTTATTACACAATAAACTTATCTCTCGAATTCGCTTCTTCTCCATATATATGAACAATTTTCCGTCCTTCACTGCACTGATGGCGGTATGTTGAATTATAGCTAAACTAGACAACAAATAGTTAAAATATCTGATTCTTTCAACGTCGTTTTATTCTCCTTCTGTACAATCTATTAATCTACCCTGTGTTTACTGTGTTTACTTACTTAAACCAAATTCTGTTTAAGGTATATTTTGAATTTTCTTCAGAATTTTCTTCAGTACACAAACAATTGACAGCCATTCATCAAAAATTGGGAATAATTTCGTTTTGGCACTAGAAATGCAGATCAAATGAGTCCAAAAAAAAATAAAGTTCTTTTACCATGTTTTCGAGGTCCAAAGGGGAAATCAAGCAAAATTTTTTAGGTAGGTCATGTGGAATATTGTTTATTATGTTTTTTTTTTGTTGTTTTTTTTTTTTTTTTTTTTTTTTTTTTCTGAATTTAATGACATTATACGCATCTCGATATGATCATTTGTTACAAAGTTACGGCAGGTATAAATAAAAAGTCGAAATCTATACTTCAATGGAGGTAAAATAGATTTTAGAGCAACAAATGATGGTAATTAAAGAAAGTTTTTTAAGATCGATCTGTCAATAGAACTAAAGATCCGATGAGTTCCTCAAAACTTAAGTTGTTTTCCGTGTTTTTTTTTTTTTTTTTTTTTTTTTTTTTTTTTTTTTTTTTGAGTGGGGGATAAAAGGAGACATTTTAACTCATGGGGAAAGAATTCAAAGATTTTTTTTTTTTTATAAGACAAGTGAGGCATGGTATATTATGATTTTTTAAATTCTGAATCGAATGACCCCATGACCAAGTCGATACGATCGTTTTTTACAAAGTTACGGCAATTTTGTTTAATACAAAATCTTAATTAGTTTTACGCATATAAAATTATAAATACATGAATTTTGGTATATTTGATGACCCTGATTTTTATGATTACTATTTTGAGAACATTTAAAGAATTTGAGATTATTTAATATGACATAAAGAACATGTTTTGAATGTAAAATAAAGGCAACAAAGCTGTGCTGAATAATAAAGTATAATTTTACTTACCCATCATACGTAGCATAGGGTAAGTCTTGAAATCGTTTAAAAATCGAAAAAAAAAAATTTTTTGACGGATTTACGCGCTTCAGACACTGGAGATTCTGAAAAACATATTTTTAGAAGAAAAAAAAATTGCCGTCCGTCTGGGTGTGTGTGTCTGTAATCGCTCTATCTGCCGAACACATTGAGATAGAGACTTAATATTTGGTGTGTACTTAGGAAGTAATAATGAAAAGAAGCCTATTGAATATCAGTAACCTCGATTATCCGGAAATATTTTTTTCGGACTCACGAAATATTCTTTCTGATAAAAGGTATACAAAAATTTTCGAAATTGTTTTTTGAAGGTGTGAATATAAGATACAATACAAAAACGTAAATTTTGCATAAAGAATGAAGTCGATGGGATTATTAGTTGAAGAGATGTTTGTAATCCTATTTTTCACACTCTTCGATTTTTCTTGACCCTGTATTTTATTCAAATTTCAATTCAAAGATATATTTTAATTGGAAATGAGACGTTTAATCCGACGCAGTAGACATTTAGGTTATATGATTATAATTTTTTGAGTTACAAGGATGTTTTACGCAATTCGGTACTACTCGATTATCCCGTCAACCAAAAAACTATCGCCAAACTACAAGATTAAATTCCAGTGATGTCTTATCATAAATGTCTAGCATTTAATGCATCTGCATATCTATAAGGGGGGTTACCATAGGAGGGACCTTGTTCTGTCACTAAACGCCGCCAAGTTTAAGCGCAACTTGGCGATATATTGCCAAATTTGGGAACCAAAATGATTCGCCAAAATTGATGCCAAATTGGCGGTATCTCTAACATTTCGCCAAATTCCTATAGACTTCCATTGTAAACCAATAGTGTTTATTTGCTTATAGAAAATCAACAAATTCAGAAATTTTAATGAAACAAAAAGTAATATTAGATTAAAGAATTATATTAATCATATTTAAGGGAGTCCAAGTAAATTAAATTATGAATAAAATTAACATGATACAATGCTTAGTATGTATCGCATGTTTTATTTTCATATTTTATATCATGTGTAGCCATGATGGGTAACTAGTACGGTGGCCCCCAACGAGTAGTTCGACTTTATATTTATAAACCTTGGTGTAACGTGTAAGGAATCATCGTATCAACTTGTACATAGTGTCGTTCGATTCAGACTTGCAAAATACAAAATAAAAAAATACTGCACTTAACCTATTAAACAAAATTGTGTTCTCTACTTTTCTGGATTAAAATACACTCTCCCCCCCCCCCCCCCCCGTAAAAAAATGTAAAATACTTTAATTTTGTAAGCTCGTCGAATCTTCATTTATAGTGCCAAAACGAAGTTCTTTCCAAATTTTTGTGAATTAGTCATCAGATTTTGCTGTAAAAACCTATTTTACCTGCATTGAAGCAAAGCGTTCCGTTCTACTTTGTATTTATAAAACCTGCCGTAACTTTGTAACAATGATCCCATCAACCTGCACATGGTGTCATTCAATTTATTATTAAAAAGTTTTATAATAAACGATACCTATTATAAATATTAAGCGATTAAACTATTTAAAAACCTGGATTTCCCACTTCTCTGATTTAAAATTCTCACTTTTTGACTACCCCCCCGAAAACAGGGTAAAACAACTTTATCTTTTTAGGGGGGAGGACTAATCGGATCTTTATTTCTAGTGCCAAATCTTATAGTGTCAAGTTCTTCCCAAATTTTCGTGAGTGTAAATAAGTTGCCCTATTTTAATCAATATTTGGGCTACTTGTGCTATAAAACGATGTTAACATTTTCACAAAAAGTCATGAAATAATCGTCCGTTTTATATTGCTATTTTAGAAATATTAAATAATAAATAACTCCTAAATCATAAAGGTTCTAATTCTAATAATACAATTTTCACTGTTTTCACTTAATGTTTCAGCAAACAAATTAAGCTGAAACCTTAATTAACACTCATGAAGATGATTGTCTTTTTAAATTGCTGTTATCAGAAATGTAAAATTCAATATAAAGCTTCTGTAAAAATAATAATAAAATCCTATTTTTTCCTTATATGTATATATATATATTTTTAATGACCTTCTAGATTAAAACTTTCGCCATAAAGAGTAATGTTTTAATGATAATGCGAACATTTTCATTACCATAAGTACAGTCATAAATCAAAGTAAAGAAGCCGACTAACTTAAAAAATAATCAGAAAATATAAATTAGCATTTATATAATCGCATTAGGGACATTTTAATGAACTAAAAAATTTTAACATATACATTTTTCTGAAATAAGCTCCTTTTGAAGCAAGTTTTAAAAAATGGTAACACGTGTAAGAAACAAAATTAATTTTGTTGTCAATGTTATAGGAATAAAGAATTTTATGAAAATAAAGTTTAAATTAAATTTCTTGGAGAGCTTGAATTACTTTGAATTCTTGAAACAGCGTTCTTCTCGTTGCGCGAAATGCATGTTTTATATATATTGAAACTTGTATGCATTGTGAATATATTGTAAAGAATACATATAACAAATAATACTATGTAAGCTGTTTATAAAATATGTATGGATACTGTAATATATGTTTTATATATATATATATATATATATATATATATATATATATATATATATATATATTTTTACATAGTGTGTCCACTCACAACGATATCCAATTTTGTGTAATCGTCGTATTGAGTACTAATCGGTCTTATAAAACCGGAATATAAGTGTTTATTATTATTATCAATGATCAAGTAAACATTTGTATGTTCACAAATCACGTTTTGCAGGCAAAACTAATTTGACAACGTAGACCTTAAATTTGAAATTATTTGTTTTTTATTATTCTTGCATATATAAATTCATTTACCAAGCTGAAAATGATTAATTCAGTATTCATAGTATTTTTTTTTTACTCTTTTAAAGCATAAAAAATAGGAATTCCAGAATACACAATAGGGCATACATAATAAATTTAAGTTAGCTTTAAACCAAAAGTCATTGATATTGAGGCATACATTCCGTCTTCGGTTATTGGCACGTAACTGTGTCACTAACTATAAAATACTGTCTTAAAAATGTGTTTACTATACAATGAGAACGTTGCTGGTCTCACAAGGAGAGGGCCAACCTTGTTAATCACAGATTTTGATTATTTTAATATATGTTGTAGGGGAGAGACCCCTTAGTCTCAGGTTCAACGCATTTTATACAACGCTTCTTAGTTCTTGAGAAACCGGGGGGTCTAATATTAATACACAACTTAAATACTTACTTTGTAAGAAAAAGGATAGGTTGGTCGTAGCTCAGTTGGTACGGCGTTTTCTGGCTGATCCGCGGCCTCGGGTTCGATACCTGAACGCGTTACATTTGTTTTTTTCTCTTTTTTGAAAAAAAAATATGCTTGTAATTATAACTTAATAATCTCATTGTCAATTAAACTTTATAATATTGTATATCAATTATAATTTTAACCTGTTTAATTTTTTAAAATTTAAGTAAATAGTTGTATAAAAATCATAAAACTGTTATTTTTTTTTAAATCGATTTTAAAATATATTTCATATATTATTTTTCGATGCAATGATATTGAACAATTGTGTCAATTCATGATTTTAAAGAAACATCATTCATGATGCATTGCTTTAACAAGGGAAGTGAATACGATAATACTATTACTCTGTTTTTAAAATAACAAGCATAATTATATTAAAAATTAGCATCAGAATTAAAATACAACCGATTTTTTGCATATTAAAGATTTTTAAATTTGTAATACATATGCTTGCGCTTTCAATTATTTTGCTTTACCCTTCATCTTCTTTCTGCTTTTATGTTATTTGAATATGTTTTATTTTATCATAACTAGATGGCGCCACAGCAGCTTTTGTAATTTTTATTATCCAATAATACATCCAATTTATTTATAAATATCTTTAAAGGATAAGAAATAATAGTTCAAAATAAAAAAATGATAAATTAAAATTAAAATTAAAATTTGTTAATATTATAATTAATGTACGATATTAAAATTTTTAATTGAGATTATTAAATTATAATTACAAGTATATTTATAAAACAAAAAAATGAGAAAAACAAATGTAGCACTTTCGGGCATCGAACTCGGCCCGCGAATCAGCCAGTAAACGCCGTACCAACTGAGATACGACCAACTTATCTTTTTTGTTACAAAGTAAGTATTTAAGTTGTGTACTGAATACATTATTCAGTACAATCCCCCGGTTTCTCAAGAACTAAGAAGCGTTGTATAAATCCGTTGAAACTGAGACTAAGGGGTCTCTACCCCACGACATATATTAAAATAATCAAATTCTGTGATTAACAAGGTTGGACCTCTCCTTGTCAGTCATTTATAAAAGTAAGAGAATCAAAGGGTTAGGGGAGACTGGGGATTAAAGTGACAAGGGATGAAAAGGATCCTCAAAATTTCAGGAAGAAAATAAAATGTAGAAATTTTCAACTTTGGCTCAATCGATGGCGATAATTATTATGTCTTAATAATCCTGGTAAGTAATGTCATCAATTATAGCATTGTAGGAGGTGAAAGCAAAAACTAATTTTTATATTAAAAAGTAAATTTTGAACTTGCTTTTATTTTTTTCCCTAAATTTTAATATTGCGTTTACCATTATAATATTTACTGTAAAATATGCAGTTTATGTGAATACCAGTACATTTTCTTAGCTAAAATAGTGTCATGCAAGAATAAATTTATAATTTCACTAGGTGGGTATGGGGTTGATAGTAACAGTAACTCAGGGATTGAAAAGGACATGTCCGTTTAAACTCCTCGCTGTTTATAATTATGTCAGCAAAATATTATTTATGTTTCGTAAAATTCAAGGTATGGTTTTTAGTTTTTTATGTAGAAAGAATGAATGCACTATTATGTAGAAAAAATATGCAAATATTACAATAACATATACCTACAATTTAGGTATTTTTCCCTTTTCCAAAAATCATCAAACAGTCAATATGCTTCAAAAATATAAAAGGAAAATTTGAGAAATTTGAATTACTGAAGAAGAAATAATGGCTGCTGTATCTGAAATAGAGTAAAAAGGAGTGTTTGTAAGGTCAACAGCTAAAGCCTATGCCATTGAAAAGTCCTGTTTCGAAAGAATTATTCTAAAATTAAAAACGCATAAGCAGATGTCTTTCAATACACCCATTTGGTAACAGAAAAGTTTTTAATGAAGCTCAATAAAAAGAGTTTGCTTCATATTTGCTCCAAGCATCTAATATGAACTATGGTATGATAATTGTACATATGAGTAGGGGAGGTAGGGGAGGTATGATAACCTTTTTTTTCTAATTTTTTACAACCCTTACAAACCTATTTTGAAACAAATTTTTCGTGCTTTCTTATAAAGTGACATTTTATTCTCTTATTAAAAATATTGTGAATTTAAAAAATAATCATTCAAAAAATATATTCCAATTATTGTGACTGGTTACTACTGTATCAAATCTCCCCATTGCTGGGGAGGATTGATACATTAGCAAGGGAGGTTTGATACATTGCTATGTAAATTGAAAAAAAAAAATGCAGACAATTCAATTTATGTGTCATACAATTTTTTATGATAAATCTTGAAATATTGAAGTAAAATTTAAAAAGAAATGACACTGACATATTTTTGTTTCAGAAATGTTTTTTACAAAATTATTTAAACAATTCTATTAACACACTTTTTAGAAAATAAATAATGATAAAAAAAAAAACCCTATAGATCTTGCTGCAAGAAAACATGAAGTGAACATTGCTGATTTGCAAACAATTTAACATAAATTTAGCACATTTCAGATTTCTTTAACCCTTTCAGGTGAAAGCATTTTCAATGCTAAAGTGTTGAATAAATGAATGACACCGGAATTTACAAACAAATTTAATTGGAAATAAGAAAAGAGCTATATTTGACTTTCATATTAAATGGAAAATATTTTACAAAATGCTGGTGCCAATGTGGCGTTTGGGAATTAAAATTAAGTGGTTTCATAAATATACCACCACCCCTGAAATGGTTAAAAGAAAAAGTAATATCTCTATCATTTTGGTAATAAAATGGAGTAGATTTAATATTTTTTGTAATTTGCCCTTCGTCAATTAGAGAAATATCTTCCTTTTCAGGCCATTTAAACTTTTTTCCTTCTACATGACGAGCAAAATGAGCTAACCATGTATCATCGCACTGCTTTTCTATGTAATCTACATAATGTCTATGAATTGTCTCTTTGTTCCGACTTACCAATTTCAGTAGCTCTTGTTGTAAAACAATAATTAATATTACAGTCCTATATTAGTTAACAACTTAAAAAAAACTATTAAATTTCAAATATACAAGTGTATCATTTCTCCCCAGCACTAATGCATCATTTCTCTCTATCATGCCTTATTGGATTTTCAATCTCTTTGTATAAATGCAGTTGCAAAATGCCAATCTGTTTTCTGGTAAAACTCACCCTAACAATGTGCGCTTCAAATAAAAAAAATTACAAGATATTATCTTCACAATAATAAGAGTTATGAAAGAAAATCAATGTTTAAAAAAATTACATTGACATTGCAAAAGTCTTCAAAATTAAAAGAAAAAAAAAAACGTAGTCAGTTCTTCACTGCTAAGTTCAGCTAATGGTGACCTCTGCTAATAAAAGAAGACTTTACATCTGTTACAATGTCTGTTAATACCATTTGTTTAGAAAAATTGTCAATGTATCAACCCTCTCTATGTATCAAACTCCCCTCCCTATTTTATTTCTTTATTTCTCCAAATATGTCCCTGTCTTTGCAAACAAACAAGCAAGCTGGAATTGATTTGTTCCAATATTTTAATCAACGAAATGCATTACTTTCTCTTAAGAAAACCTGTAGCCGTTAGTTTAACAAGAAGTACAAGTTTCAACAAAGCGAATGTTGATATTTTTTTAAAAGCATTAGTCAGTTATGAAGCGCTATAAATTCACTCGGAATATAATATATAAATCTGATGAAACAGGTATAATGACAGAGCACAAGCCACCTAATATAGTAGCAAAACGTGGTGAAAGCAATTTTCTCATGTAACATCAGCTGAACGTGATAAATTTTTCAGAGTTTTGCTTCTGCATCAGGTATTCGCTTATACGGAAGGATTAAAAAGAGTTCATGCTTGGAGCTGCCCCATTTTAAAGGCTTGGATTTGCACATCAAAGTTGGTGGATGACCGCAGAATTTTTTTAAGCAATTGAGCATTAGCTTAATATTCTAGTTGTTCCAAAACTGATTCTATTCTTCTATTATTTGATGATCACGAGAGCAATATAAATATTAAGAAAATAAAATTTGCGAAAGTTAATGGAATAATTATGGTGACATTCCTGCCGCACTTTATCTACAAACTCCAGAAAAGTACTCGGAATGAATTCGAAGAACATTTTTTTCAGAAAAAAAGAATAAAACCACTTTGTATTTACTCATACTATTGACATGAATGACGTGAATGACCCCCTGATCGCCGAGCAAAAGGACAAAATTGCAATATTGTTTTCTTTGTAATTTTTAAAGTGCTAAATAAAGCTAATTTTTGCAACATGATATGAAACATTTAATTATGCATAGGAATATAATCCTTTAGAGTAGGGGTGCACAACCTTTTTAAGAGAAGGGCCACTTACAAAAATGCCTGGGTTGTCGAGGGCCACATCAGTAACACAGAGATAATTCTATTTCGGGGAGGTGGAAGATCTGTGGCCTATAAAAAACATGGTTTCACAAGAGTGGCAGTTTTACCCCTTTAGATTCCCTTACCCAGTCAACATGCCATACCCAATTCAGTTGGGAAGGATATATCAACAGTTTATGCTTGTATATATAACAGAGATATAGCAAAGATTATTTTGAAGTAGTGAAAATATTCCTTGACTTTATTCGGTGGGATTAAATTTTGCTTTATTAAAAAAGCTAAAAACAAACATATGCATGAAAGTGGCTAGTATCGAAAAAAATGTGAACTTTATGAACCAAGTTAAATTGACGAAACTCTCAATTTTTCTGCAGCCGATCAATAAAATTTTAGATTTTCTCGCGCCTGATCGACAAAATTCACGATTTTTCCTCCGCCCGATCAACGAAATTTGATTTTTTTTTTGCGCTTGATCGACAGAACTCGCAATTTTATCGTGCCCGGTCGACGAAATTCGCGATTCTTAACCGACTGAAACCCTTGGCAAACTGGCTGAATTCGCAACCTTTTCTCGCGATAAACGGACGAAACTCACGATTTTTCCGCAGCCAATCAACGAAATTTGCGATTTTTCTACGCCCGACATACAAAACTCGTGATTTTTCCGCATCCTATCGACGAAACTTACGATTTTTTAGCGCAAAATTCGCAAAATAGCAGCATAATTTGCAATCTTAAATTACTGACGAATTTTGCTATTTTCCCGAGTAAATTGGCAAAATTCACGACTTCTTTTTGTGGTAAATTGACGAAACTCATGACATTTCCGAGCGCGGTCGACAAAAAGCGCGATATTTGCGAACCCGATCAATGAAACGCACGATTTTTTCGTGCCTGATCGACGGAACTCGCAATTTTTCCGCTCCCGGTTGACGAAACTAAATTTTTCCGCGCTCAGTAAACGAAATTTGCAATTTCCCGCGGCAAATTGGTGAAATTCACGACTTTTTCTCGCGACTCACGATTTTCCCATGTCCTATAAACAAAATTCGGGAGTTTTTCCCGCCCGATCGACGAAATACGTGATTTATCTGCGCCTTATTGATGAAATTCGAAGTATTTTTCGACTAGCGACTGACGAAATTAGCAACCCAGGAATTTCCTATATTGATACAAATGGTATCGACTGAGCGATTAATGAAATTCGCGATTTTTAACTGACTGACAAAATTCCCAATTGTTTTCGGCGGAAAATTGACGAAATTCACGATTTTTTCCTGCAACCTATGGTCAAAAATTGCAATTTTTTTCGCGGGCCACTTGCTAACCCATCGCGGGCCACTTTTGGCCCGCGGACCACTGGTTGTGCATCCCTACTTTAGAGTATCAATTATAACTTAATATTTCAAAACTGGATTATATCTGTAAATTTATAATAATTTTTAAAAAAAGCTTCTATTGCAGCGAAATCTACAGCTTAGTGAACGGATATATCAGTTTACTGCGATGAGAAGGTTAATGATATTGTGATAAAGTTACCTAAATCCGTAACTGGTAGAGAGACGAGCTAAATCTTTCTTAAAATTTTTGATTTTAAGTTGTGTTATGTCAATTAAGCCTTAACAAGTTCTTTTTCATGTTTTTGTTTTATCATATGTTGCAATACATTTTTTTATTATTATTTGTGTATTATTATCTTTTACTTTTTGAATAATGTAATCGCAAGCAAAAAATAAATGGTCAAGTGCGAGTATTACTCGCGCACAGAGGGTTCCGTAGAAAAAAACATATGAATTTGTAATGGTATTATAAAAAAACCGTTGCTAAAAGAATACTAAGATTTTCTAAAAAACTATACAACGTAGGGTTGGGTATAACTGTATTTATTAGAAAAGTGTAAACGGGTGTACCATGAAATTTCAAAGAGATATGGAACGTAAATAATATCAAATATACGTATAACTCGTATGTACTATTCGTATAACTCTTTTTTTAATATTATCCTAATCTGTTTATGATGAACTTAATTCGGTGCTGACAATAAAAGCAGTGCATAGTTAAACTTCACTTGGCATTTCATAAAACTAAATTCAGCGTAGTAATAACATTTATTTGTATAGTATAGCTGTTCAAAGTTTAAATTTGGCATTGTGCTAAGCGCGCTTCGAAAGGAGGTCTCAAAGTTGTAACGCCGCCTTGGTCAGTGCTGCGTTTTTCCAGATAGGTTTTTAATTAACTTTTAAAGTCACTCGAGGCGTATTGAGAGATACACTCAATGCAAACTATCGCGAATCTTATAGTATTTATGCGATTCATTCTAATTAAACCTTTCGAGAGCGGTGCCCTTTAAAAATTGACACCTAATTTTAATTCCAAAACAGACAATCGACACCAAGAATATTTAATTAAAATTTTCCTTTTATTATGTACGTGAAAATAAACCAGTTCGGATTTTCTAATAAATTCGTTTATAAATTCTGGTGTCAGTTCGTTATTTCATATGTATATAAATAGAATTACTCAAAGCCAGAAACGGTTAAGTGGTCGCATGAGTCTTAAAACTTAAAAATTTAAGAGATTTTAATTTTATTTAGATGTTAAACTCCTATCTTTTCTGAATATTTTGATATAATTGTTTCCTTAAAATTTCCGTTAGAACAGAAGTTAAGGCTTTTAGAATTATACTCGCTCAATAACCGAAGAGGTGATTCCGAAATTTTGAAGTCATTTTTCTCTTTGGAGAAAAATGGTGTTTTTTGGGCATAACGCGCAGGATACCTCAAAAACGTCTGAATATTTTTTCATGAAATTGTCAAAACATGTATTTCATGTTAGTCTGTATAAACTGAACCTAAAATTTCCTTTTTATTGTTCAAAGAAATATTTTTTTAGGTGATTTCACTGTTGATATTTTCAAAATTTTGTATTAGCTAAATGCAACATTGCATTAAAAATATAAAAATGCTTTAAATACAAATTTATTTAAGTTCAGGGAAATTATTAAAATCTGAAGTATAAGTAAGCACCAAAATTTTCATTCTAGTTGCAATATTTATTTTGTCATCCGGCACGTAAACTGTTATCCAATTTTTTGTTCGACAAAAGTCTAACAGTTTCGAGCCCCCTATAGATGCTAATTCTGTATCTTGCAATTTTTTAAATACATGAAACGAAAGAACATACTTATATCTTTTATGCAAACAAAAATTCTGTTTTAAAATCATATAAATTTTAAGACATCAAATGTTGAAAAGGGTCTTTTTTTCATTTTTTCCCAATTTTAGAGTGCTGAGACCCTTGACTGAGACTTAGTATGTTTTTAACAATTGGACGTTTATTGCTTTTATACTGTTACTGGACATTACATTACACATATATATCATGAAAAGTTGTTAAATAGGTATAGAGTACGCCGCCCCTAACCTTATGTATGTCCAAACTGGCCTATCTTTAAGAGTTAATATCTCAGCTAATTACTGATGATTTTTTTTCGAAAATCATTATCAACAATGCCTTTATACTTCTGCAACGATAGGTGCCTCCAGCGCTGCTCATCACTTTTCCTCAATGCCCGTAAATCGAAATTTGTGTATAACAGAAAAATGCTAATTTCTCAAAAACTACGTGACCTAGGATAATCGCTATAATTTTCCGTCAAGGTTTATATTAACATCTACTACCTCAAATTTTTCATAATTTTAGTTTCAGTAGTTCCGGAATTAGATGGGGGGGGGGACATATTTTTGCGTTACATTTTCGACAATATTTCTAAAAATATAATACCTTAAATTAAAAGGAATGTATTTTTGAGTTCAGCGTTACGAAAGCTTTCACAGGATACCCCCACATGATATACAAAGAAAATATTTTTTTTTCAAGTAGCAAAATTAGCCCCTCTACGTTTTTACTAAATATATTTATGAATGCTTATTAATCTGAAAATATGTGGGTCAATGGTCTTTATTACTTCCCCGAATTTGAACTTTCCACGTTCCATAGTTTACAATTAAAATGGCTGTGACACACAGACAGACGGACAGACAGAGGAGTGATCTTATATTGGTTCCGTTTTTACTTTTTAAGTACGGAACACTAATAATGATCATAAAATTGTTTTATTTATGTGTCCCGTTCAACCCCGCTCAGTGTCCATTTCGTCGCCTACAATGGAGTTAAAAGGGACATTTCTCACAATTTATAAAAATGTATACAGATTTTAAATGACTGTGCTTGAGGATATGAGGTTTTGCTAGTATTAAAGCACAGGTTTTATACGAGAATTAGTCGTATACATGATAATGATATCTTTTATAGGCTTTATTTTAGAAGCTTATTAGGGGGCTCTGCCCCCTGCAAGCTACGCTCGCCAACCCCCGTTCAGACACCGCAGAATCTAAAAACACGCTAATCTGATCGGTTTAAAAAATATTATAGAAGATTAAATTATACTGAAAAAAGCTGTGCAGATCTCCCTGAAAACGGGTTTTCATTCAATTTCCTTTGATTTCAAAAATTTAAGTCTGAATCAGTTGCTGTTAAGACATCCAATGGTTGTTTTCGTGTTTGATTGAAGAGGATCAGTTAAACGTTTGAAAAGAAGCTAAAAATAAAAGGAATTAAGTGTACAGAGTCTTTGTCTGTGGTATTTTAAAACAATTTCTATAACAATAGCCTAAATCATGTGACTATCATCAAGACTTCCGGGCGAACTACTTCGCTTTTTATATTACTGGTGCCATTTTGGTACTTTAATATTAGCCAGGTACAGGTGATAAGTCGCCAAATATTATTCTATCGCCATCATTTCATCTATATTATCATAGTCCAAGTCAGGTAACTGCTATCAATAAATACGCTCAGATCCCTTCGCTTTTCATATGAAAGTTTGGCCCAGATATCATATACGGCCCCATATTGGCGCGATTTTTTTCCGACGCTAATTTGGGAAAAACATCAACAGCATAAACAACAACATCTGGCTTATCAAATCAAGCAAAATAACGATACTATGGCGCCAGTTAAGTACCCGTTGCGTATATGACATTGGCGTCAGAAAAAAATAGCGCCAATATGGGACCGTATGTGGCATCTGTGCCGAAAAATTTTTCCATTTCGATTTAAAAAAATCATTTTTTTTCCGAATAATGCTACATAAAAGCATTGTCGCAAAGAATTATTGGTACTGTTACGCTAGCCGGGTGCAAATCTCGCCAATAACTATTTTTCAACTCGCCAGTTATCACTTTTCTTTTATTTTTCGAGTTGTAAATTAAAACATTGCTTTGAAGCTGAAATTAAATGTCATCGTTTGTTACATCATTTAATATTTGGCCAGATGCTATATACGCACCCGGTTTGGTGTGATTTTTCTTACGAAAATTTGGCGAAATCCTCGTTTTCGAATACCAGTTACATATGTATTTTTGGTACTACTTAGTTATCCCGTCGAACAAAAATCTATCACCAAACTATAAGATTAAATGCGAATAATGGTTGATAAATGTCACATTCACTTGACTTTAAGCAAGTTACACGTCTTTACGCCATCAAGTGATTTTTATTTCGACGTTTTATTTGTATATTTATTAATGGTATACTATTTTCTTTGTTCTTTCATTATTTAAAATAAAAATTATGTCGGTTTGTATAATTTGGCGAGTGGTTTGGCGATTTATATAATTTGGCGAAATGGGTGGATGGAATAACTAAGTAGTACCGTATTTTTTAATTGTTTTCTATTACTTTTTATTTTTAAAGGAAAATAACCAAAAAAATAATTAACTATAGAACAAAACAATTTATGTAAATTTAAAAAAGGAAATAAAATAAATAAACACTTATTATTTAATAAACAACAGTAGCCGGGTTAACATGTCCACAAAAATAATGCCAATTAGGTACCCCGGTGCGTATTTGACATCTGTGCCTAATATTTTTCTTTTCATTTTGTTTAAAATAAATAAAGAAGTGAAAGCCATTTATTTTAAATGTTTCTGTTTGTATTAAATAAGATGAAAATGAAATACAAATTGAATTATGAATAAAAGTAACATGATACATTTCTTAGCATACATTTAAGGGAGGCCAAACTTCTCGCCAAATTAGTTTAAAATAGTAACCTTTTCTAAAATCTGGAAAAAAAAATATCTGTTTGATTAAATTTGAGTTGCCATCATTAGAAAAATGTATATAAAATTAGAAAAAAATTAATATTTCGAAAAATAATTCGAATTTAAAAATTCTAATACCAGTTTTGAAATCTGCGGATCAATATTGATTTTTGGCGTTCATTTCATCGCAAAGTCTTTCATATTTTAGGAGAAATCGCCGTGAAACATAATCAGTTGTTTATTCAGTCGATTCAAAGAATCGTTACGTTTCGGCCGTTTCATGTATTCGTTTCATAAATTCGTTTCATTAGAATTTTATATATATAGGGTAGATAAAGACAAAATGTCCCTTTCATATCTCCCCTACCCCTGTTGCTTTTCAGGAATAAAAGAAATTTCCAGCATTTGTTGAAATTTAACTCCATTATGGAAACACAATGTCACATACAATTATTATATGGCGAAAAATATGTTGATATGTTAAACAATGAGAATGTCTAGAAAATCAAAGTTGCGGAAAAATTTTATGACCATAACAATTTTGCTGGTGATGTCAAAATATAAACATTTTAGTTCTGAATCTTCTAAAGGCAAAAAAACCTGCTGTTGCAATACGCTCAAAACACCATTTTTCCTATTTTGAAATCAACTTGAATTCGCCTACATGGTTACTTTTAGAAAAAGCTGCGGCACTAATATGTTGCCTATGCTCACTATATGGTGTTTTGAAGTCCACGTTTAACATTTGTGGGTAATAACTGATGAAGTTAGATTTAATTTTAAGTTCACTTCCAGATAATATTTTCCAATGCCAGTCGTTGTCCATGTGCGTTATCGCAAGAAAAGTTACTGCGAAATCAAACACTTGTCATAATCTGTGCTTCACTAAACAACTGAAAATGCAGCATTTTCTGTTAGATTTTCCAGACTGTAGAATAGAATATATCCATTTGGCTAGATTGGTGCAAGTCATAGTACTATTGACCAGTTATAATAAGAACTTCTGTTACTGGTATTTTTATTACTGTTTTTAGTCTTCTGTCGAATCTAATGCCTATGAATTTAACTTCCTTGAATTTTTAATTTATATCTATTTCTTATGAAATTTTCTCAATTTAAAAAAAAGTGTCTACGGCAATGCACTGTCTAAATAACAACAGCTGTACGAGTAACGAACGCCTGCCTCGGTAAGGTAGGAAAAATATTGAAAATAAATGAGCAGTCTGTCAAATAACAACAATCTAAAGGAATGCCACCTCTTCTTTTTTTATATATGTGAAATTACTTTCGTTGCTGTCACACACACACACGCACGCACAATGAAAAATCCTTTTCGTTTTCTGACAGCGCCCAAATTTCTCCTGTAAGTGACTACACTATTATTTTTCATTGGCAAAGTTCTCTTTCCGTGCTTTCATTCTCTTTAGTGTTTTTAACTACTAAAAACTACTAATTACACTCCAAACTGGAAAAGTATTTATTGGTTCCAATATATTATTATTTACGGGGAGCAAAATGATCATTAGTTATTGTATTATATACTTTTTTTATTACTACGAATCCACAATATGTTACTCTTGTACAGTTTATGTAAAAGAAATGTACAAGCACATACTTCTTAATTTTTATTAACTATGGGAGCTCCGGCTCCCTGCTCGATATGCTCACCAACCCCCGCTTAATAGCTTCGCAATTCCATTCGATATCGCCAAGCAATATCTATTTTCTAACCAACCCTAGACGTAATTATTTTGCGTTTTCATCCTGGATCGCTTCGCCATCCGTTATATTCTATGAATTCAATTTTTAGATTTCACTTGGTAAAAACGCGTTCCTCCCCGATTTCTGACAATTTCCTTATCTCCAAGCACATAATCATTAGAGCTTACAAAGTTTCATAATTACAAGAATTATTGAATATGAAATTATATATATATATATAGTGTTACGAATGTTGTAACAAGATAGTGTTTGTGCTTAAAAATAATGTAAATAGTTCAATTAAGCTCTATTCATAAGCTAATATTAGTTTTTGTTGCATAGAAATACCTCAATTTGTTGATTTTCTGCAAGCAAGTAAACCCTATTTAATTTCAATGGGAGTCTATGGAAGTTTGTGGAAATACGGAAAATAGCGCCAAGTTGGCGTCTAATTTTGGATCCGCCCCACTCCCCTTGGTAACCCCTCTTATAGCGTCAGAAAGCCCTGCTTAATCAGATGCGTTTCAGGGTATCTACGCAGATTTGCATTGGTCCATTTCCAAATCGTTACTTTTTTTTTATATATAAATAAGGAAAAGTAAGAAAGACATTTTAATCAATGTCGATAGAAATAAGTACAATGACTATCTTAATCAAAACTATTTTTTGTAGAAAATTTCAAAGATATTTAATAATTTGATTGTTTTTAATGTAACGGTTTTATAACACTTGGATAACTGCAACTTTATAATCTTTATTTAAAATTTAATGCATTAGTCATTGTTCTTTTACTTGAAGAATATGCCTTTTGCTATTTTTTATCTTTTTATTCCAGATATTTTTCGAATAGCTAATGATCTGATCTGCGTCATTAAACAGCTGCATATTCTCATAACGATTGTAAATTTAATTGAATATGGGATGAAAGCGTTTTAGGACGTAAATGTTTAATCACTATTAGAAACGTTCTTATAATTAATGAAATAATAATCATTAGGATGTAACAAAAAGGTGTGCTTTTCTTTAAATAAAAAATCTTGTTGTATAAATAGAGTAATTATCAAAATTTGTCAAACTAACATTTGCAGATAAGGACAATAAAATTTCGGATTGCAAGCTATGTTTACAAGATAAACCTATAAAAAAATATTTTTACAGTATTTCCTCTTTGTGCAAAACTATTGTTTGAAAATAGCTTTTATAGGCCTGTGATCTTATGAATGCAAAAAAATAAAGCTCCTAATAAAACGGTAAAAATACCAAATATTTATTAAAAATAAACACAATTTTCTTATTCTTTTTTATGTTACATATTTCACGTGATTTTCAAATGTATTAAAAATTAATTTTTCAGTAATGGCTGAATTACCACACACATAACTGTATATATACAAAATTATGCGTGTGTGTGTTCTGATATATATTGATATGTATATATGTATCACTATATATGCGGATAGAAAGATATATCAGTGATAAACATCATTATTCTGAAATAACGATAAAAGTTTTAATACAAAATGCACTGCTGTATGATCTCCAAAAGTAAAATAGAACCAATCGTTTTGTGTAATATTGAGCCTTTTCTTCTAAAATATCTTAAGGAACAAAATGTTTATTTACAGAAAGCAATTTTTTTAACTTATTACAATAACATCATGTGCATTTAAAAAATAAATATGCGAAAAATTGTCTCTTATGCCCGAAAAAAGTTGAAAATGATAACTGGCCAAAAATGTAAAATGCGAAAAATTTAATAATTATTCCTTTTTCTTTTTTTTATTGTTTAAAAAAATTACCTTATAAATATGTATCACCTGCATAAAATTCGATGCAGTTTGTGAAAAACAACACTTTAATCAAAGCATTTTGAGTTCAAAAGCGCATGCTGTAGAAAAAAGTTCAATAAGACGTTTTCGCTATGAATCGTGATATTCTTAATGGTAAATTAATTGTTTACTGTTAAACCTTTCCTGTAGAACATTTCAAAGATAACTATGAAACAATTCCAAATGTATATTTATACTATTATATAAAATTTTAAGATATCATCAAATTTATAAACATAATTTTATAGTCTTAAGTTATAAATCATCAAAGCAGTTAAGGGACGTAACCAAAGTACATATTTTAAGAAATCTTTTTGAAAATTTCGAACAGTATGGCTTTCAATATAAAATAGATATTTCTACTAAAATTTTTAAAGTTAGCAGCATTTGAGTACTAATTCTGATAAATATGAAAAATACACAATATAATGGAACTTCTTTGTATGTGTTTGGTATAAGTATCACATGCTGTGAATAACGATGGTAAAGCAATTAACTTTAATTTGTTCGTAAAAAAAAAAAAAAAAAAAAAAAAAAAAATACAACGACCATTTGGAAAATGATTTTTTCAAAGACTAAAATTTAAGACATAAAAATTTGATCATACATTACGTACGCCATGGATTACATTTTTCGGTACTGTAAATTTTTAAACTTCTGCGGAGCTGGTCATACATTACGTTCGACATGGATTAAACATTAATAGTGATATTACACGTAAAAATTTCAAGCGACAAAAATCGCCTGCGAGTCATCAGATTTCCTGAAATTTATGTATTATCCACCTGAAACTTACGAATTATCCAAACATTTTATTGGCTGTTCGGGAAAAGCCTTTTCCATCGTCAGATTTCTAAGATATCTGACGACCAATTTTAAATGAAATTCCATTCTTAAACTTCTAAACATCCCACAATATTACTTTTTACATCATCGTATAGAGAAAAAGAAATGTACTTTTAAATGCAATTTGTTTGAAAGCTGTATCTCAATTTGTTTCTGAGTTATTAATTTTTTTGTAGTTTTTATTACTTTTTTGTCATAGTGGCAACAGAAGTATCCGTCTCTGTTGAAAGTAAAGGGAAAATACAGATTACTGTATAGACAAATTAGAAAACGAATAAAATGCGGGATTCAACTAATAAAACGCTTCAGATATGTTTTTGATTTCCTACCCTGATCAAGGACAATAACCATTTTTCCAAATGGATAAAAAAAAAAACATGAATTTTCTTATTAGAACTTCAAAACCTGCCATTTAAATCGCTTAATTGAATAGGTGGCACACAGACATACACATGTATGCATATATATATGTATACATATATATATATGTGTGTGCTCTGTAATTTGTACTTCGATATATATTTTCAAAATGATCCAAATCACAGAAAATTAAAGATAATTAAGAAACTCAACACAGAATTTTACTACTTCAATTTAGTTCATTTAGAATGTAGTAACAAAGCAAATTTTTAAGACATACATTAATGGGGAAGAATGAGAATTTTAATAATGATACTCAAAGAAATTATTTTTTTACTTCCCTGAAAGTAGTAAATAATTTGAAGATTTCTATTTGAAGAAAGTTACAAAGTTTAATAAAACAGCTGATAAAATTTAAAGCATGTGTGATATTAGAAAGAAAGGAAAGGATAGATTTTTAGCCTTTTTATATGTATGCTGTTTTGTTTTTAAAATAAGACAGTTAAGTGTTTTAATTTTTGTCCTTTTTACGTTTCATTTTATCCTTTAAAGAAATTTATTACATAAACAATGAGAGCTAACAAACTAAAGCTAAAAAATCCCTGCCGGCCCGGCCAACAGGCAGAGGTAGATTTCGAAGTTAATTATACTAATTTCACCAACAAAAACTAAATCATTATTAGATATAAATCCACTTTAACAGTTTTATCTCCCTGCTTTTGACGAGTTTTTATTTCTTTTTTATAAAATATCTGGTTTTATCAGAATCATGTTAAGGCGATATTAAAAAAATATTTTTCCATACTCAACAACTCGAAATTTTCTGGCACATTTTCAGATTAATTTTTAATGGAAAAAAAATTCAAACATGCTGACGTGATTTTTGAAAAGATTTATAAGCGACCTGTGTTTTTATTTTTCTTTCAATTAATTAAAACTTGATTAATAAACAATTATTTTCTCAGTAGGGCAATATTTTTCGTTTCTAACACAATCGCTTCGGGAAATTCTGTTCAAAATGCCCACTTTGACATCATTTTTTGAAATATATTCTTCCTCTAACCAAAAATCGCTCATTACTGTACATTATATAGTTTCTGAATAAGAGAATCTAGCAATTGGATGCGTTTGAGAACAAAAATGAATTTAAAAATGAGTAAGAAAATAGACAGTTTGGATTTGAATGCACCCTTAATAAGATGATTTTTTTCTTCAACCACTATGTATTTTTAATTTGTTTTTGCTGTAAGAATTGGCACTATCAAAACTTGTCCAAATAAATGTTGAAGACAATAGTAAGAAGATATATGATAAATTCATTGGGATTTTATATCTTGTGAATTGACGGAGTTATGGATTTTTTTCTTCTTCAACCCCCCTTTTTTGTTTTCGTTTTTATTATTATTATTTTTTTTGCGGTACGAATTCGTCCTATCAAAAACTTGTGAGTATAAAAATTGTAGATAATATTAAGGAGATGTATAATAAAATTATTGGATTTTATATCTTGAGAATTGACGAAGTAAGGAATTTTTTTCTCCCAAAAACCTTTGCGCCCCTTGAGCCTATTTTAAATTTTATCAAAAATCTGTGATGCATGAATTTTTGGCGCTATTTTTAGAAGTAATAAAAACTTTAAACTGATTTGATATGTACAAAATTTAAGAAGTTATGGGGTTTTTTCGGTTTTCACAAAACCCCTCCCTATTTCCATCCCCTTTGTCCGCTTTTGACCATTAACGAACTTGACGAGATTTTATGTCCCTTGATTTTATGTATCAGTTTGAAAGAGATTTGTGCAGAATTGCGGAAGTTATCGTGTCCAGAAGAAAGTGATAACACAATTGCTTCGGGAAATTCCGTTCAAAATGCCCAATTTGCCATCATTTTTTGAAATATATTCTATCTCTATCAAAAAATCGATCATTGCGGTACATTATATAGTTTCTGAATAAGCGAATCTACCAATTAAATGCGTTTGAGAGCAAAAATGAATTTAAAAATGAGTCAGAAAATAAGCAGTTTGGATTTGAGTGCATCCTTAATGGAATGATTTTTCTAACACAATCCGCTTCGGAAAATTCCGTTCAAAATGCCCACTTTAATAGCATTAAAAAATATATATATTCTGCCTCTATCAAAACATCGATCATTACGGTTCATTATATAGTTTCTGAGTAAGAAAACGTACCAATTGGAAGCCTTTGAGAGCAAAAATGAATTGCAAAATGAGTCAGAAAATACGCTGTTTGGATTTGAATACACCCTTACTTAGGTGATTTTTTTCTTCCACCGCTATGTGTTTTTAATTTGTTTTTGCTGTAAGAATTGGTCCTATCCAAAACTTGTCTATATAGATGTTGTAGACAATATTAAGAAGATATATGATAAATTCGTGGGGATTTTATATCTTTTGAATTGACGGAGTTATGGATTTTTTACTTCTTCAAGCCCACTTTTTGTTTTCGTTTTTATTTTATTTATTTTTTTTTTTGCGGTACGAATTGGTCCTATCAAAAACTTGTGAATATAAAAGTTGTAGATACTATTAAGGAGATTTCTAATAAAATTAATTGGAATTGATATCTTGAGAATTGACGAAGTTGTGAATTTTTTTCTCTCCTAAAAACCCTATTTTTTGCGCCCCTTGAGCCCATTTTTAACTTTATCAAAAATCTATGATACATAAAATTTTGGACCTATTTTTAGAAGTAATAAAAGCTTTAAACTGATTTGATATGTACAAAAATTAAGAAGTTACGGAGGGTTTTCGGTTTTCACAAAACCCCTCCCTATTTCCATCCCCTTGGTCCGATTTCGCCCATTAACGAACTTGACCGAGACTTTATGCCCTTTGATTTTATATATCAGTTTGGAAGAGATTGGTGCAGAATTACGAAAGTTATCGTGTCCAGAAGAAAGTGATATATATATAGAGAGAGAGAGAGATAGATAGATAGATAGATAGATAGATAAAGTTTTTTACTGAGGGTGGTTTTGGGTTCTAGGGGTCATGATTGGTGTAGATCTGCAAAAATGTTTCAGAAATTCCAACATAGGAACGATCCCAATAGGTAGTATTTCATACGAAATTTTAAAAAGACCTAAAATACCTAAAATTTACAAAAGACTGACAAAAAATACAAATTCAGTCGTTTCATAATAGTGATTATTTGTATTAAACGACATATTTTTTAATATTTTTAAAATTAGTTTTTCATTCATTATGTAAGCTGTACAGCTCATTCACGATGAGTCTTTAATGCTTTGAAAATAAAACCAAAATTTATAAATCATTAAAGGATAAAATTCTCAATAAACACCAGTTAAATAGTTATCATATTGTATTTTTTTTCACGTGCTAAATTCTATAAAGCCTAATAATTTCAACTTCTAATTTCTTTCCCTTAAATTTCTTTTAAGGCATGGATATAAATGATTATTCATAAAAATTGTTTTCAAAATGTAATAATTATTTTATATGCATCTAAAAATGAACTTATCTGAAACGCTTTAAATCTAAACGCATATATTATTTATAAAAACAAGTTTAAGCTATTTTTCAGTTTTTCATACGAAGTAAAAATTAATCATAACATTTCGGAAGTTTTGATGTCTCTCATTTTTTTAAATCTTTTTATAATACATTTCGATCTTTCATATAATAGAAATATTATTTAATAGAACATATCTTCTCAGAATTCCCTACTTTTAGAAATTTCGTTTCAAATTTTCCGTTTGACCTCAAATTTAAGTTCAATTCAAATCCATTTCGAAGAAATATAGTAGTCGGAATATTAATAAATCTTCTCGGCTGTTTTGGTTCATAAAATGTTTGTAGCTTCATTTTGTTTCCTCCCTTTCAAAAATTCTGAAAGAAATTTCGATAATTTTTTACACAAACATTATATTTATACGGGACGTTCCAAAATTCGAAAGGCAAATTCAGAAGGGTGATACTAGTCAACAAGAGGATGGAAAATTGTCCAGCAATCCATAGAAATGTTCTTATATCAAAACAGGATACCCTCTGAAACATTTCTTAATTGATTGTTGTTTGTAAATGCATAAAATTACATAATCTTATTAAGAATTATTAAATCTAAACTAGCTTTAGATATTCTGAAAAAGAAGCGGATCTTTCAGTGAAATCTGTCAAACTTGTCAATCTGAAACAAACTTCCGAATGTTACAAATAACTATCGGAGTCAGTCTGTAAACGCTTGTGACAAAAAATGTACCGAAAAAATGGAAATACATAGAATTTTTTAATATATATCTGTTTAGTATTCATGTTTCAGGTGTGATAGTTTTAAGATAAAAAAGTCTGTTGAAAAGCGGAAAACAATTATTTTAGGACAACTTTAAATCAAAAATGTATGTAGTGTTTCGGATGTGATAAAAATATATTAAATTCACTGTGCATGCATACTATAATTTTTTATCGCATATACGATATCGATATACGGTAATTTATAAAACTTTAAATATATCAGAGTGAGATTTAAAGATAGTGTGCTAAATTGACGCTAAATTAGCAAAATATCACGGTTTTGTAGACTTTCCTAGGGCTCACAACGTTCCTAAAAATTTCAACTTTGCTACAATTATTGTAAATCAAAAATCATTACATCATTTTTCTTTAACATCTACAATAGAAATCTGCAATAAATATTATCGGTTTAAAAATGTGGTAGGAATCAGTGAAAATTTTTTGAACGCTGTCAGACCTGCTTTCGACAACTACACGACAAAACGCTATGCAATATTTTTTGTCCCATTAATCGATAATAATATAAATAATATTTTTGAACTGTTCTTGGAATTCTTGTTAAATAAATCGTTAAATCTCTCGTGGTTTTAATATTAACGCATATTAAAACAGTAACCCAAGTTCATGCATTTCGAATTTAGTCGAGTATAATATGCAAATAATTATTAGAGACAAGAATACTAGAATAATGAAGGCTATATTCAAATAAAAAATCACTCTTTTCAGATTAATGTACGACTCATTTTATTCGTAAGTGAACATTTGCAGTTATTCTTATTCTTATTATATATATTTTAGAAAATCGAAAAGCATTTCTTTCTTTTTTTCAAAAGCGATATGTCTTTCAGAAAGTACAATCAAATTTAATATTTTAAGGTAATTTTTAATCACTTTCCAAAGGTTGAGGAAGAGGAAATTTTGTTGTGAGTGGGAATGTGTAGGAAAGAATAAAACGTTCTCCTGTTGTGAACAGAATTTAGGTAGAAGACGGGGCGGCGGCTGTACTGCATAAACCATTGCCTCATATAGTTTCCAGCTCAAATTCCAGGATTAGATAAGACTGGAATAGCATATTAAATTGGAAATAGAATCTTGAGGAAATCCTTATTCAGACCCAAGTTTAGTTGTTATTTGGTAGAGCTCCATTGAGATTTTCAATGCAATTCCTGCTTCAGATATCATATGGCATAAAAAAGAATAAAAAAATCCAGGAATTTCATTAGAAATCTCAATTTAAAATCTACCATTCAGTCACTAAAATTTGATCTGCATGTTGTTTCCACCATATTATGACTTGGAAGATCAGTTTCATTTTTATATACTAATCGAGTTTTTATCTAATCCTGCAATTTCAGCCGGTAACTCCATGACGTGATGGTTTGTGTAGCCGCTACTGGCACTATAATAATGTCTACAAAATTAGTGATTTTCAATAAAAATAATTACTTTACAAATGACACTGACAAAAGTTGAGTTTTTGAGAGATAAAACGAATTTATTAAGAGCATATGTAATAAAGTTTTGATGATATTAAATTATATTGTTTTCGAGTGAACGCAAATAACAATTTGTGAATCTCAGATTAATTGCAGCGATTACAAACAGATAATTTACACCATTAAAGTTTAGTAATCGACTGTTATTCCTAATTGTTGTTTATTTCTTCAATAAGAGCACACTAATGTTTTATATTTTAATTTCATGTAAGATTATCTACGAATAATTACTTGCGTTTTTTTTACGTTGAATTTGTGTATTTCTGTCGAGTTTTTGACCACTTTTCCATTATTTC
Source organism: Maratus speciosus (assembly GCA_963932465.1). NCBI lineage: Eukaryota > Metazoa > Arthropoda > Arachnida > Araneae > Salticidae > Maratus > Maratus speciosus. Next base: position 532,942,083 of record OZ010791.1, on the reverse strand, counting down.
AGATATCATCCAAGCATTTTATTAGGTTTCCAAAGATTTTGGTCTTTCTCTAATCCGCCGCATGAAAGTAATTCCATCGTCTGATTAATTGATTGCATGTAAATATTTTAACACAATTAAAACTTTTGCAAAATGATATTCTTGAATTTTAGAAATTGTTGTTGAAATTTAGGAAACGGGGTTGTTGAGAGATTAATTTTATAAAGTTCAAATTTGGCTTAGATATGCTTGGCACCTGTGATACAGCGTTACTTTTAAATCATACACCATGCTTAGGTTGCGACGCAACGCTCATTACATTTGAACATTGGGGAATATCACAAATTGGTCACTCTTATCTTATGATATTAACACCTCCCTAATCGCCTCAAGGGCACAATTAGGCAGCTTGATTCGTGTAAATAAACTGCTCAAACGTTACTTTTTAAAATTTAAAATAAAGTTATTATTCTATATTTTTTCTGTTATGTAGTTTCAGTATATTTTTAATGCAGTTCTATAAAAGCAAATTCCTTTTATTTATTAAAAGTTTCGGTACCGACTCGGTATTCGATGTAGTTTTCATGTTTTCTTCCTAATCGGTTGAGAACCTTGTATATACGTTGGACTATACATATCAAATTTATTGTTCTTTACCCACTATTCCGATAGCATTTCTTTATTAATAAAAACCTAGAACATATGTTTGAGGAAAGAATTTATTAAAGAAACATTTATTAAAACAAAGTTTATTTTTTGCTACCAGTGATTTTCGAGTATTTTTTACAGTATATTAAGATTTCTCAGCCGTAATGCAGTTTTTTTTTATAGACAAACATGTTAAATTGACAGCATTATCTCTAACATTAAAACTATTCTTATTTTGTTAATGCTATGCATGTATAAGCAGATATGATGTGTGCATAAATATAACAATAAATCTTTATGTTTACATTACATTAATTTTAACACAATTATTCCAATTGGTAAATAAATCATATTAGATGTAAATTTCCAACTGGACGAAAAATGTTCGGACTAGGATTCGGACCAGGACGTATCCTGGTCCGGGCATTTTTCGCCCAGTTGGAAATTTACATCTAATATGATTTATTTACTAATTGGAATAATTGTGTTAAAATTAATCTAGTGTAATTACGCATCCAGCGATTTCTGGAGTTCCATTACCTGTGATTTATTCTGTTGAGCTGAAGCAGGTTTCAGACCAGATGCTATAATCATTAAGGTTAGCTGGGTGAAAAAATGTTCCACCAGATTCTTCCGGGATAGCTCAGATGGTAGAGCACTGGCGGCTTCAGCCAGGGGATCCCTCGTTCGAATCCTGGTCTGAACATTTTTCGCCCAGTTGGAAATTTACATCTAATATGATTTATGTTTACATTCAGAAACGCAGCTGCAAGTGTTTTATTGGTGACCAATGACATCCTAAAATCCGATATTCCGGTTTGAGAAAAATGTTTAATATTAAAATATATCAATATGTAATTCATTTTTTATCTGTCAGCAACTGGGATCCCATTTTACTATTTGATTAACAATATCACGTAAAATTAGAGCATTTAAATAAATATATATTAATTTCACATGGGCAAAAGTTACATAATGTCAGTTTTATTTATTGACGAATTTATATATATATATTAATTATATTGAAATTAAGCATTCTTATTTAGCACCTCATTTTTGAACATGTGTATATTTCTGTATTAAAAAGTAGTACTTGAAAATCTACCAAAGATAAATTTACATTTTCTGTTGATCATTTTATTCAGTTATATTCTGTACATTCTTAATTGTTTTAAAGAAAAGAATACTGAAAAATGCGTTTTTAACGAATTTTATGTCTTTATCTATTTATTAATCATGTACAGAAAATATTGCCACATACGCAATTGTAAATGCACATACGTAGGAGCGTGTAACACGGTTTCTAGTAAAAACTGAATAAGATAAACGAAAAATAATTCATCCTATGTCTTTCACACGTTTTCATGTTGACAGGATTGTCATATTCCACACATAGATTTAAAATGTGCGTTACTTGAAACTTTTATCTTCTGAAGCTTAAATTCTGAAGTTAATTGACGCTCACTATTGATTTACTGTATAAATGTATTATAATTCACAATAGGTTAGTAAGAACTGTTTATTCTTTCCATAGCATAACCTTGAAATCTTTTCTTGAAGGATTTTTTTAATGCTTCTTAAAAGTAAAAAAAAAAAAAAAAAAAAAAAAAAAAATATTAAAAGTATTTTGAAAATAAAAACATATGAAGGGGACATTTTCAAGGTGTAATGAATTCCATCTTGGAGATACATCTGATTTGAAAAGGGTTTGTACATACTACGATAAAGTAAATTTTCTTTTTATATAAAGCAAAAAGAAACTTGTAGTACAAGACGTGTTTAATCGAAATGCAAAGAACTCCAAACAGAGATATACAGTTCTGTTACGTATAAAAGTTTTTCATATATAAAAAATGTTTCATGAACAACAACTATATACTGGCATTCCTGTTTATCCCCTCCAAGATATATTTTATAAAGAGACAGCATTTTATACGAAAGTAAAAAACTTAGATAATCTATGTATAGTGTTTTATGTAGAATGTCTGTGTAGTAGTTCTAAGCGATTTGTTGTATATGTATGGAATTTGTATAAAAAATTCGATGAATATTTGTATAAAATGAATTATGAAGTACATATACAGACGTGGACAAAAACAGATTACCCCGTACTAATTAAGCAGTAAATCATAGTATACAAATGGTTCTATTTATGAGTAATAATGTCTTCTAATGTACCCTATACATTAATTTTGCTTTGGGGGTAGTCTATATATTAACTTTGTAAGAAAAGTAAACATTTCAATACTGACACCTAATTTTGAAATCATATTTCGATACTTCGATAAATTTTAGATAAACATATATTTTTATATTTCCCGTATATAATGTGGTAACAATAAGAGTTCCAATATTGAAATCTACATAATAGAAAAAATAGATTTACTCATAAAATCAATAACTTAAATATTAAGACTTTTCACTGTAGGTAGCAAATAAAGCATTAGACAAGCACATCTATGCTCATTTTGTTTCCATTAATTGATTGCAAATAAGCAAATTATAATTAAACTAGTGAGATTTTTTTAAATCTACCCTATATATATATAATGCTGATGAAACGAATTTATGAAACGGATATATTAAACGAATTTATGAAACGGATATATGAAACGAATTTATGAAACGGATATATGAAACGAATTTATGAATCGACTGATTAAACAACTGATTATGTTTCAAGCGATTTCTCTAAAAATATGGAATACTTTGCGAAGAAATTAACACCAAAAATCAGCATTGATCCTCAGATCTCAAAACTGGTATTAGAATTTTTATATTCGAATTAGTTTTCGAAATATTACTTTTTTTTCTAATTTTATATACATTTTTCCAATGATGGCAACTCAAATTTTAATCAAACAGATATATATATATTTTTCATATTTCAGAAAAGGTTGACATGGTAACCCGGCTACTGTTGTTTATTTGATAATAAATGTTTATTTATTTTATTTCTTTTTATAAATTATATAAATTATTTTCTTCCATAATTATTAATTATTTTTTATATTTCCTTTAGAAAGTAATGGAAAATAATTAAAAAATACGGTACTACTTAGTTATTCCGTCGACCAATTTCGCCAAATTATATAAATCGCCAAACACTCGCCAAATTATACAAATTGACATATTTTTTTTATTTTAAATAACGAAAGAACAAATAAATTAGTATAGCATTAATAAATATACAAATAAGAAGTCAAAATAAAAATCACTTGATGACGTAAACACGTGTAACTAGCTTAAAGTCAAGTGAATGTGACATTTACGATCAACCATTATTGGCATTTAATCTTATAGTTTGGCGATAGATTTTTGGTCGACGGGGTAACTAAGTAATACCAAAAATGCACATGTAGCTGGTATTTGAAAACCAGGTTTTCGCCAAATTTTCTTAAAAAAAAAAAGAAAAAAAAAAAAAAAAAAAAAAAAAATACGCCAAATTTGATGTGCGTATATGACATCTGGCCAAATATTACCACTCGAAAAAAAAGGGCTAACTGGCGAGTTGAAAAAAGCTGTTGGCGAGATTTGCATACGTCTAGCGTATCAGTACCAAGAATTCTTTGCAACCATGGCAAATTTTATGTAGATTTATTATGTATATATATATTTTAATTTTAATCAAAAGGGGAAACTTACGGCCCCATATTGAGGCGATTTTTTTCCAACGCCAATGTCATATACGGAACGGGCACTTAACTGGCGCCAAAGTATTGCTATTTTACTTGATATAGTAAGCCAGATGTTGTTGTTTATGCTGTTGATGCGTTCCTCAAATTAGCGTCGTTAAAAAATCGCGCCAATATGACGTATATGACGTATGGGACGTATATGACATCTGTGCCAAACTTTCATCTGAACGGCGAAGGGATCAGACCGTATTTGTTTATGCAGTTGATGACTTGATCTATTATAATATAGATGAAATGATGGCGATAGAATAATATTTGGCGACTTATCACCTGTGCCTGGCTAACATTAAGGTACCAAAATGGCACCTAGCGTATAAAAAGCGAAATGGTCCGACTGGAACTGTTGATGATAGTCACATGACTTAGGCTATTGTTATAGAGATTGTTTTAAAATACCGGCAGACAAAGACTCTGTATACTTAATTTATTTTATTTTAGCTTCTTTTCAAATGTTTAACTGATCCTCTTTAATCAAAAACGAAATTAATCATTGGATGTCTTAACAGCAACTGATTCGCCCTTAAATTTTTGCAATCAAAGAGAATTGAATGGAAACCCGTTTACAGGGAGATCTGAACAGCTTTTTTCAGTATTATTCGATCTTCTATAATGCTTTTTAAACCCATCAGATTAGCGTGCCATTAGATTCTGCGGTATCTGAACTGGGGTTGGCGAGCATAGGTTGCAGGGAACAGGGGGGTATTTAAGAGGGCATTTAGTAAATAATTTTTTTGGTAAAATTACAACTCTGATATTAACAATAGTGCATGTTGTTATGAAGCTTTTAATCAATGCTATTTTGAAATATTTATTCTGTGTTAGTGATCAATAGTTCGGATCTGGTAAAGCACACCAAATATCCCTGGGGAGCTTGGAAGCTAATCATTGCATATCATCTTTGGTATAGACTCGTCTCCAAGTATTTAATCAACAATCATTCCCAAAAAATTACACTTCAGAAGTGATATCTGGTTGCATCAGTGGATAGCGCCTGGATTTCGACTTTAGCATCTTCGATTTTTATGTTTTTAAAAACCTTTTTTATGTATCTAAGCACGCTTTTAGTAACGTAAATCATAATTTTCATTTTTGCATGTTTAAATATTTTATATTATCTCAAGGTGAACATGACGTTTTGAAAATTGTAGTGAAACTATATTTTCATAGATCAATAGTTTATTTTCAGTATCCGAAAATGCATTAGAAAATTGTATTTGTGTCAATGGAATATAACAGATTGCGGAACCAAAGTTATTATATGTAAACGTTGTCACGTTATTGGGTAAAAATACGTGCTAAAAGATAAGTTTTTGCGTAAAAAACTTGTTAGGCTTCTTCTTTTATAACTAATTAAATTAACGCCATTTTACCTTATTAACTTTCAATTACAGCATTTAAGAAAATAAAGACTCAATCGATTTCCCTTAGTAAGTTCTACAAAATGAAAATGAAAATTTAGTTAAAGTCAGATTTTGTTCAATAAATTTATGTGTCGATGTAATTCACGAATTCTCCTATTTAGAAACCATTTATATATATTTAATCTGTTCCATTAAACTCACGGCAAGTCCCATTAGATTCCGTAAACGGAGGTCTTAGAGAACAAATTTTTATTTCACAAATTAATATTATTTCACTTTCACTAACTAAGCTATTACTAAACTATTAAGAATTTGCGCAAACTCTCCAGTCATTCGACCGTCTTTATAGAAAATGGTTACATAACGTTAATTTAAACTGTATCCTGAACATAATATGCAGTCGGACTGAGGATTAAGGTCAGAATAGACGTATTATTCAACTATTTTCAACTATTGGCGTATTTTTTGTTGTCACACTGTGCTTTTCATCTTGAATAGCTTTAAAAGAAACGGACGGACATTCTGAACGAGTAAGATCTTTAGGCCAAGTAGATATACAATGGCTGCCTTTAATGTTTTTACAAACGACCAATAGAAAGAGCTACTGAAATTTGTTTTCAGGATATTCGTAAAATTAACATTTTTTTTTCTTTTATCTGGCAATCAGTGGCATTTTAGAAAACGTCTGCGTATTTTGTTTACAGTGAGTGTTCGAAAGAAACAAGTGAGTGAAAAAAAGTGGAAATAACCTCTGAATGTTACCATTGGATGAATTTTATTATTTTAAGAAAGGCCTCACTCGACAAGAAGGCTCAGTATGGCTTTGTGAAACTTTTGGTAATGAAGCTTCATCAAAAACGACTGTTTACAATTGGTTTGCAGAATATCGTCGTGGTCGTGCGTCCGTCAGGATGAATCTCGGGAAGGACGACCAAAATCGGTAGCGATTCTAAACAACATCTATGCTGTGTGCAAGATGATTGAAGAAGATCGGCATGCCACATATCGTGAGATAGAAACATCCTATGGCATATTACAAACATACATTCGATTTTACACGAACATTAACTCTTAAAATGATTTTTTCAGATGGATTCCGCACAATTTGACAGAAGATCAAAAAGAGTCTCATGAAAAGTGGTGTATGGAAATGCTAAAAGAATTCAAATTTGGAACTGCAAAATCCGTAACCAACATCGTTACAGGTGACGAAACTGGGATTTATTCGTATGAGCCAGAAACTAAATAACAATCCACTGTTTGAGGTTTTCCAGATGAAACGAATCCTACGAAAGTTGTTCGTTCACGAAGCACTTCCAAGAAAATGGTTGCTTATTTCTTCGGCCTTACAGGACATATCGAAACAATCGATCCATAGAGGATCGAAAATCTTTTAACGCTAAATGCTATACAGAAATTTGTTTAACAAAAGTCATCAACGAAATCAGGAAAACAACAAAAAACGCCGCATCAGTTTTCATCACGACAACTCCAGCTCCCGCACAGCACGTGAAACAATTGATTATTTCAAGAATAAAAATATCGAATTAATGTCTCAATGCACGTATTCTCCTGACTTGTAGCTTAACGACTTTATCTTGTTGCCTTATGTCAAACAAAAACGCGTGGGCAGCTACTTTCATCACCTCAAGAAGCTGTTGATGCCTTCAAAAACTATGTTTCTGAGATATTATCGTCAGAGTGGAAGAACTGTTTCAAGAATTGATTTGAACGGATATAAAAGTGTATAAATTTTAAAGGCGAATATTTTGACAAGAAATAAAACAGTTTGTTCCCCAAAAATTCTTTTTCTTCCCACTTTTTGTAGAAACTTAAAAGGCAACCAACTTCTCTCCATTGTTGAATCTCCCCATCATTTTGTGAATAACCGCAAAGGGTTTGAAAAAATAAGTGTCAATAGCTTTTCTTGTGCTGAAGAAAAACAAAACAAGCGTCTAAACGCAGCCTTAAGCTCTAATGCTCGATGTTTAATGTAAGAGCTTAGTATTTGTTATTTTGGTTAGTTGTGATAGTTTTGTCTTTGTTTATGTTAATTTTGTATCCATCTCCGTAGCCTTGATGTCGAGTGGTTAAATTCTTCTGGCTAATATGTTATGCCAGAGAAAGGGTGCGTGTATGCACTCAGGAGAGACGTATCTGCGACCTCCTGCACTCGCAAGCGGTAGCTCCACAATCGATCAACAGCGGAAGAGCGAGAATCTATCACTAGAAACATCTCACATCTGGAAGCGATACTAAAGCAAAAGCACATTCGTGGAAACTCAAGATAAAAGCCTAGGTACCATCACTCATGTGAATGTTCGGAATGTACTAAGCCCCTGGGGAACTTAGATATGGGAAAACTGAACGTCTCAGCATAAGTCTTTACTCAATGACTTTTGCTTTAGTGACGATCGGGCTTTCAAAATAGTTCAGGGATTCAAGGGGTATGATGCGAATTGAATGGAACTCCACAACGATCGGCATTATGTACCTGTGCAATGTTATTAGGTAAATCAGTCCCACCTGGCGCATGCGCATAAGGACCCCGAAGACCAGGGACAGGAGTTTGTCTGGCAACGTTTATCTGTTTTGACAAGTGGATTTCAAAATGTGTAATTGTTCTTAATTTATCGATCACAGAAACAGCCATAGCTGTTGCGAAAGTGGTAGATGCGGCCTGCAAAACCAAAAAATCACCCCAGTCAAAGGGGCAAAAATGGCAACCAGATTACAGAAGTTCACCATTAGTCGCGATATCATTTAACTTTCAGTAATTGGATAATCGTTTTTAAACAGAGCAATTTAGTGTTTTTCATATTCCGCGGGGACAGGACGGAGGTTCAAAGCATAGCTTGTATGGAAAGAATCCCTTACTGATGTATATTAAAGTAGCTAGTGAGAGATGATTTGCAAAAATTTGCATTTAATTTCCTCAAACAAATTAAAGAGCATTTTAGCTCTGCTGGTAACCTCAATTTTCTTATTTTTGTCTACTTCCTAGTTCTGCCATAATATTAACCATGTACATTAACGCGTGCATAAATACCGCTAAATATTTTACACATATCTGTGTGTAAAATCAAATTTGCTCAAATTTGACATTTTACTAAGAATCTGATTACAGAAGAATAACTATAAAATACCTCACTTTAGCTCTTCGCATATATCTGTCAAAGAAAAAACAGATTTGATTTTTTAAATAACCAAGTATTTCTCGCTCTTTATTTTATATTTTCTTTCATCTTTGTGTTTTTTTTTTTCTTGTATTTAATTATTTTTTAGTTTTCCTTTGGAATGACCAACCAATGTCTAAAATAAAATTAAATGCCAAAGAGGAAGATTTGGCTTTTTTTTTATAATTTTAATCTTTATATCGTTTTCTTTGTTTAGCAAATTTTTAATATATTATCAAGTTATTTCTTGTAGGGTGTGTAAAATTTTACATTAGAATATGAGTATTTAAAGATTTTCAATGCAACACATAAATGGATTTTGGAAAAGAATTGTATCTATGTTTAAGAAGAAAGAATAAAAATAAGATATTTTGATATATGCCTCCGAAAAAATACATATATTTCTACTGTTTACATTATTAGACTCTTTATCGAACATAAATGTTTTCACTATCCAATAATTCTATGATCTGAAGTATTCCAAAAACAGAAGCATTACTTTGAAATACTTATGATCCTTGTCAGAGAGTTTGTTTTGCTCTGCAATAATATTCGAAACTGAAAAGGCAAATCCTCGTGTTTGAGAAGCTTTTTCTTTATACTAAAATGTATTTCAGAAAAATATTATATGATTCTCTTTTTTCGGAGTCTTCTATGCATTTGAAAAGATATATGGGCTAAATATTGTTTAGGAATGTGCTATTTAAAACGTTTCCGAATAAGAATATTTTTACAGTCCATTTTATTTCTAGTTGTTTTAATGCAATTGATTCCATTGATTTTGTTTATATAATAAAGATGTATATAATAAAAAGGTATTTATATAATAAAGATGTATATAATAATGAGGTATTTATATAATAAATGTTTATTAATACTTTTCACTCTCATAAAGGGTATTTATTCAGTACTAGAAGATACTCCGTCAGATCCGTCAGATTTACATTTTCAAAAGAATCATAAAGCATTGCATTATAAAAAGCATTTTGCTGTAATAAATTATATATTATCTGACTAATAAGGTCAGGTGGGGTGAAATAGTTATAAAAAGAGCCCATCTTTCATTGGAAATTAATTTGCAAGAAAAATATTAATTGAATTGCCAAAATAATGACATAGAATATGCAAATGAAATTCGCTCACAAATTATGATGAAGTATTTCATATAAAACTTGTAAATTAATACTAATAAGGCTATTTTAAAACATATAGTCAATTAATTTTCGTCTTCGTTTATTCCGCTTAAAAATATCACTAACCTTCGATTTCTTATAAATCAGAAAAAAAAAAAATAAATAAATAAGAGTCATTCACGGCCGTGAAGAAAAAATTAAAACAGCCCGAACATTAAAAATTCTAATAATATTGAATTTAATACACACTTCGCTTGCCTTAAATTGTCATTTTTTAAGAAAGTTTTTATGGATGGAGTTCGTTCAGATCGCTATATTGCCAATGAGCTGGATGGTCTGTATTTTAATAAATTTCTAAGGAATGAATCGCAAACATTCATAATTAAACATTGTTTTAAGATACAGCTTTATTGAAAAAATTAAATCTCTGAAAATTGAAATAAAATGACTTATTCTAACGAAAGATTATCGGCACCCTTATGAGTTCACTTCGGAAATGTTATACACTTAGCGCTATTATATACAGTGTGTCCACGTATAACCTGACCGACCTTTATTTTCGCAACCGTTGGTCCTACATGCATACTTCCAATTACAAAAATGGTTTAAATAAGGTAAAGAATTATTTTTAAAGCGATTTGGGTAATGTAAAACATTTATTTAAAAATTAAAAAAATTAAATTTTTATACGGCCCCCCTGTCCTATAAGTGATATTTAGTAAAAATTTACTGTGACACTAACAGGTAAGACAAAAAAAGTCCCATTCATTTAATATTAAAATTGACCGAGTTATGAAACTTTGAAATGCATGACTTATACCACTTTTTTGCACACCAAAACAGATGATTTCGACCATGCTTTTAAGGGTCGTGTATAAAGTTCTTAATCCGGGAGAACTCGCTAGTGAGTATTTCTCTCACGGTGCTCAATTGCTTTTCTTTTACTTTACATTCGATTAATATATATATATTTTTTTTTTGCTTGGCTTAGTACTTTTACTCACAAATAGGTAAAACAATTGAAATAAGACTTTTAAATTTTAATTAAAATGAAAAATGTTTTAAATAAGAGTCTTAAAAAAAGTACGACGCTGAGAGAAAATCTCATGCAGCGAGTTTTCCCGGGTTAAACTTATTTCAAGGTATCTGCGCTTTGAAAGAAATCCTACAAATATTACGATTAACTTTTATTAGTTAAGTTTCAGATTAGTTAAAATAGTTGTATTATTGTTTTATTTTGAAAGGATTTGGGGCTATGATTTCTTTTAACTAAAATTATTTTATTTTCATAAGGTTTTATTTAAGTTGCAATGATCGTCTTTCATATTTAAAATTTGTAATCGAACTTTAACTTATTTTCAAATGTCCGATCGAAGTTAAATTTACATACTGACTTAAATCCGAAGACAATGCAATATTATTATCATTTTCGACTTTTACCATCTTATACATAGTCCCTTACTGATGTAAATTAAAATAGATAGTGAGAGATGATTTGCAGAAATTCGCATTTAATTTCCCCAAACAAATTAAAGAGCATTTTAGCTCTGCTGGTAACCTCAATTTTCTTATTTTTGTCTACTTCCAAGTTCTGCCATAATATCAACCATGTCCATTAAAACGCGCATAAATACCGCTAAACATTTTACACAACATCCGTGCGTAAAATCAAATTTGCTCAAATTTGACATTTTACTAAGGATCTGATTACAGAAGAATAACTATAAAATACCTCACTTTAGCTCTTCGCATATATCTGTCAAAGAAAAAACAGATTTGATTTCTTAAATAACCAAGTATTTCTTGCTCTTTATTTTATATTTTCTATCATCTTTGCGGGTTTTTTTTGTATTTAATTGTTTTTTAGTTTTTCTTTGAATGACCAACCAATGTCTAAAATAAAATTAAATGTCAAAGAGGAAGATTTGGCTTTTTTTTCTAATTTTAATCTTTATATCGTTTTCTTTGTTTAGCAAATTTTTAATATATTATCAAGTTATTTCTTGTAGCGTGTGTAAAATTTTACATTAGAATATGAGTATTTAAAGATTTTCAATGCAACACATAAGTGTATTTTGGAAAAGAATTGTATCTATGTTTAAAAAGAAGGAATAAAAATAAGATATTTTGATATATGCCTCCGAAACAATACATATATTTCTACTGTTTACATTATTAGACTCTTTATCGAACATAAATGTTTTCACTGTCCAATAATTCCATGATCTGAAGTATTCCAAAAACAGAAGCATTACTTTGAAATACTTATGATCCTTATTCGAGAGTTTGTTTTGCTTTGCAATAATATTCGAAACTGAATAGGCAAATCCTCGTGTTTGAGAAGCTTTTTCTCTATACTAAAATGTATTTCAGAAAAATATTATATGATACTCTTCTTTCTGAGTCTTCTATGCATTTGAAAAGATATATCGGCTAAATATTATTTAGGAATGGGCTATTTAAAACGTTTCCGAATAAGAATATTTTTACAGTCCATTTTATTTCTAGTTGTTTTGATGGAATTGTTTCCATTGATTTTGTTTATATAATAAAGATGTATATAATAAAAAGGTATTTATATAATAAAGTTATATATAATAATGAGATATTTATATAATAAATATTTATATAATAAATCTTTATTAATACTTTTCACTCTCATAAAGGGTATTTATTCAGTACTGGAAGATACTCCGTCAGATTGACGTGTTTACATTTTCAAAAGAATCATAAAGCATTGCATTATAAAAAGAATTTTGCTGTAATAAATTATATATTATCTGACTAATAGGGTCAGGTGGGGTAAAATAGTTATACAAAGAGCCCATTTTTCATTGGAATTTAATTTGCAAGAAAAATATTAATTGAATTGGTAAAATAATGACATAGAATATGCAAATGAAATTCGCTCACACATTATGATGAAGTATTTCATATCAAACTTGCAAATTAATACTAATAAAGATATTTTAAAACATATAGTCAATTAATTTTCGTCTTCGTTTATTCCATTTAAAAAAATCCCTAACCTTCGATTTCTTATAAATCAGAAAAAAAAATAAATAAATAAGAGTCATTCACGGTTGTGAAGAAAAAATTAAAACAGCCCGAATATTAAAAATTCTAACAATATTGAATTTAATACACATTTCGCTTGCCTTAAATTGTCATTTTTTAAAGAAATTTTTTATGGATGGAGTTCGTTCAGATCGCTATATTGCTAATGAGCTTGATGGTCTGTATTTTAAGAAATCTCTAAGGAATGAATAGCAAACATTCATAATTAAACATTGTTTTCCAATACAGCTTTATTGAAAAAAAAAAATAAATCTTTGAAAATTGAAATAAAATGACTGATTTTAACGAAAGATTATCGGCACCCTTATGAGTTCACTTCGGCAATGTTATACACTTAGCGCTATTATATACAGTGTGTCCACGTATAACCTGACCAACCTTTATTTTCGCAACCGATGGTCCTACATGCATACTTCCAATTACAAAAATGGTTTAAATAAGGTAAAGAATTATTTTTAAAGCGATTTGGGTAAAGTAAAACATTTATTAAAAAATTATAAAGTTTAAATTTTTATCGCCCCCCCCCCCTTCCGGTCCTATAAGTGATATTTAGTAAAAATTTACCGTGACACTAACAAGTAAGACAGAAAAAAGTCTCATTCATTTAACATTAAAATTGACCGAGTTAGGAAACTTTGAAATGCATGACTTATGCCACTTTTTTGCATACCAAAACAGATGATTTCGACCATGCTTTTAAGAGTCGTGTATAAAGTTCTTAACCCGGGAGAACTCGCTAGTGAGAATTTCTCTCACGGTGCTCAATTGTTTTTTCTTTTACTTTACATTCGCTTAATATATTTTTTTTCGCTTGACTTTTACTCACAAATAGGTAAAACAAATTGAAATGAGATTTTTAAATTTTAATTAAAATGAAAAATGGTTTAAATAAGAGTCTTAAAAAAGTACGACGGTGAGAGAAAATCTCATGTAGCGAGTTTTCCCGGGTTAAACTTATATCAAGGTATCTGCGCTTTGAAAGAAATCCTAAAAATATTACGATTAACTTTTATTAGTTAAGTTTCAGATTAGTTAAAATAATTGTATTATTGTTTTATTTTGAAAGGATTTGAGGCTATGATTTCTTTTAACTAAAATTATTTTATTTTCATATGGTTTTATTTAACTTGCAATGATCGTCTTTCATATTTAAAATTTGTAATTGAACTTTAACTTATTTTCAAATGTCTGATAGAAGTTAAATTTACATACTGACTTAAATCCCAAGACAATGCAATATTATAATGATTTTCGACTTTTACCATCTTATACATACTTATATTAGAGGATAACACAAAAAAATTCGGGTAGATTACCGTCAAGAAGTTTAAGAAAGAGTTTTATATTAGATAACATAAACCTGCTATGGTTGCGTTTTTTGACTTTTATGATTACATTTTATGTATTTTTTAACGCTGACTCAAAAAATTTCTTTCACTTTTAACCATCATGTCAAGATTTTTCGCAAATCGTAAATTTCAAGGTCAAAAAATTGCGAAAAATCTTATACACTATAAAATAGATGTAAGGCTTTTTTATTCAGTTTAATTTTATTTAATTCAATAATTTATTAGATTTTTTGGCTTATACTGGGTTTCATACAGCTATACAGCTTGGGTGTCCGATGAGGTTGGGCGGGGAGAGGTGATCAATTTTAACTTTTAGCTTTTTAACTTGTAAATTTGCGACTTGAGAAAATTCCTGACGTGATGGTTTAAAATGAAGGCCATTTTCGGATTAAGTGCTAAAAAAATTATAAGAATCAATTTTCAAAAGCTAAAAAACATGCCCCAACTCAAAATTTGAAAAACAGTGTAATCTAACAGCATTTTAAAATATGTATCATTTTGTAAAGAATTGAGGCTGTTGTTTTTCATTCTTTTATTTAACAAAAACCTGTTATTTTTATCCTCTTATAATGCAGTACAAATTGTAGATTTTGCAGTAATATGTCAGAATGACTAAAGATTTCAAATTTATATTGCAGTGCTAATTTTACTGTCAACCATTTCTTTAATATATCTGACGAAATTTCATTTCTACTAAATTTGTGGATGACCCTATAATATGCTGCAAAAGATATACTCCAAATTTAAATAGCTATTACTCGATCAATTTTAATCGTAGAATAACGGGACTTTTTTTGCCTTACTTGCCAGTGTAACAGGGAAATTTTACTAAATATATCTTATAGGACTGGTTGACCGTATAAAAATTTAGATGCTGTAATTCTTCACTAAATTGTTGTTTCGCTTCAAAATATTTTTATCATAACTCTGCACCTAATTCTGATCATTTTTGTAATTGGAAGTATGCATCTAGGACCAACGGTTGCGAAAATAAAGGTCGGTCAGGTTATTGGTGGACACACTGTATATATAATGCAAACAAAGTCGATAACATAAAGAATAAAACACAATTTCAACAGAAAATTTGCTTTTATTAATTGCCGATAGCTGGCACCAAAATAATAATTATATAACTTAAATTTTTAAAAAGTTTATCTTCGATTAAATCCCGATTTTTTTAAAACATGCATATAGAAACCTGTAATAAATTTTCATCATTAAAAGCCCCCTTTCATCACATAAGTAAATTACAACTATTAATTGCATTAACAGAATTTTTTCTCTCAAATTATTTTATTAAATTACAAATTTATTTTCCATACAAAATACAAAATTTTGTATGCATTGATATATATATTATATACACTGTTCAAAACAATTAGGGAAGCACATGGTTTTAGCAAAATTACGCAAATATTTACACAGATAAGTAACGTATAATAAAACATCCATAATTTAAAGTGCTGTAAAAAAAAACAGATAAAGGTAACTTCACATGTAAATTAAAGTTTATGACGTCAAAAACTAGAAAAAGAAGATAAGTGCAGACATCGGGATTTTGCAGAAACGTCTGTTTCACTGCCTCAGATGTAAAATTCCATTGCTCAGCTTGTGTTTGTTTGCAAATCAAAACTGTCAAAGTTAAAATATAGCGATCATCTTATACTGTAAAACAGATGTAAAACGTTTATTATTTTATTTTATTTTATTCAGTAATTTATTCATATTTTTAGCTTAGACTCTGATTCTTACAGCTAAACACATGAGGGGTTCGATGGGGTAGGGGAGAAGATTCAATTTTAATTTCGAACTTTTTAACTTTTAAATGTACAATTTGCGTAAACTCCTGACGTAATGGTTAAAAATGAAGATCATTTTCGGATTCAGCGATAAAAAATACATAAAAATCAATTATCAAAAGTTAAAAACACAACAATCACATTTCGTTTTCTTTTTTAGGGTTGCGTACTTAAAAGTAAAAACGGAACCATTATAAGTTCACTCCGGTGTCTGTCTTACACAGTCATTTTACTCGTAAACTATGGAACGTAGAAAGTTCAAATTGGGGGAAGTAATAAAGACTATTTACCCACTTATTTACAGATTATTAAACATTCAGAAATATTTTTAGGGGAAATGTAGAGGGGCTAATTAAGTTACTTGAATAAAAATGTTTTATATGTATATTGTGAGAAGTATCGTCTCAAAGCTTTCGTAACGCTGAATTCAAAAATATATGTCTTTTAATTTCAGGCATTTTATTTTCAGAGATATCGTCTAAAATGTAGTGAAAAAATATGTCCCATTCCCATCTATTTCCGAATCTACTGAAACTAAAATTATAAAAAAAAATTAGAGGTAGGAGACTTTAAGTTAATCCTTGCAGGAAAATTATAGCGATTACCCTAGGTCACATAGTTTTTGATAAAAGCGCATTTTTCCGTTATACGCAAATTTTACGGACATTCAGCAAATATGTTGAGGAGCGCTGGGGGTGCCTATCGCAGCAGAAGTATAAAAATATTATTGATAATGATTTTTGAAAAAAAATCGTCGGTACTTAGCCATGATATTAACCCTTAAGACACGGACGGTTTGGACATACATAATTACAGGGCGGTGTAACCTATGTACATCGGCTTTTAAAGCCTACATAACAACTTTTAATGATACATTTGTGTAATACAATGTCCAGTAGATATATAAAAGCAATAAATGTCAAAAGGTTAAAACAGACTAATTTAATTAGAATTAATCACATAAATACTATGGGATTCACGACTCAGTTTGCAGTGTGCGGATCCCTCAATAACCCCCGTGTCTTTAAATGTTAATTAAAAACTTATCTGGTAAAGGCGGAACGAATTAAGTGCGTAAAAAAAATAAAATAAATAAAACTTTTGGCGAGAATCGTTTTAAAAACGCATGCAGTTAAGTGTGTAATTTTACAAAAATATATAAAAATATCAAAATGCACAATATATTCTTTAAAAAGCTCACCACTTAACTTAAATGTGAAAGTACTAATAAAATTGAAATAAAAAGTATATTTTTAATCTGTAACGTTTTTATTATTATTTTTTTTTTGTCTTTAAGTAAAACGGTGGATTTTTAAAGTTCATATTCTGTATATTGTGGTTGAAACAAGGTGGAACATTTCTTTTCGTCTTATGGTTTTATTTAGGTAAACTGATGTAATGTACAAAAAGAAAAAAAGATGCCAAATTTAAAGGGATGTTACTTATTAAAATCCTAATTATATAATAAATTAATAAAAAAAAAATCTTTTGTGTTTTTTTTTATTATTAACGTTACTTTTCTTATTATAGCATTATGTAAGAAATATTACAAATGAATCTAATATGAATTAATAAATGGAAACCACGCTACTGAAACAAGTAATTGTATTATATTTACAAAATGGAAAACAAGTAATACATATTTAAACATGTTTTTTGTAAAATAATTATTCGTATAGATAAGTTTAATGTAAGCGGCATATCGGTTATCTTTAGGCGCATAGCTCGTTCTTTCACAGTTTGCTAATGAAAAATAAATCCACATTATTTGAATCTTATACTTTCGTTTTCGAATTTATATTTTAGTATGTTTATGTTGGGATTAAGGGATTTTCTCAGAAGCTTTATTTACATTTTCTAATTAAATTCTTATGGAAGAAAAGGGCGATTAATTGCTTTTCGATAATCATATTTTGCGTAATAAGTTAGAATTTTAGAGAAAGTTGTTGCTAAATTTTGGTAGATATAACATTTCTTAATTAAGTATTATAACTTAATAGGTATTTAATGATGTTTATTAACTCTTAACCTGAGTATAATTATCATAAGATTAAGAATCTACTACTATATTAAAGTAACCCCACCTTACTTTGACAAGGCGAATAAAAATTACATTTTAAGAAAATTAAACGAGAAATAATTATAAATATTTGTTAGACTAAATTTAAAGAACGTTATTTAACTTCAAGGATAAAATTTTTGATAAAGTAAATCCTTCTAAATTGATTTTCACAAAATTTATTTGGTGAAATATGAGTTAAAAGATAATGAAATCAATTTATCTACAAATCGGGAACATTGGTCTATCAAATAAATTCTTAAGAAACTATTCAGAAGAAAATATGTACAAATTACAACAATATCAATTATTTTATACATATGTTATTCGAATTTTTTAAGAAATTTTTGCATTTCAAATTATGAACATTCTTCAGTAACATCTCATAACAAGATTTCTAATTTCTGAAAAGTATTGAACAGGATTAACAAATAAAAAAGAAAATCCTCAAGCCAAGATTTTTGTTTAGAAAGACACCCAAATAAATATAATATTCTAAACCAAAAATTTCTGAAAATTTACAGATTCCCAGAAATGTCTTTAGGGGGCACAGGGCCTTTGAGTTTGCCGAAACAATAAAAAACAACTAATTTTTCAAAGTACCAAAACACAAATAAAATGCAATTAAGATCTTTACCCTTTTTCTGCCTGAACTATTTGTGAACTACATTATCCAGAAAAATAAATTATGTAAGTGCTGCGAAAACAAAAATCAAAAATTTCAAAAAGATCAAGTTTTTAAGTGCAAAACAATTACAACCCAAAATAAGGAATTTTTTTTTTCTTGTTTTAGAATTAAGACAATAAAGAAATGCATATTTGGTTAAATTATTAAAGCTGTGAATTATATAATTTGACTGTGCGCGCAAACTTCAAATTCACTAATCGAAAAAAAAAATCGTTTTACATTTTCAATATTTACTGACCTTCAAAAGTAATTTAATACCATTTATTATACATAATTATTTACAACGCACAATGTTTATAAATAGAATTTCACTTTAATAATTGGATTGAGAAAAATATCTTCACTTACAAGCAATATTATGTAAAATTATGTAAATGGATTGTAAGAAAATGCTGAAAGTAGCTATTGCACTGTATATTGTAGGGTAGACCAGGGCACATCTACGTGGATTTTTTTTTATGAATTTTCTAATTTTTACGTTTTTACTTAGACATTGTGAATTTATAAAGCAGTTTATAAAGTCAAAATTTCTGTATTCAGATGTTGCCCGATTTGTGTTTTTAACCGTTAAATTTTTAGGTAGATTTCGTATGAAATAACACCGTCAGATGATCTACACCGATGTAAGATCTACACCGATTATGACCCCTAGAACCCAAAACCACCCTCAGTAAAAAACAATATATATATATATATATATATATGTATATATATATATATATATATATATATATATATATATATATATATATATATATATATATATATATATATATATATATATATATATATATATATATATATATATATATATCACTTTCTTCTGGACACGATAACTTCCACATTTCTGCACAAATCTCTTCCAAACTGATACATAAAATCAAGGGGCTTAAAATCTCGATCAATTTATGGGCAAGGCGGACCAAGGGGATGGAAATAGGGAGGATTTTTCTGGAAAAAGAAAAAAACCCATAACTTCTGTACACATTAAATCAGTTTTTAATACTTCTAAAAATAGGGCAAAAAATTTATGTGTCACAGATTTTGATAAAATTAAAAATGGGCTCAAGGGGCGCAAAAAATAAAGTTTTTAGCAGAAGAAAATTCATAACTTCGTCAATTCTCAAGATATCAAATCCAATTAATTTTATTATAAATCTCCTTAATATTATCTATAACTTTTATATTCACAAGTTTTTTATAGGACCAATTTGTACCCCCCCCAAAAAATTAACCCTCCGACTGTCTTGGAAAAGGGCAAAATTGTAATGTTGTTTTCTCTGCATTTTGTTTAAAATGCTAAAAAAAAATGATTCTTTGAACATATTATAAAAAAACTTAATAACGAATATGAATGCAATACTTGGAAGTATTAATTACTGTTCAATGTATTAAAAATACATTAAATCAATACAATTATATTACTTTAAATATTGCTTGTATTGCAGTGAAACCTGGAGCTTAGTGAACGTATTAACACGGGCTTGTCAGTGAGGGGGTTAAAAAAGAAAACAAAAAAGGGGGGGTATAACGACTATCTCGTTATATATGTTTGCATTTTATTCCCCCTCCCCCAGAGAGTTTCAATTAAAATTCTGTTTAATAACTTATTTATTTTGTGCACTATAGTCAAACAGTGCAGCCCCTAAATTAAATTCAACATTTAAAAACTAAATCGATTGTATTAACAGCCCTTCACATTTAAATTAAATTATTCTAGGTACTCATCTCTTTAATAAAATAAAATCAGTGAATCACTCTCTATTTTCACTTTCTGATTCTTTCACACATACGCTTTAACCTTGTACAAAATTCGTTACGGCTGACTGTTAGTTTCAAAAGCATTTTAACTTCGGTCATTTCCTTATTTGGGCATGAATATAACTCATCATTTAAAATCACTTTACATGCAATCTACTTATTAGAATTATTTTCGCTTCACACCCTTTTGTTCAGATGTATGGCAATTCTGCATTTTTGTGGTAAAGCGGTGCATCTTTGATCTAACATCTGGTCTAGAAAAATACAGTCTCATGCTTTTTAGCCTAACGAATTCGGTCTGTTACTATGCCCTTTCCAGATAACACTTTTTATTTTTACATTTAACCGCAGCTGTATCAATGTACTGATGAGTCTCCATCTACCATGACTCAGGAATGTATGCAGCCCACAATCTGCCCCCCCCCCTACACAATTAATATGGTAGAAGCCTACCGTACATTTTTGGCGAACATACCAGCCAATGTTTCTCTTACCCCCTGTGCATGGCGCAAAAATACTTTTAGATTGGCGATATTGTAGTCCGCCAAGCAAGAAAGTTGTAACTGTATATTCTTGTCATTCCTGCTTTCTCGCTAGCCTCGTGATGACGTCTTAAAGGAGGCTCCTTATGCTTTTCCCTTGTACCTCTCCCTTCGACTTTCATCATGAAAATAAAATAAGTCTTCGTTTACCGAATTGGAGTTTTTTTAATAGGACCTGGTGTTTTTAATTCTCGCAATCTTATAAACGCAAACGGCCATCTCTTCTAGCAAAAAAAGTCTTCATATAAATTGGTCTCCGTGACCAGCTTTTTTTTCTCCATTAACAAAAAAAAAATGTAAGGGAAAGGTACTTGCTTCTAATCCTTTTTTCTGCATGGACTTCTGGCAGCGATGGATTCCTCCCGGCTGTCGCACCGTGCCCGCTACGTGGATGTCATCATGGAGTGAACCTTTCGCCCTGGACGACTGCTCTTCGCCGTAAAGGATCTGTGCCTGCCTGCTCGTCTGCTTTTCCCCTTTGCCAACCCCCGGAGTTGTGGAATCAGCTGCTCGCTTCCCGTCGCCTAAGAAATCTGCCTGCCTTACATCCTCCCGTGCCGAAGAATTCTGCCCGCGTGCAAACTTATCTCTCGGACCATTCCCTTCCCATCATCGCATCATTTTTGTGAAAGGGTCTACTAAAATTACAACTCAACGGCAAATGTTTCCGTATAATAGCAATATTAGTTATGTCACACCTTCAACAAGTTCCGCGTTGAGAAACCTTTCGAATCTGTGTGAAAAATACTACAAATTATTCATCAGTTAAGTGCAGTGAAACACTGATTTCAAAGCAAAACACAAAAAAAAAAACCCCTGAAAATACATGTGTTCGTTGAAAGAACGTCCGAGCGAGTCAGCGATTGAATCACGTCACGACTCTCGCTCTCATTTCTATTTATTCAGCCAGTCTCCTCAAAATTCTCAAAAGTGTGTTGATTTTTGTTTCTTTCCTCCATACTACAACCAGTTTGTGAAATAATTTTGTGAAGTGCTCAGTTATATAGTAACGTTCTGTTGTGAAGTTTTATAAGTTGTTCATCTTTATTCAAGAGGCAGTTTGTGATAAAAAAATCTCTCAAAAAAAAGTCATTTTCTGCCAAAGAATCGTTTTAGTGATTCACTCTCACGCATACATAAATTTCTAGCAAATGTTTATGATATTGACAAAAAGGTCATGAAGGTGCAAAAAAAAAAAAAAAAAAAAAAAAAAAGTGAAAATAAATACTGCACCAGTCCCTTAAAATAGCACATTTTTAGAGTACGAAAGCATATTTTAATTCCCCCATTTAATTGCTTTCCTTTCGCTTAATTTTCTTTTCAGTTAATTCTGGAATCCTTGTTTTAAAATGTTTAAAGTTGTTTCGTTCCATTTGTATGCTTTCTTACTCCATAAGTACTCACAAGTACTTCTTAATTAATTTTATTAATATTATTGTGTTTTTGTACAGGATACGAAAACACAGTGATATTGCTATTTTTGATATTTTGTGTTGTCTATTATAATATTTATAAATATAATATGAGTAATTTTTTTTTTCCCCATTGCATTGAATATTCCAATATCTTTAGTTATTAAGATACACATTCACCTTTGCTTAACTTTTAATGCATATTAAAATATATTAATTTTTTTTCTCTCTCAAAAAGAGTTAACGAAGATTATATTTTGTCCCATATATTTTTCTGGTTCGCCTTTCGGCTTGAAAATATTTTAATTTCAGAAATTTTTAATTTCTGTCCTCTTAGAGAAACAAGGACAGATAGCAAGTTTTTTTTTTTTTTTCTCTGTTAAAAAGGATAAAATAAGTTTTTATTTCAGTTGCTTGCTCCTACCTGTTTTATTTTAAAAGACTTACATGTTTCATTCTTTTTAAAAAATAAAAATAAAATAGGAGCTATTGTGAAATATTTTTCTGTTTCTCTTTTGCTGAAAATAAGCAACGATATTATTTTTACTTTGGGAAACACAATTCTGTCCCTGGATAAGTTTTTTTTTCTCTCTATTTTTTTCTATAAAAGGTTTAAAAAAAATAAGACCTTTTGTTTATTTTTAAGTTGTGTATTAGTTTTTTTTTAATGTGATTATTTATGTGATTATTTTATTTCATTATTTTAGTTGCTTTGCATTTTATCTGTTTATGTGTGTTATATTTAGATATGTATGCAGAATTTCAGTAACAATTTTTGATTAGAGAATTTGTGTTAGGTAAAACGTTGACCATGTCCGCTAAACAAGTTCAAATCAACATTAACCAATTTGACGGAGATCCGGATTTGCTTAAATTCTTTTTTAACCAAATTATGTCGGTCGCTGAAATTAACAAATACAGCCCTCAGACTACCATTGCTGTACTTGTAGGCAAGTTAATTGGTCCCGCTCAAAAATTGTATGCTCAGAATCCGGAAATTCAAAAAATTAATCATCTAGATACGCTTGGAAAAGAATTTACCGCATTTTTCTCACCCCCCAGCAAGTGCGTGGCTGGCGTTGAACTTTCGAGCTTATCTCTTCTGCCAGCGGAGTCAATTAAAAACTTGGCACATCGGTTAAACGTGTTAGCCGCAACTGTCTATTCAGATATTAACCTAAGAGTAGTCGCGACATTTTTTAGAGCGTTAGTAGTCGCGTTCGGTCCATTTGCTGCCGTTACCAGCAGGCCGAAAACGAAGGGGAAACTTGCCGGTGTTATCAGATGATCGAAAACGGATAACGTAGGGTGAAAATATTGACTGAACTTTAAAAGATTACAGCAATTATTCATTTTACAACTTTTTACAGCAATTATTTATTGCACTTAAGTATATATTCAGTTGGCATCTAGATAAATGTTCTTATAACTCTTTCTTCGTTTTGCATAAATACTTAAAAGTAAATAGTAAATGATTTGGTTGAATTTCTGATGTTACTATGAATCAATAATTAGTAGGAAAACATTTTCGAATCTGAATCTAAATTCCTGATAGAGGTATTTTTTTTTTTTGGAAGGACAGAATCAGAGTCAGGTAGATTTTTATGATACTCCGGCACTCTCTATCCATTTAATAAAATAAAATTAATAAATTTAGCATCAATATATTACACTGACATTAAATTGAACAATTAAATTGAAAATAAAAATAGGACCTATGACATGCAACAGAAAATCAAATACAATACCACTAATTCACCAGCATATTGCGGACGATTAATTCATTTAAAACATATGAAAAACCATCAAATTTGATGCAATAAACAATTAAAGACAATATATATATATATATATATATATATATATATATATATATATATATATATATATATATATATATATATATATATATATAAACTTTTTGTACAATAATACCATTGAAAAATAATGAAAAATGACCAATAATTATGAAATCACAAACACCACATAAACCAAATATTATTAAAAATGTATAATTATATAAATATATATATATATATATATATATATATATATAAAATACAGAAAAAGGTAAAAAATACTTAACTTCGAAATTATAAATGTAAATGTTGTAACTACGTTTTATTTATTTATTTATTTTGTGGGGTGTCTGTGTGTGTATCAGGGGGGAGAGGAGGGGGGGGGGGGGCTCGCGAGATTTTGTGATTAAATCCATTTTTCAATTGAAAATGCAAGATTTTTACTTATTTCAGGGTGGGATCAGCGCCCTTGAATAAAAATCTGGATACGAACTTAGCTTATATAAAGCAAATAATAAATAAGTTATTGAAATTATATATTTAATTTAAATACATTTGCAATTGTAGATTTAAATCCTAAGATGGATAAATTATTTCAATTAATAGAATCATTGAAAGGTTCATTTTAATAGGGATGTATTTTAGAGCAACTATTTAATTAAAATAAATATTCATTTGTACATTTCATAATAAGTTATTAATGATATAATTTATTGTTTTATAGAAACATTCATTAAAATAATAAAAACAATAAGAAAATTTTCTCCGAATTTAAATAAATATGCAGCAATAATTTAATTTAAATGAATTTTCTCTCATATTCTGGAAAACATTATTCTGAAAAATAGTTTGAACAATTGATGAAGGACAACAAATTTAAATTTGTTAGATATCGTCTCCAAGCCTCTATTGGATTTCAATAATAATAATAAAAGAAAAACATTTTCTGCGGCATTGTTAAAAAAATATGTTTTTACTTACAGTATGAAAATTTAACAATAGATAAATTTTAGAAAAATACTTAAAATATTTTTTAAAATCATAGTATAAACATTCACTGAATTATCCAAAAGATATTTTTATTTCCGTAATTTCTAACCTACATTATAAAATTCTCATTATTTTTCTTGTTGTACAAATAAATTATATGGATGTTCTTCGCAGATATACATACTACATTTCTGAGAAAATTGTTTTATCTTTCGAATTTGTTTTATTGTACAAAAACGATACTTTTCAGATTTTGGAGATACGGCAATTTTTTCACTGATTCCTACAAAATTCTCTTCTCTCTTTTTTAATGGTTTGGCAGTGTTATTGTCTGTTTGTTTTACTTATATGTTCCGGTAATAAATGGAAAGCAAGTTCTTACAAATAATGATGATGAATTTCCCTTTTATTTCCATATTTAAACGATTATCAATTTGAGAATTTATTCGCGCAATATTTGACAATGAAAAAAAAAATGTAAGTGACCATCCATCAGTTTTTTGTGCGAACTGACTTCACAACTAATATAATAAAACAATTTTAAGTCACATTCTAAAAGTAAAAAAAGTACTCTAAGAACGGGTAAAATAGTAAGAAAGAAAGAGAAAAGAAAGAAAGAGACGAAATAACAACAGGCAGGGAGTCCGTACTTCGAAGAAACTTTCCCCCACAGATTTCGCGGAAATGGGAAAGGATGAACACGAGGGGGAAAAATTCAACTAACGCAAGTGGTCGCATCGCGGTCATTTAGACCGATTGAAACTTAAGAATTCGATAAAATGCTAAGGAATAGCAGGAATGACTTGCAATTTTACTACACAAGAGTGTGAACACTCAAGGTCAGCTACATGGAATTTCGCTATCGTAACTTTAACGGCAAATGAGTTACAGGAAGATAACCAATTTCGGGCGGGGAAAAGACCAACGCGCGACTATTAACGGGTTAAAGACGAAAATGCCCGTAACACGATTAAACTTATGAACTTTATGGAGGCTGTGCCAGCTAACATACGAATAAAGTTACAAGAAGAAGGCGTGAATGAATATCGTGCTGCTGTTGAAAGAGCACAGATATTACACGAAATTCTGCATAACGAAAAGATTCTACATTCCTTACCCTCTGTCAGTAAATCTCAAAATAACATTGAAGAGCAATTGAAGGAACTCTCGGAAAAAATAAATGCATTAACACTCGCACCGCCTGGACCCAAAACTGAAACTAAAAAAAATGACATGCAACGTAGCCCAAAGTATAACGCAAATGCGATGCGCTATAGGAAAAATTTCAAAACGCGAAATTTCCCAAAACGTTTTTCCCCTCACAAATTTACACAAAGAAAAGTTGTGACTTGTCAACTCTGTTTCCGCAATGGCCACCAGGCACATCAGTGTTTTAAATGGAAAAGAGTTAATACACAGAGAAGGGAAAATTTTAACAGACGCAACAATTACCAGGTTCAGGAAAACTAGAACAGAGACACAATTTTTATGCTGATAATTTTGTGTCTCAACCATGTGACTTAACATCAGCAACATTTCCTATTTACCCTACATTACCAAAGATCTCTAAAGAAAGGTTAGTTAATTCAACCGGGTCACAAACTTCAGATCACATTAAAATCGCAAAAAATATCACTACTCAAACAGAAAATGAAGGCGATAAAATTGTTCACATCATTTGTAGTGTTAATACGCATTCTCCATCACTCCCTCTTGTAAAGGCCACTATTGCAAACCATAAAATCACCCTATTGGCTGACTCTGGAAGTAGCATTTCGTTACTTTCACAAAATTTATTTAATGAACTTAAACCTGTATTAAAATACAAGAGACTATCAACAGCCATAAATATTAAAACCGTCAATTCGGATGTTTCTTTTTCTTCATGTATTAGAGCATCCATTAAATTAGAAAAAAATCCTTCTCGCACCACTTTTATATAGTGGATATTCCTGAATCCTCCAGTTTTGAAGGCATTCTTGGTTTTGATTTCATTAGTAAATTTAACATTATCATTGATACTTTCAATAAATGCATTCACATTAACAACAACTTGACTATTCCACTAGAAACATCACACACTAAGTCTAAAGTCAGTGAAAGTAATCAATGTAACACCTTATGTGATGTAGTGACAAATCAAAAAGTTTTCTTAACCCGTAAAGTCATTCTAGAACACCAAGAGCAAACATGGTGCTCAGTTTACACAAACAATAATATCAAACATGACATAAACTATCTATTTGAATATTTGGCAGATAAAAAAGAATTAGTAGGTCATGATGCCATTATTCAAATGGATAATAAAACTAAACGCAAAAAGAAGCCTGTACAATTAAATCATTTCTTTTCTATTTCACTTACAAATAATTCTGACACTACCATTCATCTCCCTAAACACACAAAAATTGGACATTTATCTGAAGTTGAGGAAATTCTTGACTACCCCTCGGATAACTTGGACAAGCATCATAGCTCAGAACAACACTTCCTAAATTTTATTCAGGCATCTAATGAAACATTAAAAAAGAGGAAAGAGGATTTGGCAGCTACCGATTTTGATCTTACACATTTAAGTTCTAATGAAGCAAATACAATGACTAAATTATTACTTAATTACTACCCGGCCTTTTCAAAATCATTAAATACACTTGGACATACTGATAAGATTGTACCTGAGTTGAAATTTATTAATGATTACCCTATAAAAACTCTTCCCTTCCCCCTTCCCCAATCTTTGCAAAAAGGTACTTTAGAACAAATTAAAGATCTGCTTGATGCCAAAATTATTGAACGCCACTGTTCAGAATGGGCTTGCCCCATGCTTTTAGTCAAAAAGAAACCAGACGGAACTGGTAAACAAAAATTTCGTCTCGCCTTAGATCTTCGAATGGTAAATACTGTAATTCAAGGATCATCTTACCCTCTACCTAAAATTCAAACCATCATTTCAAATCTTTCTCAGTATCGATATTTTTCTTCTCTTGACTTTCATCAGGCATATCATCAAATTGATTTGCCAGAAATATTCCAAAATCAGTTGACATTTACTACTATGTTTGGTTCTTTTAGATACAAGAGATTAGTGTTCGGATTAAAAAACAGTGCTTCTATTTTCCAAGCTTTAATGGACTCTTTGCTTGATGAGTTACAATTAGATGGTGTATATACATATCAGGATGATTTCATTGTAGGTGCAAACTCTTTTGATGAAATGTGTAATAAATTAAAAAAAATTCTCTCTATCCTAACCAAATACAACTTAACCCTGTCTCCTAGCAAGTGTACTTTTCATAAATCTAGTATTGACTATTTGGGATTTCATGTAGAAAATCAGTCCGTTTCCCCGATTCAGTCAAATATCATAATAATAACATCTTTTCCCACACCTACAACTAAACGTCAACTAAAAAGACTCATTGGTGTCATTACATTTTATAAGAGTCTAATTCCATCCTTTTCTGAGTTAGTACAACCACTGATAAACCTAACTACTCCAAAAGTTAAATTTAAATGGACAGTTAAACATCAAGAAATCATGGACACAATACAGAAAATTTTCTTTAATTCTCCCATGGTTAGATTACCTGATTGGAACAAGACATTTTATTTAAATACAGATGCGTCAAATGTTGCTATTTCTGGTGTTTTATTACAAGAGCATGATCAACAACTTTTACCAGTTGCATATTTTTCTAAATCTCTTAAGCCATCAGAAAAAAAATACCCTGCACTTAAATTAGAACTCATGGCAATTTATAAATCTGTAACCGCTTTCAAATATTATTTATATAACAGAAAATTTGTAATTCTTTCTGACAGTAAACACTTAGAAAAATATAACAAGACTACTAATCCAGCTGATATTATCTCTCGTTGGCTCATGGAGCTTTCAGAGTACTCATACACTTTTAAACATATCCCTGGTAAGAAAAATGTTCTTGCTGACTATTTATCTCGCTGTACTTTTGAAAACAATCAACAAACTCTGGATACTAACCCTGAACTTATCCATGACCCTCAACCATTACCTATTGTTGACTATGATACACCAGACAGTAATAATTCATGTTCAAGCGCCACTAAGAAATATGTAAACTATCTTGTATCTGGTAAACAAACAAATCCAGATCCTTTATTAGAAATTTCAAATGAAACTTTCTGCACTGAACAAAAAATGACACCACCTTGTCCACTGTTTACAAAGATATTCTAAAGAAAGGACCTTCTCAAAAATATCCTAATTACTTCATACACGCTGATTCGAATGTTTTAATGTTAAAAAAAGAAAATAATCTTAACAACACTTTTTCATATCACATTGTTGTTCCTAACTCTCTTAAAAGCAAAGTTTTAACAATCTCTCATTTATCTCACTTTGGTTTTAATAAAACCTATGACTTCCTATCATCAAGATACTTTTGGAAAGGCATGTATGTTGACACCCTAAACTTTGTAGCTTCATGTGTCAAATGTCTTCAATGTAAACATCATCAAACCCCTCCTGCACCCTTACAACCCACCTACACGCCCAGATATCCTGGCCATACTATTAGTACAGATCTCGTTGGACCTTTTTCTAATGGTAAACATATTTTAACTATTACAGATCACTTTTCAAGACATGTTGAACTTTTTCCACTTAATGATACATCTGCAACTAAAGTCGTTAAATGTTTATTCTCTTACATAACCACCTTTGGGAGACCTTCTGTTGTCTTATTAGACTTAGGACCCCAATATACATCTCAAATATACAACATTTTTAATGATACTCTAGGTATTAAGGTACTTCACAGCTCTGTTTCGAGACCACAAAGCAATGCTCTTTCGGAGAGAATAAATAAATCTATCAAATACTCTGTTAATATACTTTTACAAGAAGGTCACTCATTTGAAAATGCAATATTTATACACAAGTCGCTCTATAATGGTTCAAAACATTCAACTACATTATTCACTCCTAATCTTCTGCACTTTGGACGTGAACTTTCATTAATTTTTTACACTTTTGATCAGAATAGCAATCAACCTTTTCTAGATAAACATACTGAAGTACATAAACTACTTGAAGATTTACACAAAATATATGACAAGGCTTACAATAACATTAAAACAGCACAGGATAAAAGATATAAACATTACGGTCAGAAAGCTAAATTAAGAACCATTTGTCTCAAAGATATTGTGTACTTAAAGTCTGTTGTTAAATTCAAACCTAAATACACTGGACCATATATTGTAACTTTCAAACATTCACCTGTGTCATTCTCGATCAAGAGATTGTATGCTGCTGATAATACAGCATTTCGGGTGCACATTGATAGGTTACTTCTTGCACCACCTCGATATGGACATTTATTCGATGCTACAAGTCACTTAAACAATCACAACTTCCCTAATGTTTATCAACCACATACATATAATTTAAGAAACAGAAAATAATATACTTCTGTTTACATTTTTTTCTTATGACATGTATTGTGAAGCCAAGTGTACAACCAGAGGCCTAGGTTGTATGTATGTTGTTTACAACAGAACTTTGACAACATTGTGGCTGGCCCATGACTGTTTTCTTCGAAGATCTCTTGTGAACAATATTTTGAATCACTTTACACTCATTTCATTTTACTGTACACTTTTTATGTTATTTACATACACTTAACTATTATTTACAGTTTAACATTCATTTTACATTTCATTCTTTTACGATTACATTTCAGTTAAAACTGATAACTAACACATTTAATAATTGCAATTATTTAAAAAAAAAAAAAAAATCCACATGTAATTTGATAACATTTTCTGTAAGGCAACCAGTTAGTTACCTTCTAATTATACGACTTGTGCATTATTTAACCTGATTATGACTTTTTCATTTTTTTATGTCTCTCTTCACTCTAGGCTTGTCTACCCCTTTTTGATTTGATATATATGTGAAATATATATCTATTTTTTTTTTATCTTTTAATTCTCCCTTTCGAATGTTTTGTTCCCGTTCAAAATTATTGCCCTTAGGGTCCAAAACTTCATTGTGTTGAGAGACAACCCCTTGGAATTGGTGTTCCAATTCACAAAAAATCAATTTTTGCTTGTAAACCAACGTGTGCTCCTTTAGAGGACCGCTAGTGTCTTCGGAGGAGCAGGGACTCATATAAGCGGGCGCTGTATGAGTCTCAAAACTCCCTCCGCACATAAGGCTGAAGCCCTAAGCTGACGCCATAATACTTGTGGTCTACACAAGATTCAGGGTGACACCTTTTTCATGGGCGTGCTTCAGGCACCTCTTTTTTTGTCGTCCTATGCTGCATGCATGAACATTACATTTTTTTTAAACCATGTCCAATTTCTTTTAAATCATATTACAATTGATTATTAGTTTACAATTACACATTTCACTTATTATTACTTACTCTTTACTTCTAGTGTTGCATTTGTGTTTATATATTATATTTTTATTGTTACTACTTGTGTTTTTTTTTTTCATAAAAATGATCCAAATCAGGATGAATATTTTGATGATGTGCAGCCAAGGGTCTAGTTACATGCTGCTTAAATATTTGCTGTCAAAGTCGACTCAGTTAAAAAAAAAAATATACCATGGTATGCAATTTTGAAGAAAATTTTACTGAAGGTGGAGATCCATAAACTTAATTTAGAAAATATTAATTCATAAAATCTCTTAGGACTGTTGAACTATTGATGAAAGAGATTTTTTTGTTTTCATGACAGCAACTTGTTTTTTTTAAAAAAAAAAAATTATGTTTTGAAGATATATTTATATGTGTAACTATTTTTCTTGCTGTTTTGCCCATGCACACGGATCAACAAAAGTTTTTTTTTTGCGGTGTCCCAGGTGATATATATAACGACTATCTCGTTATATATGTTTGCATTTTATTCCCCCCCCCCCCAGAGAGTTTCAATTAAAATTCTGTTTAATAACTTATTTATTTTGTGCACTCTAGTCAAACAGTGCAGCCCCTAAATTAAATTCAACATTTAAAAACTAAATCGATTGTATTAACAGCCCTTCACATTTAAATTAAATTATTCTAGGTACTCATCTCTTTAATAAAATAAAATCAGTGAATCACTCTCTATTTTCACTTTCTGATTCTTTTACACATACGCTTTAACCTTGTACAAAATTCGTTACGGCTGACTGTTAGTTTCAAAAGCATTTTAACTTCGGTCATTTCCTTATTTGGGCATGAATATAACTCATCATTTAAAATCACTTTACATGCAATCTACTTATTAGAATTATTTTCGCTTCACACCCTTTTGTTCAGATGTATGGCAATTCTGCATTTTTGTGGTAAAGCGGTGCATCTTTGATCTAACATCTGGTCTAGAAAAATACAGTCTCATGCTTTTTAGCCTAACGAATTCGGTCTGTTACTATGCCCTTTCCAGATAACACTTTTTTATTTTTACATTTAACCGCAGCTGTATCAATGTACTGATGAGTCTCCATCTATCATGACTCAGGAATGTATGCAGCCCACAATCTGCCCCCCCCCTACACAATTAATATGGTAGAAGCCTACCGTACATTTTTGGCGAACATACCAGCCAATGTTTCTCTTACCCCCTGTGCATGGCGCAAAAATACTTTTAGATTGGCGATATTGTAGTCCGCCAAGCAAGAAAGTTGTAACTGTATATTCTTGTCATTCCTGCTTTCTCGCTAGCCTCGTGATGACGTCTTAAAGGAGGCTCCTTATGCTTTTCCCTTGTACCTCTCCCTTCGACTTTCATCATGAAAATAAAATAAGTCTTCGTTTACCGAATTGGAGTTTTTTTAATAGGACCTGGTGTTTTTAATTCTCGCATTCTTATAAACGCAAACGGCCATCTCTCCTAGCAAAAAAAGTCTTCATAGGGGGAATGAAGAAGAAAAACTCCAGAACTCCAACAATTCACAAGATATAAAATCTCCATGAATTTATCATATATCTTCATAATATTGTCTAAAACATTTATACAGTCAAGTTTTTGATTGGACCAATTCTTACAGCAAAAACAAATTAAAAATACATAGCGGTTGAAGAAAAAAAAATCTTATTAAGGATGTATTCAAATCCAAACTGCTTATTCTTTTACTCATTTTTAAATTCATTTTTGCTCTTAGACGCATCCAATTGGTGGATTCTCTTATTCAAAAACTATATAATGTACCGTAATGATCGATATTTTGATAGAGGCAGAATATATTTCAGAAAATGATGTCAAAGTGGGCATTTTGAACAGAATTTCCCGAAGCTATTGTGTTAGAAACGAAAAATATTGTCCTACTGAGAAAATAATTGTTTATAAAATAAGTTTTAATTAATTGAACGAAAAATAAAAACACAGATCGCTTATAAATATCTTCAAAAATCACGTCAGCAAGTTTCATATTTTTTTCTTTTAAAAATGAATCTGAAAATGTGCTATAAAAAGTATTTTTTTTTAATACCGTCTTAACATGATTCTGATAAAGCCAGTTATTATATAAAAATGAAAAAAAAAAAACTGGTCAAAAGCGGCCAGATAAAATTGTTAAAGTGGGTATATCTCTAATCATGATTTAGTTTTTGTTATACTTAACTTTGAAATCTACCTCCTCCTGTAGGCCGGGACGGCATGGATTTTTTTTTTAGGTCCAAGTCTTTTGTGTAATCTTGTCCCTTTCCCGGAGCAAGTTTACGCATCAAGTGGGGCACGTTTATGCATATTATAAGAGATACCAAGGAGTAAGTGAAATAAATATTTAATCAAATTTAAATGTTTTATTTATACTTAATTATTTATACTTATATTACTTAAAACACTGTTTAAAAAATGAAATAGATTTAATTAAAGCACATTTTATGGGCTAAACTTAAAACATAGGACTTATTGCTAATTAAAAACTGAAACTATTTAGTCATCTTCCTCATCACTGTTACAGTTTTTACAAACAAAAAATAAAGTATTTCCTTTTGCATACTTGTCATGGGACCACCTTTTGCATCTAAGACATTGAATCCAGTCTTGACCTTTTATGATTGTTTGTATGATTTCATAAAAAAATATATACACAGTTTTCATCTTGGTCATCGGATTCATTCACTGTTTTCTTTATTCCAGAGTGTACATTTTTTTTCCCTTTTGCAGTTCTTGGTTTCATACTTTTCCCTTTGCTGTTTTCTTGTTCTGCTTCCATAGAAACTAGTAAATTTTTACATAATTTCTTCTTTTTCAACGTGCGTAAAGGTGCCCCGATGTCAATGCGTAAACATGCCCCGTCGCCATGTTTAGATTTATTTTTAACTTGAAAAGAAAATTAATGACATTTCTGTTCATACAAATACAGTTCTCAAAAAAGGATAAAATTCTGCTAATGTTCATATATTTGTTTATCCTTAGCTAAGTAGTATTAGTTTACAATAAGTTTCAAACCGTTCAACACAAAATTTACTCGCCTTGACAGAAAACGGATTATCCTTTCCTCATGCTAGACCGAAGCCTGACTGACGCTCAAAAACCTGTGAAAATACTCACTAGGGAGCAGCATCAATATTTCATGACTGGAGGCGCAGCAGCTATAACTCTTTTCGGAAAAGTGCACTGCGTAAACGTGCCCCATGCGTAAACGTATTATCCATTTATTATCCATTGCGTACTTGTATTAAAGTTATTGTACTTTAACGACATCTGTAACCCTCTGAAAAGGCGGGATAGGGATGAGAAATTTTTGAAGGAGCATGCCCAATCATAAAAAAAATAATTTTAACAAGCGAGATTCAATAATTTAAACGCAACGATCATCGGTTTCAAAAACTCTCTTGCATTAAATACGACGCGGCGACCCACATCTTACACATTGCTTGAATTTTAAAGGCATACTTACACTAATTATTATTTTATATAAAAAATATTAAACTAATTATGTATTGACAAATATTTATTAATGATTAAACAATAATAATTGCAAGGAAGAAAAAAAAAATTATGTGCAACAATGCAAATTTTTTGCAGAACTAATGAGGAACTAAAGAAAAAGAGATAAGAGTCCCGATTTTGTGAAATTTAAAATGGTAGTTTGGTACGTTCCATTGAAAAGAGTACTATCATTTCGTCACCTTCGATCGACGGAAAAAGTTTAATCATCGTTTGATTCATACAGTTGGAGATAAAAAAACAAACAGATAAAGATTCGTATAAAAGAGGAAGAACAATGAAAGTCGTTACGAGTAAAATGAAGAGTTGACTACAGATACTTAGTCATCTAAATATCTGTAACTATCACCCTTTTCATACCTTCGTATGTACTATAAAAATCATATTTTCACAGAATAAAATATATCTACTATCGTGCACTATCCTCGTGTAATATAACATGTGTCCTTGAAGGGGTAAATAGTTTAGAACAAATATAGGCTATTGATGCACCCTCTGTTTCAAAATATTAGAGAATGAACCAAAAAAATATTTTAGAAAGCTTTTCCATATAAAAAATGACATTTAAACGTTTACATACGCCTAAAATTTTATTCCCTGTGCACAGGATTTTATGTTTAACAAAACAACTCATTATAAAATCTATACAGACTAGGAATTTGAAAAAAAAAAAAACTTAAAAATTCTATAGATAAAATGAGGCGAATTCTTTATTTTTTAAAAACTCCTATTTCGTATTTTGTGTAATATTTACGTAATGTTTTATGCATGTGGCATTCAATGTTTGATAGAAAAAAATATTTTGAAGTGAAAATTTAAACGTCTAGTATGAAAACAACTTTTTAGATGTGAGAGGAGTCTTTTGAGATCGAAAGCATTTAAAATGCATTTTTAGCGGTAAAAATTTTTCTTTCTTACATTTCGTAATTTTTCTTATACTACGTAAATGCTTCTGTAATAAATTGATATTTACTCAATGAATACATTTCAAAATTTTTAAATAGAGCATAAAAATGGTAAGAGATAATTTAAAAATTAATAGCATATATATATATACAGTTAAAACTCTAATAAGGACACTACCGAATATCGGACAACTGTATTTTGTGGATATTTTCTCGATACTATATATGAAGACTCTAGAAGCCAAGGGTGACACAATTGAAAAAAATTAACTAAGTGTACAGACAACCTGGAATTATGCTTTTATCTTTTCAGGTAAAGAAATATAAGTGATTTTCTAATTATATGTTGTGTTTTAGAGATCAACCACTTTTGCCGAATAATGTTCAATATTGATTAATTATAAATTTAAACAAAATGTCACTCTATTTTTTTCACATTTATTGAAATAAGAGTTCAAAGCCCACTGTGAAACAAGCAGAAGTTTCCTATTTCAATTCAGTCAATTATTATTGATGTTCAACTTTAACGTCAATTATCTTTGAACTCAATTTACTCCAAATCGAAATTTTGTCACTTGTAACCCTTGGCTTATGATGTCCTCATATATATATGAGTATTTTGTCGCCTATTTTCGTAGGACATCTAGTAATAATTAAAAATGAGATGTCTGACTTACTTCTATGAAAAACTGTGTCTACATCTAGTGGAATAGTAGGGAATTTTCATAAAACACATCTGAGATGTAGTATTAAACATAACTTTATGTTTCAGAAGTTGATCCAGCAGATGCAAGCACAGTTCTCATAGTAGTAAGTCAGACATCTCATTTTTTATTATTACTAGATATTCTACTGTTGCTCTCAGACGACAATTTGTACATTTTGTATCTCTGAATAGCGATCAACTCCGAATAGTGAACAATTTCCGCGCTCCCGTGGTGTCCATTATTTGGAGGTTTTAATGTGTAATTATATATATATATAATACAGCCTCGTTTATTTGCGGAATTGGGTGGCAAGGGCACCGCGGATGACAAAAATCGCGGATAATCCGAAAAAGACTGAAATGGGGTGCAAACACGAAAAAAAAAAATAAGATTTTAGTGTACAAAAAACATAATAAAACGTTTAAAATACATACATATGTACAGCAAACCTTTGCTTCACGTCTAAATCACTAAAATAAAGAAGAGTAAACAAGAAACAATGCCATACATACTGTACAAAATGTGTTAAGTTATACATTTTTTTTAAAAATCAGTCACTTGTTTTTGCTTTTTACTTTGTAAACACCATTCCTATCCCAAAGATGAAGCTATTCTTGATATGCCCCCCCTGTTATTTATCATAATATTCTTATTTAATTGTTAAATATTTTAATTGCTGTGTTTACGTTTTGTTAATAAAATCAAGAAAGGACATCAAGACTTTTTATCTGATATTTTAAACATGGCAATCGAATCTATAAATATTCTTCAATTGCTTTCGAATACATGCATTTTTCTGTTTATATTTATTAGTAGGGCTTATTGTATTTTCCTAAACCGCACCGCGGATAATCTGGGCTTTACTGTATATAATAGTGTGTATACCGTTATGTTACTGTTCATATAGGTTTTTAACAGAATTAGCACCACGTTAGTAGAGTGAGGAATAATGATAAAGCTCAACTAATAGTTTTCGGTAAATGACCACATTATTTATTGTAATCGAACGTTCATTGAAACATATTAAACAGGCGAGAAATTTGGTGAACACGCTGGCAAGGATAGCAATTATAAGAATTTTCTAGACATTCCATGGTCTTCCATGGCATATCCGCAGTTGTGGTACTGGGCCTAGAATGATGCCATCACACTGCAAAAATGAAGATTATTGGATAAGATCTACGAATTGGTAACCAGCAAGAAAGTTTCGAACTCATATCAAAAAGTACCAGTTGCATTTGTGGATATTTCGTCGCACGAGATATATTTTTGCATTTTATAGTAGAAATATTCCCGATTAGTAATATTTACTTTTGTATTAAGGTGACAGAGGAAGTTCAAACATTAACGTAAAAAAAAAAAAAAAAAAAAAAAAAATCTTTTTTTTTTTTTTTTTTTTTTTTTTTCGAAAAAAAAAATGTTCTGGAAATTTTCTATTTTCAATTAAAAAAAAATATTCAAATCCGATAATTTTTTGCAGAGATACAGCTATTTTTCTAACGTAAACAAACGAGTTCAGATTTAAAGGTCATCTCTCAAAGCAATGCAATCCAACTGCAACGCCGTATGAATATCTTCCTATCTACCTTTGTGGTTTTTAATTTCCCGCAACTACTATTACTGCTGTTTTCATTAACCGCAACCGTGTAACTATCTTACTCAATGCTTATTTGTATTCATCAAAGTTATTTCTATTATTTAATATCATGCTGCAAAAAAGCGTAAGTCTCTGAAATTCTGAAACCTATATAATGGCATTATTTTAGAATTTACATTACATTTTCTGTTTGCTTTCGTAATGGATCTTATAAGTTCTCGTT
Organism: Maratus speciosus; assembly: GCA_963932465.1. Lineage (NCBI taxonomy): Eukaryota > Metazoa > Arthropoda > Arachnida > Araneae > Salticidae > Maratus > Maratus speciosus. The sequence goes on along the minus strand of OZ010791.1, from coordinate 532,903,249 downwards.
ACTGAAAACCCAAAGGCAGAAGTTCGAAGCGTAAAAGGGCTTCATTAAAAAGTATATCAATACGATGGAATGATTCTTCCACTGTTGATGTAATCAAAAATGAAAGTAGCATTACTAATATTTTGAGCTCTGAATCACAGGTTGATTCAAATTATATTATTGTTGATAAACAAGTATTTTCATCGTTATAATGTGAAGTATGTTGCCCTGAATGCGAAACTCCAAATTTTGTCATTTCTACTTGTAATAAATTTGGTTATTCAACTGATATAAAACTCCAATGTAAACAGTGTGAATATGCCTCCAATTTAACTTACAGTAGTTCACGCCAATCCTTTTCCAGAAGGTTTGGCATAAACAATAAGTTTGTGAAAGCATTTCTTTCTTTTGGAAAAGGACATTCAGCCAAAGAAACTTTTTTATGGTATTATGTATACCTACAATAGATCGTAGGACATTTTCGAGTTGCTTGGACCATCTTTCCATGAAGAATATAGAAACAAAATCTAAAATTATAGCAATATTGCATAGAACAATAAGCTAAAAACAACTGGAAGTTCATCCGTCTCTTGCTGAAAAATATATATTAGAGATTTGTGTACAATATGATGGTACTTGGCAAAAGCGTGGCCATACATCTCTATATGGTAATGGTGTCGTCATTAATATCTTGACAGGTTTAGTTGTATATTTTGAAATCTTGAGTAAGTATTGTCACGACTGTATTACTGCTATTAGAGATCTTGGAAAGAATACTGCAGAATATGAAGCATGGAGTAATTGAAACTGTCAATTGAAATGGCAAAATGCAGCCCACAAAAATGCTTTCAGATGGAGATTCAAAAACATTTCAATTTTTGAATGAGCAAAAAGTGTATGGGAAAAAATTATCGAGAAAGAAGAGTGCCTCAATCAGGTCGCAAAAAGGTTAGGCACTGGATTACGAAACAAAATTAAAGAATGTAAAACTAAAGGAATTACACTTGGTGGCAAGAAACGAGGTAATTTAACTGAAGCAACACTCATAAAATTACAAAACTATTATAGAAAAGATATAAAAGAAAATGCCCCAGTTTTTGACAAAATTAAAACTGCTATTTTAGCATCTTTCTACCATTCTGTGTTAACAGACGATAAGCCGAAGCATTCTAAGTGTCTCGAAGGATCGTCATCGTGGTGTTTTTCCCAGCGAGCATTACATGCAAAAGGAAAACCGAAGAAACATCCCACTATGAAAACTGTTCTTTGACCATCTGTTGTTTCAAGCATTCTTCCTGTTTACCAAAGGCTATTGTCAACAGAACTGCTATCACCATGCATTTCTGCAAAGACCCAAAATGCAAACGAAGCCCTTCACAGCTGTATGTGGGGTAAATGCCCAAAACAAGTGTTTGTGTCGAAAAAAAACGACTGGAATTGTGTGTCATCTCAGCAGTTAGTGAATTTAATTTAGGGTACGCTGAGTCTTTGATAAATCAATGACTGTGAAGGAACTGTTTCATGTGAAATTGCAAATAGGCCTACTAAACGTAGAAGTTCACAAAATAGTCTTAGGTCGTCTGAAACATATAAACAAAAAAGGAATCATTAAGAGTTTAAAAGTACATCTGATAACGATTAAAAAAAAGCTGAAGGTTTATGTTATGAGGCTGGACAATTATAGGTAAAATATAAGTTTCAACTACAATTTTTGTATTCAATTTCACCTTTTTTCTTATTACTAGTACTATTTATATTATGACTATAAATGTAGTATTATGCATTGTACAAATTTAAGCATATACTTTTCCTAAATATCCTAACGATATCTAAGTAAATAATAATTTTATAGGGAAATTCAACATAAAATCGACATTTATATTTGAATCTTTTTTTGCCCTAATTACTTGATAATTTTCAAATTTTATTGCACTTTAATTGATAGACTAAGCAATCATTATATACTTTATAAAAAACAAATACATTACGCTGAATGTGTTTCAAAATAGTGATATATATATGCATATATATATTCAATATGGGAATATAAATCTACCTGAATAAGTCGTCAACTGAGTTTTTTCATAATAATTGTATAATTATAACTATTAGTTTTATCTTAACTATAAATGTTTAACTATAACTGATTCATTGTATAGATTTAAACACGTATGAGTAATTTTCTAAATGATATCAAAGTAAATAGTAATTTTATAGGGAAATTCATATAAAATCGACATTTATGTTTGAAATTTTTTTTTGCACTAATTACTTGATAATTCTCAAATTTTATTGCATTTTAATTGTTGGATTAAGCAATCATTATATACTTTTTAAAAAACAAAAACATTATTCTGAATATGCTTAAAAATAGTGATATATAAAACTTTTGATGTTGTTTTCTTTCAATATGAGAAATATCCGTCACTTGAGTTTTTTTTATAATAATTGCGTAATTATTACTATTATTTTATCTTAACTGTAAATGCTCATCTATGATTGATTCATTCTATACATTTAAACATGTAAGAGTAATTTTCATAATAATATTTAAATAAATTATAATTTTATAGGAAAATTCATATGAAATCGATATTTATGTTTGAAACTTTTACAGCCCGAATTACTTGGTTCTACTTAATTTTTATTGAATTTGAATTGCTATACTAAGCAATTATAATACAATTTGCAAAAAAAGAAAAAAAAAAGAGTTATTTTGAATGTGTTTAAAATTTTTAATCTACACATAAAATAGAACTTTTAATCCAGTTTTCTCAAATTGGGAATTTTCACTGACTGAGTAAGTTCAAAACGCTCCATGCGTCTTAATTTTATACCAATTTTCAAAAAACTTATTAATATTGTTGTTGATATACTTTATTACAAAACTTGCTATTAATATGTGTACATTATTTCATATAAAGCTATAAAAAAAAGTAATATTTTATCATTGAATTTTATCCGAAATGATCAATATTATATGTTTATAATTTTTTTCTCCCTAAGTACTCAGTATAATTTTAAAATGTATAGAAATTTTTGATATAATATCATTAACCTATCCTAAAAAAATTACAAGTTTCTGAAACTAAATTTAATGCACATAGAGCATTTTTAATTTGTATCACTAATTAGTATATTATTAATTAAATACTCATTTGCATATTAATAATATTAAATGAAATTAAGAAAGTGTCTTAATTATTGCACAATTTATATGCGTATTAAATTTCAAAACAATTGAGTAAAAGCTGTAGAAAATATCTTTGAACGTCCGCTGTAACCTTAAAATGAACTTTCTTTCTTTAACCGTTTGAGTGCTCTTTTTATGTGCCAAAATATCGAGAAGCTTGATAGCTCTCCTTTTATTATGCTAAAATTGCTGAGAGGATCACTGTGAAAACTAGATGTTACATATGGCACCTCCTATGGGTGAAACGCTTTTCTCGTGAGCGACCCCTCCCTTAGGGAGCCTAATTTGCACCCTTGCTATCTGCACCCTGCTTAGGGAACCTAAATTGCACCCTAACCTAATTGCTACCCTTAACAAGTGTGAAAAAGTGGCACCCCAAATCCAAGGTGCCCTGGAGGTTGAAAAGATGCACACCAAGGTAGATTATTAGCAAACCTACTCCAAAGTGCCTCATGGGTGAAAAGGTGGCACCCCAAGGGAGAAGAATGGCACCCCTACTGAAAGCTGCTATGGGGTGAAATAATGGAACCCCATGGAAGAATAATGGCACCCCTAGTCAAAGGTGATATGGGGGTCAAAGATTGGCACCCCATGGTAGAGTAATGGCACCCTTAGTCAAATATGCTACAGGGGTGAAGGAATGGCACCCCATGGGAGAGTAATTGTACCCCTTGTGAAAGGTGCTATGGGGAGAAAGAATGACACCCCATGGGAGAATAATGACATCCCTAGTCAAAGGTGCCAGGGAGGTAAATGGATAGTACCCCACAGGAGAATGAAAGCACCCTTACTTTAAGGTTATGTAAGAAGAAGAAAAGGGGACCACAGAAGGGAAAGCATCCCCAATCCATGGTAAGCAATTGTATTTACCGTCTTAATTGTGAAATACAAGTTGTTGACTCTCTTTCACGTTGAATTCAATAAAGAAAATGACCAGGAACATATTACAATATTAAAATATTTATTTGCTTAAAAGATGTTATAAAAACGCATTAAAAGTAAATTAAAATCTATATTTACATGTTTCAGCTCATGTTCTGAGTCGTCATCACAATGTATAACATAAAATTACAAATGCATATGAAAAATGGAAAAAAATCACCGAATATAAACAAGTAATCATGTAATGCGCCCTACAATTTCGCGATTGCTCGTGTTCACTCTATGTCACGACGTCGTAAATTATTCAACCATTCAACCCATAAATTCGGGATACGAAAAGATAATGTATCGTTACAAACTCCTGAACCTCTTAAATAAATTTCAATGGATTCTATTATGAATAATTGTAAATAAAATTTAGACCTATAGATTATTTTACTCTCGTTAAAAAGTATGTTAATGTTCTCTATTTGATTTAGACCGGATAAAGCAGTATTCCATCTATTATATTTTATGTCCGCTATATGTTCTTTACATCTGATATTGAATTTTCGTTGGGTTATAACTATATAATTATTTTTGATTCCTCCCTCCCTAATAAATGGAATCATATAAACTCCTGAGAGGTCATCTCTATTAATAGGATTAATTTTAGTATTCAAAAGCATCTTTAATTTCGTAGGCGGTTTCGCGATCAAACATATACCAAAATTTTTTAAATGATTTTTTATATGTTCAAAGAAACCCGGGAAATAATTTTCTGCAACCCTTTTCATATTAATTTCATTAATAGTTTTATTTTTGTTTTTAGAAGCATCAAAGGAACTCTGAATCAATTTGTTAATTAATTTTTCCTGATATCCATTATCACTTGCAATACGTTTAATTTTCTCTAAATCGTCCCCCAGATTTATATCGGAAAAAATCCTGAAAACACGATTAAAGAGGAATCTGAAGGTGGATAATTTATAAAGCATTGGGGTGCATGCATCGAAATGTATAACGTTTAAATCCGCGATAGGTTTTCGGTAAACTGAACGAATTAATTCATTCCCCTTTCTCTGTAACTCAACATCTAAAAAATGAAATTTTCCGTGTGTTTCTACTTCAAAAGTAAATTTAATATTGTTGTCAAGTTCATTTATCTGTTGCATGAAAATCATTAACTCATCTATATTACGTTGTCAAACAATAAAAATATCGTCTACATAACGTAACCATATTAAAGGAACTAATTCAAAAGTGTTGAAAATTTTAGATTCGAGGGGGCGCAATTTAAATTCCGCCAGAAGGCCAGATATTGGGGATTCCATCGGAGAACCACATCAGGAACATTCAGAATTGTAATTTAAAGCCCATTTGACCACATTTCAGTCTTTTTCTTATGAATAATAAAATGTCAGCATTTTTAGGTGCATTCATAATTATATAAATATATAGCACCTATAGACATCATCAGGTCCCGCGCTAACATCAGAACAACACGCGCTAACAAATGGGGCCACTGCCCAGGGCTGGTTAAGATTCTGTGAGGCCTCGCGTTTTTCCGCACAATTGAAAATCATTTGCCTTGTTATGAAATAATAATTTTGCCTTCATTTGGATCCATTCCTCATTTTAAAAGATTGTATTTCCAAGAAAATGTTAATAGGAACTAGAATTTAAAACTGACTGGGAACATACAAATTTTAGTATTTCACATTTTGAAAAGAAAAAAAAACATATAATTTGTTATTTTTTTATTTTTTTATATAAAAAAAACTCGTAAAATTATGATAAGTCAATTTCTTCAATGTAACCCACATAAATTTTATTATCTCTAATTTAAATTGATTCATCTGTTATACAAAATATTCACTATTAACTTTTTTATCATTGCAATCTGTCTGGGTATTTTTTATAATAATTTGTTTTGTGATTTTAGATGAATATTATGAATATTACAAATTGTTAAAATTTCAAATTTAAATGAACAGAAAGAAGACAACTGTGGATTCTTGATTATGCAAAAAATTTTGTTAATCGAAACTATTAACTTATGTTAATTTAAACTGGCTGTACCCTTATTGATTTTATTAAATAGAAGCTACTCATGATAATAAGAACTATGAATGTTTAATGTGAAACAAATTGCACGGTGTTTTAATACATTTCAGTGGAAAAAGAACAGAATGTATAAATATTGTGTTCTTTTGAAATATCCCTACAAATGTTAAAAAAAATTGTTTTAGATAAGTATTGTATAAATCAATCTTAGTAATCAAAAATTTGAAGTCACGACATATAGGGTCCCACACATTGCTTTGTCCAGGGCCCCGCGAGCTGTTGCGCAAGCCCTGATCGCCATCTTGTCTGCCTGAATATAGCAGCGCAAAACTACTGAATCGAATGGTTTGAAATTCAACATACATAATCGTTGCAGAATTTTGTTGAGTCATTTCACATTTTCTAAAAATCAAATCAAAACTTAAAGATATTAATAAAAGTTTTCAGAAATTAAGAAATCGATTACCGTCTTTTTTTTTTATTTAAATGCAAAGGATTTTTTAGAAGATACTGCGAAAATTGGTGTTTTGAACCAAACCTCTGTAAACGACAGTAGATGAAGGGTCTTCACATATCATTTGATTATAACTTGAACTGCAATACACTTATCCAAAAAAATTAAAAACTCTTTCAAATTCCATATCTTCGCCATTGCCATAATTGCCAATTTGGGATTTTATCTATTAGACTAAGTTGTTCAATGCGTAAAGAATATCTGCGATGTTGAGCGAGGAACATGTGTTCTTGAGAAACGGTTTAATATAACATTTACAATAGAAAATACCCTTCCCCCATTTAAACCCATTGACACATTACAACCATTTGAACCCTTCCCCCATTTAAAAAAATACACTGACGGAAAAAAATCCCAACACCAAGAAATACTTGTGTTAAATAAACGAAATTTGGTAGGCGTGTTTATACATCTGAAAGATGACATCGATTGAAATTTCGCGCTTCGCGCATAAGTGTGGCGCTAGTAGCGCCACTTACAGTGTCCAGAAGTAGCGTCCTTAGTAGCGTCCAGAACTTCCAGATCAGGATTACTTTAAATGCGTACTGTAAAGTTCGTGGGCGTTATTTAGTTTCGAAATGTGACGTATTGAGTTTATGTTAGCCAAGAATGCCTTTAACAAGACGAAGAAGCAACTGTCAACAGCTCACCGAGTTGGAACGAGGTCGCATATTCGGGCTACCAGAAGATGGATTTTCTATCCGCGATATTGCAGAAAGGCTTGGCTGGAATGTATCCACTGTGCATGATTGTTGGAAGCAGTGGTCAAAGTATGGTACTGCCTCAAGAAGACCGGGTTCCAGGTGGCCACGTGGCACTCCTGAGAGAGAAGATCACCGTATTCGGCGAACGACTGTGGCGCATCGTATTGCGTTTGCGGCAGAAATTTGAGCTGCAGTTGGTACCTCACTGACACAACGAACTGTTAGAAATCGGTTACTTCAAGGACAGCTCCGAGCCAGGCGACCTGTAGCTTGCATCCTACAGACTCCAAGCCATTGCCGTTTGCGACGGCATTGGTGTCAAGCCAGAGTTCATTGGAGGTAAAAGTGGAGATCTGTTGTGTTTTCTGATGAAAAAGAAACACAACAGATCTCCACTCCGCCCACCAATGAGCTCTGACTTGATACGAATGGCTTCGCAAACGACAATGGCTTGGAGTCAGTGGAATGCACGCTACAGGGTGCCTAGATCTTAAAGCGTTAATCGAGGACCCATCATCTAGAATAGTTCTTAATCAAATTTTATTTCCAAATACACCAGTTACTAAAATTATTGCTATGTTTAATATTGCGCAATTTTTCTATCCTCTGCTAACAAATTAGCACCGTTTATTGGCGTTTCTTTATTCCCAGGTTCAGAAGTGCTCATTTGTTTGTTTTTAACAAACTTATTTTTATTTATTATTTTTATTTATTATCGCTGTTTCTGACATATCATTTACTTCTTATAGTAAGCTATTGTGTAATGATTCGCATGTCTTGCAAGTAAATTTAGAATTGTATTGACCTTAATGTAATCGTAAACAATTTAAACGAAATTTATTCTTATTTACAATCTCTTTCCTTTCACGAACACTCTTTTTAAAAGAGCAGAACATTTGAAAAGAGGGTGATGAGAATTGCACAATAGGCAAGGCTTTACATTACTTTTAATTTTATCGATGATAAAAAATTATCTGGATTTATTTACTGCGTAATTAACTTTGTGGAATTTTGCTTTCGATTGAACTGCGCCAGACGCACCAGACGATAAATTTATGGATTCTAAAATGATACTACTTTTTTCAAAAAAAGCAATTAAAGGATCAAAAGTCGGGACATTTGAGGTTTCAAGGGATAATTCAAAATGCTTTGGATTTCTTTATCCATTTTTTCAGAATTATACTCATAAACACACTTTCTGATAGATTATTTTGCGTATATTCCATACTTTCTAGTATTTCCATGAATGCACGGATGTTTTTGTTAATACAATAAATAAAATTACGAAATTCTTTAGGGATTCATACTGCACATTTGTTCATAATTTAAAATTGCAGAAATATGCGAATCGATTAACAATCTTTTGTTTTCGTATCTGTGTATCGGGGCTTGAAACTATGAATTAAAATCATCATCAGGTGATTATAAATGTTTCGCTTCGTTTTTTAAAGAAGCTTTTAAATAAAATAGCTTCTGACTATTATCTAATTGAGCATTATTAATAATCAATTTAGTGAATTGCGTTTTAAAATTAGTAAAATCACAGTAAGCACCTCCAAAAGAAGGTAATGGAATTTCGGGGAGGCGCACCTTTGTTTTGTTTTCATTTGAATGATCATTAACATTTACAATATTATATTTGTTTTCAAAAGATTCTAATAAAACTTTCAAGTTTACCACCACTTGCTCGAGCATCTTTGTAGCACTGTCGATATCCTCCTCTATTTCTTGAATTTGTTGCGCAGATATTTCTTGGATATCAAAATACTGCTGTCTCAATTCTTCCAATGTATTTTGAAGACATTCCGTTTTTATTAATTTGACTTCAATTTGACTCACATTCGTTGTCTTTATGTCAGTGATGTCTGTTAAAAACTGCTCTAATCTGGTGATGGCGGCCTTCACGGTGCCTTATAATCTATTGAGCTTATACATAGTAGCTCTCAGGATCTTTAGGACCACAATGTTCGTATGGTGGACTGTAGACGTTTAATTTCTATTTATTTGGTTTCATTGACACGTAAACACTGCACAACATACTTACACAAAACATAAAACTTGGCTAATTTGAATTGATTGTAAAGTATAATTAATTCCCATCGCGTAGATTGGATGTAATGTTTTGATACATGTTGATGCTTTGACGATCAACAGCTTAATGGCAACCATTTTCACAGAATGCTCGCTAGGGGGGTGTATACTTCCGGAACGGAACAGAGCCTATTTCATGATAAAAAGAAGTATCAAAATTGAAGCATTTGTCCGAAATCTAATCGTTGATATTCACTAAATACTAAATTTTTTTCTGAAATTCAGTAAATAAAAAATGACAATTTGTGCAAAATTCTTCATCATTCAGCTACTTTTAGAGAGCAACCAAATATCTGTCGTGCGGTAGCTTCAGGGCCCCGAACAATACCCTTTCCTCTTTTCGACTGTGAAGCCTGAAGATATATAGAGACCTCGGACGGGCACACGGAACGTCGCGCTTTGTGAAATATGCAGCGGTTTCCACGGAATTCGCCGCTTACCTATATCCCTTGTGCCGAGACTCTCAAACGGGAGCCAGGAAGAAAAGTATAAAAAATTTAGATTTTGAAAACGTAGAAATTTAAAAGGAAAATTGATTAAATTAAAGACATCGAAAAGAGGGAAGAGTTGGGCTCGAATATCTGAAGCTATCGCACGACCGCAGCAGCTTCGTGCTCTTTATTAGCTCATTCTAACTGAACATCACCTATTGTTATTTTTCTTAACATGAATTGACTTTAACTATATCGAATTCTTTAAATATAGTCCTTCTAAATTAAGAACAGGATTTAAAACACTACATAAATTTAAAATTTTGCAAAATTATTCTGGTACAATTTAAACTAATTTAATTTACCCTATTATTTTAACACAATCGAATTGATTGGTAAAGTTATCATCCGAAATGAATATTTCCGACTGAGCGAAAAAATGCCCAGGCGGGGAATTGAAGCCAGATCGTAGGCTTACAAGGCCAGTGCTCTAAAGTTTAAGCTAACTGGGCCGACAACCGCTGAACATATTTCGCTCAGATAACCTTATTGGTAATAACATCCGGTCCGTCATGTAGGCAGCTCAACAGAATAAACAACAGGTAAAGGAACTCCATATACACAATGGGTACGTAGATAAACTATTATTTTAACACAATTGAACTGATTGGTAAAGTTATCATCTGAATTGAATATTTCCAACTGAGCGAAAAAATGCCGAGGCTGGAAATCGCTCAGTTGGAAATGTTCAATTCGGTTGATAACTTTACCAATCAGTTCGATTGTGTTAAAATAATAGTTTATCTACATATCCATCGTATATATGTAGTTCCTTCACCAGTGGTTTATTCTGTTGAGCTGTCTACGTGACAGAACATATGTTATTACCAATATGGTTATCTGAGCCTTAATATGTTCACTGGTTGTCGGTCCAGTTAGCTTAAACGGTAAAGCACTGGCCTTGTAAGCCAAGGATCTGTGTTCCATTCCCGGGCTGGGCATTTTCCCGCTCAGTTGGAAATATTTATTTTGGATAATTTGATTTAATTCATTCTTTAAAATATAAATTTTGTACTGAATCTCTTGCTGTACTAATGTTATTAAGCACAAAGTTCAAATTAACACAAATATTTAGCAGTAACAAAACTATTTATTACAACAGGAAATTTATTGAAAAAAAACTATTTACCGCACACGCATTTATCTTATGTTATAAGTGAATGAAACAACGTCACACAACATATTACAACTGAAGTAAACTTTAAGTTTTAAAGTGCATACATTTAGAATAAAGTTTTATCAGATGTGAATAGTAACGGTTCTAGTCTTCGCGAGATATTTATTAAATCACCATCTGTACTTTTACTAGCAAACATTTATCAACCTACATATTATTTTATCGAGGCAGTAGTTGACGTAGTGTCTAAGTCCTCCCAATAGCAGGCCAGATCTTCTAAAATGCATATCACATATACCGTTTTGTAACAAGAATCCATTTTTATTCGTCAAAGATGGTTAAGTTCTAACGTAGCACACATTATGCTGGGGTACACCTGTTATGTTTGCGAAACAGTGTTGATTCCACTGCCGGGGGAAAAGATACTCCTTGTATTCGATTATAACCACGATCTTATGTCGACGTAAGCGAATCAACGCGAATAAAGGGTGTCAGATTCTATTACATCACTGAAATCCTCTCAGTAGGAATATGGCAAATGTAACTCGCGTTTCTTGTACATTTATTGCTATCTCTCAGTCGAGCACCAATTTACAATTGAAAATTTTTCTCGAGCGATTATAGTATGGTGGTTTACCAAGAAGGGGGTGTGTGTTAAAATTTTTCATAACTAAGCTACTCCGCTTCCCCACTTCCAAAAGACAACAACCATCCCTACATAACTATAAAATAAAAAAAATGTACGCGGCGAAAAACATAAATATCAATCTTGGAAAAGGAAAAAAAAAAAAAAAAAAAAAATGAGGCTGTTTAAAATTAGTTATTCTCAGTATGAAACTTCTCTCCAAAAATACGACGGACCTCTTCCAAATCATTTGATAAGTGAAATCTTCTCCAACGACTTGTTTCGATGCAGGACGCCTCCATAGCATCAAGCTAACACTCTCTATTATTCCCGAGGCAGATCGAGAAAGATCAAAGCAGCCGTCGTATCACTGAGGAAAAATAGAAAAATATATAGGAAAGTGCTAACTTTCTCATCCAAAATTAAGCATATAGAATTTTAGTGCCACAACCTATTACCAGAGCATGTTCCCACAGTTAAACTTGTATATAAACAGCAATGGTATACACAGTTAACCATAAAGTTTATAGACCCCAGCTTTATTTCCGTGTAATATTTAATTAAAGTGACATAAAAATATATCTGCAAAACATGCCCCACACATTACATGGTTTATGCTGTTACACGAGGAACCAATATGCGTTATTAAGAGCGAGAATAAGAAAAATACTCAAATCTGTGAATACTTACAGGCATACAAATAAAACAGATACCAGGTAGAATATAAAGAAAAATAGAAGACTAAACTTACAAGAAGAATAAAATTAAATATTATTTTTATTGTTATTACAGAATTAAAATGAATCTCGAAAAAAAATTAGAACAATTAAAATTCAAATAAGGAATTAGATAACTATATATATTATTGCAATTATTGCTTTTTTTTTTTTTTTTTTAGTTGGATCGAAAACAAATTTTAACTGCTGTAACAATTATCATAGATGTAAATTGATTTTGATTTATTACCTAATGATTAAAACTATTGCGTAAAGAAATTGTTTTAGTCGGAATCCACGATTACTAATATCTAAGAAACATGTCATAGTTTGAAATGTCAGAATATAGTGACATTGCTTTTAGAAGCATGTAAGGAGATTCGAATGATAAATCTCTTTTATTACGCTTATCTTAAATGTTTTGCGGACCATTAAACCAGATGCTCCATTTTAACTATAAAATTTACATGCCTGACAAACTAAAGAAAATCTGTTTTCTACAGATTAAATTAATAATTTAGTGATTAGCATACAATTAAATACAATGTTGAATTCAGGGAGTGCCCGGAGGGTCACTCCTCCCGGAGCAATGAGATGTCACCCCCTCCCCCCCCCCCTCGAAAAGTTTTGAGATTTTGTGCTTTCAATGATCAAAGAGTGCAACCTCCCGGAGCCACATAAATCCATCCCGGAGGAAAGTGCTCAATTCAACACTGGTTGAATACATGGAGTTTTTTAAAATATTTACTTTAACATTAGAATGAATTTTCGGTTTATTTTACTAAATCTTAATAAACCTTTAGATTAATCAGCTGAATTCGTAAAATCTTGTTATGATGTCTATTTACATACTACCTAATTACTAAATTTTTACTCACAATTTCAGTAAAATTTTGTAGCTAATTGTTAATACCGTTATAGATTCATAAAATATAAATTATTGCCATATCATTTCATAAGTACAGAGATTATTCATATCATTCAGAAAAAGCTTTTGTACGACTTGTTTTTTTTTCTCCTACTTATCTCCAAAGTTTCATTTAAAAGACCACTAAAATTTAATAACAAATCAGCTTTTAGTAACATTTTATATTTCATTGCTTTTTACTTACTGCATCATTATTTTAAATGTATATCGATTTTCGTTTATCGCTAAACAACTGAATGTATCGGGCAAATAAATGGTTTTAATCGGAAACCACCATTATTAGTACCTAACTGCCATTTGATAGTTTCGAAAGTCTGGAAGAAGGGAAACTGGCTTTAAAAGTATATGATGTTAATGGAACAATCAATTTCTCTTAATGCATCGTTCATAACGGTTTCGCGGATCATTAAACCAGATACCCACCTTTAAAAATAAAATTCCATGTTTGATAAACAGAATAAAATTGGTTTCTCAGAATTGAACTAAATAATTTATTTATTCATGCATTGGTTAACATAAATTATTGTCATATTATTTCATTAATACAGAGAATATTCTTTTCATTTAGAAAAGGCTTTTGTACGGCTTGTGTTTTTATCCTACTTATCTCCGAAGTTTCATTTAAAAGAACACTAAAATTTAATAGCAAATCAGCTTTTAGTAACATTTTATATTTAATTGTTTTCCACTTGCCGCATCATTATTATAATAGTATATCGATTTTCGTTTATCGCAAAAGAACTGAATGTATCGGGTAAATAATGGTTTTAATCGGAAACCACCATTATTAGTGCCTAAGTACCATTTGATATTTTCGAAAGTCTGGAAGAAGGGAAACTGGCTTTAAAAGTATATGAGGATAATGGAATGATCAATTTCTCTTAATGCATCGTTCATAACGGTTTTGCAGATCATTAAACCAGATACCCACCTTTAAAGATAAAATTCCATGTCTGATAAATAGAATAAAATTGGTTTTTCAGAATTGAACTAAATAATTTATTGATTCATGCATTAGTAAACATAATTATTGTTATATTATTTCATTAATACAGAGGTTATTTTTATCATTTAGAAAAAGCTTGTGTACGACTTGTGTTTTTATCCTACTTACCTCCGCAGCTTCATTTCAAATACACAAAAAATTAATAACAATACAGCTTTTAGTAACACTTTATATTTCATTGCTTTTTACTCAAAGCATGATTATAATAAATGTATATCGGTTTTCGTTTATCGCAAAACAGCGGAAAGCATCGTGTAAATAAATGGTTTTGATCGGAAACCACCATTATTAGTGCCAAACTGCCATTTGATAGTTTCAAAAGTCAGGAAAAATGAACACTGTCTTTAAAAGTATATGAGGATAATGGAACGATCAATTTCTTTTAATGCATCGTTCATAAAGATTTTGCAGATAATTAAATCATATTCTCATTTTTAAAGATGAAATTCCAATGCCTGATAAACAGAATAAAATTGGTTTCTCAAAATTTAACTAAATACTTTATTGATTCATGTGTTGGTAAACATCTAGTGTTTTTAAAATGATTTATGATAACTTTATGATTTATTTTAAGGAAATTATTCATCTGATGATGTTTATTTCATTACTTTAAATATCATGTACTAGTTAATTGATAAGATTATTTTAAGATGTTTATTTCGAGTCGTGAAATAAAATTTAAATAATATTTTGCCTGTTAAAAGGGTAATAAGATAATTTAAAAATATTTTTGTTTGGTAGAATGATTAATTAATTTTTCTTCACGATATATATAACTATTAATAAAAACAAAGACTTTTGAGGCGTTTTACTGATTTATTTATTTATTTATTTATTTTACATAAATTAAGAATATATAGAATTGGATCATTTATTTTTGTAGCAACATAACGTTTTTCATCAGCATGAATTGTTTAGTAATATTTTTTATATTATAACAAATTTCCTAAAATATAAGCAAAATGTGTAGAATGACTTGTGTAGCTGCTATAATAATAACTTCTGTATAAAGTAAACAGCGTTTTAATAAATTTTGATGTAACTGAACTAATCATGTCTTGAATGATGTCTGGAAAATTTTGATAAAACAGGTTAATTAAACTAAATATTTTAATATACGTTACCTATCGACGATTCTTCCTTTAAAGTTCAGCTTAACTGGCTCAATCATTGAAAACTTTGCTAGCTTGAGAATTGACTAAAATGCACACCTTACTACATCTAAGTCAAACACACTTTAGTCTGTTACAACCAATACATAAAATTTACATCACAACTTTTCGAAGAAACGCTGACATTTTCATATTTTAAAGAAATCGAAAAGAAAACAAAATCCATATATTTATATCCACATTAACGTTACTTTTGAATGATACTCGCACACGCACTGGATATTCGCAAAATGGGATTGTCACTTTACAAGAGAATTTTTATGACATGAAATTAATAATATTTTAATTTTAAATTCTATTTGAATTACTAAGCTTTATTTCTAAAAGCAGTAAAATTTAATGGCAATGCATCCTTTTAAAACATATTTTATATTACCGTCCCTGTGTAATACCACTATTGTAAATACAAATTAATATTAGATTATACCTCAAAGCCAAAAAAGTAAATGCGTAAAGAGAGAAATTACATAAAACATCGCTTTTATCAATATCTAACAATCATTTTATATTTACAAATTTCTAGAGAAAGTGAAAATGGCTTTAAATGCAAATGGAACAATACATTTTTGTTATTTTTTAGGTAATAACTGTTTGACGGATCATGAAACGAGTTACGGATTTTTAAAGAGAAAATTTACATGTCGAAAAACTGATAAAAATTGATATTTTAGACTTTAAAATAACAATTTAATGATTTTTCATTTGCAAAATATAATTTTGTCAAAATGATTTAACACGTTTACGCCGGCGCGGTGGGTCACACTCGATTGTCTCAGAATTTTCTAATCTCCGGGTTTTGCACACCACTATTATTTTAGAGAAAATGTTGCTCCTTTAAATCACCCAATTGTTCTAATTAAATAAAACAGCATTTTCTGTATTAAAATACTGGTATGCAAAAAGCCAGAGACTTGTAAGCTCCGAGACAATCGAGTGTGACCCACCGCGCCGGCGTGAACGTGTTAAGCTAATGATGTACTTTTTTCATACATTTTTTTGTGTGATGAGCTGGGTATTATTATTTTAACCCATATCGTACCAAGAATTGTAAAAATTAATATATTTGTTAAAAAAATCTTAAATATGTGTTTTCTAAGCCTATGTATAAGGGAGACTAGGGAGGTTTGACCATATGGGAGGCTTAACCCACCCACTAGCTTTCACATTTAAAAGAATTTTAGAGTTTTATCAATAGGTGTCAACTAAAGCTACTGAAATGCTCAAACAACAGTCTCTGTTTCATACCGATAATCGAAGTAGGTGTGACAAAAAATCAATTGTGAGGCGTTTTCAGCCTAAAAGTTGTATTTTGTATTATTGTAATATTTTGTAAGCTTTTTTCAGAAAAAAATATATCATGGAAATTTAAGTAAGTAGGTTTTTAATAATGCAGAAATATCGAGCTTTCATACCAGGCATAAAGATTACACAGTAAATTAGGCTTAACATAACAATATACTATTCTTTAGAAAAGGGCTATGTGGGGAGGCTTGAACCAGTTAATGTGAGGGAGGGTTGACCAGATGTTTAAGGCGCTCTTAACACATTCACGACGGAAAATGAGAATTCTCGTTTTCATTCAAAAAACATCATTGAATAAGATCGTGGCTTCTACCTTACAGAAAATGCATTTATATCATGTTGTCCATATTTTTTTAGAATGTAAGATATTTTATATTAAATTTGTACATTGAAAAATATTTACCGATACATAAACTTGGGAAACTTATCTAGAACACCAAATTACAAAAGACTTTCAGAACAGGGAGGAGCTTCTAAAGTTTTAAAATTCAGATTTGATAAAAATTGCCCGTCGGCAATGTATGAATTAAGGGGTTTTGGAAATCTTTGTATAATACATTGTGCATAATGAAAGATTAATGGTTATATGATATAAAAATGAATATAAATTTATTCTGCAAACTACAGTACAATGGGGTGATGGAAAAGAATACCTTTAAAATTGATTAAACTAAGATATGAAAAATTGCAGTGTAACTACTGTACGAAAAAAACAAATAATGAAATATAAATGTGAAAATTGATAGTAACTTTTTCCCATTTAAATATTACTTACAATATGGATATAGAAAAAGTGGAAAATATTAGAAAGGATTAGAAAGTATGAAAACAGCAGTCTTAACCGTTTCAGAGGTACTGATATGTTTATGAAACCACTTACTTTTAATTCCCAGACGCCACAATGGTACCAGAATTTTGTTAAAACCTTTTCCATTTAATACGTATGTGAAATACAGACTTTTTCATATTTCCAAATAAATTTGTTGGTATATTCGGTGGCAATCATTTATTTCAACATTTTAGTACTGGAAGTACTTTGCCCCTGAAAGGGTTAAAATATGTTAATGATTAAAACTCGCGGCTAAAAAGAACATAGCATTGATCAAAAGACTTTAGGAATGTATATAGACAAATTTCAACACGATGAATAGAGTGAGATGAAGCCAAACTACGTGACAACTAAAGTTATCAGGTTGAATGTCACAAAGAGTAGGTCTAGGAGACAAAAAAGCGGGACAGTGGCTAATAATAACAATGTATTAAACTCTATGAAAATGGACCATCTCTCTAGCGGGATAATGTCTTAAATGTTAAAATTTTATTTTCCTAGCTGTACAATTATACCTGCTCAGACGAAATTCTGTTTTAAACAAAATTTTTCTTCTCTGACTTGCGATTAAGCATCATATTTTCAAAAATATTTTTTATAATAATTAAAGCATGTAGCATAAATTATTTTGCATTTTTAGACTGATTTTATTTCTCTTCACAAATATTTCAATATAAAACAAAGTGGGTCAAGCCTCCCATATAGTGGGTCAACCCTCCCACATGTGGGGAGCTTTGACCCATTATTTTCTCATGATTAAAATCAATCATTTTTCAAATTGCGTATATATTACACTTATGTAGCAATTTTATTTTGATAACTGATTGTATAGCGAATAAAATTATATATAAAACTTTATTGTGCGTTCAATATTTAAAAAAATAAAAAATCATTTTGTAAAAAGTGGGTCAACCCTCCCTAGTCTCCCCTACACATAAAAAAAATACAAACTTTTTTTTAGTTTGATAGCTAGATACTATCCTATAAATAGGACAATGGTACAATCCGCTGCTACTCGTCGTTACTTAGGTGGAATGGGAGAAATCATCTTAGGTATTGTCCAACATTACATTTTACACAGAAAGTTGTTGGTTTTGCTGCACAAGTTTGCAGCTGGCATCTACTCTGTCGGTTTACTGGGGGTTTTTTATAATAACATGTTCAGTGTTAAGTTTAAAAACTGTTCATTAACCGGTTGAACACATAATTGTCTGTTAGATGGTTTCCTTAAAAAAGAAATTCCCAAATAGGCGACTGTTATACGCCTTCGAAAATCAAGCAGGCTCAGACTATTAAAAGTAAATAAGTTTATCGAGCTTCCATGAAGCAACTAATGCTGTTTTGAACTCATTAGCAATTAAAGGGCAGTACCATTTTCCCCTTGAATTGAAGTACAAAATGCTGCTGCTTATTCGCAAATTTCCCTTTGCGATTTACATGATGTTCTTCATTGCTATTAGAAACTAAAATTTAAATCATGCCCGCAATCCCTTTCGTACGTACTTCATCACACATTGTTTCTTTTAACATCCTTTGCAGATTAATCAGAAGAATATCCCCAGTGTCGTTCAGCCCATAGGGATGTGGAGGTAAAACACTAATTTAATGCTTATGTCGACTAAATCACTGTAATCATTGTCAACTAAAATGCACAAAATATGCAAGTTTCCTGCGAAGTTAAAAATTTACATGACATTTTAAAGTACTAGCGTCAAAATAATTTTCAAAACAAAATTCAAGTATACGAAAAAGGAGAAAAAGTTGGATTGCTTCGATGAATTTAAGAGCCTTGATGAGCTGTTATTTGTGAATACGTTACTCCCTATCCAACATAGCTGTCCGACCCGTGATGTGCACCTGTCAGACAGACTGTTCTACAGTAACAATGTTTGAATATAACAGAGAAAGAAATGACTATCTCCATTACTAACTGATTGGGGGTTATGTAGAAGTGTTTTGTAGCATCACCCTATTTTCAGCACAGGACTATTTATTCTAGTTCCTAGATAATTCCTAAATTATTTTCCCCGAGATAATTTTTATGACAATTTTTCTTAATGGTATAAACGTATGGAATATTACCTCAATAAATTTTTTTGTTTGTTTTTCTTGAAGCTCAAAACTTTAAAAAACTTGTGTCTTGAAAAAGTTTTGTAGAAAATCGCAATTAAAGAAAATAATAAAAAATATCCAAAATTAATTTAAACTTCGATAATGAGAAATACATTGTTAAATGACTCTTTAATAATAAATCGTCTTCAATTTGAATTAAAATATTATAATGTATTTATGGAGTCCGCTTACGTGTGCTGTCCTATTTTTAAGACGGTAAGGAAATATAGGTTAATATGATGTTGTTAATCGATAAGTCCCTATTATCTAATAATTTCAGTCATTGAAACAGAATTTGAAAGGTAAATTTTACTTCAAAAACATATATATTTTAAAAATATATTATGAGTATTTATAAGCTTTTACCGATTTATATTTTTGACTCATGAATTGAAATTTCATAATATTGGTTTATTTTACATTTTTGTTCTGCAAAACATAAAATGACTATAATTCTAATATAACAAAGCTATCTATTTAACTTTTATCAACTACTGTCTATTTGAAAAAAAAATAGAATTTAGAAAAATGTACAAAAGAAAATGTGGCATGAATTTCAAAATGTTATAAATGTACAACCTATTTAATTACTAAGCATTTATATTATAAATAACAAACATGTCTGTGCGTAACACTGACGCCATTTTGCGAATGGTGACAGAAGACAACAAAATTTCCCTTTTAGTGCAATTTTTTTAATTCTTTAAACTTCAAAATATCGCAAGTTTTCAATTTTTATACAGTTGAAAGCAGAATTTTTATACAGAAAGAAATGTACTTTGAAATGCAATTAAAAAAAAAACTATAATGCAATTTGTTTGCAATCTATATCGCCATTTATTTAATTTTTATTGCTTAAAAAATGATTTTCAAGTTTTTTTTTTTTTTTTTTTTTTTTTTTTTTTTTTTTTATCTATCTTCATCGTGCGCAGACGGTTGTGAAACATAAATCCGTTTACAGTGAAGTAATTATAAATAGCTCATAAGTTGTTTCCAGCTTGTATTCTATAATGGAATTAACAAAACATCCGCTAATCTATAGGTAAATCAATAAAATATAAATAAAACACAAATTTAAGACCTGCAATCGAATTCCGCGCTTAAACCGCTGAAATGAACAGAATCAAAAATGCGTATAGAAATTTTAGTATTGTTAATGGTCGTTCTAAAAAATATATTAAATGTAAAAAACTTATTAGAGTTATTAGTAAAAAAAGCAGTAGATCCGAGCGAGGCTTTCTCGCTGAAATCTTAGAGATTCATAAAGGGGGGGGATTGTACTTTGTGTCAATATATTAAAAAGAGAGAAACAACGTTTAAAGAACACAAATGTAAGTAATTTTAAAAAGCATATAGCTATTTTGAAGACTCTAAAGCCCCATCATCAGTGCTTATAAATTAAAGATAAAAATAAAACTATGGAATAAAAGAGGGGGAAGGCAGCGCCAGAAGGCGCACCTCACATGCCGACCGTCAACAGGGAAATGAAAATCACTGTTGACAAACAGCCACGGAGTCGATCTCACACGCACTCAGGGAGACCAATCAAAAACCGCCCAGATCATCACTCCCGGAGCATCTGGCTCCCCCCTCTTTTATTCCATAGTTTTATTTTTATCTTTAATTTATAAGCACTGATGATGGGGCCTTAGAGGCATCGAAATAGCTATATGCTTTTTAAAATTACTTAAATTTGTGTTCTTTAAACGTCGTTTCTCTCTTTTTAATCCTAGAGATCATTTTTGATAATTTTTACTTTAACTAATTCTTTTTAAAATAAAAAAACGCGTTTTACGATATACAGGGTGTCTCAGGATTATGGAGACCAACTTTAAGGGGAGGTAGGGGACATCACAAGGTTTCAGATTTACATAGCAACTCATGGTCAGATACGTCATGGGAAAATAATATGACAGGTACAAGATTACGAAGATACACAAGACTGAGATAATCTGAAATATTTTATTGGTCAAAGATATTAGATGTGCTGTGGTAAATGATATGTGAAAATGTCGCAAAAGATGTTCACAGTTTCCACCATACCGAACGATGCATGCATTAGACCGTCGGACCATGGATTGGCGGACTCGCTCAAATACACCTGCATTTTGTTGTATATCCGCAGTAGCACAGACGAGTCTTTCAACCAGATTCATATCTGAATCCACAGGCGTTGCGCACAAAGCACTTTATATTGCACTCCAAAGAAAGAAATCTATGCTGCTTAAATCAGGAAGGCCTGCTGGCCAAGAGCATGTGTGTTGTGAACAACACCACATGACGGCGAACGAAGCCGTTTCCTACCATGTGTTGCTATACAAATATGATTCCTTGTGATGTCCCCTATATCCCCTTAAAGTTTATCCTGGGACACCCTGTATAATTATACTACATCAAGAGCCGTTTGCAGAAAGTTTCGAAAAATACTTCATTCATCGCTGTGTTTTACAATGTGCGGAGAAAAATGGATATTGATATGAAAAATAAGATGTATAATGGTTTTCGCCTATATTCTTTTACCCGGGAAGCCCGGGTCTATCCCCTAGTTATTTACAATAACAGTAAATTTTAATGACAATGCTGTCTTGAAAACTTATGTTTCTTTACATTTTTTATAAACTATACCGTTATTATCAGTTTTCATAACAGGTTTTCATTTATCACATAACAAATTAAAAAAAAATGAATGCATTTAGAAAAGAATTTACATAGAAACCAAAATTATTAACATCTAATTTTTTTTGCAATATACTGCTGAATTTGAAACTTTTAATAGACTAAATAAAATAAATAAAATAAGACAGACTTGAATACAGTTTCACTAAAACACATTAAAAAGACATCCAGAAAACTTTTCGCCAAGCGGATCTTGAAACGGATCACATCCCGCTATTTGCGGACACTTCAATTCTGAAATCAGGTTGTAATAGTTATCGTGATAGATTGTTTCTAGAATGCTAGATTACTCAATTATGTTCGTCAACTTGAATGAAGACTGTTCCATTCCTGGTGATTATTGTTTGATTTAAAAAAAAATAAGCTTAACTTTAACTTACTTGGTTTGTTCTGTTGTTAGTTTTTACAATGGTTAAATTGTACGGAAGAGGCCTTGCGGCTCATTGGCGAAGTGTTTACTGAATGTCTTTTTAATGTTTTTTTGGTAAAACTGTATTCTAGTCTGCCTTATATTATTTATTTTATAAAGTCTTTTAATTACTTTTTGATAGCTCCAAAAAGTTATAAAAAGCGAAGAATGAACGTACCTCAAAAGTTGCGTGAGGATATCGAAGAAATATATTTATTTTCATACGTCAATATTAAGCGTTTTGCGGAACATCAAACAAGTCGATCATTTTAAAAGGTAACATTTACATCCCTGATAAATTGAAAAAAATTATTTCCTGAGGACTCTGTTGTAGAAAAGATGTACATGCCTGATAAATTGAATAAAAAGTGTTTCCAAGAGACTGACTTAATAATTTATTGATTCATCTTTTAAGATACATATAGCGTTCTTGAAAAGATTTTAGTTAATAAAATAAATTATTGTCAGATCATGTCTTCGTGATGAATTTTATCTAAATATTAAAACATTGAGTCTGAGCCAAAGCAAAATTTCATGTGAGGTAATCAATTTTAAGGAATATTTTCACATTAGAAAAATATATACAAGCATGAGAAACCGTTTAATTATTTTTTCTTTTTCAGTTATTTAAGAATTACCAAATAAAGAACTGGAAAGAGTTTCACTAATATGAAATTGTTTATGCATAAACTAAGTATAAATGTAATTTATTAATAAAAATGTTTAACAATTTAAATTCTGCTTGATATTTATTTTATTAGGCTATATAGTTTAAGGATTTTTAATTTTTAATTTTCTATAATGTACAGCAAAACCACTAAATACTGGGCACTTCTAGACCGTGGAATATGAACTCTATTGAGAGGTAGATAATATTGAAAAGTAAAAACAGACAAATAAACAGATACTGTGAAATGAAAAAGTATTCTGTAAATAGATGTGTCTGTTATTTGGGAGTGCAGAATAGAGCTAGCATTATTTTGCAGCTATAGAGTACACTGTTAAAAAAATGATGTTTCTTAATCTACAAAAATGTACTATAATCAAGAAACAAAATATACAATCACCTCTTCCGAATCACCGTACATTTCGAAAAGCATTCGTTTACCTATATAAACCCCATAAAACTATGTATTTTTGAAATTTAAAGAAGAAATTATAAAAATTAATTTTTATTAGCTGCTCGTCATTTTCGGAAACTCTTCTAAGAGTTTACTTCTAGAGAGAGAGTAACTCTTACAGTGTCATAGTCATTTTTATCAAATCGGAATATCACTTTTTTGGATGCTATCAATTCTCAGGTAAATATTTTGATATTCAAAAAACATGTTTAGCATACTAAATTAACAGCATTAACAATAATATGAAAATTAACATTATTTAGTTACAATTGCCTGCACAAATTCTGTTATGCAGCTGAAAATATTTACTTGGGATTTGATTGAGTCCGAAAAACCGATATTCCGGGTACAGAGGACTGATTTATGCATTGTAAAAGCTACTCGGAAACGTTTCCGAAAATTAAGGGCAGATAATAAAAATGTATTTTTATAAAATCTTCTTTAAATTAAAAAAAAAATGTTTTCTGAGGTTTCTAAGGATAAAGGAACACTTGAATGACTCGGAAGTGGTTATTATATAGTTGCATTCGTGATTATTGTATGTTTTTGTAGATTAAGAAACACATTTTTACAGTGAGTTACCGTCATACTTTAAATGGTGATATGACTAAAATGCTATGAAATACTAACAAGGGATTAAATTTATACACTTTAAAGGTATATGTATTCATGTTTTAAATATTGATTATGTTAAATTTAATAAATTCAAAACACATCTAGTAATGTGAGTTAAATATTGATATGAGTTGATTGTATATATTTTCTATCTAAAAGTTTGGCCTATTGATTACCTCCATAGCCGTTCGAATGAGGTTATCTTGTAATTTGAGATTTTCTTACAATACGGAAACCTCTTATCTTAAACTCAAATAAGACATTCTGAATTCCTTTTTTAATTTCTGGAACAAATGTATTAAAAACCTCATCACATTCAAATAAATTACTTCAGTGTTCATTACATACAAAAAAGGTATTTCTTTCCTAAAGAAACTTAGCTATCTATTAAATTTACAACATCTTGAATTACGACTCATTATTTATAATAGTAAAATTGAAGGATAATTATGCCGTTAAAAACTTTTTCCCCTTAATATTTCACTAATACCATCATTATTATAAATGTCCATCGATATTGATTCATCTCAAAACAAGTGTAAGAATTACTTAAGGAAAGATTTTCAACGGAAAACATAATTATTATTGTCTAACTACCGTTGATATTTGCAAAGTATAAAATGAGGAAAATCCTCTTTTAAGGTGCGTTCGTAATTATATTAATTCGTAGCACCTGTAGTTGTCGTTCAGTCCATCTGTCTGTCCGTCCGTCTGTCCGCATGTAACAAAGCAAAAACTACCCAACCGAATGGTCTGAAATTTTAAATATATAATTGTTGGAAAATTTTGTCGATTCATTTCAAATTTTATGAAAATCGGATGTATAGTTTAATTACCGGGACAGTCAAAATTTTTCCGTTACATTACGGCCAATGAGAATAAATTATTGCAAGTGAATTTTAATGATGTTACAGCTTTCCTTATCGTCTGAAATTTTAAATATATAATTGTTGGAAAATTTTGTCGTGTCATTTCAAATTTTATGAAAATCGGATGTATAGTTTATTACAGGGACAGTCAACATTTTCCCGTTAGATTACGGCCAATGGGAATAAATTATTGCAAGTGCATTTTAATGATGTTACAGCCATCCGAATGGTCTGAATTTTTAAATATATAATTGTTAGAAAATTCTGTCGAGTAATTTCAAATTTTATGAAAATCGGATGTATAGTTTAATTACAGGGACAGTCAAAAGTTTTCTGTTACATTACAGCCAATGGTAAAAAAAAAATATTGAAAGTGAATTTTATTGATGTTACACCTTTTCGAACAGAATGAAATTAATATGCACTTATGAAATGCACTAAAATATACATTCAGTACAATATGCGGTGCAAAAAATATTTATAGAACTAGTTATAGTGCGAACGCACCTCATTTTCCACGTTTGACTAGCAATTTCCAACTTGTAAGTTTTATTGGAGTGTGGAACAATAAATTTATTTTATTGCATCGTTTTTAACTTTTTATCGATCGGTATGCCACACTCATATCTTTAAAGATAAATGATGTATTACAAAATATATATTTACATGCCTGATAAGAATATTGGCTTTCTTGAGTTTAACTATTGAATTTATTGGTTTATGGTTTGGAAAACATTCAGTGTCGAAATGATTTGAACAAAATATATGAGATATCTCCATCTCAATCTGTGTATGCTGTGTTTGACTTTATTATTTAATAAATCATATACTTGTAAGTAATTTTTTAAAGCTGATAAATTCATTCCTAGAAATAAATACTTAAATATTATTCTCAAGTTTAAAAATGCATTTACTTGATATATTAAGCTTTTTTCCTTTAGATAATATGACAACCTATAAAAGTAGAGATTTTTAAAGCGCTTTAATGATTTTAATTATTTAAACGTAAATTAAAAATATATAATTGGTTTATTTATATTTCAATAGACAAAATCAAAGAAATAAAAATAAATATTAAATAATAAGGATCTGCCCTTAATTGCAAATCAGCAATTTTTTATTTGAATATTTTTTTTGAAAATGTCCACAAAATAAATAAAAAACTAATTTCTATGGCATGATAATACGGTCAAAAATATTTTAATCGATCATGGGCAGACTTTCTGGTTATTTACACCTATTGAAGTAAACTGATAAGTAATATCTTTAAAAAACCGCATTCTTAAATATTGAATTTCACAATAAAAGTTACTGCAAAATGAACTTCAACCATCGCCTCACGCAGCATAGGGAATGCTGATTTTCTTTTTTTTAGCATTATTATTTTTAATGTACAGCTATCTAAGGGCATAGCATGTTCTTTCATAGTTTACTAATGACAATTAAAAACACATTATTTAAATCATCCATTACTTTCATTTTCGAAACTATATTTTAGTACGTTTATATTAGGATTAAGGGATTTAATCAGAAGTTTTATTTATATTTTCTAATTATATGCTTATGAAACAAAAGGGGATTAATTGCTTTTCGATATTCATATTTTGCGTATTAAGTAAGCCTTTAAAAATAAGTTGCTTAATTTTGGCAGATATAAATTTTTATAATTAAATTTCAAAACTTAATGGCTATTTAATGATGTTTATTAACTCTTTATCTTAGTATAATTATCTGAAGCTTAAGAATATACTATTATTTTAAAATAAATGCATCTTAATTTTACAAAATTGATTAAAATGACATTTTAAATAATTTAAACAAGAAATATATATAAATATTTGTTAGAATAAATTTTAATTTTAAAGGGTATAATGTTTCAAATAATAAATCTTTGAAATTGACTTTCACAAAATTAATTTTGTGAAATAAAAGTTAAAAGAAAAAGCAATATATTTATCTACAAGCAAGGAACTCTGGATTCTGAAATCAATATTTAAGAAATTAATCAGTAGAGAATATGTACAAATTGCAACAGTATCACTTATTACGTATATGTTTTATTCGAATTTTTGAAGAATTTTTTTGCGTTAGAAATAATGAACTATGAAATGTTAAGAATGGGTTAAATTTATAAATTTTAAGGCATATGTATTTGTTTTTGAGACATTTGGTATGTTATATTTGATAAATTTAAAAGTCATCGAGTTATGCAAGTTGAAAATTGATAAAAATTGATTCTATATCGCTTTTATCAAAGAATTTGAAATATTGAATTCGCTGTTTGAATATGGTTATCTTATCCTTTGATAGTTTTTACAATATGCAAAGCTGCTACCTTAAACTCAAATAAGATATTCTGAATTTTATTTTTATTTTTTGGAACAAATAAATTAAAAAATTAAATTTCATCCGAATAAATTCTTTCCGCGTTTATTACACTATAAAAAAGATTTTTTCCTAAAGAAACGCCGTTATCTATTAAATTTACACTATCTTTTAATACAACTCATTATTTCTAATAGTGAAATTTAAAGATAATTATGCCGTTTAACCCCCCCCCCCAACCTTTTTTTTTCCCTTGCTTAAATGCTTCAATAACGACATCATTATTATAAATGTACATGGGTATTCTTACATCTCAAAACAACTGTAATAATTACATAAAGAAAATATTTTAAACTGAAAATACAATCATTAATGTCTAATTACCTTTGATATTTGCAAATGTATAAAAGAAGGGAAACTATCTTTTATGTTTTGTAAGTAGTCTGGAACAATAACTTTATTTTATTGCATCGTTCGTAACTTTTTCATTGATCGGTATGCCAGACACATATTTTTAAAAGTTAAATGATTTAGTAATAAAAGTAGAATTACATGTCTGATAAGAATATAGGCTTTCTTGAGTTTAACTTAAAAAATTACTGATTTATGGTTTGGTAAACTTTCAGTGTCGAAATGATTTGAACTGAAGGTAAGTTATAGTTTAAGCTCATTTTGTTTATGTTGTCTTTAAATTTATTATGTAATAAATAATATATTTGTACACATGTTTTTGTCAAGTCATAATTTCAACCCTGGAAACAAATATTATAAGATTATCTCATGTTCAAAAATATATTTTCTTGACATATTACATATTTTTCCCTTCAGATAGTAAGACTGCTTACAAAAGTAGAGATATTTAAACTTTAAAACGACTTTAAATTATTGAAGTATAAAAAAACTAGTCGTGTGTGGCAATTCCTAAACTTTCTTCTATCTCATACATGTTAATGCTTCCTAAAAAATACAGCATAGCAGCGCCACCTGTTGTGTAATTCACATGAAAATCTAATCGACAACAACTTATGTCAACTCCTAATAGTATTTGAAGTGATGAAAATCAGTGCATAAGTTTTATTTTATATTCTAAAATCGTGAAAAGTTCTACATAGCAGTGTAATCTGTTGGGCAATTTACACCAAAAACTTTTCACGATCAATTTATATCAGGGACTAGCTGAATCTAAAGTTTGATATAAATTCATGCATTAATTCTTGAGATACAGCTATTGCGGAAATCCTGAAAAGTGCAGCATAGTAGCGCCACCTGTTGGACAATTTAAAACAAAAAGTTATCATCACGAAAGTTTATCAAGGACTAACTGAATCTGAAGTTTTCTGAAAATCCGTGCTTTAGTTCTAGAGATGTAGCCATTGTGGAAATCATGAATAATTAGCGTAGCAGACCTGTTGGGCGATTTATACTAAAATATAATCAGCACCAATTTATATCAGGAACTAACTGAATCTAAAGTTTTATTAAATTCCATTTATTAGTTCTTGAGATAGAGCGCCCACAAAATTTGGGTCACACATAGACAGACAGACATTTTATAAAAACATGTTTTCGGGATCTCTGACCCCTAAAACGTGTAAAATCATCGAAAACCGGAATTCGAAATTTTTCACCAACCCAATACTTTCTTCTTGTAAAGACAGAAAAAAATAAAAAAAATATAGGGGAAACTGTCCGAAAATGACCTACCTTGTGTTTCTCAATATTTTCGCTAGAGGTCAATACGTAACGATACGCAGTTATGTTGGGCAATCGATCAGCTACGATAAACCTTAAAAGTCAAAGCTTTCAAGTTTGTATTTTTCATTGTTTATAAAGAAACAGTTTACACCTTCGTCAGAAATATCGTGGGAATATTTTATGGTGCTAATTCACGTCTGTTTTTTTTTTCAGTGATTACATATCTCAAAGGTGAATACTTATTTCTTTTCAGATTTTTTTTGTACATGCAAAAAATTATAAATGTACGTGCTTTCGAATACTGACTCTGTATATACACTATGGCGATTGTAGGTAAAATGATATTGCTGTTTTTAAAAAACGGAATCAATCCCATGAACCCAGATATCTTTCCCGATCGCGTTATTTGAGCTTCAGTTGTGAGTGAAAGTCCACTGAAAAGCAACGACATCAACATATTTTCTACAGATGACAGCCTATCTAGACCTAATCCGTCAATTTTTTTCAGTTTCAATATAACCTCCTCTAATTTCAGCGCCGCCAACATCTGTTTCCGATAATTTGAAGACGTGTGTATCTTTTCAAGGGGCAGCATCTTCAGGTTCATCATATTCATTTATCAGACCACTTGATGTATCTCCCCTTACTTGTGCCTCTCATGTTTGATCATACTCTAAAAAGAGGAAGCATGAAGGTTCAAAATTTCTGACTAGCAGTCCTAGTAATGCCGAAGTGAACGTAAAAGCTGCTGAGAAGCATAATTCATAGTGAAGACATGTAGCATTAGAGGCTAAGAAGAAAATCCGCTTTGTTACATCTAATGCTGACGACACAGACATGTATCTTTCCGACGATGATTATGATGAAGCCTGTCTTTATTGCAATGTTTTTTATTCAGCCACTCAAAACCGAAAGAGGAGTGGATAAAATGTGTTAAGTGTTGACATTGGACACATAGTGAATGCGTTGGTGCTTGTTAGTGTGCAAAAAAATTTATTTTTGATCTATGCGCGTAAAATTAATAGCAACTTATAGTAGGAGAGCTGTTGAACATTTTTGAGTAGGCATTTGAGGCACCCTGAAAATTTGTGCAGCACTTCTTTTGTAATGCCTGAATACAAAATCGAATGTCTGGCTGAAGGATCGTGGCCCAAAACCTGTGCCAGACACGTGTCAAGTGCCATTTTTTGACACTACCCCAAAAAAGTATTTGAGGCACGCTAAGATTGAAACAGAATAATATTTATACTTAGAAAAAAAATATTTTGAAAATGACAGACACTTTAGTCGGCCCCAAAACTGTGCCAGACACGTGTCAAGTGCCATTTTTGACTACACAAAAAAGGTATTTGAGGCACGCTGAGATTGAGGCACAATAATATTTATGCTTAGAAAAAAAAATTTTGAAAATGACAGACACTTTAGTCGGCACAAAAACTGTGCCAGACACGTGTCAAGTGCAATTTTTTGTCTGTCACAGGTTTTGAGCCACGATCCTTCAGCCAGACATTCGATTCTGTATTCAGGCATTACAAAAGAAGTGTTGCACAAATTTTCAGGGTGCCTCAAATACCTTCCCTAAAATGTTTAACAGCTCTTGGACTATTATGAGTGTGCCGTTTTATGTCAGTAGTGTAGATAAAATGACATAGTGCATCATTTAAAATAGGTATTGTAACAGAGTGACTGTACTTGTGACTTTTTAAAAGGCCCCATTTTTATTTTGTATACTTCCCAAAGTTAGTTTATAAAAAGAAGATCACAAGAAAAAAAATGTTTGAATAGTAACATTTTCCCCTTAGATTATGTCATTTTATAACAGTTTCCCCTATATTTGGTTTATTTGTTTTAATCGACAAAATCAAGGAAAGAAATAATTTCTAAAATAACTAGAATTTCTCCTTAAATGCATAACACTAATTGTCACTTTAATTACTTTTTTCGGAATTTACAAAAATATAAATAAAAAACGAACTTCTATTGCATGAAAATAAAAATAAAATAAATTTGCTGTTGACATTTTCCCTAGCTTTCCACTTTTCGTATCATTATTATAAATGAGCATTGATTTTCCCTTATCTCCAAGCAACCGAATAAATTAGTCAAAGGAAAGATTTCACATGGAATCTTGAAATATTAATGGCTAACTACCGATAATAATTGTCTAAATCTGGAAGAAGTTAAATTGCGTTTACTGGCACGTAAGAATGTTGCAGAAATAAATTTAATTTGTTACATAGGTCTTAAGAAACTGTCCTACTGGGCCAAACGTCGAAATAAAACTAACTGCTTTAATTATTGGAAGCTGAAAAAATAAAAAGTTCATCGAAAGCGATATTGTTGCCTAGTCAAGGTGGGTACAAATTAAAAGACATAAGCTCACTTCCGATGTGAATTTCTTCTCTTATTTAGTTCGTTATTTAAAGGATGAAATCAGGGCTAAAATGAAGATCATACAATTCTTTATTAAAACACATAGCGTTGTCGGCTAAAATCTTTGAAAGACTAGCGGCAACTCTCCAAAAATTAGGGCTAATTTTCGACGGTTCCTTAGTTCATTTTTTTAAAAGATGAAATCAATGCTAAAATGTAGAGCTTACATATCTGTTTTGAAATATAATGGGTTGTCTGGTAAAATCGAGGTTAAACTAGTGGCAACGCTCCAAAATTAGAGAGTATTTTGGGTACGTCCGTAGTTCACTAAGTAAAAGATGAAACAAACACTCTACACGAAATGTTTAAAAATTTCTACTCGAGTACATAGGGCTGCCTAGTTAAATCGCAATGGAACTAGTGGCAACCCTCCATAATTTACGGCTATTTTTTAGATATTTACTTAGTTCATTAATTAAAAGATGAAAAAGTTGCTAAAATGAATATCTTACATATCTCTATTAAGAAATACAGGGAACTGCTAAAATCTATGTACAACAAGTGACAACACTCACGAAAAAAAGAGTTATTTTTGGACATTTTTGGAGGATATTTTTTACTGTTGTACCGAGATCGTAATAAGGAACACTGTATCTTTTATTAAATAATTGAAGGATCTTGATTTTAGCGTTTATTTCAATTTTAAATTAATGAAATACGTCAAAAGTATATATTTCAGTAGAGGTAAGTAAGCGCTGTAATTTAGAATTTGTTTCATCTTTCAATTTATTAACTGAGGAAGAGTACAAAAAAGCTTTAATTTTCGGAGGGTTACAGTTGATCGTACCAATATTTTAGGGGGGAACGCTATATTTTATTACTAGAATATTTTAAGAATATCATTTTAACACTGATCTCATCTTTTAATTAATTACCTAAGCTTATTTGCAAACATTTCAGAGCGTTGCCAGTATTTGCATCTCGATTTAACTGGGCAATCCTATATACTTTTTTAGAGACCCTATTGATTAATAATAATGACCCTAATAATTTAATGATTCGTGTGTCGTTAAACATATAGTGTTGTCCAGATGAGTTTAGCTGAATACATAAATTATTTTCAGAGTATATTTCATGCAGTAAATTAGACTTCAATATTGAAAATACGGGAAAAATGAATAATATACCTAGTAAATAAATAAGTACAAGCCATCTGTTAACTTTCTTAGCGATAACAAATTTAGAAAATCAATTTCAAGATGAAAAAAATATTCAAGATTCATATATTACTTTTTTCTAATATTTATAAATTAATAAACAATAAAAAAAAATCATACGCTATTTGTAGATTTATTAAACCACCGGATTGTTTATTATAATTATTCCTTTAAATTTTAGACATAATTTTCTAGAAATAATCCATTCTTAATAAACTAACTCTATAAATAGGCTTGCAAAAATGGTAAAATAAAATACTCTGCTAGACATTACAACATGCGTTAAACATTGGTTTATTTCCGTGCTCGCATGAGTGTTTCTATCTTGAAAGACAACACATTTCCACCTGCAACTGAAAGTAATTATTAACTGCGGATTTTTAAGACATAGATTTAGAACATTTTTAAATTTACAACTTGATTCAATATTAAGTTTAATTCTTATAGGTGTTAAATTAAATTACAATATTCCATGTCCATTTTTACTCCCTACTTACAAAAATATTATTAAAAATGTGTATCGATATTCTGATACGTCAAAATCGACTGAAAGAATTACTAAAAAAAAAGTTTTTACTCGACTCTAATGTTGTAGATGTACATTTTATAGTTTCTGTTTACAAACTATTTATTTACAATGGATAGTAACAGGAAAAAAATTATATCAATGATTCCTTTGCTGAAATTACTTCAATTTAAGCTATACATTATTTTCAGATCATTGATAAAATTTAGTAAAATATTGTTTATCACTTCACTCAGAAAATGTTGCTCTATCGATCCTTATAAAAATCGTAGAATTCAATGACAATGCTGCATATAAAGTAATCTATTTTCCCGCTACATTCCTCTTAGTACCTCATTATTGTAAGTATATATTGATTTTCTCTTCTATCAAAATAGAAAAAAGCACTACGTAAAGAAACATTTTTCATGGAAGTATGTATTATTAATGTCTAACTACCGTTTAATATTTAAAAAAGACCACAAAAATTGAATTTTTCTTTAAAAGCATCTGAAGATTATTGGAAGAATATATTTATTTAATTGCCTAAACCTTATCTGCTTAGTGTCATAAAATCACATACTATTTTTTAAAGATAAAATTTACAGCCTTGTAAAGCAAAAAGCACGCAATTATCAGATTTTAATTTAATACTTTATTAACTCACACTTTGGTAAACATCTAGGATTGTTAGAGTAATTCAGTCGGAAATAAAATTATATTCGGATCCTTTGGTAGAATATTCTTAGGGATTTGTTTTTACAAATTATTTATGTCGCATTTCTTTTATAGTAAAGTTTAATCGCAATACATTTTTTAGTGGTATTTTAAAAAATTCTGTCGATAGTCTTTCAGATAAACATTAATTTTATTTTTATATCATTTTATTCAATAAGAGATTGGGTAGTTCTTTGCGCAGCATCTTGTTTATAATGTACATTTTTATCCTTTTTAATAACCAATTCGTATTCATAATAGCCGTAAAAGTTTATCGAAATAACAATTTTCGTATATCTTTAGTTTTTCTTACTTTTCTACTCCAACATGGTTATCATAAATATATACTGATTTACTTTTGCATGAAATCAACTGAAATTATCGCGTAAACATACGATTGATCCTTAAATCTCAATTGCTAATGCTTAACTGCCATTTGATTATTTCAAAAGTATCAAGGAAAGAAAATTTCTTTTAAGGATATGTAAGGAGGTGAAATAAATAGATATATTTTGTTACATTCTTCTGAGTAGGTTTACGGATCATTAAACCTGACGCTCATTTTTAAAGATAAAATTCAAATGCCTCATAAATTGCATAAAAAAGTTGTCCCGAGATTGTGAATAATTTATTGATTCATGTGCTATTAAAAATGCAGTTTTGTCGTGAGTGTGTAAACTAAATTTATTAATTATCTTTAGACCTATTCTTATGTGATAAGTTTGACCTTAAAATTTTAAACATCATGTGAATAGATAATATAATAGGTAAAAGAATAAGTTTCTGACGCATGATAATTTCACGGCGTGAACCTGATTTTAGAACAGTAACTTGAAGTTGAAAACATATTTGATCATTGGTCAAAATGAACACTGGTACTTTTCTGAGTACTCCATAAACACGTCAACATTTTCTTTAGTTGTATGCTTACAGACAAAAAGCTTATGTACTTAATATACGGTTTGTATACTTAATTTCATTTTGTAACATAATGGAAATTTACTTACCAAAAGTTTTATCTAACGATCGATAAATATTCATCTATCGATCCTTATAAAAAACGTATATTTTAATGTGGATGTTTTATATAAAGTACTCTATTTCCCTGGTACTTTCCCCTTAGTACATCATTATTGTAAAGGTATATCGATTTCATATTGTCTCCAAATGGTGGAAAGAACTGCGTAAAGAAACATTTTGCAGGTAAATAACAATTATTAATGTCTAACTAACGTTTAATAATTTAAAAAAAAAATGAATAAGTCTT
The DNA here is from genome assembly GCA_963932465.1 of Maratus speciosus. Classification (NCBI taxonomy): domain Eukaryota; kingdom Metazoa; phylum Arthropoda; class Arachnida; order Araneae; family Salticidae; genus Maratus; species Maratus speciosus. Next base: position 532,867,753 of record OZ010791.1, on the reverse strand, counting down.
AATGAATAAGTGAAACGATTTGAAGAGTACAGTTATTTATTAGCTTTAACCTTAAATGCTCTGAGGGACATAAAATCACTTGCTAATTTTTAAATATAAAACATTCACGATTAATATACTGAAAATCACGCAAATATCAGAGATTTATTTACTAGTTTATTGATTCACACATTGGTAAACATCTAGGGTTGTTGGAGTAACTCGACTGAAAATAGAAATAATATGTATATCATTTGGTGGAATATTCTTTATGATTTGAACTTACAAATTCTTTACTTGGCATTATATTTTTTAAAAAGAAAATTTAATCGCTATACTTCTTTTAGTGATATTTCAAAATAATTTTTTTCAATAACGTTTCATCAAAATATTAACTTTATTTTTATATCATTTTATTTAATCAGATATTAATTATTTCTTTTCGCATCATCTTGGTTATGATGTATAAATTGCATGCTGTTTAATAACCAAGCTTTATGCATAATAAAGGTAAAATTTTTTCGCAGTAATAACATTTTGTATTACTTTATTTTTTCTTACTTTTCTTAAGCGTAAATACGGGTTAGGAAAGACCCCCCTGAGACCCTAAGAAAGACCCCAACGTAGGGCACTCTCCGCATCCCTTAGGGCCTCTATCCCTCGTGCTCATAATAGGCCGTCATAAACACAACCAACCAATCTTACTTTTCTTTTAAACCATCTTCATCATAAACAGATATTGATTTACTTTTACATCAAAACAACTAAAAGTATAACATAAAACACGATTTATCCACCTAAACTGAATTGTTAATGCTTAACTGCCATTTGATTGCTTCAAAAGTATGGAGGAAAGAAAATTGCTTTTAAAGATATGTAAGGAGGTGAAATAAATAAATTTATTTTGTTACATTGTTCCGAGTAGTTTTACGGATCATTAAACCACACACTCATTTCTAAAGATAAAATGCACATGCCTCATAAACTGAATAAAAAAGTTTTCAAAGATTGGAAATAATTTATTGATTCGTGCGCTATTAAAAATACAGTTCTGTCGAGATTGTTTAAGCTAAATTTATTAACTATTTATATATTTCCTTAAGTGGTAAGTTCGACCTTAATAATTTAAAGATCATGTGAATAGATAATATAATAAGCAAAAGAATATCATTTTGTCACATGATAATTTCACGTCGTGAACCTGATTTTAGAACAATAATTTCAAGTTGAAAATATGTTTGAATTTTTCTCATTGGTCAAAATAAATACTAGTTAACGTACTTGTCTGTGTACTCCATATTAAATAAACAGTCTCCAAAAACACGTTAAACATTTCTTTAGTTACATACCAACAGACAAAAAGCTTATGTACTTAAGATACGGTTTGCATACTTAATTATATTTTGTAACGTAATGCAAATTTAAGTACCAAAACTTTTATCTATCGATCGAAAAATATTCATATATCGATCTTTATAAGAAATGTATATTTTAATGTGGATACTTTATATAAACTACTCTATTTCGTTGCTAATTTCCCCTTATTACATCATTATTGTAAATGCATATCGATTTCCTATTTTCTCAAAATGGTGGAAAGAACTACGTAAAGAAACATTTTGCATAGAAATATTAATTATTAATGTCTAACTAACGTTTAATAATTCAAAAAGACAACGAAAAAATGAATTTTTCTTTAAGAGTATGTGAAATGATTGGAAGGGTACAGCTGTTTAATAGCATTAAATGTTTTGATGGTTATAAAATCACATGCTCATTTTTAAATATAAAATATTCATGACTAATAAACAAAAAAAGAACGGGATTATCAGAGATTTATTTACTAGTTTATTGATTTACACATTGGTAAATATCTAGGTTTGTTGGAGTAACTCGACAGGAAATAGAAATAATATTTATATCATTAGGTAAAATATTCATTATCATTTGTTTTTACAAATTCTTCGCTTCGAATTATTTCTTTTAATAGTAAACTTTAATCATAATGCTTCTTTTAGGGATATTTCTAAATAATTTTGTCAATAATTATTCTCCTAAATATTAATTTTATTTTTATATCATTTTAATTAATCAGAGATTAATAAGTTCTCTTCTCATCATCTTGGTTATGATGTACATCTCTATCCTGTTTAATAACCAAACTTTATGCATAATAAAAGTAAATTTTTTATTAAATAGTATTAACTTTTGTATTACTTTATTTTTTCTTACCTTTCTTTTCCATCATCTTTATCATAAATGTATATTGATTTACTTTTACATCAAAAGAACTAAAAGTATACCATAAAACGCTATTTATCCGCATAACCTGAAGTGTGAATGCTTAACTGCCGTTTGATTGCTTCAAAAGTATGGAGGAAAGAAAATTGCTTTTAAAGATATGTAATGAGGTGAAATAAATAAATGTATTTTGTTACATTGTTTTGAGTAGTTTTGCGGATAATTAAACAAGACATTCATTCTTAAAGACAAAATTCATATGCCTCATAAATTGAATAAAAAAGTTGTCCAGAGATTGGGAATAATTTATTTATTCGTGCGCATTAAAAATGCAATTTTATCGAGATTGTTTAAACTAAATTTATTAATTATTTTCAGACCTTTTTTATGTGATAAGTTTGACCTTTTTATTTTAAATATCATGTAAATAGGTAATATAACAGGTAAAAGGAGAAGTTTCTGTCAAATGATAATTTCCCGCAATGACCCTGATTTTAGAAAAATAATTTCAAGTTGAAATGAGTTTGATCCTTTTTCCAAGTAAACAGTATTTACGGTACTTTTATCAGTACTACGTACTTATAAACAGTTTCCATAAACACGTAAGCAATTTCTTTAGTCATATGCTTACAAATTAAAAGCTCATGTACTTAACATACAGTTCATTTACTTAAATATATTTTATTACATAAAAATGTTAATAATGATTTGCGAATTTACGTACAAAAATTTTATCTATCGATGAGAAAATATTTATCAATCAATCTTTACAAAATACATATATTTTGATGTTAATCATATATCATCATATATATCACAAAGCAGTAAGCTCTAAAAGTTCGGCTCGATTATTTTCAGAAACAACCCTGTTGATTGTATCATTCGATAGAGAATATTCCCGCGGCGTTTTATGCGTCGAATACGCAGGGATAACTACGATTTTTGGTAATAAATTTTGTATTTTATTGGTATTATCCTCAAAAGGGTTGTCAGTTATTATATTTTAGCGATATTAATGGTGGTTAAAGAATGGAAAGAGCGATATCAGTTAGAAATTAATCTAAACATCTCGCAAAAAAGAAGAAAAAAACTTTTATTCGTTTAATAAAAAAAAAGGAAACAAACAAAAATCTATTTAATGAGAGACAAATTTAAATAACGAAAATAATTAATTTAAACATGAAAGCAATATTCTTAATGCTTAAAAATGTGAAATATTTCATTTGATAACACATTTGGCGATTTATCGCAAGAACCAAGTTCAGAAAAATGCAGCTCAAATATTTGGTTGTATAAAATCTCAGTAGCACTTTCCAACAAAGTTGAAAAGTGTTTATGACTTCGGATTGTCTGGCAGTCTGTCCGCGCTCTAACTCCAGTAAATATACTCGGATCATTCTGAAATATTTGGATGCTAGTGAACTCTATCATAGCACGTTCCCTATTGCAAATGAAGTTTTTGTCATGCTTAGTTCATTTACAGGGACAGCCAAAATTTTTCCGTTACATTACGGCCTATGGGAAAAATCGTTTAAGATGATATTTAAGGATGTTGCATGCTTTCAAACATAATAAAATTGATATTCATTGATTAAGTGCACTAAAATAAGCATTCTGTAGAATATGCGGTGCAAAGAATACTTATTATTCATTTACAGGGCCACACAAAAGATTTCAGATAATATATTGTATCCGAAGTACTGTACATTAGCGATGATTACTGGAAATACACTTCTAATTCTGTTATGTGCTTTAATGTTTCACTATTCATGCATAGTATATGGTGTGCATAAATGATGTAATTCATATACAGGGCTACGCAAAAGAGTTCGTAATGGTTACTGTGTATGATTGCAAATTGCTTAAAGGTGGTTTTAAAATGAGTAATGCATTTTTACGCTTAACTGCATTTAGTTTACTAAGAAAGGTTTGTAAAACATAGATAAAATGATATACAGGGTCACACACAGAATTGGACACATAATCGTCTATAAATGATAATTTCAGGAAATGTGATTTCAGTAGTTTTAAGAGTGTTTTATTTTGAATTAAACTTTAGCTAAATAGTGGCGTGTAATAAAGGTACTAGGTTAACTACAGGGTTATACAAAAGCATAAAAGCATGTTTCCCTCTATTAGTACAAATAGCTGAAAGAGAAATTTCAACCTGTTATGCGTTTTCTTGCAAAACTAAATTTCCACATTATATAGTTTATATATCAACCTACAGATACAGGTACAAATACAGGGCCGCTCAAAAGAATTGGAATACATATTTGCCGTGGACGGTAACTGCTGAAATCAGTTTTTTAAACGTTTTATGCATTTTCTAAAATGTTTACTCATTCCTCTTATATAATTTATTTCCCTAAATAACGAAGTTTTTTTAAAGCATTCAGAAAGTGTTTAAAAGTGTTTCATAATCTGTGCTTCACGCATGATTTTTCTTACTTTTTTTTATTATTATTATCTTGATTTTCATCTAATTTTCTCATTACGTGTCTTACAGGAGAAACTAGCAGGAATAATTTAAAAAATTGCTGTACTTGTAAGTTGCAGGTTATTTGATTATCTACTATTTTGATTTTACTTTTGTCGCCAAACAATGTGATTTTAAACCAAAAAGGCATAAGCGTGACTTCGGCCGGAGCGATAATGATGTTTTTTAATTGTATGAAATTATTTTTAGGGGTGAATTTTTATATTCCTATGTAAACTGTATAAACAGCATTTAATATTATATAAAAATTGATTCAAATATTTAAATTTCAACGTAAATGTTTGTTACACACATATATTGTAAAAATATTTAATTTCACAAATCCTTTTTTTGTTTTACAATATCGCCAATTTCGTTTATAGAAATATTCATAGCTTCAAATGTTAGGAACTAAAGTTTATTTAATTTCAAGAGAATATGACATTTACGATCATGCATTATTGGCATTTAATCTTACAGTTTGGTGACAGTTTTTTTGGTAACAGGATAATCAAGTAGAAACGGAAATAGTAAGCCTATTTATTTCTCTGTGTTTTTATACTCATTAGAAAAATGCAAAAAAACTCTTCGTTTCAAGTATTCACCAGAAAGAATTTTACTAAACATTTTGCAAAACTAACGCTATTTATCATTGGCAGTTCAATTTAAGGTAAGGAATTTTGTTGATAAAAGATCTATGATTGAACCACTAGCAATTTGACATAACACACATGCATGACATGACACATTTGACATAACATGCACACATTTGCAACGTAGTCTGGCGCTTAAGTAACTTTGTTTAAACTAACTCTATTATATTCGCAACTATATCGTTATCGTTGCAAAACATTTCTAATATTTGACGTCAACCTTGGCTTAATATGAATACGGAAAATTAGGAAGGTTTCATTGGATGCAAACTATATGTTTATATTTCTACCAGTATCAATCATCGCGGTTTTTTTTTCACGTTAAAGATTATGATAGCAACTGGTCTATGAAATGAAAAGGAAATGAAAATGACGTCCTTTTAATTTTTTCAAAGAATTCACCTTTAAAAATACATGTTTTTTATGTTCCTTTTTTCTTATAAATATGACGGTTCGTCACCGTATTTTGTGTGCAAATAATTTGTTATACTTTTGACTGTATTTTCTCTTCTGGAAACCACAGATGGAAAACTGTCATAGGCCTGCCAGGAGAGGACGTATTTTGCGAAATATAGCATAATGTAGAGTGAAATTCTATTCAATCTGTTAAAACAACACATATCGTTAAGCTGGGGGGTCCGGAGTCCAAGGACTAACAAACGAATGCGAACCAACCGAAAATTATTTAAATTCAATGATCAATCTCTGCAATCATTGTAATGTTCAATATTTTAGGAGTGTGGTACCTAAAAATACTTTAATTCCTTTTGTAATAACTACATCAATTACCTACCAAACTCTAATATAAATGATCAACTAAAAGAGTTGCTTCTGACTAGCCCAAATTAGTTAGCCGAAACAAACAGCGCAAAAGTGTTCTAATCTTTTTCAGCAATTCGGAAGGACATTAAAGATGAAGGTCCATATTGCTCTAAAATCTAAGATCAAATTCTCCATTTCGTTGGATTCAAGGTTCGCTTGGAAAAATGGACCAGCGCAGCGGTCATAGCCTGTAGTATATTATAATGCAGTAAGCTCTAAAAGTTCGGTTCCAGTGTTTTCAAAAGCTACCCGGTGGATTTTTTTTTCCAGATTGTATCATTCGATAGGGAATATTCCCGCTGCGGTTTATGCGTCAAATATACAGGGATGACTATGATTTTTGGTAATAAACTTTGCACTTTGTTGATATTTTCAGCGAAAGTGTTACCAGTGATTATATTTTGGCGATATTATCGTTGGTTAAAGAATGGAAAGAGCTATATTAGAAAATAATGTAAATATCTCGCAAAAAATAAGAAATAAAACTTTTATTTGTTTAATAATAAAAGAAACAAATAAAAATCTTTTTAATAAGAGATAAATATAAATAGCGAAAATAATTTATTTAAACATGAAATAAATATTCCTAGTGCTTAAAAATGTGAAATATTTAAGTTGATAAAATATTTGGCGATTTATCGCAAGCATCAGGTTAAGAAAAATGCAGCTCAAAAATTTGATTGTGTAAAATCTCAGTAATATTTTAAAAATTACCTTGATTTTCATGTAATTTTCTTATTTCGTGTCTTACAGGAGAAACTAGCAGAAATAATTCAAAAAATGATTGTACTTGTGAGTTGAAGGTTATTTGATTATTTACTATTTTGATTTTACTTTTCACCAAACAATGCAATTTTAAGCCAAAAAAACCCATAAGCATGGCTTCGGCCGGAGCGATAATGGTGTTTTTTAATTGTATGAGAGAATTTTTAGGGAAGAATTTTTATATTCCCATGTAAACTGTATAAATGGCAGTTAATATTGTATAAAAATTGATTCAAATGTCTAAATTTCAAAGTAAATGTTTGTTACACACATATTGTAAAAAAATACACTGCTCAAAACAATTAAAGGATATTTGAAGTTTTATATAAAATAAAGATATAAACGAAATTTTTTTTTGCCGAAAATAGAAGAAGGGAATCACAAATGCAAATTCTTCTGGTTTTCAAACTGTGCAGTATGCAAATTTTGAGTTCGACGTCAAAAACGTCGCTTCAGCGGCAGCGAATGAAATTTGACTTTCAACTGGATAAAAGAGAATGAAGACAAGGATGATCGGCATTCAGTGATTGCTTTGTTTCGATGAGTACGATGTCTCAGCGAAGTCATTTGACAGATTCAGAAGCTTTGAGAATTGTTGGTAGGTTAGAAGGGGGCCAAACTCAAGCCGAAGTAGCGCAAGCCATTGGAGTGTCACAAAGTGTCATTTCCAGGATCTGGAACCGTTTTTTGGAGGGTGGATGTGCAGGCCGAAGACCAGGGCAAGGTCGTAGACGGGCAACAACGCCCAATGAAGATCGGTATTTAGCGTTAACAGCTCGGAGACACCGAACCATGAACGCTACTCTTCTCCAACAACACTTTCTCTCGGCTACAAGCACCACGATTTCAACTCAGACTGTCCGAAACCGGCTCCATGCTGTAGGTCTATATGCTCGCCGACCGATGGTATGTGTTAGATTAACATCAAGGCATCGTCGCGACCGCAGGGAGTGGGCAACCGAGCATGTCAACTGGAGGAGAAATGAATGGAGCAATATTCTGTTTTCTGACGAGTCCCGTTTTTCTGTGCATTCGGATAATAGGCGTATTTTTATCTGGAGGGACCGTGGCAGTAGGAATAATCCTGCGTTCGTGCACGAAAGTGTCAGATTTGGCGGTGGAGGAGTGTTGGTGTATGGTGGCATCTCCATTGACGGGCGCACTGACCTCTACATCATTCGAGATGGAGCTCTGACTGGTCGCCGATATAGGGATCAGATCCTCAGACCTATTGTAGTCCCTTACGCTGCAGCAATCGGAAATAACTTCATTTTAATGGACGATAACTGCAGGCCACATCGTGCAAACCTGGTGGAGGATTTCCTTTTCGAGGAAGGAATCGTTCGAATGAAATGGCCAGCGTGTTCTCCAGACATGAATCCAATCGAGCACGTTTGGGACGCTCTAGGATGACGAGTTTCTGGCCGCCAACAACCCCCACAAACTCTCCAAGAACTGGAAAGAGCTCTTCTGGAAGAGTGGGGCAGAATACCCCAACTCGTCATTAATAGCCTCATTGAGTCCATGCCTCAAAGGTGTTCAACGTTGCTGGCCGCCCGTGGAAACCATACCCCCTACTGAAAATGATTTTCTTTGAAGAAAACACCTTTTCTTATTCTTTTTTTCTCATATGCACAAATTGTGTTTTTTTCCTTTAGTACACAAATGCGCAATAAAATGCATTTTTTTCTGCCAAACATGTGTAATTTATTCTCATATAACCTACTATGTCTGTCGACCATGTATCAATCAGCTAAACAGTTTACCAGATACAAAATCCACCTAAAGCTGCAATATCCTTTAATTGTTTTGAGCAGTGTATTTAATTTCACACATTAACAACAACAACAGAAATCTAGAAAAATGCAAAGAAAATCTTCGTTTCAAGTATTCATCAAAAAGAATTTAATTAAACATTTTGCATAACTAACGCCATTTATCATTGAAAGTTCTATTTAGGGTAAGTATTTTTGTTTGTAAAAGATCTATAATTGTGCCACTAGCAATTTGACCAGTGTTGCCAGATTGGGTCCTTTTTTGTCCCCAGATTGTTGATTGTTACCGCTTTTTTGAAATAGAAATACTCGGCCTATTTAAAATCAGATTAAAAATTCAGAAAAATAAGGCGAATTATACTATTTAAAAGTGGTGACAGTCAAATAATCTGAATTAAAAAGTCCCCAATCTGTCAACACTGAATTTGACATAATTTTATGCAACGTAGTTTGGCGCGTAATTAACTTTGTTTTGTAACTAATATTTGTATCTTATATTTGTAACTATATCGTTGCAAAACACTTGTAGTAATTGACGTCAACCTTTCATTAATACGATTACGGAAAATTAGGAAGATTTTATTGGAGGCAAACTATATTTAACTTATTCAAAGAATTCACCTTTAAGAATCTATGTTTTTTATGCTCCATTTTTCTTTCAAATATGACGGTTAAGCACAATGAATTTATGAATAAGGAGGAGGGGATATATACTGTATAAACTACCAGTTGCGAGTGAAGTAACTGAAAACGTTTTCACAAGATTGCAGCTGATTGTTTACATCGGATAAATAGTTGCTAATTACCGCGAAAATAAACTTCCACCAGTAAATTTTCAAAGGAAAGTTTCACCTTATTTTAGCGGCTTATTGATTCAAATTTCTCTCACAAATATAGTAAAAATTCTATTCTTTTTTACTGGTTGAATATGGCTCGGGAATTATAATCACTTTCACTTACAATGACAGGAGTGCCTTTAAGTTGTCACAATATGGCGGAAACGCAGAGAACTACTTCATCCCAGTAAACTGCCACCAAGAAAAATAAGTGTCTGACTTTGGTCACAATTATGACTGAAATTCTGCATGAATAAAGTGTTTAAATAAAGAGACAATATCTATTCAAATTTCCTGGTGGAAGTTTTCCCCAGTGGAAATGAACCACTTCGAAACCGGTTACGGTTGAGACTTTACCCTTTTGAGGATGTGTCAATTCATCTTTATTCATAGTTCCATGTTAAGCAAGAACTTTTGTGCAAATAATTTGTTATACTTTTGTCTGTATTTTCTCTTCTGGAATCCAAAGATGGAAAACTGTAAAACACCTGCCAGGAGAGGAAGTATTTTGCGAAATATAACATAATGTAGAGTGAAATTCTATTCAATCTGTTAAAACAACACATATCGTTAAGCTGAGGGGTCCGTAGTCCAAGGCCTTACAAACGAATATGAATCAACCGAAAAATTATTTAATTTCCGTGGTCAATCTCTGCAATCATTGTAATGTTCAATATTTTAGGGTGTGGTGCCTAAAAAATACTTTAATTCCTTTTGTAATAACTACATCATTTACTTACCAAACTCTACTATAAATGATAAACTAAATGAGTTGCTTCTGATTAGCCCAGATTAGTTAGCCCAAATAAATAGCGCCAAGGTGTTCGCACCTTTTTCAGCGATGCGGAAGGATTTTAAAGTTGAAGGTCCATATCGCTTTAAAATCGAAGGTTAAATTCACCATTTCGTTAGATTTAAGGTTCGCTTGAAAAAATGGACCAGCGCAGCGGGCGTAGCCTGCCAGTGCAGTATATAAAGTACTTTATGTCGCTGCTAATTTCCCCTTAGCACATCATTACTGTAAGTGTATATCGATTTTCTCCTCTCTCAAAATGGTGGAAAGAACTATGTAAAGAAACATTTTGCATGGGAATATCAATTATTAATGTCTATCGTTTAATAATTCAAAAGAACCGCAAGAAAATTAATTTTTCTTTAAGAGAATGTGAAGATGATTGAAAGAGTGCATTTAATTAATTATTTAATTTCCCCAACTTTAATTGCTTTGAGGGTCAATAAAGTCACATAAAAATTTTTAAAGGCAAACTCTGCCTGTCTTATAAACTAAAAAGCAAGGACTTTTCAGAGATTTATTTAAAAGTTTATTGTTTCACACATTGGTAAGTATATAGGTTTGTTAGAGGAACTCAATCGGAAATAGAAATTACATTTATATCACTTGGTAGAATATTCTTTGGGATTTGTTGTTACAAATTCTTTACTTCACATTATTTCTTTTAATATTAAAATGTAATCTCAATACTTTTTTTAGTAGTACAGTAATCCCTTAACATTAGCGGGGGTTAGATTCGCGCAAAATTCCACGAATGTCAAAATCGCGAATCTTGAGACCATCTTCCCGTGCATAACAGAAGGTTAGGTTTTATAATTTTTTTATTGAAAAAAGCAATTAAGCGTAAAAATATATTTATTAAGCATTAAAAAGTACATGCTAATTTGAATAATTTTATACATATTGTACACAGTCTAGTTGCTAGTTGGTGGCTGAATAATTTATTGATATACGATTTTTTGGAAGTACAGATCTTTTGTTTATCAATTTCTATACAAAGAAATGTTGCGGTCTCGATTTCTCTCTTAAATTTAAGTCTAATCACCAGTGAAGGACCGCATTCTATTGCTTTCTCAATAAGTTGTTATTGAAGCTTTAAATTTTCCCATACAATTTTTGAAGAAATTTTTTCACTTGCAAGAAAACTTTTGAATTTTAGAAAATTTACAATTTTGTTTCTTTTTATCCGACTGAAAAGAAGTGTTATGTGTTTCACGCGTATCCGTGTATGTGAATTTTTTTATACCCTCGAAACATCCCAACGGCTAGATGGATTTTAATGAATGAGGTCTCTATCGATTCGTCTTAACGGCTCGATTGTTATAGTATAGGTTTTGTTTTTATAAATTAAAAATGGCGACCATAAAATACAAAATGGCGGTAGACACGAAAAAACAATTACTCACCCTATTGTGTTGCATATCATTGGATAGGTCTTTCAAAATGAAGACTATGTTTCATTGACTATTTTACAGTCAGAAGCTCCGTTTAAATATTATACAACCTGGAAGTTGTCTAGGTAGGATATAGAGCTTTACTGCAACTCTAACCAGCATAGACATCTATAGACCTGATCAGAACAGTGTTTATAGATAGGAACTAACCATTAAACACAACTTAAAAGTCATCAATACAAGTAAATAAAAAAAATAATTAAGTAATATAAAAAAAGAATATTTTAAGTCAATTCCTACTTAGGTCAATAAGAGATTTCTTTTCTTCCATTCTTCTTTCCTCCTGAGTGGCGCTTAAAATGACTTGATCAAGAAGAGGGCTCTCTCGGTCTTAAAATACCTTGATCAAGAAGAGGGCCCTCTCGATTATTGAAAATTAATTAATTTAATTTAATTAATGAATTAATATTCGAAAAAACTGGATTAACATCAAGTGTCATCCAGTACAAGTTTAAAAAAAATTATTTGAGCTTGATTGGATGAATAATAAGTATTTTATTAACGATTGAAAATTTTAACAAGATATATATAGCGAGAGCGTGAGCTAATAGTAGGAATTGAAAAAAAAATAGATTCACATTAATGAGAAATAATTAATCAGTTCGCTTTTTACGCAGTCGGGTTTTTTGATTTTTAAAATTTAATTGTTTATTAGCATCAAATTATGCTTTGGGTTTCTGGGAATTACTGATCTATATTTTGCCTCAATATAAGACCTGAAATTCTCGAAATCTAAGCCATACCGTACAATACAGCTACCCAGTGTCAAATAGTTTTCGGAGTTGGAAAAACAAAGCAAGTTTACTTTGTAAAAAAAAAAAAAAATATTTCTTAGAAAACAAAATTTGCGAATAACCCAGTTAAGTATTCGCAACTGTTGAAATGTTCTTCATTTTTTTTTTTTCGCAAATAATCAAAACTCGCGAATGTTAAAGGATTACTGTATTTAAAAAATCTTGGTCGATAATTTTTCAAATTTTATTTTTATTTTCATTTTATTTAATCAGAGATTAAGTAGTTCTTTTCGCAACTTCTTGTTTATAAAGTATATTTTTATCCTGTTTAAGAACTGAGTTTTATTGATACTAACAGTTACATTTTATCACAATAATAACTTTTGTATTACTTTTATTTTCTTAACTTTCTTTAGCATCATATTTATCATAAATGTATATTGATTTACTTCTATATCAAAACAACTAAAAGTAACATGTAAAGACGCGACTTATCCGCAATCTTCAATTGTTAATAATTAACTGTCATTTGATTGTTTCAAAAGTGTTAAGGAAAGAAAATTCTTTTAAAGGTATGTTAGGAGGTGGGAAAAATAAATTATTTTTTTTACAGTGATCTTAGTAGTTTTACGGATCATTAAACGAGACGCTCATTTTTTAAACTTCAATTTCACATGCGTCATAAATTCATACACTTATAAAGATGTAGCTTTATCGAGCTTGTTTAAAATAAATTTATTAATCATTTTAATATGTTTTCTTATGCGTTAGGTTTGACCTTTATATTTTAAGTATAATGTAAATAAATGATATAATAGGTAAAATATCTGTCAAATGATAATTTCACTTGTGAACCTGATTCCGGAAAAATCAATTTGAAAATAAGTTTAATCCTTGGTTCAAGTTAGAGGGCTTTTCTGTGTACTCTATACTTAATAAACAGTCTCCATAAACACTTAAGAAATTTCTTTAGTTATATGCTTACAGAAAAAAAAAACTTTATCTACTTAACATACAGTTCAAATACTTAACTTTATTTTGTAACATAATGCAAATTTACGTACAAAACTTTTATCTACCGTTTTATTCATCGATAAATATTCATCTATCGATCTTTATAAAAGATTTATATTTTAATGCCCTTTCTATTAATAAAATGCTCTATTTTCCTACTACTTTCATCTTAGATCATCATTAGTGTATATTGATTTTCTCTTCTCTCAAAATGGTGGTAGGAACTACGTAAAGAAACATTTTGCATGGAAATATCAATTATTAATGTCCATTAAAAAATAAAGCAAATACAGAATTTTTCTTTAAGAGTATATGAAAATGATTGGAACACTACATTTAATTAATTGTATCAACCTTAACTGATTCGAGGGTCATAAAATCTCATGCTAACTTTTAAAGATAAAATCTATATGCCTGATAAACCAAAAAACGAGGATTTTTCAGAGATTTATTTCATGGTTTATTGGTTAATACATTGTTAAACATATAGGGTTGTTAGAGAGACTCATTTGGAAATATAAATTATAAAAGATCATTTGGTAAAATCTTCACTATGATTTATTTTTTACATATTCTTTACTTCGTATTATTCTTATTAATAGTAAAATTTAATCGGAATAATTCTTTTAGTGATATTTCAAAATAAATTTGTCGATAATGTTTCAACTAAACGTTAGTTTTGTTTTATAATATTTTATTGAATCAGATATTTATCAGTTTTTTCGCAGCATCTTGTTTATGATGCATATTTACATAATGTTTAACTACCGAACTTCAATCCTACTGGGAGTAAAATCTATTCGAAATCATAACTTTTTAAAATTTTTTATTTTTTCTTATCTTCATCTTCCATAATCATTATCATAAGTCTATATTGATTTACTTTTATATCAAAGCAACTAAAAGTATCGCGTAAAGAAACGATTTATCCGCAAACCTCAATTGTTAATGCTTAACTGCCATTTGATTGCTTGAAAAGTATGGCGGAAAGAAAATTGCTTCTAAAGGTATATAAGGAGTTGGAAACAATCAATTTATTTTGTTACATTGATCTCGGTAGTTTTATGGATCATTAAACTAGACTCTCATTTATAAGATAAAATTCGCATGCCTCAAAAGACGGTTATAAAAGTTTAACAGAGATTGAGAATAATTTATTGATTCGTGCACTATTAAACATGCAGTTTTGTTAAGATTTTTTAAACTAAATTTCTTAATTATTTTCATTGCTTTTCTTATGCATCAACTTTAATATTTCTCCATTATGTTTGACCTTAATATTTTAAATATCATGTAAATAGATTAAAGGATAAGTATCTTTCAAATGATGATTTCACTTTGCGAACCTGATTTTAGAAATATAATTTAAAATTTAAAATGAGTTTGATCCTTTGTGGAAAATATGCTAGTTACGGTGCTTTTCTGACTACTCCATACATAATAAACAGTCTCTATCAATACATACGAATTTTTAATAGTTAAATTCTTACAGTCAAAAAGCATGTGTATTTCACATACTTAAATAAATTTAATAATATCCATGCACATTTACGTACAAAAACTTTTATCGTATACGGCCTATATATTCTTTTATTTATTTATTTATTTTTGTTTTTTATTTATTTTTCGGGTTTTTTTTATATTTATCAATTAATAAAATAATAGTATACAATTACTTTATTGATAATATTTTTTCACCTAAATTTTAAAGCATTTGCATTATTTTATTTTTAATTAACATAAGTCACGGCTATTTCGAACTAAAATGAAAATCCATTTCCACATCTCCCCAGTTGGGGAATTCCCCAAAACTGTCCGGGGTCAAAATAGACCCTACCAATTGAAGGCCTGCGAGGAGTTTAACCTTCGGTCAAGTCTTCAAGTGAGGTCCAATCTCACTGTAGCTTAATTAGCAGCTGAGTTAGAAAATTGAATCCCTGGGTGGGATTGGGAGGAGGGGGGGAAGAAAGGTTCAAAATATGAAAGAGTGGTCCGAGGATTTTCTGATGATAATATCACATAAGGATTTCTGAAAATGTTTTAAAATTGCCGAGATATGGCCAGATATTCTAAAATTTTCGATCCCCCTTCTTTTCCCAAAACTTTAAAAAATACGTTAATTTCCCGAATCTCACGCTACTACTTAAAACGGCGGCTGAAATATGGCAACATGCTCTAAAATTTCTGACCCCTCCCCCTTTTAACCCCTTTAGGGGGGGGGGGGGATTTTCAAAAATAGTTAATACTCACTTAAGTCATAAGAACTATTTTTCCCCAAATTTTTATGTTTCTAGAATCAGTAGTTTGAGTTGGGCTATGATGAGTGTGTAAACGGAACGATGTATTTTATATATGAAGATGCCAGCGCCTCAAAATATTTAAAAAAAAATGTTAATTCACATACCCTTGTCTATATTTATCGCTGTTTTTTTAGAGACAATGCATCAATTAAACGAAATTATTTCAGTTTTTTCTAAGTAGTCATTCAATGCAGTTCGCATCACATTCTACAATTTCCTGTTACATACAAGCAGGTGATTTTGATCAGTCACTTACGCACAGTTTTCTGATACTTTAGACATAATTTGCTGTTGTGTACTCATCTTACATTTTAGATTCTGGATTTGGAATCTATATTTAATCCTATCTCCCCAAAAATTATATACGCACCAGTGGTAACTTTGTCTCGATTATTTCTCCTAATATATTCATAGTTTACTTAATAGTAACATTCGATGTTGCTTTTCGGTAACCACTCTATTCTTTATGGCATTTCCTTTACTTGACTACGGCGAATTGAAAGAAAGCTTCTTCATATGAACCAAAAACGATCTTGATTCATATTTTCTGTCAATTTTGTAATAGCATTTTGCTGAAAATAGTTCAGACATCAATGCGTTAAATTTATGATTAAAGTATCTCTCAATTGATGTATAACACATTATGCGATATATAAACAGAAAAATGGTATTTCATTCCAGAAGACTATAGAAGTACAAATTTTAAAATATATCAATAGTTTTGACCAATAATGTTAACGAAAAAAATCATGACATGATTTATTTAATTCGTATATGAAGAAAATCTAAAAAAGAAATATCATTTTCACAAGTCTTTCTTTAAAAAAAAATCAACTTTCTGTTTTCGAAAGGAAACATCTTCAATACTTTTCTTGCTTCTGAAAAAGAAAATTGCAATCTTCATGATAAAGTATTTCATTTACAGAGTATCCATCAATCAACCAGTATGATGTTTCCTTAGAGTTATCGAGGTAGAGCACCATGCGTAGTTCATATATTTTTAAAATAAAATAATATTTCTAAATAAGAAGCAAAAAATCGTAACAATAATGTAACATTCATGAAATGATTACCATTTAATGCAATAATAGTTTGTATTAAGGATGAGTTTAAATGTGGGATAAAAACTGAATTAAGAGCAGCAACAAAATTATGTTTTTTCCGTTAATTACATCCAGATAATAAAAAAAGAATATATTTCTGAACTATGAGCTGTTTTTAAAAGATTTAATACGCTTAACTTATTATGTACTGAATTATGAATTCATGAAAATTTTATCTTCTAAAACGTTTTTCGTGATTTTTTGAAACTACATTAGAGGATTTAAATAATCATTTAATACATTTAGAGGGATTTTAGAAGGATTGAAGGATTGAGAAGGGTTAACTAAATTTAGATTTTAGGGATATTGTGCAATATTTATAAACCCGCTCATATCTTTTATTTTAAATATCTTTCCTAATGTTTTGTAGAATTAGGAAATTTACAAATATAATGCTCTGGCAATATGAAATATAGAAGTATCTCCTAACGGAAAAATCACCCCCTCCTCCCAACGCCAAGAATGCTGAAAAGATGCAAAGGCAAAAGAAATCCCCCTTTTAAAAATATTATTATTTTGTGTAACCAATAATACTTTTGGAACAAGATAAAGCAATGTATCTATAACTCATTATAATCTGTTTTATTACTAATCGATTAATTAAATGAATTTTATAACAAGTTGTTTTAATGGTACTTATAAGTACCGTCAGCAGATAAAGGGTTAATTGAATTATATTGCTTCTCTTTATATGTAAATACAACTCATTAAACGTAATTAAATCACATTAAATCTCTCATTAAATCTCAATGAATATGACATATTTCTTTCCTTTTTTCGTGAGTCCACATGCATTTCATTAGAAAATAAGTATACATAATTATTTCATTCAAGTAAAATATTGTACCACAAACAATAACTCCAAGAAAAATTTTCGATATATTCAATCTCCATCGACAAAAATTACGCTGCAGAAATAGACAAATACTTCTTAATCTAAAAATTTTGTTTAACTATAAATTTCGAAACGTCATGTTCACCTTAGGATTAAACAAACAAAAAAAAAAAAAACATTTAAATATACAAAAATGAAAATTAGGATTTATCTTAATAAAAAGGCCCTAAAAATACATAAAATAGAATTTTAAAACATAAAGACCTTCTAAGATGTTAAAAGGTCTACACCCACGCGCTTTCGGCTGATTCAAACAGTCATCATCAGGGGAAAATTTATTTATGTTTGATCGTTCATGAATGACTGTTGGTTAAGTGTTCTCAGGACTCTTAAAGTTTTAAAATTTTCGAAATTTTAATTTTTTTAAATGTTAAACTCCTATCTTTTATGAACATTTTAATATAATTCTTTCCTTGAAATTCCCATTATAACAGAATTTATTGCTTTTAGAATTATATCCTCTCAATAGCTTAAGCGGCATTTCCAACATTTTGAAATCCTTTTTCTCCAAATGAAATTTATGGGCATAACGCACACGACGTCTCAAAAACTTCTGAATATTTTTTCATGAAATTTTCAAAACATGATGTTTTATGTTAGTCTGTATAAACTGAAGCTGAAATTTCCTTTTTATTGTTCAAAAGAACATTCTTTTTAGATGATTATAGTATTGAAATTTTATAAATATTTCATTAGCTAAATACAACATTGTATTAAAAATACAAAAATGGTTTTAATATAAATTTATTTAGATGCAGGGTAATTATTATAGCCTGAAGTATAGGTTGACATGAAAATTTTCATTCTAGTTGCAAAATTTATTTTGTAATCCTGCGCGTATTCTGTTATGCCGATTTTCAACTCGTCAAATGTCTGACAGTTTGGAGCCCCCTGCAAATTCTAATTCTGCATCTTGCAATTTTTTTAAATACATGAAATGAAAGAATATATTTATATTTTTTATCTCAATTGAAATTGTGTCTTAAAATTAAATGAATTTTAACATATGAAATGTTTAAAATTATCTTTTTTCTCATTTTTTTTCCTATCTTAAGAGTCCTGAGACTCCTTAAATAGCTGGAGACAAGTAAATTTCATAATGAGGAGGACGTAACCATTGAACACACCTCCCTTTTCGTTATGAAATAGATCCAGCTATTTAACAAACTGTTATTCATGGTTAATCATACCTTAAAATTTCTCCCCTGAATTAGACTATTTGAATCAGTAGAAATCGCTTAGGTGTTGACTTTTTAACATCTTCGGCGGTTTTTATGTTTTAAAAACGTATTTTATGTATTTTTAGCACCTTTATACTAAATCATAATTTTGATTTTTGTGTATTTAACCCCTTGAGGGGCGGTGAGATAAAATATATCCCACCTAATTTAAACAAGATTCTTAACAGAAAATTTTAACTAAATTTTATATTATTAACTTTGGAGGAATGCCGTCGAAAAATTGCTTTCCCTTATTTAAAAATAAATTTTTTCGATTGTTCCGGTGAGAATTCAATATTTATAGACATTTTTGCTTGCCTCTCAAGGGGTTAAATGTTTTTTTACTTCTTAATCGAAGAGATTATAGTATAACTACGAAACAAAAGGTATATAATATCCACCTCTGAAATACCCACGAATTCGAAATTATCTTTCTAAACTGTAAAAAACAGTATGTTTTCTTATTTTAAATAGTATTTCTCAAAACAAAGTTTCTTTTACAGATTCTACCGCAGATTTTTCGAAACATTTCCATTTAGTTTTACAGTATATTAAACAGCTTTCTTAACCGGTAATATCGGTTTTCCGGATGCTTTAAATTCTCAATTAGACATTTTTCAGCTGCGTACCTGAATATATACCTGCAGGAATGGCAAAATATTATTCATTATATTGCGAATGCTGTTAACGTATTAAGTTTTGTGCAACACATTTCTGTTGAACAGGAAAATCTTTTACAGCATTTCAACAGTTGTCAAAAGACATCTTTTAAAGTTTTTCATATATGGTTATTTTGTTTGTAATTTTTAGATAAAAACAATCGCACATCACTTATAATTCATTAAAGACTTGTATTAAAGCTTAATAGCTTTAAAAATTGGAAGCAAAATTAACATAAATCAAAACTTTAAAAGACGTCATTTGACACAGATAAAAATAGTGTTGATTTTGGATTATAGCAAAAACGTATATTGCGGTTTGAAAAAAGATAAAGCACTAAAAACCTAACCGAAAATGTTTGCAAAAGTCAGTGGCAACCAAAAAAAAAATGTTTTATGAATGCGTGTATAAATCTTGTATATATATCGTTTTCTAACATTTCAAAGGATACAAAATTCTTTTCAAAAGCATCTATAACTCCGAAGAGTGAATTGAGAATTTTCGTTTAATGTTATATTTTGACATATACCGAAACATCCGTTTTGTTTTTGACCCAAAATGCTGCCGAAAATTCGGTCGGACAGAAACTAGATCAAAACTATTTGTGTTCCAAAAATCTCGCTTCATTCTTAGAGAATTTTCAACATTACTTTTTGATTTGAGTTGTATCCGCTCAAATGAGACTTTATTTATTGCTAGGAACTTAACTTATAGTATTAACAGTCAGGACTGACTGAAGGTGTGAGTGGAAATTATAAAGAAACCATTGCATATATGACTAAACTTGAAAGATGCTTTTCACGTGCTCATTAAAAGCTGCTAACATAACAATAATAGAAAAATTTTACTTTGAAACATCGGAAATGTTTCAAATGTTCTTTGAGAAATTGCTATAATTCTTTGTCGCTGATTTATTTTACATGAAAATAAAAAAAGTTTGTGGTTAGAGGCACAGGAAACGTGTGGCCCAGAGGGCCAGAGATAAAATTTCCAAACAGGGGCACTATTTAATAACTTTCCCAATGGCGCCAGCCGGTGGAATTTTTTTTTTTTTTTTTTTTTTTTTTTTTTTTTTTTTTTTTTTTTTTTTTTTTGAGGGAGTATGCAAATATTTAGTTATGTATTTAACTTACCTATATTTAAATTTCTGCTAAACTATATAATTTTAATTAATTTTTCAACTTATTTTCAGTTGAAAATTAATTAAATTAATTAAAATTATATATGAGTTCACCGATGCTGTGTTTCTTTGTGTCTCATGTCTTGCCGCAGGATTGAGAGCTCATGAAGAACATCTTGTATATTCCATCTTGTGCTGCAGTTGCACGCTTACCAACTTATGTCAGTGAGATACGTCAATCTGGGTATTGTCCTCATAGCTTAAATTGTAGAGCACTTGGAGCGCTATTCCAAGGGTTCCGTTTCGAGTCCCGGCTTGGACATTTTTTTC
This sequence comes from Maratus speciosus, assembly GCA_963932465.1. Taxonomy (NCBI): domain Eukaryota; kingdom Metazoa; phylum Arthropoda; class Arachnida; order Araneae; family Salticidae; genus Maratus; species Maratus speciosus. Next base: position 532,846,580 of record OZ010791.1, on the reverse strand, counting down.
ACTCTGTTGGTTCAAAGCTTAGTTAGCAATGTGATAAATCACGTACTAAATATTCTACTAAACTAATAATAATTATAAAATATTAAATAGTTATTTATTTATCAAAACATATTAAGGGTTAATTTCCTAAAACTAAACTTTTAAGCAGTTTATTTCAATTATTTTAACAGCAAAATAACTAAAAATGTGTGTATATTTAAAAATCAAGTATTCATTATTGAATTTGTTTTCTATTATTTAACTGCATTGTTAATTATTGGTAAGTGCCTATGATTATCGGTTGGCATAAAGTTACAAAATACAAAAATTGTATTATTATTTATGTCTTGTTTTCGTTTGAAATGTATACACACACATACATGTATATGTATGTCTGTTTGTTTGAAATGTGTTTTCATACACGAGTATTTAATTAACAATTATGTATATTTATGTATGTATTATTAACTTACATTTTGTTTTACATTTTCGTTTTCGTTAGAAATTAGGGAGAAACCGAAATTCGTTTTGGATTTTTGCCTTAAAAAGATATTTCGGCCAATCTTTAGATGTGATTTCCTAGAATAATAAATAGTTGCCTTTTTTTACGATGTACCTTAAGCTAATACATTAATTATATGAATTAAAGTTTTATAAAATTTTATGGTAAGTTATCTGTATCAAATAAGATGAGTGTAATTAATGAATGTTCTTAGTTCGAACATGTTTAATGATTTTAATTTTCTAGTTAAGAAAAATGTTGAAACAAAATATGAATCATTAAGCACAATTTAGATAACAAAAAGTTTCTTCATGACCATGAAAAGATTTTTTAATCTATTTTGTGACATGCCTACAGACAAAAAGAAACATTCTTAAAAAGATAACGTAACAAAAACAAGAGAGACTGTATTTGTAAAAAACTTTGTGTTTACATGCGTTGGGTAGAGACGACACAATATGGGAAAACATTATGTTTTCTTTTCTGACTCAGTGAACAGGAAATTGGTCGGAACAGAACGACAAAACAGAAATAAAAATTATAATGACGAGAAAATTTGTGTCATTTTTTTCTCCTAAAAAAAATGTGAAAAAAAGATTATATATATGACAAGTTTTTTCTACTCAATATGAAAAGTTACATAGTAATCAAATAAATTTTACATTTAGCTATAGCTAATTCAATATTTTCAGCTATCTGCATTATATATCTATCAATCTAACTATATCCTCCTCAAACCCCAGCATTTATTTTTATAATTTTTTCTACTTTACTTTTGAATTTATATTAACAGACTGCTAACTAAGAAAAATTTAACAGCGAAAAAAAATAAAATTTATTTTTTGTACCTTAAATTTGATGTATCCTATAGGATACATGGGGACTGAATGAGTACATTCTATGACAGTTTGCTATGAATTGTTTGCATGACAAAAAGCAATGAAAAATAAGAAATAATTATGCATTTAATAACTTTTTATTACTAATGGACTATAAAAATCGTATATTAACATATCGAAAAATTATTTACGTTTTCTTTTTACTTTTGATTACATTTTTCTTTTTATAATTAATGTAAGAATTTGTTATAAAAAAAAGTCTTATTTTTTCAATTGATGATATTTCATGAAGCAGATCTTTTCCTTCGTGAAACAAAGAAACATATTGCAAACGGTACATCGTGTTCTAGCTTTTGTAGAGTTACAGCCAGGATATCTGCAACGTGATGTACTTGTTTGCTGTGGAATTTCAGGAAGGTGGGATGCATACATTTTTCATAATTCAGGAGATGGTTCAGGGCAGGGATTCCTTCTTTTCTTTTTCAGTGGAGACATAAACTCAATATCAGAATCTGTTTCTGAAACTTCATTATTCCTTACTGAATCAATCTAGTCATCCTTACTGTGAATTAACGTTTCAGCCACTCGTTCTCGAAATTCCAAATAATCTAAAGTATTTTTGTTATCAGTATGTAAATACCGTTTTGCTTGTCGATACTCTATCCACCCAGCAGCCAATGAAAAATCTAGAAAATGAAATATTGTTCTTACAGTCCACTTTCTTCTCTTTGCAGATATTTTATAGAAACTAATTATCCTATCAAGAAGGTCAACTCCTCCCATGTTTGTATTGTATTCTTTTACAATATTTGGTCTACCCACATCTATGAAGCATTTATCCTTTTTACACCAACGTTGTTACCAACGTCTGTTGGTTCCTTACCTAACACTGACGGAAAAATAATTATTGGTTTATTATAAACTACTTTACCATTGCAATTTGACCATCATTTCGTATTAGTTGGTCCACAGAACCCCTTCCAGTTTTTCGTAACGAAGCATCAGAAGAAAATTCTGCAGCTTTAGGAATATTTGATTTCTTTATCGTACCTGTACCTTGTAAACCTTTAATATGTAATATGTCAAGTAAAGAAACTGACATGAAATAACGGTCTGCAAATATATGCGATCCTTCAGGAAGATTTTCTGACAAGCGTACTATCACTTTCTCTCCAATATCTAGATTATCTTCACTTCCGTTAGCTGTGATTGTATCGTCTTTTCCTTCGTATAGAAAAAAATCTAGAGGTAAACCATATGGGGAAGTTGCAACAAAATTTTTTAATCAACATGGATTTGGCTTCCCGCGAACGTATTGCCTCATAGTGGTATGCCCTCAAAAAGGTATCATTTGTTCATCACAGGCAACCATTCTTGAACGTGGGTTTGTTAAACACCCTCTTCGAACGTAATTAATTACAGGACGTATTTTCCAAAGTTTATCCTTCTCTCGATCTGTATCTGTCACTAAATCGTCTTCCACAACTTTCAGATTCTGGCGAATTAAAAAATAACGATAACGGTTCGTTTAGGATGCAATTAAATCAACTCTAGTATGCCTTGCCCAGTACATACGAATTCGTGGAAACTTTAGATATGACATTACAATTGATATACACAAAAAAAATCTTAATTTCATGCAAGGAAGTATTTAATTGCTTGCATTTCTTCAAAACATTTGTCCAATTAGTCAGATCAGCTATTTCTGAAAACATACTATCGTCTAAATATTTTTTAACACACTCTTTAGGATGTTTGAACGAGTAATTTACAGCTTCAGGTTCAAATTCTGGAGCTGGAGGTAGAGGCTCAAAATCTTCTTCGTGTTTCCAGAACACTCTTCTTGATGAGTCATTACAATTATATCTTCCTGTTTCTTCATCTTCATCTTCTGACTGACTAGTCAGTTCATCACTTATAAACTCAGCTATCTCTTCATCTACCTCACTGTCTGATGACAATCCAAAATCTGAATCTTCTAACAATTCAAGAATTTCTGCTTCAGAAAGCCCTACATTTTTAAAAACAATAATGTTTCATCGTATTATTACACATGTAAAAATATCATTAAAAATTAGTGTTAAATTCAGGTGTTGGTCGGGGGGGGGGGATCTTCTCTGGAACATTGAAATGTTCCCCCAGGAATGTTTGAGATTTCATGCTTTTTAATAGACAAAACTGCAATTTCCAAACCGGATCTGTAAAACATCGCCCTGGAGCTGCAAAGATCCATCCGGAAAAAGAACGTAAAGACCTGAAAAATCCATCCATCAGACGAGAAATTTGGACAGGGGAACCACCCCCTCCCTCGGGACATTGAATTGTCCTCCCCGGAAGGTTTGAGATTTTATGCTTTTTAATGGACATAAAATCCATTGGTGCACTGCACTTTACCTCCCGGAATTTTACAATATCTCCCCCCCCCCGGAGCAGCAGAAATCCCTCCCGGAGAAAAATATCTAAATTCAACACGGATTAAAAACATTTCTATTAATTAATAACCTTAATTTATGTTCATTATAGTAAATATTCATGCCTATTTTACTGTTATTTAGCCCCAAAGTCTCTTTTAGACAACATAAAAAATTAACATTACGTGTTAGAGTCAATCCCCATGTATCCTATAGGATACATCAAATATAAAGCTAGTTCAAACTATTAAAATTACACATTATTTAAAAATATTTTGTAAGAGAATAAACTTCATTCATATATTTCTATTTTATTTCAAAAATAAAGGTTACAAGATTAATTATTTTTTAAATAATAATGCTTACCTTTTTCCCGACGTAAACTGCTAACATTTTTGCCGCAAGCCATTTTGAAATAAGACATATCCCGCCAAATAAGTGCTCTAAGAATCAAATTTCTATTTTGCTTTAGTGCTGTCATATGATAGTTTCCATGCATACCAATTTCTCTTTTTTAAACATTATTTTTATACGTGAAAAAAAATGTAAAGATGTGTATCCTATAGGATACACGGCGTCTGAGGAGGATATATATATCTACAAATAAATATGTTTTGAAGTTGTAAATAATGGAAGTAAAATTTTACAGCATAAATATTTTGCATTTTTAAATTTCAGAAAAAAAATATTCAAAACAAAATTTTAATATTTTTAAGATCGATTTTGAAATAATGTTCTCATTTTATATATTTTAAGACAGCTATGTACGATTCTTATAAACTGTAGTGACTCATTTTTATCCCATTCATAATCAGTGTATCAAATTAAAGTACAAATAGGCAATATGTTAGAAACATAAATCAATTTTAAATGCAGTTGACAGATATTCTAATGCTTTTTCTTTAGTGCAAGGTTAAAACATTGAAACATTCTGAAAATTTTAAAAATTCCAAAAAAACCGTCTGCTGTCTACGTTTGAAATTATTTGCTGCTTTCCATTCTTTTTTCTATTTGTACATTAATAAATTCGCACAAAGTTCCATACATTCATTTTAATATATCAAATAACTACCTGAATAAAATTATGTTTAGTATATAGTTACAGTACAATAAGGCACAGCCAATTTTTTAACCAATCACATAAGTTTAATTTGCGCAATTTAGAATTTTAATTAGGATATTTCTTAAGTATTTAAATATAAATTGATCATAAGTAAATGGCATACATGCAGTTATTACAAGAAAGCCATATAATATTTTATGTTCTCTGTAAATTCTAACATAAAATCATAATTTGTCACTTCACCTGCAGAAATCATAGAAATATCTAACAAAACAGAGAGCAAAGTATCAAGAATTTTAAATGGAAAAAAGTACCATCGCTATTTATTTTCTAACTTAGTTCGTTTTTCTGCACACCAACTTTTCAAAATGAACTAAAATTGATATTAAATCAAATAAGATTATTCAGTGTCCCCATAGCGAAAATGTGAGATTGAGGGATGTATTTATAGTTATATCACAAGTAAACATATAAAAATCTTACACATGGTAATTTATGTGCGGTAATTGTTTGAAGTGCATTATAATGTTGCTCGTCATTTGGAAACTGAACAAAATCAATATACACTGGCCTCCAAAAGTTAAGGAACAGTGACCGGATGCTTTCCAACGTACACTGTTTGTCTATTATCTACCAAAATGTTCGACAAATTGTCACTGAACATTGATAATGTAAGGAACATATTTGATTTCATATTTTTCATGAAGACATATTCGCGGGAAAATCAGGGTCCAATAATAAATTTAATAATAAATTAAAGTTTACGATCCCCATGTAAGAGAAAATACTTAAAATTGTTAATCACTGTAGCAAATGACTATGTGGATCCTGTTTAATGGTCGTGTGCATTTGGGTAAATATAGGATGCATATTCGTAAAAATGTTACAGTCTGTGAAAAATTCAAAAGTTTTTCGTTTCTATAATGCAGAGTTTTCAGCCAAATTTAACACCACTTTGTAAAAGCATGTATAAAAACAGTAGAAACAGTATTCTTATACTAAAACATGGATATATTAAATATTTCATGAAATATTGGCATATAAAATAATTTTAACTGTAGCTTGCGTGAAAGACTTCTAATTCATAATTTTGTAAGTCAGCTATTTAGGGCAACATATATAAAAAGCTAAGATTTTGCATAATTTTTACCAGATCAACATATCTATTTGAGATTTCAAATATTTGACTAGTCTTTTTTATATGAATTGGCCTAAATAGCTAACTTCTAAATTATCAAATAAAAATACTGTAACATTTCACGCATCCGAAGTTAAAAAGTATTCCATACAAATGTCCATATCTCATCAAATATTCAATACGTTCCTGTTTTAAAAGAAGTATACTGTTTCTACCGTTCTTTAACGAGTTTTCGGAACTCATTAAAATTTGTTCAAAACTTTGTGTTCTATAACAAAAAAAAAACCATTTGAATTTTTTTCATAGAAACATTAACACCTTCCCTAATATGCATACTATTCTTACAAAATGGTCAGGGCGATATATCTATACTAGCTGTTTAACCCGTTCTACGCACGGGAGTTCGTGAATTTAATTCTAAAACTAAAATGAAAAATAAAAAATAGTGCAACCAAACTAAAGTTTATGGATATAAAAATGTGTTATGTTTATTAAAAATCAGTAAATACAAAACCAATATGAAATAACTATATACACAAAAAATAGTTAAGTATTAAAAAATAAATAAAAATAAGTATTTACACAATCGAATTAAAGTTTGGGAATATAAAAAATGAGTTATAAAGTCAATGTTTACACAACCAAACAAAAATTTGTAAGAAAAAATAAAATTTACATCAACATTTATTGCAAAAAAATATTTTAAAATGAAAAATCTTTGCACTATTTTCCACCTCACCAATGAGGTAAACTGCGGGAGACTCGTTTTTTAGTGAGTATTTACACAACCAAATTAAAGTTTAGGAAATAAGTTATAAAGTCAATATTTACACAACTAAACAAAAATTTTCAAGAAAGAATGAAATGTACATCGTCATTGTAAAAAAATTAAAAAAAAAAATTCTTTTAAAATGAAAATTCTTTTCATTGTTTTCGACGTCATCCATGAGATAAAGTGCTGTAGACTCGTTTTTGTTTGTTTGTTTTTTACAATAAAGCAAAATAGTTGCGACTTACGATAAAACTTTACGGAAGACGATGTTTTGTGTAAATACCTTATCAGACTGTGACAAAAGTTTTCCTTGTTTTGGTCCGTCCTTGACCCAAACACGTACACATTCTCTAGAAGTTGCTCTTGAAAAGGCTACATACAACATCCCATGTGAGAAAACTGGATGGGGCAAATAGATTCCAACCTTTTTCAAACTTTGACCCTGAGATTTTTTGATAGTTATAGCGAAAGCGAGCCTAAGTGAAAACTGACGGCGACGTAACTGGAAAGGTAAACTAGTATCCGACGGAGTAAGCAGGATCCTCGGAATGAAAACACGGGTGCCTCTCTTATGTCCTGTCAAAACTTCTGCATCTATAACATTTTGCGACAACCCTTTGACTATTAAACGTGTTCCATTACAGAGACCACTGGACGGATTCATGTTCCTAAGCAACACAACAATAACGCCAACTTTAAGATTTAACTGGTGTGGTGGCATTCCAGAAAGTGTTAAACTATTGATGAAATCCATCTGCAAATTGTTTTGTTCTTCTTCATCATCACAAAGTATTGTATCAGCACTAAAATAAGACTTGACTTCGCCAGGTACTTTTCGTAAAACCTCCTCATTCAATCTCAAAGAATCCTCAATCTTGGGACACAGAATGGCTCTTTCCGAAATATGATCAAGATCAATTTCAGACGAACCAAAGATATCATCCACTATAGAATCCTGCACTAAACATTCTGGAGGTATTTCAATAATATCTTCTCCCAGTTCATAATCATTAGTCAACCGACCATCCCTCAGGCGAATGAGCCATTCCACGAAGTCAAGTTCCTTCGGTTCCGTTCGCATATTTTTAACCAGACTGAACTGTCGAAATGTTGGCCAGAGAGAAGAATTCTTGATACAACTTTCAAAAATGAGTGTTTTGTTTGCATGAATAACTACAGGTAAAATCTGCCTCCAGTCACCTCCAAGAATAAACACTTTGCCTCCAAATGGGACATCATGACATCATTGCCAACCAAATCTCGCAGAAGTCTATCAACAGCATTCAAAGCATGAATAGGTGTCATGATACATTCATCCCACATAATGAGCTTAGCCATTTTTAGTAATCTTCCTTCAGATGTGTTTTGCCAAATTTTCGAAGCTGAATTATCCAATATGGGAACTGGTAATTTAAATTGACAATGTGCAGTTCTTTTACCTTGTAAGAGTATAGATGCGATGCCTGTCCATGCAACAGGAATAGCAGTATGTCCCATTCCTCTGAAGTAATGCAGCAAAGTATTGAATAGGAATGTTTTTCCTGATTTCGCAAAAGCATTGACAAAGGAAACCTTAGCGGTAGTAGCATAATCATTTTGAATACTTTCAATGACAGCATCAAAAATTATACGTTGTTCCGGATTTAGCAGGTTTAACAATCGCTGTCTTTCTGCTCTTTCTTCTTGTAAAACATAAACATCGCATTCCACAGAATTCTCCAGGCTTGAGGGTCTTCTGTTAAACAATGTTGCCATTCATCATCATCTTCTAATAAATTTCTAGCACGGCATGCATCCTTGAATGTTTCATAGACAGTATTCTCATACGTCCTTAACTCTTCGAAAGACTTGGCACCGGGAACATGACAAAGCAGCATACGAAGATGGAATCGCTCAGTATCCTTTGGGCTTACAGAATACATCCTTGATACAATGTAGTCACCTAATTTAACACGCCTTTGCCACTTATTGCCTTTCTATACAAAGTGCTTTGGAATTTCTGTATAGAGATAGACGTTTGCTAAAGGATCTGACCTGTTAAGTAGAAACCAAGCAGTGAGCATGGTGTCTTTATTTCTTGCTCTTTTTAAAGCTTCACGTTCTTCCGCTTCCCTAAAATACACAGATTGCATGCCTTGTAGATGCACCGGCAATCTAATAATAACATGCGACTTGTCCTGCATGGGCTTTTTAAGAAGCCGCCACATTGCCTCTGGTGCCGAAACATATCGAGCATTTAAATAACTCTTCACCTCATCCCACACTACAGATCCCTCACCGTTATTTTCAAAAACAACTTTTGCACAATCATGACCCTTGTATACATACTTAAAAATGTACTTAATGGATTTAACAGAGCTGCATATTTCGACATTCACATGGGCATTGTATTTCTTTGTGAGGTATGGGTTATAAGGAACAATCCAACGGTTGTCTACGACATTTCCCTTTATCATTATGTGATTACCATCATCACGCCGTCTGTACATTGGTTAACCATCAACATTCTCAGCCGTTTTATTTTTGAACTCCTTTGGGTAACCTTTTGAGCAAACACAGTCTTCCATGCAAGGTGAGTTTGGATTTATGATGCCACAAGGTCCATGAATCATCGTAGCCTTGATAATTCTATGCAATCCATTTTCAATTGTGGTGTCAGGTAATTCAGCACAGACGATGGTGTCAATATTGGCTGGATCTCTTATCTTATCATCATCAGTTAAAATGAGTAAAAGTTGCATGTGTGACAATCCTCTCTTTTGGAATTCAATAACATGTATGTCTGCGACTGTGCGTCCCAAAATGTCGTTCCTTTTAAGATCGTTCAACATTCTTCTTCATATCGAACACGCGTGCCACTAAATCTGGACGATCATGAGGCTTTTGTCCTGGGAAAAGGTCCTTTTTGATTTATCGCCAATTTGGATTGCACGTTAGGGTGACAAAAAGATCAGTCTTACCAAATTCTCTAACGATTGCCATCGCATCTTGATAATTTTGCTGCATGGCTCTGGGACTTCCGATGAAAGTAGATGGCAAAATAACCATTACACCTGGTTTCAAACCCGATTGTCCTGCTAGAGCATTAAGGTGATCTGGTAAACCTAAGTAAGATTCTACTCTTAATGTTTTCTGGTTAGAGCGGATGTAATTCAAACGGTTTCCTTCAACCTTGACGTAGGCATCGACGCAATACTGCTGCAAGAGTTATCCACCATAAAGTATGGGATTGAAAACATTCTTTCTCACTGACAACCTGTGACTGTAAAATTGAAGTTCAGAACATCCAGAATCCCCACTCCAACCCTTTTCGCCATGTGGGAAAAATAAAACATAAGTCATGGGGTCACAATTAGGATTAACGGCGTTTATTCTACACAGTTAATTTCCCTTCGGATATATGCAGATTTCTTGATGTTTGTGATAAAATGTTTTATTTCTTTTTTGAAAACAGGCAATAATTAATCGCATTTATATATTCTCTAATTATTTGCAATAATTATAAGAATTATAGTAATATCTTCTTACTATTGCAGTGTGGCGTATATAATATGCATATCTCGGAAGATATTTTTCTACTACTGTGCAGTTTTTTTAATGAAATTTAATTTAATATGTTCCTATGGCAGCAGACGTTAAAACAATATCTTTGGAATAAGGGAATAAATAGAATAAAAAGCGTTGTTGATGCTTGTGATAAAAAGTTTTCTTTATTTTAAAAAAAGGTAATAATTAAGCGCAATTAAATAATCTCTAATTCAAGACTCCCTTATCATAAAACTTATCATAGCACCTCCTTATTATGATAAGGAGGCCTTGCTCTAATTATTTGCATGCGAGGTAAAACAATTATCGTAATACCCGTTACATCTTTTTAAAATGGAGCGTGGCGTACGTAATATGAACTGGTTTGAACTCACGCGATTACGGAATTGAACATAAAAAAGGCAAAAATTCGTCTAAAATGGAAAATAAAATAGAAAAAAATATATTTAAAATGTTCGAATTTTTTGCCTCATTCGTTCATAGGGCTCCTACCGGCAACTCTTGTGCAAAATTTTGTAGCCCTGCGCCCTTTGCTTTACGAGGTTTTGTGGTTGCAAACATATGCGCACAGATATTAATAGTATAGATTAGAGCTCAGAGGTTTAAATATAAGACTTTTTCAAAATTTATGATTTGTCGTTTGATGTGAGGTGTTCAGCTATAAGTATACAAAATTTTAAGTCTTAAACTTAATTAGGGCTCAGTTAGAACAAAAAGATTAAAATACACAAGCTAGAGACCAGAGAGTTAAATATAAGACTTTTTCAAAATTTTAGGATTTATCGTTTGATGTGAGGTGTTCAGCTATAAGTATGCAAAATTTCAAGTCTTAAACTTAATTAGGGCTCAGTTAGAACAAAAAGATTAAAATACACAAGTTGGAGCCCAGAGGGTTAAATATAAGACTTTTTCAAAATTTTAGGATTTGTCGTTTCGTGTGAGGTGTTCAGCTATAAGTAAGAAAATTTTCAAGTCTTATACTTAATTAGGGCTCAGTTAGAACAAAAAGATTAAAATACACAAGTTGGAACCCAGAGGGTTAAATATAAAGCTTTTTTCAAATTTTTTGCCCCAATCATTCATGGGCCTCCTACCAGTAACCCCTGTGCAAAATTTCGTAGCCCTGCGCCCTTTGGTTGCCGAGTTTTTGTGGTTACAAACATACCCGCACAGATTTTAATAGTCTAGATGGGGAGGCCTATCAAAATTCTTAAGCACTCACAAGCCCCAACCAGCGGTTTGCATCTACTACCTCCATCACCACTACCAAAGAAACGGGCCCGGAAGGATCCGCAGGAATGAGAATTTAAAGATAAAATACAGTATAAATGCAGTATATTCACAATGGGAAGCTCAATTTCTTCTGTGTTTTTACGAGAAGAATTTAGATCTTTGTAATTAATAAAATAATAGGTAATAGGATTTTTTAACTTGATGGAGCGGCAGAATCTGAATTTCGTTGCAAAGCTGAGGGTTCTGTAAAAATACAATGAAATGCTAAGTATTTATATACTAAATTAGAAAGATATTTATAATTAAAAAAATAATATAGAATGTATATAATAGGTAAAATAGTGAATAATTATGATGGATATATAATTATATACAAAAGTTCAAAAGACTATTGTTCATGTAATAGTTCAGTTATACTAGGTTGAGCAAAAAGTTCTGGGAAAATTGTGAGAGTTGCTTTGTTATGCGCATATTAACAACGAAAGCAACAAGGACTATTCTTCAAAGTAGAGACCATCATAGTCCGCGACTTTCTGCCATCGTTCTGCCAGATTCTGGATCTGCTGAAAGTATGAAGTTTGTCGCCGTACCAGCACCTTCACCCTCATTAATCTCATCGACGGCTTTCTGGATCGTTAGACCATTTCTCCAAATATGCCGGATCAACACACGCAAATCATACAGTTCAATAGGCATTTTGGAGCCGAAATTCCAGAAATCCTATAGATATACCACCAGTACTCCTATATACGATACAGATTGTCGTAACTATTAGATTTATAATTTCCCAGAATTTTTTGCTCAACCTAATAGTACAGTCTTGTTGTTTCTGGGTAAGCATTATTTTGAACTCATAGCATCTGTCCATATTTTAAGGTACGTCCTCCTCATTGTCTATAAATGACAAAAAACTTTGAAACAAATGACTGCTGTTCTCTAAAAGTTTAGCACAGTAAATTATCTTTTGATAAAATGATGGTTTCGACGAAACCACAGAGAACCACTGGGACATTGAAATTGTGAAGATTTTCGTATATAATAATATGTTGTAAAGGCGCAGTTCAAGATATAATACAATGATGTTACTCGCAGAGCCCATTCACATAATTGAGAAGGAACTCTATAAAATTTATTAAGATAGGAAGAAAATGGGGCGTTGTTAGTGACAAATAGGAAAATGTTTCTATGTGAAAGTATTCTCTTTTTCGAGACTTTTGGAGCTAAAGTATATGCGTACCATTCTGTAGTACCATAGTCCAACTGATCTGCTATTGCTGGTGCAGAGAGGATTTTAGAAGCTACTTCAAGTAAGAAAGAGAGTTGAAAAAATTATATTTGTAATTTGGTGTGGTTTTGGTTGCTTCTTTTGCCAAAGAATCTGCATGATCATTCCTCACATTACTCACATGTCTACAAATTCATTTGAAGAAAGTCTTTGTTCTTGTTTTTTGAAGTAATTTGATTATTTGTATTATGATGAGATATTTTGAAAAATCGTCTTCTTCTGCTAGAAAAGTTGAAGGACTGTCCGAGTGTATTAATTCTTCTTTATCACGGTATTTCCTAATCCACAGCAGTGCTTCTTCTATAGCCGGGCGTTCTGCCTGAAATACAGTATTTTCTTTATTTAACTTCGTTTGAACCTCAGAGATTAGCTCTCCTCTCTGATACAAACAGAAGTGAAATTCCGTTTCATCCTCCATCTTAGAACCATCCGTATAAATGTGTATTTCTACTTGCGAAATATTTTCTGGATCTATTTGAAAGAGATATTCTTTAAATGTTTGAACTTTATCTGACTTCTTTTTTGATCGGTAAAATTATTGGTTCTTGATTTCCTGTCGGGAATCCAAGACGTAAAACTCTTCCTGTTATTGCTATATATTCAATACGGAGTGCCAGGAGCGGAATACCCATTAACCTCTTCAATCTTGAGTACCCAAATGGGGACATCGATCCTTTTAATTACAAAAACTAAATCTTTCGATTTTTTTACGTTTTGACTTCACTTCTACATAGGTGGATGTTTTTGCTTGAAATCGGAAAAAAAAAATACGTGACAGCACTAAGGCTTATATCTTTATAAAAAATGTTATTCTCATCCAAGTTTGCAAAATGCCTTCAAGACAGTGAAGCCAAGAATGTAGGTAATTTTCGTAATTATTTAACTTAAACACTTTCCAATAAAAAAATTGCGAATATTTAGATTATTCACATATTTAGAGACCTTAATGTTTCTTAATGTGTGAATTTAGGTTATTGATAATTAAAATGATATTTGGGGGGGGGGGGGGGGGGTAGTAATTTTAGATTCATATTTGAGAATATAAATTACCAGCATCCTAAAGTGTCAATTTCCGAAATTTACTTTTTTTCTGCCGTATATGGCGACAATTTGTTAGTGCAAAAACTATGAATGAGTATTTGCAGTATTATTTTAACTTTGGGTCTTAAGAGGTTAAAACACTAAGGCGAACGTCGAAGATTTTCTGTAGGTACGTGAAACGAATAACAGGCATTCATATCGTATTGATGAAATCAGACGAAGTCCATGTACTTTTCTTATCCGGTGAAACAAAGTTATTGCAGCAAACGTAATTTTCTTGTCCAAGATACTTTTGTTCCAAATCATCAGAATTATTATGTTTATTATCTTGCCAAAGTTTTGACATTCCCTGTATTTTCTTTCATAAATGTCAGAGAAACGGCAACGTAGTATCCAAAACGATACCTAAGTATTCTAAAGTTGACTCACTTTTTAATGAATGGTTGTCAATTTTGAGTGTAGGAGCTCTTTTCAAACATTTTGGTCTTCTAAGGGTGAAAACTTTACATTTATTGAAAGATGTTTCCATGTTGTGATTTCACATCCACGTACCAATTTAATCTAAGGTATCTTTTCCTATTTTTTCTAATTTTCGTCTTGTTTTACCTTTTAGTGTTATTAATTTATCATCTGCATATGCTATTATTATGTAACCTAACGATTTTAAATGGCGTAAGAGAGCATTGAGAAAGATTCTCCATTGGAAGGGCCCAAAGCATGAACTTTGTGGGCACCTTTTCCTAAAAAAATGAATTTCTTGTGCTAGAGGACTTGGTTTTGCTCCTCTGTGAGATAAAAATGATTTCAGTATATTAATATATGGCTCATCCAACCCCAAAAAAATCCAGTACTTGGATTGTTGCGTCCCAAGGTAAGTTGTCAAAAGTATTTTGGATGTCCAATGAGATTAATGAAATGACTTTGTTTTCTTGTGATAGTAGGTCAGTTTTTGAGAGAAAATCTTGTATCGCTGATTCATCCGATTTACCCTCTAAAAATCCGCGTTGAGAACTCTGTAGTACTATTGAATTTCGAAAATGATAATTCGTTTGCTTTAATAATATTTTTTGCAAAAATATTTTTCCAGAATTGAGTGATTGGTCTGCATGACTGATCAGATTGTGGGTTCTTGCCTTCCTTTCGAAAAAAGACTAGTTCTCAAATTTTCCAACTTTTTGAGAAGTAATTTAAGTTTAATAAAGTATTGAAAAGAGTCAATAATAGAGAAGAATGTGAATGATAAATATTACGTACAATCAGATAGTCAACAATATCAGGTCCTAGTGCTTTATTCCGATTGAACGAGAAAATGGCACCTTTTAGTTCTTAGAGTATAAATGGATTAACTGGCTGAGTTAAGCGTGGATGTTTTTGATGCGGTTGCGAGTCAGAAGGACCAAATATTGAATTGACAATTTCTGTAAAACAAAGTGTCTTGAGTGGGTTGCTGTAGTGAAATAAAAAAAAGCGTAGACCTCCTGTCTGTAAAAATACCGAAATGCCGTCTTTTTTAATTTTCTAAAGGGGTCTTCGGTATTTGAGCACATATAATTCCGCGCTGTTTTCTTTGCTTCCATAATTTTCTTTTTATAGGGTACTCTTCTTGAATTTAATCATGTCTTCCTGTTTTGCAGACAAAAGTTTGGTTTTTCTGTAAAGTGCTTTAACAAAACTTATAATTTTTCTGAGTCCCGCTGTCCACCAAGAAACTGTTGATTTAAATGTGGAGTTTTTTTTTCTTTAATGTATGGTCACAGGTTTGTGTTATTATATTTACGAAGTTGTTGAGCTGTTTTTCAAATGCCTTCGTTTTTTTTTTTATATCCTGGAATGTTATATTACTTTCTTGCAATGATTTTAACAATTTTGTATTGATATTTTTCAATGAGACATTTATTGTCTAATATCTACGCTTTGGGAACTTCGGGGTTTGGATATCCACAAACAAGGCTATCAGCCGGTGGTCACCATAGTGATTATTATCCTCAACAGTCCATAAGGAAACATTTGAGAACAGCGGGAAAGATGCTAGTGATGCATCTGGCCGACCTTTTTAATATGTGGTTTCAAATGTCGGTTTCGAGAAGAGGTGATTTAGGACTAATAAGTGCATCATAATGGGATGATTTATGAGCTTTTGTCTTTTTACGTTATCCTCCCCATAGCCTTGCAGGACACTATGGGCATTCAAATCACCCAGCAACAGACGTTTTGAGCTCAGTTTGAAGTTCTGAGAAGTTTTGATGTGTTCGTCCAATCTTGTAGATCTTTTTCTAAATTAGCCGATGGTGTGGAATACCAAGTGATTAATTTTCATGAATCGTGAATTTCAGTAGAAAAAGCTAGAGATTTGTAATTTACCATTTTTTTTATTAAGAAGGATGACATATCTATACGCAACAGCAATATCAATATTTTTAAGACAGAAAAAAATGTTATCTTTTTTTTTTTCCTTAAAATCATCAAAAGATTTCTGTTGAAAATGTAATGTAAAGAAAACTCTTTCTGAACAAGAAACTGAAGAATATCTCAATCTGAAATTAATAAGGTCAAAAACAGGTCCCTAAAATGCATATTTGAAAAATTTTAAATCCCTCAAGCTTTAAGTTTTAAGTCTAAGAGTGAAAACTGCTTTCTTTATAGCTTTAATATTACAATTTACAATAAAATCATTTTCATTACTAGAAACCCATTAAGTATTAAACAATTTTTTAATGCACGTGAACCTCTAGTATTTCTATTGATTATCTTAAATATATTAAATAAATTAAAAAAGGTATAAACATTATCAATACTCTTCAAATTATAACTATTTAACAGTGCAAAGTCTTATTTAAGAAGGTCTGCATTTGGATAAATTTTCAAGATGAAACAAAGGCAGACTTTAATGACACTAATGAATTGGATTAATGGAACGACAAGTCTACTTGATGCTACCCTTCAGGAATCTTAGGCCTTGCAGCTCCTAGTGATTAATGGCGGATGTGGAGAGAGTTGATGATTTTCAAGAGGTATCTTAACTTTCACGTTTTTGCAGGTCAGGGTAGAGGTATGGTCTTCTTACATGTTCATAATTCATTTAATTTTGAGATATTTTATGATTTAATTTACTTAATTATTTAATTACATGATTTTTAAAATTTAAATTCAGAAAAAATGATTTTGTTTGGGTTATAAATTGGTTGGTTGATTTTGTTTATACAGAAAATGGTTTTGTTAATTTATGTTACATAAATTTAAATTATCAATTATTAATTTTGAGTTATTGTTCAAGTTTTCCGTTTGAATTTGTTACACTAATAGAGTATGTGTGTTCGCCATACCTTGCGAAACCTACGAGGATACTTTTTTGTTTGGTACCTACTTCAGGACTCTTCCCACCTTCCGAAGAGCTAGGAGTTGTATGTATTTATTGTTCTTGTTTCAATCGCTTAATAGTTTTATTGTTATACTATTTTGCACTCTCTTTTCATGAATTTTCATACTTTTCGGCTAAAAGCTATATATATATATATATATATATATGTATATATGTATATATGTTACTTTGTATAAAATTCTTATCAAACTAGTGAAAGAGTGTAGATGGGTGCTTTAAATTCGTAGAATACAGCACCTGTTGACAGGTTGTGATAATTTTGCAGTTGACACATCTAATCAATTACATTAATTTGTTGGTAATAGTTGAGATTGGCTAAGTTCAATCGAAACACCAGGATTCGTTGAGCAATCGTATTATATTCCTATGGTCATTTCATATACGTGTATCAAGGCATGTGTATGGGAAATCCTGTACTTTCTCCATAAAAATAGAAAAAAGTGTCATTCGAAAAAATTTATTCATCCAAACATGAACGCATTAACAATTCCCACAGTATGAGAACTTTCGTAGAGCCCTAAGGCTAGAGCACGAATCACTACTTCATGCTAAAAGGATCTTAAAACAACAAATTTAGATGTTCTGCTTGACTGTAAGAAACCTGTTAACATACTTTTAAAACACTCGAACAAAACAGAATTCTGAGTTAAGAAATAATCGCATCGGCTTTCTGTTACGAGGCGAGTACGCTGACAGATTCCAATTTAATATTGAGACGAACCACTCAGTGGACGGCGAACGTCAAGCAGCGGGAGCTAAAGCAATTGCGTGGGAGTAGAAGTGTTTTAGGAGAATGAATCCCAGGCCTCGTAAAATAGGGGGGAAATGTCTAGCGTCTCTAAAGCGCGGGTACAGTTTCGTGGAATTTAACTTCAGAAATAAAAAAAATAACGAAATACTTATAATAACATTCGAAGGCAAAAACTGGCTTATCTCAGAATATTATAGTTTTGACAGTTGATAAAAATTTATGAAGGGATTAAAAGTTTTCGATTAAGATTTAGAATAAGATAATTAACAATACACACGTTTTAAATTTAAATGAAATTAGCTAGGAATAAATAATATATATTGTTAAGAAATAGGGAAATACTAATGAATATGTCGGAAATTTAGAATAATTTAAATGAATAGTGCAAAGTAAAATTTTTATATAACATATATATATATATATGGACATATATATATATATATATATATATATGGACATATTTTTGAAAGAAATAAGACTTGGAAACTTTGAATTTTTTTAACAGAAACATATTTAGAGTAGCATCAATATTACGAATTTTAAATAGCGACTTATTCTGCCCAGATATTTTACAGTTATTCTTAAAAATCTTATGTAAATTAAGTTAGGTGAAAGTATACAATTGATACGTATCTCAATGTCACTTTATGAGTTCATAAATAAATGAACTCATAAATAATGATATTTTTTATCAGCTGAAATGTAAAATTCACTTGATAACAATATTTTCAATTACCTTTTCATTTCTAAATTATATCAGTCTCTAGAAAACCTAAACATGCATTTATGTGTCTATTTTTATTGCACACTCTTCGTTAAGGTTTATTTTAAAGTATATTATTCTGACATCTTGTTTACTTATCCATTATTCAAAAAAAAAAATCTTATGGTAAAATTTCTTAGACATTCCTCCTTTATTGTTTTGTCTTTTGTTTTAACACATTTGTTTGACATATGAAGAAAATGTGCATAGTTGCCAAGTCAGTATGTAACATTTTGAAGTTTTATTCGATCGAAAAAAAAGTCCTTCCGGCCAGTGCCGGGAGGAAGATATTCCTTTCATATTCCTTATTTTTGAAAAGCCAGTTTATGTTATTCAAACACAAGAAGCTCAATTTGGTGGAAATCGATTATAGAAGATTCAATACTAATTTTTATCAATACTAAATCCTTATGAAGGAGGATTTCGCGAAATTAGTCAGCTTTATCCAAGCTGCTTTTATATAAAGTAACTTATATTTGGTTGCCAAATTCGGCGATATCTTGAAATGCCTGGCATTTTAAGACATCATGGTGGATGAAGCTAACCCGTGAACTTGGTCGAGACCTTAGTAATTCCTGCCCACATGCTCACTCACATCGGAATCGGTTGATACATACGAGTACTGTCGCAGGCAAACAATCAGATTTTTCAAAATGTCACCCACATAAAGAAATACAAACTGCTATATCTGAGCCATTTTTCAAGATAAAGACAAAACAAAAAAAGCTCCGGAATTCTTATATCAACGTCAAATACTTAAGAAAGAAACCTTTTTCAATTTCTAATTTTTTGCACCTCACTTTAAATATATATTTTTTAATCTAATGGCCGCCATTTTGAAACAAGACGGCTGATGAAGCTGGCCAGCGAACTTGGTCGAGACATTGCTATATAATATCCACATGCCATACATCCAAATAGGTTAATAAATACGTGTTGTATAGCGTGACAAATATCAGATCGTTTCAAAATGTCAACCATGTTAGAAATTCAAAGTGATGTAACTCAACCATTTTTTAAGATATAGACGAAACAAAAACTGCTCCGGAATCTTTGTATCAAGGTCAAACACATAAAAAAAAATTTCATTTTCCAATTTTTTGATACCTCATTTTAAATTATTTTTTTTTTAATTTTTTTAATGGCCGCCATTTTGAAACAATAGGGCGGATGAAGCTGGCCAACGAACTCGGTCGAGACACTGGTATGTACTATGTACACACGAAGGTTCATCCATATCGGTTCATAAATACGCCTGTTATAGCGTGACAAAAATCATCACGTTTCAAAATGTCAGCCACGATAAAAATTCAAAGTGCTATAACTCAGCCATTTTTTAAGATATAGACGAAAGAAAACTGCTCCGGAATCTTTGTATAAAGATCAAACACATAAGAAAAAAAATTCCATTTTCAATTTTTTGGTACCGCATTTCAAATTTTAATTTTTTTTAAAAAAATTTAAATGGCCGCCATTTTGAAACAAAATATCGGATGGAGCTGGCCAACGAACTCGGTCGAGACATTGATATGTACTATGTACACACCGAGTTACATCCAAATCGGTTCATAAATACGAGAGTTACAGCATGACAAAGATCATATATATATATATATATATATATATATATATCAACTTTTGAACGGAGGGTGGTTTCGGGGTCTGGGGGTCATGATCGATGAAAATATACCAAACTTTTTTGAAATCGCTTTCCTCCGAACGGCTGCAATAGGTAGCTTTTTGTAATGAAAGCTACCTAAAAGGCAGATGCGTGAAATAAATTTTTTTAATAGAATCAAAAACTTAAAAACAGTCACAAATCCTTTTAGTACATCATCAATGGAACTGCGCTTTAGAATAAATAAAATAAATAAGTGATTAAAGGGGTAATGGTTTTAAATTCAAGATTAATTGCTGATCTTCATCAAATAAGTAAAAGTAAATTTAGTTACTTCAAACTCTTAAAACATTTTAAGAAAGTTATTTTTCAAAAAAATAACAAAAAATAAAATTTAAGAGGTTGACTTACTGCAGCAGAAAGAACTGATGTATTGTAAACATTTTATCGAATAAAATATTTTAAGTTGTTTATTACAAATATTTTTATCCATGATTTGAAATAACTTCATTATTGTAAAATTATACAATTTTAAAACAACTAAATTAAGTTTAAAATGTTAATTATATTTAATTAAACTAATCAAACAAGATTATTTCGAACTAAAAAGAAATAAAAATGCATGAAAAAATATTTTCTTAAGGGGGCGGTGGAGTTTAAAATAATTAAAAATATTTTTTATTATTTTTGTAAATTTCATGTTAAATATTAATCAAGGGTACATTATATGCATTATGGCATGCATTTATCACCAAAAAATTTAAAATAATTATTTTTGAGAAAAAAATGGAGCTTTACAATGTCTTAGAAATATTCGAAGTGCGTCTTCCATATCAACGAAAAACACCATTCCCCAATATTTTTTTAAAAATTTGGTTTATATATATATAAATAAAATAGAGCATCGAATTTTATATATTTGAATTTAAAGGCAAAAAAAAATCAAAATTTCAAAATTTTTTCGAAAAAATTTCAAAATTTTTCAAAAAAAAATTTTTTTTAACCTTTAAATTCAAATATATGAAATTCGATGCTCTATTTTATTTCTATATATAAACCAAACTTTTATAAAAAATATTGGGGATTTTCATTGATATGGAACGCGCAGGGGGCACTTCGAAGATTTCTAAGACGACACGTAAAATTCCATTTTCTTCTCAAAAAAAAGGTGATAAATGCATACCATAATGCATAAAATGTACCCTGGAATAACATTTAAGATGAAATTTACAAAAAATAAAAAACAATTTGAAAAATTTTGAAATTTTGAAAAATTTTCGAAAAAATTTCAAAATTTTTCAATTTTTTTCTTTTTTTTTACCTTTAAATTCAAATATATAAAACTCGATGCTCTATTTTATTTCTATATATAAACCAAACTTTTATAAAAATATTGGGGATTTTCATTTACAGAGATGACGCATGGGGCATTTCGAAGATTTCTAAGACGACGCGTAAAATTCAATTTTTTTCTCAAAAATAATTTTTTTAAACTTTTTTTGTGATAAATGCATGCCATAATGCATATAATGTACCCTTGAATAATATTTAAGGTGAAATTTAGAAAAATAAATAAATTATTTTTAAGGATTTTAAACTCCACTGTCCCCTTAATATTTATATTTACATGTTAAATTTGTTTAAAAAATATCAATTTTTCTATAATTTACATGTTGCTCTTGAAATAAGGATATGTTTCATGGAATATTATGGTTTATACAGCATTTTTAATTTGAATAAATTGCTTTATAATTTATACATTCACTCTTGTTGTTGATAATTTGTATGTGTTTCATAATGGTTTTATATATATACTAGAAAGATAGCCCGTCAAAAATGACGGAAAATGTAATATATCTCTGTTATATACAACACATCCGCAAGAATATGAGTTTTTCTCACTTGTTCCGCCGTGATAGATGAAAATAACACATTTTTAAAAAGAAACACATTTATGAAAAACTATGTATAATGAATACATAAAAAATGCAATTTAAGTGTAAATTAACATTTGGTTGGAAAACTTCAGGATATACGACGTTTTTTGTAAAACTTTTTTATTATTTAAAAGCTGACCTTGCTTTTCAGTATCTCCGACATATATTTTTAAATGTCCTTCCTCTTTGCATCTTGAAATAATTACATATAGTTGTCCATGGGAAAAATCAGTTCTTTTAAATACAGTCCGACTGTATAAAATGTTTATCCTTCTAACTTATTTATCATATTTGTAAATGACAGTATAAATGCAAATTTTATTCATATCAATTCATTTCATTCATTACTATCATTCATTTCAAATGAAAAATACTCTAAATTATTGAAAAACGGTATTTCTGGCACAGATGTCATATTCGCCCCATATTGGCGCGATTTTTTTCTGACGCCAATATCATATAGGGAACGGGTACTTAACTTGCGCCAAAGTGTCGTTATTTTTCTTGATGTGGTAACCCGAATTATGTTGTTTATGCTGTTGATGTTTTCGCCAAATTGGCAACCGAAAAAAAACGCGCCAATATGGGGCGAATATGACATCTGTGCCGTATTTCTTTGTTAAAAAACATATTCTATATTACATCTCTACTTCATTATTAATTTCCCAAAAGAATAGAACAAACTTAACAAAAAAAAAAAAAAAAAAAAAAAAAAAAAAGAAAACCGTTGCCGCTTTGAGTTGCCATTATCGTCTGTATGAGAAAAAAAAATAAACACTATAAAAACCATAGAGGTAATTCAGTGTTGGTTGAATGCCAACATCGGTTCCCTTTTCTCATGTAGACTTTTGCATGGTGCTGCGACCGGCGGTGACATCATTAACATTGTATTAAAATAGAGGCGAAATAGTAACTCAAAGAGCGAAATTTTTTATGTGAATGATTCTAAAATGTGAATGACTCACCATAACAGCTCTGTGCCTGTTTACATTAGGAAAATTGAACACGGTTTCTGAAATGGTTTAACGATAGCGCAACGCATTAAACTTTTCTAATAGAAAAATATGCTAAACATATGCTGTTGGCACAGATGTCATATTCGCCCCATATTGGCGCGATTTTTTTCGGTTGCCAATTTGGCGAAAACATCAACAGCATAAACAACATAATCCGGGTTACCACATCAAGCAAAATAACGACACTTTGGTGCAAGTTAAGTACTTGTTGCTTACATGATATTGGTTGCAGAAAAAAATCGCACCAATATGGGGCGATTATGACATCTGTACCATGCTGTTTTTGGTACAGATGTCATATTCGCCCCATATTGGCGCGATTTTTTCCGACGTCGATTTGGCGAAAACATCAACAGCATAAACAACAACATCCGGGTTACAATATCAAGCAAAATAACGACACTTTGGCGCCTGTTAAGTATACATTGCGTATATGACATTGGCGTCAGAAAATAATCGCGCCAATATGGGGCGAATATGACATCTGTGCCCTGTTTTTATAGAAAAATGTGCTGAACAGACGGATTCAAGATAGAAGAAATAAATGTAAAATTTTTGAAAGATATACTTTCATTAATATTCACAAAAATGTATTTTTATAATGCTCTAAAAAGTGGGAAAATTTTGGGATTGAAATGAAATTGTTTTATTTTCTCATGTCCAAGAAAAAAAAATGAAAGCTTGGGCGCCAATTCAATTTAACTTTTGTTTAAGTTTTTTATGATATTATATTATGTACGTTACCTATGTATATATGTATATAAAGTTGGCGCCCGCGCTTTCATATTTTCCCCCTTGGTCATGGGAAAATAAAACAATTTATTTTCAAGCCCAAATATTATTTGCTACTTTTTAGTGTATTTAAATATATATATATATATATATATTTGGTACTTCTTAGTTATCCCGTCGACCAAATTACTGTCACCAAATTGTAAGATTAAATGCCAATAATGTTTGCCATTAATTAACTAATTGTAAGATTAAATGCCAATAATGGCCAATAAAACCATTAATTCGACGTTTTATTTGTATTTTTATTAATATTTTACTAATTTATTTGTTCTTTCGTTATTTAAAATAAAAATTATGTCAATATGTGTATTTTGGCGAGTGGTTTGGCAGTTTATATAATTTGGCGAAATTGGTCGACGGGATAACTAAGAAGTACCATTTTTTAAATACATTTTTGAAGAATTTTAATAAAAGCATGTCTTTTAAAAATATATATATAAATAAATAAAACTTTAGAAAAATACTTATATTTTGCTTTTAATATTTTAGTCAAACAACTCTTTTTTAGCCTTATTTTACATTTATTTTAGGCACAGATGTCATATACACACATATATACATTGGCACGATTTTTTTCCGACGCCAGTTTGGCGAAAACATTGTTACCATATCATCTATATCCGGGTAACCATATCAATCAAAATAACGACACTTTGGCACCAGTTAAGTACCCGGTGCGTATATGATATTGGCGACAGAAAAAAAATCGCGCCCATATGGGGCGTATATGACATCTGTGCCTTATTTTATTCTTAAATTTTTTGTACAAACTATAGCGCAGATTGTGCAAAATAATAGACATTTTGGTACTTTTCCACTATAGGGGTCTTGGCGAATTTTTAAAAAGCTTGTTGTAATTCGGGCATCAGAAAGTGAGATTTGTGATCAAATCATATAAACAGCTATGAAAATCAAATAAACAAACTTTTAAGTTTATTTATATAATCTATAAATATTTTACTTATATCTATATTATTGTTGGGTTTTTTTGGCACTTGTTAGTTATCCCGTCGACCAATTCCGCCAAATTATATAAATTGCCAAACCGCTTGCCAAATTATACAAATTGACGTAATTTTTATGTTAAATAACGAAAGAACAAATAATTTAGCATAACATTAATAAAAATACAAATAAAACGTCGAAATAAAAATCACTTGATGACATAAACACGTGTTGTCAAGTGAATGTGACATTTACGATCAACCATTATTGGCATTTAATCTTGCAATTTGGCGACAGTAATTTGGTCGACGGGATAACTAATAAGTACCTTTTTTTATATACAATTTACTTCTGTTTGTATACAAAAATATATAGTTGCTTCTGTGTATTAAATAAATTGTGTAAATATTGAAAATTTACTTGTGTAGTATATGAAACAGTGAATAAGTTGCTAGAAAATATGTTGCCAAATTTCATTTTCTGGTACTTTTCCGTTATACGGACACCATTGCCGCCAAGCGTAATATTTGGCGCAAAATGAAAATCATGTGAATTGAAACATTTGAAAAATAAAAGAAAAAACATGAAGATAAAGTGAGCACTTAAAAAATAGGTATATCTTAGTTATCCCGTCGACCAAATTACTGTCGCCAAATTGTAAGATTAATTGCCAATAATAGTTGCCATTAATTAATTAATTGTAAGATTAAATGCCAATAATGGCCAGTAAAACCATTAATTCGACGTTTTATTTGTATTTTTATTAATGTTTTACTAATTTATTTGTTCTTTCGTTATTTAAAATAAAAAATTATGTCAATGTGTATAATTTGGCGATTTATATAATTTGGCGAAATTTGTTGACGGGATAACTAAGAAGTACCAAAAAATATAACATTTGAAAATTACAGACTTTTACGAACTATTTTATTAAATCACAAATATATACTTAAAATAAGTGAACAAATAACTGTTATACAATAGAGTAATAAATTAAAACTCATACTAAACGGAACAGATGTCATATATTCACGCGGCTGCCATCTTGGTTTTTTCTTGGCGTGAAAACACCTTTTCCGCCAAGTAGTAAATGTCGTCAGGGAGCGATTTATGCGTTTGTTAGGATTAACGAAAATAAAATGTAAAACATCACCAAGAAATCTCAAAATATCGAAGATGGCGGCCGCGGGAATATACAGCATTTGGCACAGATGTCATATCATATTGGCGCAATTTTTTTCTGACGCCAATGTCATATACGCACCGGGTACTTAACTTGCGCCAAAGTGTCGTTATTTTGCTTGATATAGTAACCCGGATATAGATGATATAGTAAAGAGGTTTTTGCCAAAATGGCATCGGTAAAAAGTCGCGCCAATAAGGGGCGTATATGACATCTGTGAACAACATCTAAGCCTTGTTTTTCATTGCCACCATTAAAGTTTCTGCTGTACGATCGGGAATAGGAGTAAGAAAACATCCCCGTGTTTCACGACATAAACCACCTAACACCCACTGAGGAGGAAGAAAACGTCCTACGTTGCTTTTTTTCTGGTAAAAAGACTTTCATCTACTTCTATAATTTTATTAGGTCCACAGATTTTTTCTGTTTGGTCTTGAACACAAAGCATTTGCACAAACTTCTCTCAAATAACTATTCCAGTCAGTTGTTGTGTTTTGATTCATATCAAGTTGCAGCCCACAAAACTCAATCGATGTCAACTCTTGGCACCATAAATATATAAGGTACAGATGTCATATTCGCTCCATATTGGCGCGATTTTTTTCGGTTGCCAATTTGGCGAAAACATCAACAGCATAAACAACATAATCCGGGTTACCACATCAAGCAAAATAACGACACTTTGGTGCAAGTTAAGTACCTGTTGCGTATATGATATTGGCGACAGAAAAAAATCGCGCCAATATGGGGCGAATATGACATCTGTACCATATATAAACCTTACAGCATTAAGACAACCGTGATCCTTCAAACCATGTTTTCTGTCGTATTCCTACGCTTTCTCGGCATGATCGTAAGCTACATCTCTATTTCGGATTTTCAAACCATGTTTTCTGTCGTATTCCTACGCTTTTTTATATTCCATTTCATGGTTTTTTGAACACAACATTTTGTTATGCAGAATTCCAAATTCCTGAAACAGTTTTATCGCAATTTTCTCATCATCTGGTAATTGCCAAATGGTAAAATCTATCTCAGCGTCAGCAGTAAAAGTAAATTATAACTTCATAAAAAAAAAATATTTTCAATTCGAATAGTAAATTAAATAGCTTTTAAGGTTAAATAATAAAAATTCACGCGATTCACGTTTCATAAATAGCATATCACAATGTTCCGCATGGTTTACAATAAAAATCTTTTTCAAGATCAGTTTCGCCAAAAAACCCAGCTATCGCCAAGTTGGCTTCATATATGACAACTTATTTCTGTCGCCAAATTTGGCGGTATTTTTTCAAATTTGGCGATATTTCGCCAAGTTGGTCAACCTTTAACGCTACTGTGGTAACCCCGCATTAGTATTTTTCAACAATTACTCATTGCGTCATTACAATGAGGCGGTTGTACCGGAATCGTGAGGGACACACAGAGACTTGGATTTTATATAAATAGATGTGTAGGATTTGAATTTAAACATCGTTTATTTTCTTTACGACCTGCACGATCAGAAAATTAACTGACGCTCTAGTATTTTTATTATCCATGATTTGAAAGCATGAGATATGAAAATTCACGATCACGAGATCAATGTTTGAACATATTCAAAAATAGAAAAGAGTCAGTCTATTAAATTATATTGATCATGAAGCATCGGCTTATGAAATGCAAGGAAGGCACTGTTAGGCCTAATCAGATTGTTTGACAGAAAGTATATTATAGGTTTTAAGTGAGAAATATACTGCATTTGATAAATTAACATTTTACATATAACCATCCCACAAATTTCGAGCTCAGTGCCGGGATACCCTAAAAAAGGCTAAGAGAATTGATATAATAAATATTTGCGAGGAATGCGGATTGAACCACCAGAAAAACCGGCAATCCCTGTACTAATAAAGCTAATTAAAAGCTGGAAGGATTACAATGAAGATTTTATAAATGACCGCTTAGAAGTAATTATGACAGCTAGAAAAGAGATAGAAAAAGCTGAGTTTGAAGAGAAGGCTAGAAAAGAAAAATCTGACCTTGAAGAGAAGAAACTATAGGTACAAGCGAAATCGGAACTGGAAGAAAAGAAACTGAAAATTGAAATGGAAGAGAGAAAATGGAAAATAGAATTGGAAGAAAAGATCGCGAAAGAGAGTTTGAGATTAAGAAAATACAACTACAAGAAAATTCAAGACAACGCATCGATGTTGGCACAAGGTCAAATCCAGGTAAGGTTAGTTGGGGTAACTGGACCCACGAGGTAACTGGGCCATAGGCTATTTTATAATAAAACCGTTGATGTATTTTAAGCTTTAGCTTTTGTGAACAATGCCATTTAACCTCTACTTCCTAAAACAACGTGCGTCAACTCAATCATAACTCTCTCTTTGATGTGATCGGTTGTCAAAAATTTACGTTTCTTTTTTTAAAAACAACGTCAATTTGGTTGAACTTCCTCGGCTTTTTATTAAAATGCTATAAGTACTTTTATTAACCAATCTTTTTTTAAAGATTAGGCATATAACTACGTTAATATTATTAGGTATCTATACATATTTTATTCATGTTTCAAATGTAAGCCCGGTGTCCCAGTTACCCCATAAATTTTTCAAGAATGTGGTAACTGGGACATGTATCCGGGTAACTGGAACATGCTGGATCCAGTTAGCCCAATAGGTATAATTTTTTTTTTTTTTTTTTGAGTTTCTCTTACAACGGGAAGTAAATTTCTCCATTGTTTTTTTGCTCACAATAAAGAAAATTATACAATACCTTATTAAAATTACGTAATAAAATTTTAAAAAAGCATATTGGGTGGTATCAAACTAAATTTCTTGACACCTTGAGAGGCGGCTATGCCGTTATGGCATCACATAATTTTGATTCCTAATTGCCACATTGGCACCGGAATTTTATAATGAAAATTTCACCTTTATTAAGTCAGCGAAAATATACCTTTACTTGTTTTCAAATAGATTATCTTGTAAATACTGGTGTCATTTAATTATTTCAACATTTTACGAATGCAAGTACCTTTACCCTGAAAGCGAGATAGCCAAACCTTGAAATTGTACGATGATACAGATAAAGTACTTAAGCACTTACATAGGCGTTTGTTCTTAGATTTACCTTGCTATTTTTCCCTTAACCCCCTCACTGACAAGCCCGTGTTAATACGTTCACTAAGCTCCAGGTTTCACTGCAATACAAGCAATATTTAAAGTAATATAATTCTATTGATTTAATGTATTTTTAATACATTGGACAATGATTAATACTTCCAAGGATTGGATTCATATTCGTTATTAAGTTTTTTTATAAAATGTTCAAAGAATCATTTTTTTTTAGTATTTAAAACAAAATGAAGAGAAAACAACATTACAATTTTGCCCTTTTCCAAGACAGTCGGAGGGTTAAAATACCCATGTGACTTTTATACTTATTACCTATACTAAAGTACATAAGTACTTACTTAATTTTTATGTTTTTGGTATAAATAAATAAAATATTTTCACTTTTAGTGCTTTTTCTAGACACATTGACAGCAAAGGTTTCCCTTACAATGCTGTTTATTGACATATAATTCACATGATCTGCCTGGTTTAAAATTTTTTACGTTGTTTACACTTTTTCAAACAGGACCTGATATCCGATATTAAAAAAAATATGAACGCGTGTGGAACATAGACACCCCTGGTCCAGTTACCCCATTTTTGGGGGCAACTGGGCCCATGAGGAAAGAAAGATGAGATATGCATATTTTTATATTTTTAAATATTAAAATCTAATTTTGAGCATTTCTGTCTGATAGAGGGAGCCTAACTGAACACATTTACAGAAGTTCAGACTTTAATTCAAATGAACATTAGCTTTTTGAAGCTGAATTGTCAGAAGCTCCAGAGTCACATTTCAGTCACAAGTCATGGCCCAGTTGCCCCAACTAACCTTCAGCAATATGAATTAGCTTAGATTATTAACAAAATATGATAATACGAATGATATTAGTTTATATTTGGCTATGTACGAAAGCTAAATTGCGCAAACGGGCATTCATAAAAAAGAGTGGGTCAATTTTTTAATTAACCTAATGCCATTAGATGTGATTAATATAATAACCAGGGAGAGGGAACTCGAAATGCATTATTATGATTACATAAAAAGTATTCTTTTAACACGCTACAAACTATCACCAGAAGAGTTTAGGCTGAAATTTTTCTCACTCAAAAAGAGCCATCGGCTAATTGGCGCGATTTCGCTTATTTGATCAAGGTGTACTTCAAACAATGGATTGGCGGTCTTCAAACAGATAACTTTGAGGAATTATCGGAATTAATTGTAGTTAATCAAATTAGGAATAATTTACCTGCGGAAACAAAGACATATTATGCAGAGGAATTGCTAGTAATAAAAAAGATAGACGACTTACTTAACAAATTAGATATTTACGAAACTACTTGAAGGTTTTGCAATATACAATCAGTAAGGAATACAAGCGGGAGTTTTGAAGATAAACAATCGAGTGTGTAAGACTACGTCAATTCGAAAATGTGCCAAGTTGACAATATGCACAATGTGAATCACGAAAGAAAGGAGGCGCATATACCATGTTTCGTTGTGGCAGACCTGGTCACGTGAGTGCGAAATGTACCTTGGGGAGTGAAACAGAACAAGAATATTCAAAGTATAACCCGCAACGTAATCAAAATTGGCGAGAAACGACATCTTTTTCCACATCTAAACTGAAGAAAGCAGTCGTAAAAATACAGTTTTTGTAACGCGTGAAGGGGAATACGAATTTTTACGCTTTCCGTTCGCATTGTGTATATCAGGTAATCAATTTCAAAGATATGTGAACACAGTATTACAAGATTTACTGACAGAAGGCACTATCATTGTATATATGGATGATGGGTTGGAAGATGGGATCATTAGACGAAGTTACTCAGATTTTGCGCCCCAGTCGTCCTGAGTAAGAAAAAAAGATGGGTCACACCGGTTATGTATAGATTATCTGAAAATAAATCGAAAAATATTAAAATATCGCTATTCACAACCGTTAATTGAGGATGTTATCGATAAATTGCAGAAGACAAAAGTATTTACGACATTAGATCTCAAAAACGGCTTTTTCCACGTCGAAATTGATGAAAGCAGTCGTAAATATACAGCTTTTGTAACACATGAAGGGGGAATACGAATTTTTACGTTGTCCGTTCGGATTGTGCATATTAGGTAATCAATTTCAAAGATATGTAAACACAGTATTCACAGATTTACTGCGCGAAGGCACTATCATTGTATATATGGATAATTTTGTGATTCCCTCAGATGATGAAGAAGATGGGATAAAGAAGCTGAAAAGAGTATTAGAAGTAGCATTAACATATGGTTTAGAAATTAACTTCAAAAAATGCCAATTCCTTAAAAAGATAATAGAGTTCTTGTGTTATATAATCGAGAATGGGACAATAAAACCGTCCGAAGCGAAAACAAAGGCTGTGCAAAATTTCCCTAAACCAACTACAACAAACAATTACAATGTTTTTTGGTTTAACAGTATATTTCAGAAAGTTTATCCCGAATTATGCCAAAATCGAAAATCCTCTAAGTGATTCAATAAGGAAAGCAAATTGTTTCGAATTTGAAAGAGAACAGCTCGAAGCTTTCAATGGGTTAAAGAGAATATTATCAACAAAAGCAGTTTCTCAAATTTTGCATAGTTATTTATTTTTGTCTGTTTGTAGAAATTGCGAATGAGGTCAAATTGATTGAATAAATAAAAGAATTCTATCATGACACCAAATATTCTCAGAAGTGCAACAAATGGTCACTGTTTATGTGTAAAAGTCATATTTCATGTGTAATTTTGTGTCCTGATTGCCAGAAAGATGAACTGCAGAACTGAAGGTAGTTAAAATGTAATACTGCCATTACTTCTTATAACATGATTTTGTTTTTTAACTTTTTTTACTTGCGTAATTGTGCAAATTTAAATATTCGTAATATCATGGAAATTACATTTTCCTCTTTCTAAAAAAACTTGATTGCCAGTATTATGTGGATATTTTATATTTTGGTCAGTTTTTTGTCCTAAAAATTATAATTTTGTATGGGGTCAAAATGGCTTGATCAGGGGTCGTACTTGTCCTGAAATTTCACGACCAAGAAATTTTTCGGTACCAGTATTTTCTTACAAAAAAATCTCTTCTTAAATAAGGCGAAATTTCGTGCGTTTAACCTAGATTTACTTTTCTATAAACAAATAGCGATAATTCTCCTGAAAGAATCCCTTAAAAGTACGACCCCTGCTTTATTGTTGGTATTTAAGTAATATTTTAATCTTAGTACTGTGAGGGTTAACATTTTTTGTTACTCTTGCGTGTATAAGTTCAATTACGCTGCTGGAAATGATTAATTGAGAATTTTAAAAATATACATTTACATATAATCCGGTTTAGTAAACTAATGATACTTTATACCCCTACCGGCAAACGTTTACGATAATCAGATGCAAGAAATGAAATATCTGAATCATATTAGTTTAATAGGTTGCTAACGATAATGAAAACTTTTCGGAATCATGAGTAACAAGGTTTTTTTTTTTTCGTTTGCATATTATATATTTTTTGATTGAAAAACATTTTATATTCTTTTCAGCATATAAAAAAACACTCATCGCAGAAAATAGCATTTCTCTAATCATTTACCTTCTAATTGGGATGTCTTTGTGTGCATTTTCGTGGAAAGCGTGTTGCGTTGCTATTAACACGATACAAATCATAGGTCCACGGGTATTCAGACATACAACGTAAAGTCAGTTCCCGACACGTTAAATTGAATTTCTGGTGTCACAAACCAAGCGAAGGTATTAATGGAAAAACTGGCATTCATATTTTGCGTTTTTCATGGCATAAATATCGATTTCCATATAGATTTTTCGTCCGTCTACGCCCTTGACGTGGTCAAAGAAATGAATTTCTAGCCTCCTAAAGATGATTTTAGATACTAGAAATCACATTTAGTAATAAAATGGGGCTCCTCAAAAAGTTCTGGGAAATTTTTAATCTAATAGTTACCAGAATTTGTATCGTATACAGGAGTAGTAGTATGGCATATCTATGGGTGTTCAGGAATTTCGACTCCAAAATGCCTATTGAACAGTATGATTTGCGTGTGTTGATCCGGAATTATTGGAGAAAAGGTCTTGCAACACTTTTTCAAGGGCCGTCGATTTGAATCTTTTTAATGAAGTTGAAGATGCATGTCAAGAGTTCATCGATTTCAAGGAGCCGCCATGGTACTTCCAGCAGATCCGAAATCTGGCCATCCATCATGGACTATGATGGTCTCTACTTTAAAGAACAATCCTTGTTGCTTTTGTTGTTAATTTGAACATAACACCGCAACTTTCACAAATTTCCCAGAACTTTTTGCTCAACCTAGTAATACATTTGGGATGCACCGCGGTAGTCTATCTTCTTCATTAACCTCGATTCTTCTGACTTCTGATTTGGTTAAATGATTTCGATAATCGTTCATCTTACTCACTGACACAAAGTAGTCAATTCATGCATATATTTATTTCTTACTTTTCTTTTTAAATTCGAATCCGAAAGTAAAATTTTAGTCGTTACCGCTCGTGCGTGATTTTCAACGTTACATAGAAAATTAAGTATTCCTACCTTTTAAAATGTGTATTTCTATATTTTTACTTTTTTACTCCTTCTTCTTCCATCTTCTTTTAAAAAACTCAGATTACACAGTTTTTTAACAGAAATCTTATAACATGGAGCTTTCAGTTTAGTATTTTAAAAACTTCTTTAGCCCTAAAGCCTCAAATCCTTTGCCCAAAACAAAACAAAAAAATCTTTAGGGAGTGATAGAGATTTAGTTTGGTAATTTCATTACTTTACTGTGTTTACGCCACGCCGTTGGTATGAAATAAGAATATTTCTCAATGTCTTCAACACGCTTTTTATTTTTTTGAGGAACACAATTTTTCAACTTAAAATTATTTTCTTGATGCTGTTGAACTTGAAAAACATATTTTTGTAAACTGTTTTTCAAATGTGTATTTATATAATACTTATTTATGAAATTTAAAACATTTACTTTTAGATTTTTTCGTATTTAAAACAACGTGTGAGCACATTAAGAAAATTAACACGCTTTTATTAAAATATATTTGAGCGTATTAAAACATTAACTGCCAAAGGTACACATATATACTAATTTGACTGCCAACATCGAATAATATCTTTTTATTGTTATGCTTACACTTTTTCTAAACGAGAAACCTCTTTGTAGATTTGTGAGAGAAATATATGAAGAAGATTACTGTATGAAAGTAAAGACAGACAAAACAATAAAAACAATTTTCCCCCGAGGTAACACTGTACCAACCATCCGAAAAAAACTATTAAACATCAATGAAAAGATAAAGGTATACATAAATATCTTACAGACATGCATACAATAAATACAATAAACCCAACTGGAGTGAAAAAATTATCCAGAGCCAGGAAACGAACCCGGGACCACAGTATACAAGACTGCTGCTCTAACTATTGAGCTAGTCTCAGTGGTTAGAGCAGCAGTCTTGTATACTGTGGTCCCGATTTCGATTCCTGGCTCTGGCTAATTTTTTCGCTCCAGTTGGGTTTATTGTATTTATTGTATGCATGTCTGTAAAATATTAATATATACCTTTAACTGTTGAATGCAGGCGTTATTTATGTGTGAATGTGTGTTTTAATATGTATTGTAGTATATGTGTTTATTATCAATGAAAATAATTTGTAGGAAAAAACGTGATAGTATTTGAATCCCATTAAATAGGCGTGAGTAAGAAATGTAAATTGGAACTTACCCTTTTTCAGGACACTTATCTATTCACAGTAAATCCGCTTTTTACATTTTATACAAAACGTATTAGTCGACGATATAATTCACTTTTTCACCTTATATTTGGAGATGTAATTATGTTCTCCAATGTATGACTTTTTATCCCTCCCTTAAGTAAAGGAAATTGTAGATTATTTGTAAATTATTAAATGAAGATGTATTGACATTTTAAGTTATTTAATTAACATGTATTTAAGTTGTAATAAGGGAGATTTTTTTATATACTCTTTCTCGGCTAGCTATATTTTTCAGAATGAATAAAATGTTTACATTATACGATGCATAATAATAACAGTAAAACAGTTTACTATAGTTTATGAGTCTAATTTAGCCATTCAAAAGTCATCATCTTCATCACAGGATCTTCAAGGTTAAATACATTATTATTTAATGAGTTTTATGGCTGATTCGAAAAGTTATATTGTTTATGTAATTGAAGAAATTAGTTTATTTTTAGCACATTTATTCATCTTGATGGTTTATGTCCATCAAAATGGTCAGTTTTTGAATTTCTTTTTTCTATGTTCTGAGTTTGGAAAAGCTCATTAATATAGATTCGATGATTTTTGATCTACAACCAATATTTTATACATGTCATAAAGAAAATGCAGTTTTGTGAAATTTTCCAATATTAGAGTGATATCTTCTAGGATTCGAATATTTACAAAATAAATTTAAAGCTAGAACACTGAAATGATTTCTACACATTTCGAATAATTTCTTATTTTAACTAAAGAAGGATGAAATTTTAATAGACAGTTTAAACTAGATAATCATTTTCAGAAGTAAATTATATACTACCAAGTTTATTATTAAAACCAATAATCCATTTCTTTACGCAGCTATAATACGGCGATTGCGATTAAATTACGACTGGTGGTTATAATGGTCGTAAACGAGAGCATAATGATACAGAATGCTTGATTGTATGGTATACTAATCCCGAACTCTGAGTTTCTGAATGTTCATAAAATCAATTATCATCAGTGCTTTCAATGTTATATAACGAGTGTAAGATAGCAATTATCATTGAATTAAATGTAACATTTGAATTTATTTCAGTGTAAAAGTTGAAGGAATCATTTTAATACGAATTTTAGGTTTTAGTGTCGTACAAATCTTGCGCTAAAGTGTCGTTATTTTGCTTGATGTGGTAACCCGGATTATGTTGTTTATGCTGTTGATGTTTTTGCCAAATTGGCAACCGAAAAAAATCGCGCCAATATGGGGCAAATATGACATCTGTACCAAAGATATGGCACAGATGTCATATTCGTCCCATATTGGAGCGATTTTTTCCTGACGTCAATGTCATATACGCAACGGGTACTTAACTGGCGCCAAAGTGTCGTTATTTTGCTTGATGTGGTAACCCGGATTGTGTTGTGGCACAGATGTCATATATTGGCGCGATTTTCTTCCAATGCTAATTTGGCGAAAATATCAACAGCATAAACAGCAACATCCGGGTTACCATATCAAGCAAAATAACGACACTTTGGCGCCAGTTAAATACCCGTTGCGTATATGACATTGGCGTCAGAAAAAAATCGCGCCAATATGGGGCTTATATGACATCTTTACCTATGTTGTTTATGCTGTTGATGTTTTCGCCAAATTGGCAACCGAAAAAAAAATCGCACCAATATGGGACGAATATGACATCTGTGCCATATCTTTTAGCATTGCAGTAAACATTTCATTTTTTGAATAAAGACGTCGCCACATAAACTCTATAAGATACGACTCTAAATGATGACGAACTGTTCCCCGATGTCTTTTGTTGCACCATTTTGCGATGCCCCATAATCTATCAGTATTTTGAGTATGACATCCAGTATTAGGGTCGACAAAATTGTATTTGTGATTTACTGTGAAATGATCATAACCAGCACTTCGCAGTTCATCTGTTTTATATCCTTTCCAGTAATCTGTATAAATAATACTTCCATCAGCTACATTGTTTTCTATTGCCGCCATTAAAGTTTCAGCTGTGCGATCGGAAATAGGAGTAAGGAAACATCCCCGTGTTTCACGGCATAAACCATCTAACACCGATTGAGGAGGAAGAACACGCCCTACGTTGCTTTTTCTTCTGGTAAAAAGACTTTCTTCTACTTCTATAATTTTATTAGGTCCACCAATTTTTCTATTTGGTCGTGAACATAAAGTATTTGCACATTCTCTAAAATAGCTATTCCAGTCCACTGTTGTGTTGTGGTTCATATCAAGTTGCAGCTCACAAAGCTCAATCGATGTCAACTCTTGGCACCATAAATATATAAACCTCAAAGCATTAAGAAAAGACAACCGCGATCCTTCAAACCATATTTTTTGTCGTATTCCTACGCTTTGTTCGCATGATCGTAAGCTACATCTCCATTTCAGATTTCCAGAACTCATCCATAATTTTATTTCATGGTTGTTTGAACACAACCTTTTATTATGCAGAATTCCAAATTCCCGAAACAGTTTTATCGCAACTTTCTCATCATCTAGTAATTGACAAATAGTAAAATCCATCTCAGCGTCAGCAGTAAAAGTAAATTATAATTTTATAAAAAAAAAAGCATTTTTATTTCGAAAAATAGCAAATTAAAAAGCTTTCCAAGGTTAAGGTTAAATAATAATCATTCACGTAATTCACGTTTCATAAATAACAAATCACAATGTTTCGCATGGTTTACAAGAAAAATCCTTTTCACGATGAGGGCTGAAATAATTGGCGCATTAGCATACATTTTGACATTCTGTCCGTATAACGGAAAAGTACCCTTAATTTTGGCGAAATACTGGAAATAGTGCCAAGTTGGCAACAGAGAGACGGGTCCCCCATTGGCAACCTCCCTTATAGCGTCATAAAGCTATGACCAATCAGATGCATTTCACGGTATCTACGCAGATTTTTATTGGTCCATTTCCAAATCAAATTTTTTTTTTATATATAGAAGGATATATCGTGATTCTATGTACCTTCAACCCGTTCACGCCGGCGCGGTGGGTCACACTCGACTGTCTCAGAGTTGTCAAGTCTCCGGCTTTTTTCACACCACTATTATTTTAGAGAAATTGTGGTTCCTTTAAATCACCCAATTGTTCTAATTAAGTACAAGAACATTTTCTGTACTAAAATACTGGTATCCCAAAACTGGAGACTTGGCAGCTCTGGGTGTGTGACCCACCGCGCCGGCGTAAACGTGTTAAATAAGAAAATTTTTGATGAAAATTTTCATTTTAGTTTGACTCGCTGACATTTGATTAAAAATATTTAATTTTTGAAACAGCTGCGTATCCACATAAAAACAAATTTATTCGAAACCTATTTTTTTTTATTGGTGAGATTATTCTATGTTGTGTTTAGAATGAGATATTGTATCCAATGCTTCCCCCTTTGTTTCTTATGGTTCATTTTTTAATATATCAACTTAAATTTCCAAATTTTTACTTTAATATACGTATAATAATTTAATGATATCTAACTCTTTACATTTCTTTTAAAAAAAATCCCACAAAACACTTTAATTGTAGGTCGTCAATGTGTAACAAATATAAGCACTTTTTACATCAGTTGTATAATATAAATGCACTAAAATATCTTTAACACAATCTTTAAAAATAACAGTATCATTATAATAAATAGTATCATTACATACACTAGAATAACCACTATTCGAAAATAGTTATTTGCAAATCAAAGCACCTCAACGATACTTGTTGAAACAGGCTTTATCTGGAAATTTTTCTATGTTATCTCATTAGATTCACAAAGCATTATCCCTATGTTTAACACATGCGTATTCATATAATACACATATTGCTTTGCACTGTTTACTAATTTTTGTATTCACGTTTCATTGACACATGCTAAAATTTACAATTGGTATTAATTAGATATTAGTAATAATGCGCTGCTGTTAACGTCGAAAAAACAAAATATATGATTACGTTTTATTTTATTAGATTTTATATTGTATGAGCAAAAACAAACAGTGAAAATCTTCTTTATCAGCTTTGTGCAATATTTACAAAGTCTCCCTGGAAAAGTAAGATAAATGACGATTATTTCTTATTTTATTTCCTAAAGAGAAATTTCATTTTCACTTTAGAATAAATATGTACTTTAATTTCTTTGCATTAAGACCACTGTTCTGTTCACCGTAATTTATTTCGATTTCATTTTCTGTATATCCGCATAATAAACGAGTTTCTTCTTCTTATTTAAAAGTTCAATGATTCTTAGTTTATAATTACATTAAATGTATTCAGTTTATCACCACTTACATTATAGTTCTGGAAAATTAAATAAAAGGTATTTACCCTGATTTTTTTTTTCATTGATTAATTAAATTGTAACAAAAAAATTACAGATATATTTATCGCATTTTTAATCAGTTATTTCCCTTTTTAATTATCATTAAATTTATTATCACTAATTGATAGTAAATAGCATAGACGAAAAATAATCCAATTAAAATAAATAATAATAATAATAATAATAAGTTTAGATATTTTGTGAATCGAAGAATCGTTTTAAAGCTTTTACACGTATAAGATAACAATTCATAATAAAAGTCAGAAATGTTTAACTACTGATTTAAAAAATGATATACGAGGGTCTGCTGAAAAGTCCCAGGCCCGACACATAGATAGCACCACTAGGGAAGTTATACGCTAACATTGCATAGCATTATCCCTGAATAGCTTATACCCACAGTTTCAGATCAGTAGCATGGTTATTGTTTGATTGACAGCAGTTAAATCAAGACTATTTTAGAGTTTTTACGAAAATGGAAGATTTGGAAAAAATAAGCGGTAATGAAATACTTGCATTTGAAGGGTTTAACACATAAAGAAATCAAAGAGGAAATTGAGAGCACACTTAATGACTCTGCCCAATCACATTCAATGTTTAAATGGTGGTTTGCAGAGTTTAAAATTGGACGAACGAGCATGAGTGATGAGCCACGCTCTAGAAACCCTGTGATAGTGACAACTCCGGAAATTGTTGAAGAAATTCATCGAATAGTTCTGGAAGACCACCGATTAAAGTTGTTCAAGATAGAAGAGCCTATGAACATATCAAAAGAACATGTAGATATTATTTTAACTAATATTTTGAGCTACCACAAGGTCTGTGTAAGGTGGATGCCGCATTTGCTGACACCTGACCAAATGTCGCATCGGAAAACCGTTTCAATTAAGAATTTGGAGCTCTACCGTAAAAATCCCAAAGAATTTTTGAGACGGCTTATAGCTATGGATGAAACTTGGATTCGCCACTACACTTCCGAAAACAAATTACAATCAAAACAGCGGATTCCACCGGAGAACTGACTCCAAAAAAGGCGAAGTCAACTTTCTCAGCTAACAAGGTTATGGCGAGTGTTTTATGGGACGCAAAGGGAATTATTTTTATTGATTGCTTGGCAAAGGGTATAAGTATCTCTGGTAAGTACTACCAAAGTTTACTGCGACGTTTGAGCGACGAGGTAAAAAAAATGACCTCATTTGGTGGGGGAAAAAATCTTGTTTCACCATGACAATGCTCCAGCACATCGGTCAGTCATCGAAACGGGTAAAATCTACGAATTAAGGTTCGAATTTCTTGGACATCCATATAATTCGCCAGATTTAGCACCCAGTAACTACCACTTATTCTCTAACATCAAAATTTACTTAGTGGACAAATATTTCATAGCAACGAGGAGGTTATTGATACCATAAACAGCTATTTTGAGGAGCTCGACTAATCGCATTACAGATATAGTTAAATTAAGTTAGAACGCCAATATTATAAATGT
Organism: Maratus speciosus; assembly: GCA_963932465.1. NCBI lineage: Eukaryota > Metazoa > Arthropoda > Arachnida > Araneae > Salticidae > Maratus > Maratus speciosus. The sequence continues at coordinate 532,805,694 of OZ010791.1, read as the reverse complement.
ATTAGCCTTTTGGAGATTATGTTTAGAAATAAACCAAAAAAAATCATAAAAGTATTGTTTTCTTTGTCAGGCCCGGGACTTTTCAGCCGACCCTCGTATAGTATGACCTCAAAAATCTGGCATCCAAGTCAGTTCCACCCCACTCCCCCTACTCCTAGTTTTTATACTTCTAAGAAAACAAATAGTGAGATTGGTGAAAATATGATAGATAGAACCACAGAAAACGCCAGTCGCAGCTTAAGGGGCGATGTGGGAAATCGGCACAAGAAAAGGTGTCACTGAAAGATATATAAATTTGACTGGAAAATTACTAGCTGCATTAGAAAACAAGAGTGTATTTCCGAAATACACTTAATTTATTTGAATAAGGACCCACATAAAATACAAGAAAACGTGTTAAAGGAAGGCAAAAAAAAAAAAAAAATGTAGCAAATAAAATTGACATCGATATTCCAGTAATTCCATGTGGAGAAATGATTTTACTGCTTATCGGATTTTTTGCTGAAAACTGGTAATTTATATGTCCCGTAAGAGGGCGTCGTGAGTTCCTCTGGAATGAAAATGTGAAGTGAACGGAATAGAGAATAATGTTGTTGTGAAGTAAGAAGTCGACCAGAGTGTTCGCTCATTGTACTGTGATTTAAATAGTGATAGAGTCCAAAAAATAGTTGTGCTTAATGAGTACACTTTAACATTTTGTGGTCCGTCGAGCCGGAGACAATGAGTAAAGTTCCAACTCAAATTTATCCAAACCACTTTTGTGGTCGTAAGAGCTCGAAGAATCCCTATGGATAAGTAGTTTATTTCGTCAATATACCGTGTTCATAAAAATCTTCGAACATGTTCTCTATGTTTTGTGAAAATTATTAAAAAGGAATTAAGTATTTTTGATATCGGCCTTGGATACGATGAAAAAGGGGTAAGTTCTGATCTCTTTAATGCTTGATTATAATTAGTATTTGTTCTGATATATTATTTAAATATGGAATCTATTTTAAAAGAAAAAAAATTATTGAAATCCAACGTAACTAAGGTTACAAATGATCTCACGAATAAAAGTGCTTTGGATAAATTTGAGTTGGATCTTTACGAGAAAAAATCGTCTGCGTTCGAAAAAGAATCTGCAGAGATATTTAGGAAAACTTTTCAACTTTGTGAAGATAAAGATGATGATAAATATATTGCTGAACAACAATATATTCAAGAGAATATAGATAAAATATATTTAATTGTAAAAAGAAAATTATGCGAGTCATTTCCAGTATTAACGAAACGCGAAGGAAGTGTTAGCGAAACAATCCGCTTGCCTAAATTAAATCTTCCAACATTTAATGGGCAATTACATGAGTGGTTATCATTTAGACATTTTTATCTCTAGTATTTATAATAATCCAGCTTTATCAGATTCGCAAAAGTTTTCTTATTTGAAATTATCACTACATGCTGATACTTTAAGGATCATTCTGTCGATATCAATTACCGATGCCAATTATGCGATAGCATGGAATATTTTAGAAGATAGATTTTCGAATAAGCGAGATCAAGTATTTGCGCATTTGAAGCGTTTTATGTCTTTTCCCTCCATTCAAATCGACAATCCGTCTTCTGTCTTAAAATTAGTGGACAATGTAACTGAATGCATTAGGCCATTAGAAGTTCTCGAGCAAAAAAATAGAGAGATTTTCAGATACCATATTTGCATACGTGTTAATTCAGAAATTAGATTCTTCTTGTAAGCTTTGGTGGGAACAAGAATCAAAAAAAGGATGAATTGCCGAAAATCTCAGAGTTGATTTCCTTTTTTAAAAATCATGCTAGGACTTTGGAAGCTTCTAAAACAAACATTAACACCGTTAGTCAAAAAAAAAGAAAGAAAAAGAAAAAGCGACATCGTTTTACACTACTGAGAAGAATTAAAAGTGCATTTGCTGCAAAAATGATTCACATTCATTATTTAGATGCAATGTATTTCAGAAGATGTCTGTTAATGACCGCATTGAATTCGAAAAAAGAACTAAAATATATTTCAACTGTTTATCAAATTCAAACCATTCTGCGAGAAACTGTATATCTAATTAATCGTGTACGTATTGCTCTAAACGTCATTCATCTCTCCTTCATATACAAAGAGATAAAATAAATAATTTTCCATCAGTGGAGTTCAGTCGGCAGCCAGGAGGGTCAGATATGATTGCAAATTCCTCTGCTCCCACCCAGGATGAAAAATACAGCTTAAATCCCGAAGCGAAGTGTTTTGAAAATAGGAACAGTGATTTCGTAAGCACTTCTGTAAATAATTCATGTCAATGAGAAAAACCACTATTTTATCTACTGCCTTAATTAATATTGAGAATGTGTCTAGTGAATTTATTCTAGTGAAAGTTAAAACTATTTAAGTGAAATGGAATGTTCAGAAAGGAAAAATAACTGTGAAACGACATTATTTCTAGCCACCGAGAATTTATACTTTTTTTATAACTTTTTTATCTTAGTAATGACTATTATAAACATTTACATATTTTTTCCTTTGTTCGCAGATTTATATACAATTGTAGAAATGATGATAAAAGAAAAGGTAACTTGATTTTTGAAGAAGTCAAGGAAGTTGAGAACATTTTGATTAGAGTATCACAAAAATGTGTATGTAGTAAAAAGGCTGTGACAGGTAATCTTAATATTTTAAATCCCTTTATAGATGATAAGGAAATCTTACGTGTTGGCAGAAGGCTCAATAAAGCTTCCGTATCTTATGAGGAGAAAGATCCGGCTATTTTGCCAAAAAATTCTAACTTAAATAAGATCTATTTTATTACTATGCATAAGCGTCTTTTTCATGTTGGTCTCCAAGGACTCTTGAATTCTGTTAGATTAAAATTTTGGCAAACTGTCCTTCAAATAGAGGTGTCCGCTATTCGGGAGTGTCCGTTATGGAGGTTTTACTGAATAACGTTAATAGCTAGAGATAACACCAAATTAATTAATCTTGTGCAAAAAAGAGTTGATCCTATTAGTATGGAAAATAAGGCAGAAGTTTATATCATCCCATACAGAAGTAAAGAAACAAATAAAATATTAAATTACATTGGTATGACCACAAGAAAATTCCAAACAAGAGTCAAAGAGCATATGCAAGATATTAATAAAAATAGACCGGTTACCGACCGTCCTCTCAAGGCTGTTTCAAACTAAAAATATTGACATCCTTTTCAATAGAGCGAAAGTCATTATGCAGGCTTCCGATTTTAATAGTTGTGCTATTTTAGAGTCTTTGGAAATTTTAACGCAAGCAGAAAATTGCAATGACGTACTATCATACCAAATTCCGCGTATCTGGTTTAATTTACTTAATATTACTGGAGAGTTCGGTCTCTCGGAGGATTGAGCTTTCTATACCTTCCCCCTCCTTCAGTTTAATGGATACGACCACTTGCGGTCTTCCTGAGGTGAGTTTCCGGTCAATGTGTAGCACTGAACATTGAGCGTTGAGTGTTTTTATCAGTGAATTCTCTTCTCCTTGACAGGGGCTTAAGGTTAGCCGAAAGCGCTCGGAGTAGCTCTTTATCATTTTACCATCTAGTGTTTTTAATTAAAAAAAAAACATTTGTATATATTTTATCACACCTATGTAGTAATGTGTTTTAAATGAAGCATTTTAAATGTTTCCATATTTTTATATAATAAACAAAGATGAATCTGGCGTTCAAGATTGGACTATTTTATTAAGTCAATTTATTAATGTTAATTTTTTTGTATTCTAACATCTGAGTAAATATTTTTCAAATAAGGTTTGTTTAGTCACAAATGGTTAATTGAACATAAATGTTTCCTGAATTCCTCAGTTGTATCAGCACTATTATAAATTGAATTTTAAAAACTTTAATTTTAGAATTAAATGTTTCTTCTAATGATAAAAAATGTACTAAAGTAATATTGATTGAGGTCTTGTTTAGCATGTAAGTCTGTTATTAAAAATTAATTTAAAAAAAGTTTTAATTTTAAAAGATAAAACAAAAGAAAATCATCACGTTTTTTACACAAAATGTATGATTTAAACTTCAGATGCAACGTTTATATGTAATCATCCTGTGTTTTCCCCCAATCTAATATATATCATTAGGTGTCTTAACATTTTGAACAGCATATGGACTTTTTGTAAATTAATCATTTTTAGCTATGGAAAAACAAAGATTGATAATAGATAGCATTGATTCAAAGCTTCATAAACATATGAAAAATTGTAAAAAAAAATGTTATACTTTATCAAAACAAGTATTTACAAAATTCCTAGCAATTTGGCTAAAGAATATTTGCAGCTTACAGTGCAACCCGCTAACTGAGAAGTATTTCCTGGTAAATGTGCGTGTGCAATGCTGGCACTGCATTGAGAAAAGTCTGAACTTTTAATGCATTTAATTTAGTATAAAATTCAATTTTATTAGCTCCCAGTTTCTTCTCTGCATTAAGATAACAAAGATTACAACGAAATTAAGCTTTGAATTAAGAATGATAATTTTTAATTTATAATAATTTATAATTTTGGATACGAATTAATTTTATTGCATCAAATCACTAAAAATATTAATTTTTTACAACAAATGTATAAAAGCAAATATACTATTCCTCTTACTCTAACTATATAACTATATATGAATATAGTTCATACATATATGTGAATGAATACCATTCAAAGGTATTTCTTTGGCAAAATATTTCTCACGAAATGCTGCATAAAGAAGAAAGCACTTCGTAGAATTCAAATATATCACTATATAAGAAAAATCTTGTTTTTTCTATCTAGTAAGCAGTTATTCCCCCAACATACACAAGGACCACTCATCTGTAAACTCTATTCTTTGCATGTTTCCCTCTGTGTAATCAAGTATTTTGTAAAATACTCAGAATAGATTTTCATTCCCAAAAATTATGTTTTATCACCTGTACAAGTACAACAATCTTTATAAAGAATAGTGATTATTGAAACTGGATATTTTTTCTTCTAACAAAAATTTAACACAAAGCATTATTTACTGAGAAATGAATATTGAAAAAATGTATTGTAGACATGCTATTTATTTTTAAAGTTCTGTTCAGTTATTTAAATGAGTTGTATATTTTCTGTTTTCTTACTCCGAAAAAAACTATTCAAAAAATATGAGAAGTAAGAAGTGCTTCTCTTATAAATATGCGTAATTAATTTTATTTTATTTCATTAGAATTAGAATTACATTTCGGTTATTTATATAGAACTGTTTTTTTAATGTATTTAGTGTTATAAAGGAAAAACATTAAAGTCTTAGAAAGTCTTAGATATACTTATTTGAAGACAGATGCAAGGCAAATTTAATGTACATATATAATTCTTTAATTTTCCTCTTTTGAATAGAATATTAATTTGTTAATACGAAAACGAGAAGTAAAAAAAGTAATTCAGTTTCTTTATAAACTTTAAACACAATTTTCTCAAAATGTTTTTCTTTAATGTCGATGTACCTTTTTAAAGGAAATAATACATGTACTGTATTCTTTCCTGAATATTTTACACATTTCACTAATAAATCTCATGTAAATTTTTATTACCAACATATGCGCAATTTTTTTATTAAAAAAGATTTTCTTTTAAAAAATTAAAGTTTGTTATTTTTGAAAGTGGTTTTTATTGCAAATTTTATAAAAGTATAACTAAAGAATATCTATTTATAAATTAGTTCACATTATTAAAATTACACTGGTCAACAAATTTGAACTTTTGCTCTTTCCAAAACAGAAATTAGTTGTTTTTTATGCGGTTTTTTTGTGCTGATTCTGATCTTGTTTCAGATTTACTCCAACAAGTCTTGTTTTTGAGATATTTGCAAATTTCAATTTATGCAAATTTAGAAAATTTTATACAATTATATGCAGATTTAAGGTATAAAGCAATATCAAACTGTTTTTTTTTAATCTTATGATTACTGTTTAGTTTACTTCACAAGAACGCTGTTTCTGAGATTACACCGACATGTGACCGTGAAATATTGTACCTAATTCAAATATTTTTCATGTTTTTTTAATAATGTTTCTTGCCGTTCAAATATTTCTACTACACGAATACGCTAGTATGTTTCTATAGAAGTTTTCAAATCTAGTATATGTTTTCTTCTAACAAGTCTAGTTTTTGAAAAAAAGTGAAATTTGATTTTTTGGTCAAAAAAGCCTGAAATCACGTTTTATGCTACTTTTTGATGTACTTCAAGAAGATAGAATAGATTCTACTACTTAAAAAAATTTCGATTATATAAATTGTTGTTTATGTCTCTAATAGTTATCTGCAACTGTTCACACTCTTGACAATGAGATACACACCCATAAAAAGCATCTTATATCAAACCCATGTTAATGCCGTAAAAAAATAGGAATTCTTTTACTCAAAAACTATACGTGACATAAAACAAAAAAGAGTGCAGATTCGAAAAAGCATACAAATCTAGTCTAGAAAAACATTACGCCAATTCTGTGGCAACTACTTTAAAGTTGATACTAATGTAAACATTACAGCATTGAAAAATATGCAAATTAAGCTTAATAACTGGCAAATAAATGTTAAGAATGTGCAAATCGTAACATTTATATAAAGCAAATAGTCATATAGTCATTATCTAGGAAAGGTAATTCAATGTGACATATATTGTATCTAAAATTTGCGTAAAATTGCACAAAAATGGTTAAATTTGCATACATTTAAATATGCAAATTTCTCCAAAATTGGACCACCTAGAGGAAAATGGAAAGCATATTCGGAATCAGGACAAAAAATTGATCTAGAATCATCTAATTACAAGAGAATCTCACAAGATTCTCTTGTGTGTGACAATCATTAATCATGCTTTTAGAAAAATGAAGTTTACTAAGACATGCATCAAATTATTATTTCAAAACCATAATCGATATAGAATTAAACCAGGTACCTAAACATATATATTTTTGCTTATAACTGTAATTTTTTAACTTTCGGTTTAGAAAAATATGTATAACTGAAAATTGAATTCATGTGTTTATTTATTTTTATGTATATACAAATCACAAATTCTAAAACTTTTTATTAATTGCATATAAAATTACAATTTACGTAATAATCCTATCATAAATTTTATTTTAAAGAAATGGTTTATCAGTTTCAGGGCAAAGTGCTTTTGTTGGTAAAATGTTGAAACGATTGAATGACACTACGAACAAATGAATTTGGAACTGACTAAAATCTTTCCTTCATGTGTATTATTAAAGCAAAATTTCTTTCTTAAATTCTGGTGTAAATGTGTAATGTGGAGATTAAAAATGAATGGGACACATTGTATCCCACCGCCCTTCAAGTGGATTAATAGCTACATAAGAAATAATAATAATTATAGCTAATTTTCATTAGTTTAGTTTTAAGAATGTGATAAATTATCGTAGTTTATTTCTTAAGTGATTAAATTCACTGCAGTAAAAGGTCAGTACGGCTGCCTCGATTAATGAAGCAAAAGTATTTTAAGTTTGTAATTTAATGCTTGTTATCGTTGTTATCAGGATTTAATTAAAAATATTAATTAAATGTGGAGTGTATTATTTAACTTATAATAGACTCACGTTTTTAATAAATAATTACAAATATTTAATATTTTTAAAAATAATTTTAAATACGTGACATTTAAAATATGTTATGAATTCTTTTTTTTTATATATATTTTTAGCATGACTATAAACTCCTGAACATGGAATTTGCTGCTTACAGTTTTCTCTTATAGTTCATTAGTAATTATTTTTTCTTCTTTTACTAGGGGGCCCTGCCCCAACGAGCTACGCTCGTCCAACTCCGTTCAGACACCGCAGACTGTAACAGAACGCTAATTTGATCGGCTTTAAAAATATTTCGGAAGACTGAATTATAATTTGAATCTAGCAATTATAATCTGACGTAATTTTCACCAAGCTTTTCTTTCTCTTTTTAATATTCACGTTAAAATACTTTTGTTAGAAATGAAATATCATGATCATCTTAAAATATCAAATAAATGTCTCGCGCAATTTTTAAATTTAAACTGTTTTGCAATATATTATTTTTTGTTCATTTTAAGTAATAAGTGTAATGTGACGTAAATGTGACGTAAATTCTCCTATTTAAGACTTCTAACGCATGTTAATGAATTTATTATTTTACAATATTCTTTCTCTTTTAAAATTCACGTGTAAGTATAGTTTTTATGATGCAATTTTCAATGAGTTCCTGCTTTTTATATTTTATGTTTATAATAGTCACGTGTAAAATACATTTTTAATTTGAAGCAAACATTATTGTTTGCGCTGTTTATACAGTTGGCAACAGTTTAAATTAATACAATTATCTAAATTTTGTAAAAAATATCTCTCGAAATGCTGAAAATTTGAATTTCAAATATAAATAAAACCTCAAAAAATGAGTCAAATTAAAATACTAATTACAGTCTGCACACCGGGAAATTCTGACGCATAAAATTACCTACATATGATTAAATTCCTATGTACAGTTTTTGCTCCTATAAAACTTTTTTAATGGAACGATTTTGTCAAACTTTGGCATTAAATATCTCTTAAAATAATTCTTCAATTTGAAAACTGTCTGCATCAGCGAGTTTATGAAACATTTCTATATAATACTACCGATTTTCATATTTTTGTATGCAACAGTTTTTTTTTTATTAACGAAGAAAGCCATGCTTAAGCATTCAAATTCGATGCCGATCTGCCGGGAATATCTACGCAGATTTTCGTTGGTCCATTTCCAAATCAAAACTTTTTTTTATATATATAGAAGGATTTCTAATTTTTTGTGCGCAAAATAATCACTTACTTTCTCTAGTATATATATCTTCTTGTTCATTGTCATAAAAAAATATACCTACAAGGGTAGATGACTTTATTTATTTAGTCGATAATTATAAGTCAGAGTTCTTTATTGAAGTATTTTTAATTCAGAATCAGTAACAAAATATATATTATTAGGTGGTAACTTTCACTTTAGAATATATATTCCGATAGAGAAAATATAAAGTTTATAACTTTTAATTCTGAAATGAAATGCTTGATTGAAATTTTTGAAATTAATTAACTCAACACGAATACTAGCAGGAATGGGGTTCAGACCTTGCGGTCTTCAGAGAACCAGGCCTTTAATTTTGCTTTTTCATTGCACTGGAATATTTGGCTAACATAAATATATGCAACAACATTCTATAAAGATATAATCGGGGAAGTGCGAGATTTCCCACGCACAAAGTATTCTGTTCAACAAATAACTTACACAAAATTTAAATTTGGCATTGTGTCAAGCGCGCTTCGAAAGGAGGTCGCAGAATTGTAACACCGTCTTTAACCTTACAGCTGTATTCTATTTAGGTTTTTAATTAATATGTCGTCTATTTACAGAATTATTTTTCTTAAATCATTATGAACAACCCTTGGAGGATTCTTCATCGATAGCTACCTTGGCTGCACCAGTGGCCGAGAGGTTCTGCTCTCGATGCTGGTAGACGGGAGGTGCTGGGTTGGAACCCACTCGCGCCCGTCGGCCTAATCGTTAGGAGTTTTCTGTGTTTTTTTCGAACATTCGGTTTCCATGTGTAAATACGGGTTAGGTTCCCTTAGAAAGATTCCTACGGAGGGCATCCTCGGCCATCATAAAATATCACCGATATGTACCCTTTTAAGTACTAGATCCTAAAATTTTGGAACGCAATTTCACGCAAACGCAGATTTATCTATTTCGGTCTTAAAAGATAATATTCGATAGTTGCTAAAATAGATAATAATAATGAAACATTCTACATCTTTCGTCATTCAGTTTGTAATTCCTGCAATTATATATAGTACATATACATTTATTAATAAAAGAAAATTACCAATTTGTCACAAAATGTGTCCACTTTGTAAACAACATGAAAAAAAATGTATATTTGTCTGTTTAAAAATATTACCGTAAAGAACTGGAAAGAATGTATGTATTTAGTCCCTTTTAGTGTAAGCCGCCATTCTCATATATGTGAATTTTTCCTTTTTTGAAAAAGTGCCATTTATAAGCCCACCCTTTCAAGTTTTATTTTCTGACACTTTCAAGCCTCCTGTTTTTATTAGGAAATTCCTTAAGATTTTTGTTTTGATAACTCCTAAATGAATATATCTTGTTCAATTTATTTTTATCTAATCTCTTTAGTCATTGTATCTCATTGTATCTCATTATATCAGAATGACATATGTTCTCTATGTTATACTGTTAATGTTTTACTTGATTTTTTTGCAGTAAGATTTAATAATTATTTATATTGATTTTATATATTTTTATTTCATATCTGAATTAATTATTTTATGTAAATTTGTTTAATTAGTTAATTGTTTTTATTAATGGGAACTACTTAGCTTCTACGAAGATAATTTTAAAACAAAAAAAAATGTTAACTTGATCTGATTTTACATAGCAAATTGTGTAATTGGTGGGAAATTTCATAAATTCCAAATATACCCCCCCCACACACACACACACACCCTCTCAACTTTTTTTAATCATTTTCACAAAAGTTCCAATTACGAGATCCACTTAAAATTATTAGAATTCATTGTCTGCTAAATGTGGGCTAACTTTCGTTACTTTACGGTATATTACAATTTTAAACTTTTTACCGCTTTCGATAACTAATAAAAATGTGTTATCAAACATAGAATATCGTATTAATATGTTATGTGTATAGAATGTTTTCACGCTAAGTAAATACCATATTACGTGCTCTAAATTCTACAAAATATTATTTTACTTCACTCATATTTTAAACGGGTATTAAACTTCAACTGTATTGTTTCAGTCAGAAAAATTACATTTATATTCCCTTTCACGTACGAAATAAATATAGAAAATTTAATTACAGATTTGTTTATTGGCATGGGGTTTCCCAAAATGTACATTTGTAAATTTTTCTAAGCACGTTTTATTCTTAATGGTTTTTATCTTCGCAGTATCTACAAATCTTTATTATATGAAAGTAATAGTTTAAACTTCTTTTGTAAGGTGAACTAATTCTTATTGTATTTCATGAAAATGATAAAAGATTTTTAAAGAAATATTTGTAAATTCATTTTAAAATGTATTTTTATTTGTTTGTATTTATACTGAAAGAAATTTAAATCATATTTTAATTGAAATTTTTGTTTTAATAAAAATAATTGCACACTCATTTTCATTGATAAAACACATATTTTAAATTAAAAAAAATACTATAACTTTCGAGATTTTTCAAGTTTCCCCAAAACGACAGAAATATGTTAAAATTCGATAACGCATTAAGAGTAATATATATAAGCAGAGAAAATGGGAAATTTTCAAAATAACTACAAAAGTTCGAAGCTAATAATTTAAAAGCCAATACATACTTCGATTTCTTTGTCACTATGTCTTGCCTTAATTTATCTCGAAATGTAAAAAAATTACACACTAACTTGTAAAACCTTTTCAAAATTAGCTCATTGTTTATCCTTTGTTCTCATTTAACTATCTACGTTTAAAGAATGAACAAAACATGTAGGCATTCAGGAGTTCTGAAGTTACTTTGGACAAATCTTTTTAAAAATGTGTGCGTAACAAATTGTGAAAAATACAATTTTTTTATAAACTGTATACAAAATTTGTGAGCTTTCTCATAATTATGTAGCTTTATTCCTCTTTATGCTTATTGAAGTTAATGCATTTAGGAGTCAGACGATAAAATCAGGAGGTTTTTTTTTTTTTTTTTTTTTTTTTTTTTTTTTTTTTTTTTTTTTGAGAAATCTATTTGTATATATTACTTTGTATTCCGAATTAAAAGTTTAATATCTTGCATCTTTTGAATAAAACTTTAAAACTAATTTCCGACTCACTAAATTTTGAATTGTTTTTTTTTCATGGTATTTTACATTAAATATTTTAATTTAAAAATTAACTTTTGAACATGAGATTTACTAAATGAGCTAAAAACTTTTATTGTAAGTATACTTTTAATAACAGATTTGCACAATATGTATTAAAATTTGTTTTTATCATTCAATTAGTATAAACAGTAGGTATAACTATAAACACAATATTTGCAGTTTAAACACCCAGAACTTTTATTTAACTGGTGATAAATTGGATACATTTAGTATATTTTATTTTAAAAGCAAATTTAATAACTGCCAGGAAATATATCTCAAAAAGTTTTCTTTTCATCCAATTAATATAAGAAATATTACAAGGGAAATTGCCAGGACGGATACTTAACTGGTGAAAAATTTAATGCATTTAATGCAATTCTGAAATAGCAGCAACTGCACATTTGTAAAGTTAAAATAAACTGTTCTCCTCCGACTTAGATAAAATGGATGTAAATTGCTATCTACTTCAAAGTGAGCTCTGTTCATGGGAATTGCAGTATATATTTACTCCGAAAGAGAAACAAAATGTCGCTTTGCGAAATAAAATATGCTAAGCATATTATTTTTCTTTATTTCTTCAGGAGACTGTGTAAACATTACACAATATTAAAAAAGGCTACCTTAAAAAAATAATATAAATTCTGATTTTCAGTATTTTTCCTTTGATGTATGGTAAAAAATATACACAAACACATACAATCTGATCGATAACAAATTTTATCAATATATGACACTGCAGAGACTCAAGCTGTAAAAATGCTTAAAGCAACGTTAAATTCAAAATGTCTAAAAACAAATCCTTTGTTCAACAGTAAATAACGAGTGATTAATAATAATCCACAAAATCTAAATCTACTTATATTTTTCTCAAAATAATAAAATAAAATAAAGAATATTTAAAGTATATCAGAAAGCACAGACCGTTTATATAGTGAAATATTTGAAATTTACTTATTTCGTTTTAATTTCATTAAAAAATATTCATATCGTGTGATATTAGGAGTTAATAGTAAACTAAAACCAATATTAAGCATAAATCACTTTAACTCTATTCTACAATTCCATAGATATGAAAAAATAATTTCTTTTATTGGTGTCAGATATAAGTCTCTGTCCAAGTGATAAATTGACAGTTTTAAATAATATCTAATTCTATTAATGGACTGAAAAATTATTTTTGCCTTTGAATATTTTGCATAAATTTCTCTTTTAAAAGAGACTAAAAATCTCCGATTGATCTCGCTTTTGAAACATTAGATAGATTGACTGATTTTCCTGCAAAATGTATTTATTCTAGATGCTAATAATCTCTAACTTTATTTGATTATGGAATCTTGATTTATCTCTCACAAAAATGTAATAACGAAGGAAGAATTTGCTCTAACATAAGGAATTAAACGGTTCTTAATGTATTTGTTTATGTAAATATCGAGATTGTTTCGTAAAATTTTACTTTCGCAAGAAAGATGGACTAATGCCTTTTTTACCTATCTCAATCTAAACAAGAACTTACCATATATTTTCGTTCTTTTTTTTATATGATTTGGATTATCTGACATACTTAAGGTAAAAAACTATCATTACCATGTATTGACGAACATCAAAGAGAAATATATGATTCGTCGACAAGAATACCTAATCGTTTACAACAACAATAAAATAAAATAAAATAAAATAAATAAAAAATCCATCAAGATTTACACACATTGTACTTTTTACTGCGACTTTTGTGTTCCTTTTTTAAAAATAAATTTTTACTTTATTCTTAAGGACATAAATAATTACAGCTTTTAAAATAATTATATTTTTTGCAGTTTGGCTCTGAGAAACTCTGTCTTTGTGTTTTTAAACGTTTTAGGTTTTTTAGAAGTAAAGAGTTTTGGAAGAATTCCACAACTATGTTGGAAGCAAGAAAATCTTTTTCAGAACGCTTTATTTTGTAATAAATACAGCAGAACTCTTTCACTCATAAAAGTCTTCAGAGTAAAATGTTATAAATAATGCAGTACTTTTGCGTATAGAAATTGTACACTCGGGATGGAAAATATTCTTCTTTATGCACCATATTTCAGTCAAAATAAGTAAAAAAGGAACAGTAATAACTAGATAGGAATGTAAATAGGCGGAGATTATAAGTAGTCAAAATCTATTTATATGTTCTTTTTTTTAACTCTGTTCTGCAACCCCTATAGTTAATTGCTGATTTGTATTAATCATACGTAGAGTATACATTAAAAATTGAGGTACCGCAATTTTATTACTAAAAGATAATGCATTTTCACCCTCAATCAGCTTGTATGCAAATATTTAACCAAAATCGGTTTGTCAAATATATGATTTTATTTAAAAAAAAAAAAAGAATTTTTGTCCTCGGAGCATGTTCCTCATAATACGACGCTGAAAATACTTGAAAATTGTGTTACCAGTAAACGTGTTTTCAAAGTTTGAGCAAAAGTGGTTTGTTAGATGTGTGATTTCGATCAAAAACTTAATTGTTCTTGCACCTATATCTGTCCCATTTCAGATAGTCCCTGACAATACATGCAGTGATAAAAAAAGCTACTTTCTTTTTTAGGCAATTATAACTACAAATACGCTATCAAAAATATTGTTAACTACCAGTGGCGTGGCGTGAAAATTTTCGGTGGTCATCGCAATTATTAAAGTTTATGGTGAAAAATTATTAACTCTAAAATTCAATGGTTGAATGTTCAAAAAAGAAACTTTAAATCTTACCTTCACTTATAACATGAACTCCAAATGTTCTGCTAAAACTGGATCGTAGAGTTTTAAAAGCTTATTAAGAGTTTTTAAATATTGCTTGGTCATCGCCGCATCCAGTGATGACCGGACGCCACGCCACTGTTAACTACAAATAAAACTACTTGTTTTAAAAAGTAGCGACTTCAAAGTTCTTTTCGAAAGTAGTTACACAGCAGAAAAAACAACTGTTCGTATTCTACAAAAATATAACGTAACCATGAAAAAAAATTTCAATAACATCATCGCAGTTACTCACTATATCAAAAGTGTTCTTTATCCCTATTAAACAAAAAATTTTACAGAATTAAAGAATCATTTATAAAAAAAAGAAAAGAAAAGAAAAAAAAAGAAAAGAAAAAGCATTAATTTACTTTCACTGAGTTTCGAAAAGGTATCGGAGTAATTTAATTAATCACACGTACGTTAAGGGTATATTAATAAGTTTTCCCGAAACAGATTTTAAGCTTTAAGGATACAATCAACTCTCAATTAAACGTTTTCCGTGCTATGATATTATGATGATTCCGTGCTAATACATGCAGTGAGAAAAAAAAAAGCTCCTTTCATTTTTAGGCAATTATAACTACAAATACGCTATCAAAAATATTGTTAACTACAAATACAACTACTTGTTTTAAAAAGTAGCGACTTCAAAGTTCTTTTCGAAAGTAGTTACACAGGAGAAAAAGCAAATGTTCTTATTCTACAAAAATATAACGTAACCATGAAATAAAATTATCAATAATCTCATCGCAGTTACTATATAAAATGTGTTCTTTATCATTATTAACAAAAATTTTTAGGGATTTAAAGTATCATTTATTAAAAAAAAAAAGAAAAGATAAAGCATTAATTTACTTTCACTGAGTTTCGAAAATGTATCAGAGTAGTTTAATTAATCACACGTACGTTACAAGTATATTAATAAGTTTTCCCGAACCAGATTTTCAGTTTTAAGGGGACGAGGGACCTTAAAAATAATTTTTTTTTATTTTTTGTAAATTTTACCTTAAATATTACTCAAAGGTACATTATAAGCTTTATGGCATGCATTTATTACAAAAAAAAAAAAAAAATTAAGTCATTTTTGAGAAAAAAGTGGAATTTTACGCGTTGTTTTAGAAATCTCCGAAATGCCCCATGCGCGTTCCATATCAATGAAAATCCCCAATATTTTTTTATAAAAGTTTGGTTTATATATATAAAAAAATCTGTGCATCGAATTTTATATATTTGAATATAAAGGTTAAAAAAAATTTTCTTTTGAAAAATTTTGAAATTTTTCGAAAAAATTTCAAAATTTCAGAATTTTTCATTTTTTTTGCAAGTTTAACTTTAAATATTACTAAAGGGTACATTATATGCATTACGGCATGCATATATCACAAAAAAAATTAAAAAAAAATTTTTTTTGAGAAAAAAAATGGCATTTTACGTGTCGTCGTAGAAATCTTCGAAATGCCCCCTGCGCATTCCATATCAATAAAAATCACCAATATTTTTTATAAACGTTTATTTTATATATATAATTAAAACTGTGCATCGAATTTTATATATTTGAATAAAAAGGTAAAAAAAAAAAAAAAAAAAAAAAAAAAAAAAAAAAAAATTGAAAAATTTCAATTTTTTTTCTTTTTTTTTTTGTAAATTTTAATTTAAATATTACTCAAGTGTACATTATATGCATTGTGGCATGCATTTATCACAAAAAAAAATTTAAAAAAATTATTTTTGAGAAAAAAATGGCATTTTACGCGTCGTCGTAGAAATCTTCGAAATGCCCCCTGCACATTCCATATCAATGAAAATCCCCAATATTTTTTATAAAAGTTTGGATTATATATATAAATAATTCTGTGCATCGAATTTTATATATTTGAATATAAAGGTGTAAAAAAAAAAAAAATCAAAATTTTTGAAATTTTTTCGAAAAAATTTTGAAATTTTTAATTTTTTTTTTTTTTTACCTTTATATTCAAATATATAAAATTCGATGCACAGTTTTATTTATATATATAAACCAAACTTTTATAAAAAATATTGGGGATTTTTATTGATTTGGAATGCGCATGGGGCATTTCGAAGATTTCTAAGACGACGCGTAAAACTCCATTTTTTTCTCAAAAATAATTAAAAAAAAATTTTTTTTTTTGATAAATGCTTGTCATAATGCATATAATGTACCCCTGAATAATATTTAAAGTCAAAATTTCAAAAAATAAAGAATTGATTTTTAAGGTTTTTTAAGGTCCCTCGTCCCCTTAAGGATACAATCAATTCTCAATTAGAAGTTTTCCGCTTTGTAACTGAATTATACATACAGCTGTAACTATATATAATATTATTCATTTTAATGTTAGTGTGTGTGTTGTTTATTTATTACGTTTGTTCGTAAAACATGGTTGTTGAACCAGTAAAATGGAAATTAAAAAATTTACTTAAAAATTTAAAGCAACCCAAAGTACTAAATTTCACTTGAGAAAAACTGTTTGATATATTATAAAGACTACTCTAAAATGTTCAAGGAAAATAGTGATAGCAAAAGAAACTTGGATTTAGAAGAATGCTTCTTTGAATCGCGAAAATATATTGTTTTCTTGGATTTCTAAATTAAAAATTTCCTTTCAGAATCTTAGTTAACTTGAAGGCGGTTATTATATATTCTTGTTCGTAAATATATATTTTTTTCTAAATTAAGAAACGTTGTTTTGTTTTTACAGTGCACTATTTCGCTTCTTTCAGATTATTCCAAGTGATCCAATCTACACTCGCTTAAACAATATAGTTGGCCTCGCTACATCTCGTCTGTTGGAATATAATCTGATAAGGGCAATATAACCGATGGCATTACAAAATTATGAGAGATAATATACCAGAAAATGTTTATTGTGTATTTTCGTTCATAGACCTATACTATATTGTCCTAACTTAAGGGATTTTATCTGTTGGAGAAGAAAAAAGTGAAATCTCATGTTATCCTGTGTGAAAAAATACTTATTGTTCTTGTTCATTAAAATTTGGAAATTTTAACAATTTTTTTTTTGTTTTTCAGGATGTAGATATAGGAATGTTTTTACCCTCTGTAGGCTCCAAATTTTTATATCTTTTTCCAGTCATAAGTTACAATCGGATAAAAATATTTTTTATACTTTCCATGCTCATAATTATCTTTAATTTAGTTTAAGCTTACAGAAGGATTAAGAACCATCCTTTCTACGTACTAAAGAAATATATATATATAGTATTGAAATTATTTTGAAATTTTATTATTGAAAGTATTTTTTTAAATAGGATAACATGGGATTCCACATCTCCCCCCCCCCCCTACACACACACACACACAGAATAAGTCCCTTAAGGAACGTTGGTCTGTTTTTAAAGTGCACTACGTCGTTTCTTTCATATTATTCAAAGCGATTCAATACACACTAGATTAATGTATACAGTAGGCCTCGTTACATCTCGCCTCTCAGAATACAATCAGATTTCGACGATTTGACCGAAGGCATTACAAAATTATTAAATATAACATAACAGAAAATGTTTTGTGTGTTTCCAAAATATTAGTTTACACATATATCACAGTTTTCTTGGCGAAATTAAGAGAGATATACATAATATAATTGATATTCAAATAAATAATATAAAATTCGGTTAAACAAGAGCTTATATTTTCAGGAGGCGCAGACACTGAGCTATATATCTTAACGAGGGAAATAACGTGAATATATTATTACATGTAATATGTATGTATATACAATGCATAATCATAAATTGAATAAATTTTCTTTAATAGTTTTACAGTAATTAATGCATTAGGACGTAAAATTAAGATAATGTTGAGGAATTAATCAATAGAATAGTTTACTTAACTCTCCAATACCCTCTTAATATGTTAGCTGCATTGCGTTCTGTTGAGAGCTATTATACTGAGTAGTCAAATTGGATAATCTAGGGAATTTCAGAAGAGCAATTCTAAATGCAAACAATAAGCAACTCGATAAATACATAAATTGCAAAATTAAAATCGCTGCATTAAAACATTAAAATGAAGAGTAAGACGACAAATATTTAATTTTCGTATTCAAATATTTAATCCAGCACGAAAATGAATTAATTTTCGTTCGTCAAAACTTCAATTTTACAGAAGTGTCGCCGTAAAATGTTTACTTAATGCGAAAGCGCTTCTAAACACTGTAGTTGCGATTTCCCACTCCGAATGACACATTGCAGCAAAAAGCACATTTTGCACAAAATAAGCTAGATACTATTGCGTGGTTTGTAGTATACTGTGTTTTCATGAAATAGTTTTTTAAATAGTGTCAATTCTCGCTATAACATACTCATTTGTTGGATCGCACTACTTGCTACATTACATTAGCATATTACATAGATATATTAGTTTATTACATTGTTAAGCGCGCTACATTACAATCTGCTAGACGGAGCTGGGATCACTATATTTTCCGTACCTTTAGCATACTACTTCCAACCATTGAATGCATGAATACTACATTGTGATCCAGCAAGGTTAATAGACATACGTCTATTAACTTAGGTCATCTAGAAAATCTTAAGTGCAAAATGTGAATAAAGTTAGTTGTACTAAAGTGAAAAAAACAAAAAATAAAATAAACTGCAAGATTTTACCTACACATACAGACAAACAGTAATAAAAGTTAAATAAAAAATAATAAAGCGGGTAAAAATAAGAGTCGTTTAATCAACCTTTACATATTAATTTAACCCAAAAATGCGCGATTTTTTCTTTTGTTTCGAAAAAATTATATATGATTCTCTGAAAGTTTTATTACACAGGAAAAATAATGAAAAAAATCAGAAATACATTTTTCATATAATACGTCAATCTTTTCTTCTGTTGCACATCTGCAATACAAGTAAAAACTACTGTCGCGTGGCTGTTTTGCGCTAAAATATTGCAAATTAGTAAATATTTTAATAAGTATGTCTCCAAATATCTTATTTTATATAATTATTTATTTTATAAAATTTAACCTTTAAACCCTTAATTCAAATGATAGAAAACGTTCTAGAAATTACGAAGTTCAGAGAATCTGACTTTACACCAGAAAGTATCAATGGTTAATTTCGCTTTATTTAAATACGGAATATCTGTTATTAATTAAAGAAAATATTGCTATTTTAATTTTTCGGGTGTGAAAATCTATTAAATTCAAAACACTGTTGTTTGCATACATGCAAAGCTGTGCACTAAAGGGTTAAGTATCCTTGTAGGCTACAGCAGCATCATATATCACGAAAATGACTGAACCATTACTATACAAAATATTGTTAAGCTGTGTTATAAACATACACTATATAGTGAAAATCAACGGACAATTTCGATTTTAGAAGTTTGGAATATTTAGAGAAATACTTGACGGGTTCTTTTAGAACTCTGGGGATATAAAAACCTGTTCGACCTCGTATTTTTCAGCGAAGGTTTAATCCAACAATAAACTGAAGAACGCAAAAAATATTTAGGACCACTCTGTAAAATAAAATGTTCGAAATGATATGTAGCTGCAGTACAACACTATGTAACTTTTGTAGAGCATTTGTGTTCATTTGTGGAAGAATAACACATATATTCATAGAGATATAACGGTTTCTATAGAAATTTTAAGACATTTTTGCAAGATTTTTGTTGATAGTAGGCAGAGATTTCAGAAATTTCACAAACTACAGTAGAAGAAATATAGTATACTTAGTATAGAAATACATCAAATATGTAATTAAACATGATCAGCTCTATGAATAACTGCTAACTACACATACGTAACTTTTTTTTCATGATTTGGAAGTCAGCTGTAAAGAGCAACTGACAAAAAAGACAGGTCGAATATCTTGAAAATTCAGAATAAAATAAGCAGCATAGTGAACTGAATGTCAGTTGTCTTCGAAATCCACCACATGATAAGGGATTTTCTACAAATTGTCGATTTTTAATAAATGACACCAAAACAGTCCACTTACTACAGTTCATATTCTAAATATTAGAATAATTGAAAAAAATTAATAAGGAAAAATTATTTTTCATTTATTTATTTTAGATACTAAGTAAATGCAATTAAATTTCTTATAAATTAAATCTGGAATCTTTAGATAATCTTTTAACATTTACAAAATATGAAATACAGTAAAATAAATTAGGTAAACAGCTTTCTAAAACACATCAAAATATTTGAATAAAATTTAGATTAGTTCAAAATATTAGAATATTTTATTTTATACATCAATATTACCTTTCGAATATGAAGTAAATTGTAGTTAATATTATGTTGCATCCCCTTTAGCCTTCATAACAGCGTACAATCGATCTTGCATACTATATACAAGGTGTTTACAAACATTTCTATCAATATTAGACCAAATAGACTTTATACGTGCCACTAACTCAGTTTTACTTAAAGAAGGATTTTCTTGGCGTTTTTACTTCATTATACACCACAAGTTTTCGATGGGATTAAGATCTGGTGAGTTTGGTAGCCAAGGAAGTACCTTAATTTTGCGTTGGTGGACACAATTCTTAGTTGGCACCGATCATCTTCAAATAAATGTTCTGATGATGGAATCATGTAGTATTCCAAAATTCCTTGATATATCTGAGAATTAACCTTTTCGTAGACGATGCATAACATTCCAGGTCCATCGGCACTCATGCAATCCCAAACTATGACACTAGCAACAAATTTTTCAGAAAGTTTAAGGCATTTTTTATCAAATGTTTCTTGTTTGATTCTCCAAACTCGAATACTTTTATTACCATATCAAACACAAACCATACTTTCATCACTAAATAATATATTTTTTCCAATCTCCTTCGCTCCATAAACGTCTTGACTTACACCAATTCAATCTTATATGCTTTGGTTTTGCAGTCATGAGAGGTTTCGTTTTCGGTACACGAGACTCAAACTTAAATTTATGGAGACGCCTTAATGTTGTCGATGTAAAAACTTCAACTCCTTCTTCTTTCCATTTTCGGTGCAAGAATCGCACACTTTTAAAACGGTTTGCTTAACTATACACTTCAGTTTCCTGTCATCTCTTGCAGATGTTTTTGGTTTTTGGCCGCCATTTCGGCGATTATTTTGAAATTTTCCATTTCTTTAATATTGTGTTAGAATTTTACTAACGCTTGATTGCGAAGAATGTAAATAATTCTCCATATAACATTGATTTTTACCGTGACGATACACATCAACCATACGAAGTTTAATATATTGAGGAATATCACTCACATGACCCATTTTTCAGACGAAAAAGCAAACGAAGTACAAAAAGAACAAAAATCGTCTGAATTTAATCAAGGATGCCACCAGCTATGAATTGGTGATAATTAAAGCAGAATTAATGTGAAATATTCTAATATTTTGACTTTTCAAAATATTTTTTTCAATTAATCTTTTCAAAAATGATATTAATTTTAAGATAATAAATAAGTTTAATCAACAATAAGTTCTTAATACAAATATCGTTTGCATATTTGCATTAAAAGACATTAAATTACCAAACGATATTTTAATTTGTAAAAAAAAAAAAAGTAATTATTCTAATATTTTGAGTATGAGCTGTATTTAACAAATGTCAACGCGCAGCTTTCGAAGGATGCTTCGATTCTGGTTTCTTTTATTTGTTGTTGTTGGGTATGGGCTCTTTGAGAGGATTTTACAAATAAAGGTATAGCATCAATAAAAAATGAAAATTTAAAAAAATATATATTAAAAAATAAAAAAAATCAATTTGTGGGTAATCCGTTATTATCCATCTATTTTTAAAAGGCAAATGAAATTCAGCTCATTTTGGTGCCGTTATATTTATTAATTATCATAATATTCGAATGGTATTTTTATGTGATTGTCTTTATGAATTTGATTGCCAAAAATGCAAAAGTAATCTTTGGTATTTTTCACAAATTCAAAATTGTCTAATACAGATATTAACTATATGTTTATTCCCATTGCACTATGTTATGAATTATTATTCAGCTTGTTTTAGGTTCAATAATTGCTCTCGTGCTCAAACCTTGGTTGTAAAATGTAGGATCAAAAATGTTCGTTATATTCCTTATATTCTTGAAGAATGCGTCAAATATTTCAGAAGATATTCGATAAACGTCAAAACTCGAATGCGTCATGTGATTTCTGACCATATATACAAGTAATGTATCAAAGAATTGTAGAGTTCTTGTGCATGTTTAGAAAAACTATGCATAGTTACATTTATAATGATTTTTTTTTTTTTAGTAACAGTACGTAGCAACTAACAAAATATAAATTTGGATAACGTAAAACGATTTTTCATAAGCAATATATAAGCATTACTTCTCTAAATGTTGTTACCTTTAGCTACAATTTATTTTTCCCTCCAGCCGATGCCGTATAATATGTAAGTCAATATTTTAACTTAGTCTTGTTGTCCCTGCAGCGTTACATATTAGTAAATAAAAAGAAATAAAGCATATTATTTAAAATAAATTATATACACTAACTTATTGTATATACAAGTATTCGAAGAAAGTTGTAAGTGCTGAAAAGTTTAATTAGTTTGAACGCTATAAATGACGTTATCTTTATTTAAAACTTTATTTTTATACGACACGTTTTATAAAAAAAGTTTTTATGAATTAAGTAAAACCTTTTTCATTTAATATTTTTAATATTTTGTTATACTGTAAATGCTTCTTAAAAAAAAAGTCCTTTAAAAAACTTCGAAATCTTCTTAACATTTTTCTTTCATATATACTAAAAATCATAATGAATAGTAATTTATATAGGAACGAAATAGGAACGAAAATACATACTATTATACGCTATTGAAAATTAATCTTTTAAAATATCATATTCATACGTAGGGAAATCTATTCTTTGAGCAATTGAAATTTTTCTAAAGCTATTTTAAAAGTTATGAAAATGTTCTGGTCCCGGTGGATAGTCTTCGCTTAATGAATATCAGACTTTTCTATCATGAGACTTTTGTCATAAGAAAATGTAATTTACGTACTAAGATCGATAGGATGATAGCGAATTGTTCTAAATCCCTAGTGGCGTTTTAAAATATCCCAATTGCTTAAAAATTGAAGAAAATATAGTTAAAAAAAAAAAACATTAATGTCTAGACGACACACATTCCAAAATGTAAACTATAACAATTGCAAATATCTTCAACAAAAGAACAAGGTTAACAGTTAAAAGTACAGTTAAAAGTATACTTTAACTAAATTCACTGTTTAATATGGTAAAAGATTGTGTCTAAGAAAAAATTCGGAAAAAGCATAACATCTTCGTATACCCAATTGTTAGCCACTTACCATTATCCACTATCCGAAAACCACCTACCATCTATAGCCTGAAAATTTTCCTATTTCTTTTGTACAGCCCTCCGAGTGATTTGTATGTCTAATACGTAGCAATATAAAACAGAATTCAGTTAGAAAATGCACAATGGGAAATTCCTTTTGAGCGATTTCCGCCAATAAGCTGAAATGTATCCGAATTATTTTGCACAGCCCTGTCTTTGATCCATATAATTTGTACACAAAAAGTAATATTAAATAGGTAGTTAATTTCAAAATCGCATGCCAAAATTTAGAACTCAGTAACATTTATTATTTCTGCTAAACAGTCTTGTAACCGAATAATTTATTGTGTCCTTGTATATAAATGATAAATGATCAGGAATCCATATTCTAAATTCAGCATCTGGTAGTGCAGCTCAGTGCTATATAAATTTCAATATGTTTAAAATAATGAATAATCATTAAAATACACTACAAGTGATTTTTTAAAATAGAACTTTATGTAACGGTATTATTTTGTGTACCCCTCTAAACGAACTAGAAGCGCTATACATTTCATTCTGAATACCGAACATGCCATGGTATACATAAATGACATATATCAGTTATATAACAATCCAAGTTTATTTACGCGAGTCAGAGAATGGACAGAGAGAATGATGGACTAACAGATCGACAAACCGAATTCAAAAATGCAACTTGCGTCCATCTGTCTCCAGGCGTGTTTACCTGAAATGATAAAATTCTTAAATATTTTGTAAAGTTTAAACATTTTATTGATAGTGACTTCAGAATTATTAAATAGTGTTAGTGTGATTTTCGCTTATATTTATTTTATAGGATTGTATGTATATATATATATTATTATTATTATTATTATTATTTAGAATAGAATTGTTAGATTATTCTAACATTGGAAGGCGTTACTAGTGAACGAAATAACTGGTTGTTATGTTACCATTAGTGGAATGTTGAAACTGCAGTGCTAGCTGTCTCGATAGTAGTTGTGGATCACATACAGCAAAAATAGAAGAGGCCAGAAGAGATAATTCGAACCTGTTTTATTAGTATAACAATTTGTTAATTGCAGTAGTCGAGTGAAGACTATGGAACACATCGTTCCGTGAAGTTTCCCCAGAATGAATTGAAACGACACATAAGACCAGCTCAGCACTTTATTTGAACCTCTTTCAAATGGCGCAGTTTCCACCAAGATTATTTATTAGCCATCTCTCCGTAGTAGTAATTAGGTCTAAACAAAGTTCCAGATAATCGAACAAAAGGACGGTGACCAGGGGATGGATGTAAACTGGAAAATCGACACAAATCTTTCAAAATCTACTGAAACACAGCGAGTATTAACTTTTGTTCCTCACGTGTAAGAATACAAATATGACGTAGATCGCGCTCTCAACCAATGAATAATTAAGAATGTCACGTCATATAAAGAGTACGGACAGATCAAGCGGATGAATTTGAAGGGAAAAAGCATAACCTCAGAAATGCGCGGGAAAGTAAAAATGGAAGCTAAAGGAATGTACTCGAAAGAAAAAAGCGCGGAAATGGAACATTTAATTTAAGAATACTAAAAGCGTAATATTTAAGCGATTAAGACAAGTGAGATATTAAATTAAAGGGAATTAAACAGAGTTAACGATAGAGATTACTTAAGGATAAGGATTTAGTGAAAATAAAGTAGTAATTTAGAATAAGATAAGGAAATCGCGGAATTAGATCCAATAATGTAACACACGTATGTATATATATATATATATATATATATTAGAAGCGCAGTTAAAAGCTGTTCTTTGTACATTTACAATGCACATATTTCGGCTTTAGCATGCAAATGTAACTTAGTCCCGATTCTTTGCCTAAAAAATACACACATTACGAAATGGCCTATTTTTAAAAATGGAATATTAAAACAAATATTCAAATCCGTATTTGATTTTTCGAAATATAAAATTCGTTTGATACGAATGTAATAGAGTAATTGATGCGAATGTAAGGAAAAAAAACAAACATTAATTTGCTAAGGCTAAATATTATGAAAAGCTCATAGATGTAAAGTAACATTCCTCGGGGAATGGCTTAAAAAATTATGGAAATTCTTATGTTAAGAGAACATTTCATTTGAAATTGCATTTGCAGTTTTATTTTGCATTCAGCGATTTTAGATAAACGTCATCTGTGAAATAAACGTTTTGTGTATTTTACATAAATCACGATTTTGAAAATGTTTCAAAGAGAAAGTAAATTTTCATTTAGATGTCAAAGGAAAATTTCAAAATAAATGCAATATTTATTTTAAGGGTATTGGTGGTGTTACAATATTTTTAAAAATGCGTTTTGCACATTTTATCCTTAAATTTATTCATCTGTTATCATATTTTCCCTCTTGATGACTTTTTATAATAAAAATTCTCGAAAATGGCAAATATCACTTACGCGAGTAATTCTATTTGATGATTTTTAAATTACATTTTTTAAGAAAACATCACAGCCCTTTGTATAGAAAAGGTATGTAAAATATTTTAACTTTGTCATAAAAGCTTAAAAGTTATAAATATAAAATATGCCCCCTTTGTTTAAAGTATTAAAGTAAATGGAGAAATCAATAAAATATCTTAAAGAAAATTAGGATAGTATAGTATCTATATATTTAAGCCAAGGCTTTTTTTTTTTAGTCACCTATCCTGAGCTTTCTACTGAACAGATTTTTATAATTATTTGTTTGAATGAAAGTAGTTTATTTGTAGATGTCCCCTTTTAAAAATAATATATTTTTTATATTTTAATTTTAAATGTCTTTTAGGAAATTTCTTCACAGAGGTGGCAACTAGGTTATTTCCAAATTACAGAAAAGGGGAAACAATCGTAATTACTATGTCATTACGGATACCATTTTCCCATTGCAATAAAAAATTACTTCCTTTTTTTTTTTAATAGAAAATGGCGCCACTTTAAAAAAGTAAACTTCATTTTTACTCATAAATCAATTACATTTCAATATATATATATAAATATTTACATTTCGCTGTTACTGAGATTGGGCCATTGTTCTCAGAGAACTTCAGTGAGCTAAAATAACCTCGTAGTTAAAAAGAAACCAGAAATTTCTTTGATAAAACAAGGACTTCCTTCAGGCCTGTGAAATATTGCTGAGAACATAGATTTAACAATAACATGTGGAAGCGAAGAAAATGAGATGTTATCTTTAATTGTCCATATACTGCGATAAATTGAAACGATGAAAATAAGGGAATCATGGAATTACAAAATCTTATATATAAATTCGTATGCACTGTCTAAAAAAATGGGAAAGCAAACCATGCAAGACAGCCATGCATGTTTACAAAATTGGAAGTACGCAATATATTAAAAGTAAAACAGAAAATATAACTCCAAATTGTCTTATTTCAGAATTTTAACTGTTTCTAAAGACGTCAAGAGCATTATCAGACACTCCGCATCAATTTGAATAAGCCTAAATGACAAAACATATGATGTTTGAAAAGAATGGACTATACTATATATGTTGTGTACTCCACGGAATAGTTTATATTGTACAATATATGTTTTCCATGGATGCAATGAGGTTGTCGATAAGAGTTAAGGATTTCTCTTTTCAAAAACTGATATAGTATCGAAGTACCGAACACATCAACAGTGTACTTCGTAACTTAGATCACTTTAGATCTTTTACCGCTTTCTTTAGTCTTTCGATTTTTTAGAATTCGTTCTATAACGAGTGTTTACATCTTATAAATTATTGTCATGCCAAAGTTCTAGTTTCTAACCCCAACAGTACCCCAGAAATCGAAACATTCCAAATAACTCATAATTTAGAATCATTCTAGAAATTTTTACGTTTATTTGTCAAATTGAATTTTTGAACCTTTTACAGAGCGAACATAACGAGTATTTACATCTTAAAAGTAATCACCACATCGAATTTAAAGTTTCTAACCAATTCAATAGCACAGAAATCGCAATTTTAGAAATTTTTTGCTCAAGCGCTGATGGAGGTTGCTGCAACGAAATAGAATATAGTATTTTTTCGGAGTACAGATGGCTACCAACATTTTTTTAAATCGGCTAGATAGTTTCAGAGATAGCACCTCACAAACGGACAAACTTTTGTAATAGTATACAATTTATAATATTATAAGGTTTTATAATATTATCATAGATGCACAGATGCAGAAGCCACTTATCTGTTACTAACTAAAGTGTCCGGCGTTCCCCGGAATTTAAAGAATGTTTGTTCTGAAAACCAATTTCAAAACACAATATAAATATGTATAAATTTATATAACAGACGCAAAATAATACAGCTATAAATGATCTTATTTCCATTTATCATTAGAACAATAATATTAAAATACGCCAATATTTCCATAATCGGGTTTTTATCATGCTTCAATACGTTTTTTCACACTCATATGACGTTTTACTATATTCACCACGTCCTTTATATTTCCAATATTAAAAACACATTTTTTCTACCTCGCTAAGGCACTTATACAGGAAAAGTAACAATTTCATTTAAAAGACTAAAAAGAATGAAAATTGTTTTTTGGAAAATCATGATTTCCTTAAAATTCAGAAACATTTAGAAAATATATACATGTTTTTTAAATGTCTAAATAATATAAAATTCTTCAAAAACGGAGTTTAATTTAAATTCGGTGAGTCCAATTATTGAAGATAAATGGATTTAAATGGGAATTTTGCCAAATTAACCAACTATCTCCAAGCTGGCTTCATATATAGAAACTTATTTGTCGCCAAATTTGGCCATATTTCGCCACGTTGCCCAACGTTTGGCGATATTGCGGTAACTCTGTCATTAGTACTTTTCAACAAATACTCATTGTTGAAGCTAGTTGATTTCTTTGTAGAAAATCAAACGTAACCATTAAGTAATACCCCCCCCCCCCCCCCCCCCACACACACACACACCGTTGCACCCTGAGAGATCGAATTAAAAAAAAAAATAATGTCCAATTCATGTGTTGCCCTCAAAAATACATATATATTCCAAATTTCGAAACTCTATGTCAAAAGGAAGTGGGTAAAAAATCAATCGAAGATTTGAGTGCCACAGGCAAACGTAATGTTATACTATAATGCGAGCAAAAATTGTGTGTGTGTGTGTGTATGTAAATTTTATCGTAAAAGCGGCTCTAATGATTTAGACTAAATTTTGCATTTTACCATTTTCGGGCACGAGAAAACCATTGGGCTAGGTCACATGTTTGAGAAAATTCGTTTAGTGGGTCATTTTGGGTCATAATTGGTCAGGTTCCAGCTAATTATATCTAAAAAATGGCTCAAACGATTTTAATTAAATTTTACATTCAACCGTTTTTGGGCACGAGAAGCCTATTGGGCTAAGTCACATGTTCGAGAAATTTCGATTAGTGGGTCATATTTGGGTCACTGTGGGTCAAGCCCATTTTATCTAAAAAACGGCTCTAACGATTTTGACTAAATTTCGTATCCAACTGTTTTTGGGCATGAGAAGCCTATTGGGCTAAGTCACATGTTCAAGAAAATTCAATTAGTGGGTCATTTTGGGGTCACTGTGGGTCAAGGTAATTTTACCTTAAAAACGGCTCTAACGATTTGGACTAAATTTTGTATTTTACCATTTTCGGGGACGAAAAAAACATGGGGCTTGGTGACATGTTTGAGAAAATTCGTTTAGTAGGCCATTTTGGGTCATAATGGGTCAGGGTCAAGCTAATTATATCTAAAAAACGGCTCAAACGATTTCAATTAAATTTTATATCTAACCGTTTATGGGCACGAGGGGACTATTGGGGTAGGTCACATGTTCGAGAAATTTCGATTAGTGGGTCATATTTGAGTCACTACGATTCGAACTAATTTTGTCTAGAAAACGACTCTAAAGATTTAGATTAAATTTTGCATTCTATCGTTTACGGGACCGAGAAGACCATTGGGTTATGTCGCATAATCGAGAAAATATGATTAGTGGGTCATAATGGGTCGGGGTCAAGTTAATTATATCTAAAAAACGGCTCAAACGATTTTAACTAAATTTTATTTCCAGCCGCCATTGGGCACAAGAAGACTATTGGGCTAGGTCACATGTTCGAAATATTTCGATTAGTGGGTCATATTTGGGTCACTATGGGTCAAACCCATTTTATCAAAAAATCGGCTCTAACGATTTTGACTAAATTTCGTATTCTATCGTTTTAGATTACGAGATGACCATTGGGCTAAGTCACATGTTCGAGAAAATTCGATTAGTCGGTCATTTTTGGGTCACTGTGGATCAAGCTTATTTTATCAAGAAAACAGCTCTAACGATTTTGACAAACTTTTGAATTTTACCATTTTTGGACACAAGAATACGATTGGGCTAGGTCACATGTTCAAGAAAATTCGATTATCGGGTCGTTTTGGGTCACAATAGGTCAGGGTCAAGCTAATTATATCTAAAAATCGGCTCAAACGATTTTAACAAAATTCTGTATTCTACTGTTACAGAGAACGAGAAGATCATTGGGCTGGGTCACATGTTCGAGAATTTTTGATTAGTTGGTCATTTTTGGGTCACTACGGGTCAAGCTAATTTTATCTAGAAAACGTCTCTAAAGATTTAAATTTTATATTCTATCGTTTTCGGGATCGAGAAGACCATTTGGCTATGTCGCATAATCGAGAAAATTTGATTAGTGGGTCTTTTTGGGTCATAACGGGTCAGGGTCAAGTTAATTATATCTGAAAAACGGCTCAAACCATTTTAACTAAATTTTATAGCCAACCGTATTTGGGAACAAGAAGACTATTGGGCTGGGTCACATGGTCGAAATATTTCGATTAGTGGGTTATATTTGGTTCACTATGGTTCAAGCTAATTTTATCTAAAAAACGCTTTAACGATTTTGACTGAATTTTGTATTAGATCGCTTCCGGTCTTGAGAAGACCACTGGGCTGGGTCACATGTTCAAGAAAATTAGATTAGGGGGTCATTTTGGGGTCAAGTTAATTTTATCTAAAAAACGGCTCTAACGATTTTGACTACATTTTGCGTTCTACCGTTTTCGGGCTCAAGAAAAGCATTGGGTTAGGTCGCATGTTCAAGAAGTTAAACCATTGGTGGGTGATTTTGGCTCACAGCGGGTCAGGATCAAGCTAATTGTATCTAAAAAACGTCTTAAACACTTTTGACAAAAATTTGTATTATGTCGTTTCCGGTACAAGACCATTGAGCTAGGTCACATGTTTGAGAAATTTCAATTAATGTGTCCTTTTTGGGTCTATGCCTGCCAAGCCAATTTTATCTAGAAAACGGCTCTAACGATTTTGATTAAAGTTTATATTTTATCGTTTTCGGGCTCGAGAAGACCACGCGGCTGTGTCACATGTTCGAGAAAGTTAGATTAGGGGATCATTTTGGAATCACTGCGGGTCAAGCTAATTTCTATTAAACGACTTAAATGATTTTGACTAAATTTTGTATCGTACTGTTTTTGATTACCTGACCATTGAGCTGAGTCACATGTTCGAGCAGATTTGATTAGTGTGTGATTTTTGCTCACTACGGGTCTGCGTCATGAAACCGCGGAGTTGGCGAAATATTGGCAACATTTGGCCGAAAAATCGACTTTCAAGATCACGAATGCCAAAACACATACTCGGCGCCGAATGCAAGACTGTTGCTAAATGTGGCTATTTTTGCCGAAAAAATAAGCATTCAGGAGGAGAAAGAACTTTTTATAAATTCTTAATAGGACTCAAGGTACATGGTTAAACCAATCAGAGTTGAGCTAAAAATGTAATTTGAACATGTGACCCAGCCCAGTGGTCTTCTCAAGACCGGAAGCGATCTAATACGAAATTTAGTCAAAATCGTTAGAGCCGTTTTTTTTTTATAAAATGGGTTTGACCCACAGTGACCCAAATATGACCCACTAATCAAAATTTCTCGAACATGTGACCTAGCCCAATAGGCTTCTCGTGCCCCAAAACGGTTGGATGTAATATTTAATTAAAATCGTTTGAGCCATTTTTTAGATATAATTAGCTTGACCCTGACCAATTATGACCCAAAATGACCCACTAAACGAATTTTCTCAAACATGTGACCTAGCTTAATGGTTTTCTCGTGCCCGAAAATGGTAAAATACAAAATTTAGTCAAAATCCTTAGAGCCGTTTTTAAGATAAAATTTACATACACACACACACATACACACACACACGCACACACAGTTTTTGCTCGCATTATAGTATAAGATATGGTAACTTATTTTTAATAGTACAATATTGACGTGGAGATGTGATACAATATTGCCCCCAAATGATTTCATATTTGGCACCAATCTTCCAATATTTTCTGAATGAAATTTTTCTCCACAGAGTTAGTAATCTACGTTAAAATACAGTATTTTAATTTAAAAAAAACTATTTCTAATAAAAATGGACTATAATTTAAGTGCGCTAGATATTTTTTGAATTGAAACTCTATCATATACTGAGTGACAATTAGTTATGTAAAAAAAAAAAAATGATCATTTCAATGAATTAAAAAAATCAGAAACTTTTATGATATATTTTCTACCTTTAAAATGGAAATTAAATATTATTGATTGAAACGTCAAATGAATATTTTCTTGAAATATCTATAAAAGCAAAATATAAAAAATTCTATATTTCACAAAAATTGTTGTAATAACATTCACATACGAATATGAAAAAAGTTGTATTTTGATTTTCAAACCAAATAACAAAACGCATTCCATTTTTATGTCCATATTAGAACTTTTTTTAACACTTTAGACCTAGTTAAAGAATGTTTATGAATTCGGTTTGTCTTGTTTGTCCGTCGGACCGTCTGTCCATCTGTCCGTTCTCTAATTTGCTTAAAAATAGTATATTGCCATGAAATTGTTATATATTGTTGAGTTTACTACAGCATGTTAGGTTTTAAAAATGAAGTGTGTAGCATTTCTGGTTCACTTACAGGAACAAAAGAAAGAAGTCATTACGGCCTACGGTGAAAAATCGCTTACGGTGTATCTTAATGATATTAAAGTATTTTAACATATTGAAATTTTTATATATCACTGAGGTGTGCTGCAAGGCACTTACTGTAGAATATGGTGTGCATATAATTGTTCGTTCATTTACAGGGACACACAAAAGTAAAGGCTACAGAAGAATATCGACAATAACTGTTGGAAGTGAGTTTTCAGTTGTGGTACGTTTCAGTTGTGGAACGTGTTTTAAAATGTATCTATTTTTATTGCATATTACTTGGTGTGTATAATTTCTATATATTATATAGAGGGCAACACGAAAGATCTCAAGTATATTTCAGTTTATTGACGGAGATTGCTGACTGGGAATTTTCAGCTATACAACGGGTTTAATTGAAAAAAAAACAAGAATACTATCTAGTATGCTACATATCTATAAATCATATACAGGGCTGTACAAAATAGATCGGATGTTTTTCCGACTATTGATGGTAATTTCAGAAATTGGTTTTTATATCCTTTATAATCCTATATAATCCTTTTATATTTTTTTATGTAGAAAATTTCAACCTTATTAAACTGTATAGCTTTGTAATTCTATTCTGAATATGTTGGAAGTTGTTTCATAATCTACGCTGAACGCATGATTTACCGCTTTGTTTTTTACACAAATTTTTTGTATGGATTTTGCGGCATAATTTCGCATTAGTAATTCCGCGAATTTTTTTTATATGAAAAAAAAAAAAATACATATCGTATATAGCAGAATATGTAAACATTTTATTCTGAAAGCAGGAATCATTATAATATTTTAGATACATTATTTACATGCTAATTGTTTATATTAAAGTATAAGTGGCAAGATATTGTATTTGATTTTCATATTGCCTGGCATCCTTCGTTTTTTATTCACATCGTTCACCTTTGAAATACGTATTATTTAAACTCCAGTTCTTCAGAGTAACGATCACTTTGGAATAAAAGAAAGATGTGTGTTGTGTATTACACTATCTGAAAGTTATAGAACGTTCTGTTTGGGATTAATTTCCATTCCATTTAAATGTATATAGGTGATGAATTGCATTGATTTTGTTATCAGGCGATTTAAAGTCCTCTTCATGGGCATACAGTTATAGAATACTTTATGAATTTTTTTTTTCGCCTTAATAACAGGAAAATATCAAAATTTCTGAGATTAAACGCTGAAATAATGTGAAACACCGGGGAAAAATATTATTAAACATTATTTCATGTTAAAGATTTAACCCACTCCTTGAAAATTCCAATAGGTATATGCAACTTGTATCTTACATAAATTAAATTTAAAAAATCAAAAAACTCGACTGCGTAAAAAGGGAAATAATTAATTATTTCTCATCAATGTGAAAAGATTTTTCATATTACTTACATATTTTTTTTTATTTTCTTGTATTGATGACTTTTTTGTTGTGTTTAATTCTTAGTCAGATGATATTTAAGATATGAGGTATTTGCTACAGCTTCTGCCGGCATGACCTAAAATGATCACATTTGGCTTTATTCCTTGGAATAACCTCCCTTTACGGGGAAAAAAGGCAGAACCTTCATTAATTGTTAGTTCCTATATATAAAAACTATTTTGATGAGGCCTATTGATGTCTATGTTGCTTGGAGTTACAGTAAAGCTAGATATCCTGCCTACACAACTTCCGGGTTGTATAATATTTAAACGGAGCTTCTGACTGTAAAATAGTCAATGAAACATCATCTTCAATTTGAAAGACCTATCCAATGATATGCCACTCAATATGGTGTGTAATTTTTTTTGTCTCTACCGCCATTTTGTATTTTACGGCCGCCATTTTGAATTTATAAAGACAAAACCTAGCCTATAACCATAGGACGGTTAAGACGAATCGATAAAGTCCCCAGGAAGCAATCAAGCACTGACATGGATGATTTAATATCCATCACTAAGTAATTATAACAAAATTAGTGAGATGTAATAAAGTATGCGCCCACTTGTATTTAAAACTAATACTGTGAGGGTTTCGGTAGGTTTAAAAGATTAAAAACACGCATTTATTAGTTCTATCTATTTTTTAAAGTTCTGATAATAGTATGTGTTTTCATTTTTTAGTTTGAGATTTTAAATTTAGCAAAACACCTTTTATTTAAGGTATTGTGTCAACACAAGGTAATTCCACCGCTTTCCATTTTTCTCATTAAATGTATTTCTATTAACCCATCCATGCCTAGTGTTCCACGATTGGGACGTTTCGAATTTTAGTAATTGTTTATAATTTTCTTCTTCTTTACAACATGAAAATTATATGAAGTGATTGTCTTTATGTATACCGAGGGATGGCAGCATAAAATTTATATTTATTTGCTTAAATGGAGGCTTTTTTTCGGTGTTTATGGATTGTTTTATTTTTCAAGATTGCGAAATGTAAAAAGTAAGTTTATTTGCATTTTTTGTGTCAAGGATCCAAATAAATAAGTCATCTTAGTTTGTAGATTTCTTTGAAATACGTATATACGCATTTTTTTAAATTGTGAAATTATATGTTAAATCCTAAGTTTTATGCATGTTTGCAACGTACAAAATATAGAGCGCTATTTGCAAATGGGTACATATTTCTATTAGCCATTTAGGGGACAGTTATTTATATAACGTCCTTCTAAAGATAATTTTGAAATAAATTGTTTTTTAGTCTCAAATACGATTATTCTTAATTTATTAATAATAATAATTATAATGTTATTAGTCTCTGTAAAGAAATAAATATATATTTTTAATAGTTCATAAAAATACTAATTATAGTACATAATATACAATTTAAAAGCTTAATTTATATAAATTTAGACAAAACAAATAATTATGCATTTTTTCCACATATCTATATTCCCATATTTAGTACGTTTAAATTTTATAAAATAAATACAAATATATTTTAGCGTAATTTGTTTTAGCATTTTCCCAGTTCATTTTGTAACATTGCAAAGTGATTTTACCAACAAATCCTTCTATATATAAAAATAAGTTTTGATTTGCAAATGGACCAATGAAAATCTGCGTAGATATTCCGGGTAGATCGGCATCCAATTTGAATGCTTAAGCATTGCCTTTCATCGTTAATTAAAAAAACTGTTGCATACAAAAATATGAAAATCGGTGGTATTATAGAGAAATGTTTGATAAACACGCTGATGCAGACAGTTTTCAAATCGAATAATTATTTTAAGATATATTTAATGCTAAAGTTGGACAAAATCGTTCCATTTAAAAAAAGTTTTATTGGAGCAAAAACTATACATGAGAATTTAATAACCTTAATACCAGAGAAAAATCACGTTAAAATGTCATAGGTTCTATATCTGGGCAGAGAAAAACGAAAAAACGTTGAAATAATTAAATGGATGTATTAGCAGTGCTGACTATATTAGTCTAAAATATCGTATTTAAATAATTATAATAACATATTTTAAATATTTATCTTTTTTTTTTGAATAACCGATTACGTATTATTTTTAAAGTAAATTAAGTCATATAATAAGACAAACAATACTTTCAGGAACAATATTTTGCGTAATTTGATTTATTTGCATTCCTTAAACATATTTTTGAACTGCACAATATTAAGATAAAATCGACGATTATAATAATAATACTAATTTAACATATGCTAACTCATATTATTTTCAGAAGAAAAGACGTGACGAAAAAATTATCAAGAACAATATGTTGCATACTGAATAAAAATTGGCATGCCATTCTATTAACAAATTATAAAGAGAAAGTAAAGAAAAATGAAGAATAATTAATTAAATACACTTATATAAATATATTTACAGATTAGCAATTTTATATTTAATTAGATATTACAATTAATATTCGTACTCAATTTATCTTTTTATTTATTTTGCTATCTTACTGTATTACTGTATTAATTCAGTTAAAACATTTCTATGCAAATTTACAATGTGTTTAATTTCTTTCATTCAAACAAAAGAAAGTTATATTTTACTTAAAGGTAAATATGATTGTCCTTATTTTTTAAACAAATAACTAATTACATGTCTTTGCAAGGCTTTGGTTTTAAATTCTTTTAACAGAATGGATATTGATGGTAATATTAATGTTAAAAATTCTGTTTTATATTAATCAAAAAATTAAATCTTGTGGCAAAGCATGTTTTCTAATTAAAACATGGTATCAGAATTTTTTTACTATCTATTGTTGCTTATTCTCTTAGTAGAATAATGGAATGTACATATAGTATAATATGAGGGTAAAGTTAATAAGTGTGTTTTAAATATTCAACTTTAATCACGTTTTTTACTTTAATAAAATTTGTCAAAATTATATAATGGGCTGTTAAATAACATAAATACAATGTAACAATTAGCATTAATACATGATGCAAAATGTAAATAAAATTTCTGGATTTCAAATGAAAATCAAATTTCAAAGTAATTGCTTAAGAGGCGCAAACAATTTAATTAAATCCAGCATCGATAGAAACTATATTAATACATGGAAATTATTCCAGAGAGAAACATTGGCCTTGGATACAATATTTCAAATGAAAATCAAATTTCAAAGTAATTGCTTAAGAGGCGCAAACGCCAACATAGTGAAAAAGATTCCATGCCGGGACTTGAACCCGGGCCATCAGTATAGCGCACTGACGATCTACCGACTAAACCACATGGAACGATACCCAGTTTGGGAATTTTCTCACTGTTATATGTTGCCAAGGCTACAAACGCAGCACAAAATGGAATATTTATCGTGAGCCACCCTCATGGGGCAAACACGAAATTTATTTAAATCCACCATCCATAGAAACTATATTAATACATGGAAATTATTCCAGAGATAAACATTCGCTTTGCATACAATATTTCAAATGTGCAATTACTTCGAAATTTGATTTTCATTTGAAATATTGTATGTAAGGTGAATGTTTCACTCTGGAGTAATTTCCATGTATTAATATGGTTTCTATCGATGCTGGATTTAATTAAATTTCGAGTTTGCCCATGTTGGTGACTCACGTAAAATATTCCAACTTGTGCTACGTTTGTAAACTTGCCAACATATAATAGTGAGAAAATTTCCAAACTCGGTATCGTTCCATGTGGTTTAGTCCGTAGAATGTCAGTGCGCTATACTGACGGCACGGGTTCGAGCCCAGGCATGGAATCTTTTTTCACTATGTTTGCCATTTGCACCTCTTAAGCAATTACTTCGAAATTTGACTTTCATTTGAAATATTGTATGCAAGGCGAATGTTTCTCTCTGGATTATCCCCATGTATTAATATAGCTTCTATCGATACTGGATTTAATAAAATTTTGTGTTTGACTCATATCGGTGGCTCGCGATAAATATTCCATCTTGTGCTACGTTTGTAGCCTTGCCAACATATAATAGTGCGAAATTTTCCAAACTGGGTATCGTGCCATGTGGTTTAGTCGGTAGAAGTTCAGTGCGCTATACTGAGGGCCCGGGTTCGAGTCCTGCCATGGAAACTTTTTCACTATGTTAGCATTTGTGCCTCTTAAGCAATTACTTCGAAATTTGATTTTCATTTGAAATATTGTATCCAAGGCCCATTTTGTTTCCAAAATATTGCAGGAAAAAATAAAGCATAAAACGTTATCCATTTTAAAAATAAATAAAAATAATGTTACATCACAAAACAATAATATTTGAAATACTTACAAAAGATAAGTAGTTGCTGTAATTAACTTGCTAAGAATAAAATTAGTTATTTAGTAAGATTACTTCTTGTTAAAGTGCTTTGAACCCCTGGTATTTCAATCATCTTTCGGTTATTACTACTGTAAAAGAATTAAAGACAACAATTATTAAAACAATTAATGCCATTATCCTATATTATATGTTTATATGTTATAAAACAATAAAAATAATAAATATGTGTGTCAAATTTGGACATTAATCCTGCAAAGCAAATTTAGCGATTTTTTTTCGCTAAATAACAAGGTGCGTCTAAAAGGTTCGATGAATGGAAGCATAAAATAAATAAAACAAAACATGGAAACAAATTACATTTAATCACCCTCAAAGTAACATTCGTTGACCAGAATACACTTACGACATCGTTGATAGAGCTGATGGTTTGAATCAGCGAAGTTCTCTTTTGGGATCGACCGAAGCACAGATGTCACACGTCGTCGGATGTCAAGTATGTCTGTGAACCGATTCCTCCGATATCCACCGTAAAGACAGTCGGCGATTGTTCAACAGGATCTGTCGCACCCGCAAGATGTTCTCTATCATCACAACCACTTGTTGAGGTTCTACCTGAACGTGGCTCGTCATCTACAGCTTCTGTTTCCTCCCGAAATCGTTTAAACCAGCCGTACACGCATCTTTTGCTCACTGCGTCTGTTCCGCACACCTACATCAACATTGCATGCGTTTCTGTGGCGTTTTTCCCAATCTGTAACGAAACTTGATTATTGATCGTTATTGCTCCATTTCAATATGGCGCGAGTTTTGAAACATACACCGTTCAACTGCCAATAGCAGACTATTCTGTTTTTATCTCTTGCGCTTCTTGCTACGTGTTACCTCTTCACTGGTCTCTACCTGCGCATGCGCAGCTTCGTACTTTTAATTCGCGTTGTTTATGAAATAGCCATCCATTCACCGAAATTTTTAGACGCACATTGTATCTAAAACACGCCTTTATTAACGCATGGGCAAATCTGAACTTTGCCCAGGGGCCTCGGACCTCACGGGGCCTCAAAATCCATATATTAATTTATAAATGATTTATTTTTTTTCTAACTCTGAAGAATTTCAAATACAAATTTCATCTTCAAAAGATTCTACTAAACATTCTGAACAGCAAATTTAATTTTAAACTGTCATACCTCAATGCTTTCGCAAAGCTAACTTCAGCCGCTACTAAATAAGAAATAATATTCTGATTTTAATAGATTGTACTAGCAATGAACTTAAATCATATCTAAACTTTAGTGGTTGAAAATAATCAGTTCTAATTTTCATGAGATACATTTTCTTCCGTATTCAGAGTTATTTCATTTAACTTTGAGTGACATATCAAAAACAAACCCAAAATCGCCATCTTTTTAAATTTATTGAAAAAACACTTTTTACTTGTGATATAGAATGGATTTGATGTGATATTATGTTGTTTGTAGTACAATTTAAAAAGATGTAATTGAAAGTAACTTGATTGACTCATATTCACATGTTAGAGTATTTGGTCCTCTTCTATAAGTTGGCGTTATTAAATTTATCTTATGTAATATAACAAGTTGCTAAAGTTACATAAATGTGTTTTGTTCTATATTAAGAAAAATTTAATGTTTTTATTAATTAAGGTAGTACTTAATTTAGAATTAATGGAGCTAAAAATTCTCTACTATTTAAAATCCAAGGTGCAGAAATATTGTTTATGCATTCTACATATGATTGATCATCAGTTCTGTTTGAACAATGTTGCAATGATTCGAATGGGGCCTCCTAATTGATCTTTGGCTAAGGCCCCAATTAGTTATGATCGGGGCCTGATATAAAACAAAGCTATATATAATTTTTTTTTTAAACCTTCGGTTTAAGAAAGAAGCAGGTTTCAACAAACAAACAAAAAATCTCAAAACATTTAATCTCTGGAAAATATCTTTCTAAAAACATACGCAAACGCAAACATACGAACTGAAAAAAATATTTTGTGTAATGTGTAAATCAAATTAATTGACGATCAAGCCATCTTAAAGTGTTTCTTAATATAATTTTATGAAAGCCATCAGTTTAATTATTAATATACTTAAAATTTGTAAAAAGACAATATTCTACTGAGAGATAATTCAAATCATCGATTACTATAAATTTATTACGAAAGGAAAATTATAACAGATAGAAACATTGTGGAAATGTTATACTGTATAAAATTTGTTTTAAACTATTGCTTAATAGTTATAATTAATATTAACCAAGTTCTTAAGTTTGACGTAGTCTAGCATTTTGTAAGGAAATATTTGAATCCTTTCTTTATGATATTTTTTTAGCAATAGACAGAAATTAATAAAACACTTACTGATCTCATTTTGAACGTGAATTAATTTGTTATCTTTGGAATTTTTTAAATATATATTAATACATTTATATAATGAAATATTTTTTAATGAAAAAATATTTTTCAAAAGTAGATTAATGTAAAATTCAAATGAAGTTTTTTGTGTGTTTTTACTTTAAAATTTTAAACCTTAAAACAACTGGAAGATAACTAATAAAGGCAGAGTAGCACTTTTTATCTACTTTGAAACGTGGCATAATTTGCATCGTTTCAACGTTTTAACGCATAATAAAATTGACTTTAATTTAATTTTATGTACATCTTATCCTATTAATATAGAAAAAAACCTCATTCACTAAACGTTAAAATGTCCCTTATTTTTTGGATGTGCCTGAACGATAACGAACTTTTTGTTGGCGTCCGTAAGCTTCTTAAGTTATGTTAAAATTGGAATAAAGATAAATTGCAACCATTTATAATACCAGTTTTAAATAATTTTCTTTTCTTCTTACTTGCTTAATATTTTTGAAAGAATACTGTCTTGCACATATATCTCATTATTAATGAAATGAAATTTCATTGACAGATTTTTATTCTACTGATATTATTTCTTTAATAACTTATATGTGTATTTTTTAAAGAAAGCATTTTTCTGTATTTAAATTAAACAAAAAGAGATAACGGTAACCAAATCACTAATTTCGCCCTTATAAAACACATTTTATTTTAAAATATTTAATAAGAAGTTTTAAAACATTTTACCCCATAGGTACTTTCATAAAAATCTTTTGGCTTATCGTAAAAGAAACTGAATATCTCCTTTTATGTCTCTATACTTTCCCATGTTGTACTTGAAATTCCTCGTGTGATCGCAATTTTGAATTAAATTCATTTTCACGCGAAAGACATCTAACACTGAAAGCTTGATTAAATCCGCCGGCTGTTACATTTTCATGAGACATCTAGACATTCTATTAGCGTTCTTCTTTTCTGAAATTTGAAAACTGCTTATAAGAGTTTGTTCGTTGAACTGTATAAAATTCTTTTTTTTTTTTAATAATTTTGTAAAAAACACCACAGAAGCTTTAAAATTACATCAAATCCTTATCTTCCAAATTATTCCTGAATAAGTGTATAAAGTAAAAGTGGCGCATATATTTTTTAAAGTTCTTATTGACGGTTTTTTAGTAACACTGAAAATGTAATAACTTTTTGTTATGATTGATGCAACGAGAATGATGCACAATTGCACAATTGCGCATTTAAAAAAAAGATCTTCCCATTTGATTTAATATACAGAAAAAAGCAAATAGTTTTTAATACCTTGAAGGCGGTAATTTATTTTTGCTTAATATTATTTTTTAAATGCCACATTGACACCAGAATTTTCGAATGATTTTTTTTCCCTTTTATTAAGTACATGAAGAAAAGCGTTTACTTTTTTTCAAATATATTTATTTGCATACTCTGGTGTCATTCAGTCACTTTATCATTTTACGAATAGAAGTACTTTTCCCGTAAAAAGGTTAAGTGTCTTCAAAAGAAAAAGAAGTTGCATATTTTCCTGTATCGTCACTCTGTTATTTACAAAGATTCTTTACAGGAAATAGCGCCATGTTAATTAAAAGTGGATACCAATTATGTCTTTTCGCCAAAAATACGATATTGTTCCAAAATCTTTAGCTAATATGTGAACAGGCGCACGTTAAGAAAAATAAATATATAGGCAATGTTAATATCATGAGTGTTTTAACATA
Source organism: Maratus speciosus (assembly GCA_963932465.1). Classification (NCBI taxonomy): domain Eukaryota; kingdom Metazoa; phylum Arthropoda; class Arachnida; order Araneae; family Salticidae; genus Maratus; species Maratus speciosus. The sequence goes on along the minus strand of OZ010791.1, from coordinate 532,762,841 downwards.
AAATTAAATACGTGTAATAAAATGTGAATAAAAAACAGTCACTTGATGTCACTTAAAGTAAAAATTTCTACAGGCGCATTACTGAAATGATCCTGGCAGTTAAATAAAATCAACTGCCGCGCTTGATTTTACACATTACCTTTATTCAATAAAATGCAGATACAGTGAGATATCCTTCTGAACCGTGAATAAAACTTATCAATTACACTTTTAAGTGAAAAGTTCATGTGTGCAACGAAACCTGTTATGAAGCTAAAGCTGGTCTAATTTGGCAGATTTTATTTATGCACAGTAATACTTATGTAATGAAATATATTCAAATACACACACTCATCCAATTCCTCCAGCGTCAAATGGTTACCAAGCTTGGCGATCAAAATCCGATTTTGATCATATATGCCGATCTTGCATAATCTATGAGTCTATTCTATAAACAGGCATTTTTTATTTATACTAGGGTATCGTACCCGGGCTCCCCGGGTTACAGAATATAGGTGAAAACTATATTTGAAAAGTAAAAACTAATATTTTTTTACATGTAGCATATTTTTAGATTGCCCCCAAACAATAAAAAAACATTTTTCACATGGGAAATTTCAATTATACAATCAAATAAAGTTTTGAAATTTATCAAAAGCGATATTTTCGTATTAGCTGTATGCTAACTGTTATTAGCACAAGATTTTGCTACTTACTGCCTTCTTTTATATTCTGGTAATTTCAGAGCTTTAACCGCGTAGTTACATTTACATGTTTGTTAAATTTGTGTTTATTTATATTATTTTATTTATTTATTCGTAGAGGAAGTTTTAATTTTTTTATATAATATTAGCCGTAAGAAAATGATGAACTCTTTATGTTGTTTTAAGGACAAACGCATTAATCTTTCGTTATCGAGCTTCAAGCGATAGAAATAAGCTAAAAAAATATTTCATGCTTGAAAATTATTTTTAAATCTATAGACGATCAGTAAACTTAGATGCACTTTGCAAACAAATTCCATTTGAAAGGGTTTTTTTTCTCCTATTTGGCTGATGAACAATTGTTGTTGCTTTATGTGCAAAATGTTTATTATTATGTATTGAAACCGGCACGTGTTAAGATAAATTACAATAAATCATGTTTGAAAATTATTTTAAAGAACATAATGAATCAGTCAATTATGATACAGATTTTAATCAAATTGCATTTGAAAGTAGATTTTTTCCTTATACAACTTTACAAAAACTGAAAATCTACGGTGGTCATAAGATTAAAAAATTGCAGTAGAGAAAATTTCAAAGCCGAAATTTGATCGTGAAGTGTTGACAATCGCAAAATGACGTCAGCGTTACGCGCAGATACTTTTTTAAAAATATAATTAAGGTATGTAATCAGTAAAATATAAAAAATATCAGTTATTATGATGAAGTTATTATAATAAAATTATCAATTGAGGCTCTTATGCATGGTATTCCGGAATGAAAAACAACAAAATGTATTCCACTTTTTCACGATCATAAAAATTTTTCTCTATGAAATATAAAACCAACATCAATTTCTTCCTCTCAAAATTTACATGTGCACTTATCATATCCGTATTCACCATTTAAAAAAAATGGTATTTTTATTTTACATTTTAACTCAAAATTTGCAGCCACGATTGTCAGCAATATCTCTGTATGTGAATAGTCGCACTCTTAACTCGAGATTCTAATCTCAGTACCGATGCGTAAAAATTGACGTAATTTATGTTTTTTTAGACGCATTGTAAAAATATTTAGATTTATCTAAGCAAACGATCGTTTTCTTTTAAATATGACGTCATTTTCACTTACTTAAGCATTTCTCCTAGTGTCTGGAATGTGTCTAGGGGTTAAAAATTGCAGTATCAAAAATTGTAAACCGAATTTTCATTTTAAACTTGAATGTGTTGCCATTCGCAAAATGACGTATCGTTTCTCACAGATATGTCTGTCCTTTATAATATAGAGCAAACGATTAGTAAAATTGCATTATTTCAGCTTTTTGATACGAATTAAGGAAATGAGTAGAAAATAAGTTACACAAATATTCATTAAAATACATTTTTATAAAGTATAAGTGTTGTATCGTTTGTAAATTAAGTTTAAATAAACTCAAAATCATTTAATTGATAAATAAAAACGAAATAAAACCAAAATTCACCGGGTTGTATAACAAATGATATTCTTGACATAGCACGTATTTTAATTTCATTTTTGTGTTTTCAGTTTTTATTAGAAAATGGCAACAAAAAGATACAGTAATCCACAATTTTCCATTTACTTTCAATAGAAAAGGAGTACTTCAGTTGTCACGATTACAAAAAAATATTAATAACTATAAATAATTAATATCTCAAAAATAAATTGAGATTCAGCTTTTAAACAAATTGCATTTAAGAGCACATTTTTTTTCCGTATACGACGGTGTAAAAATGTACGATGTTTAGAAGTTTAAAAATTTGCAGTAGCGAAAATTGTAAACCGAATTTTCATTTTAAACTTGAAAGTGTTGCCATTCGCAGAATGACGTATGCGTTACGCACAGATATATTCGTCTTTATAATATAGATATAGAAATATTTCATGACTTATAATATAATACGCAAACACATAGTTTCCTGCGACAAATTATTGACGAATTTTGAGAAAATTTGAGAAATAACTCAAATACTGGGAGAAAAATAAGCTCCATACATTCGTCCGAATTACAGGGAACTGACTAATTTGGCGAAATTCTTATTCATATCGGATTTTGACGATAACGAAAAAACTTTCATAATCGGGCTTCATGTCAGAGTGACGAATTTTAGTGTACATTCTCGCATTCTTGCGCTGCATGCAGCTAACTGTATTATCGTTACCTGAAGTGAAATTTTACAGAAAAAAAATTCCATCGTATATCAATTAAAATTTTCATTACATCTTTTAAAATAATTATTTTATTCTTAAAATATTTATTAACTATTATGTCTTCCTATGTAATTTAATATCATAAATGTGCATGCTGTCCTAGAAAATAGATATTTATGTATTTATAATTGAATGTTGTTTTAACTGGTTGGAAAATTTAAGAAACATCAAAGTAGCCTTATCTACGATCAATTATCGATTATGATCGCCATAATTGTTATTACTTTGTCCTGCAGTCATACGCATAATTTATTTATTAAAAGTTACTTGCCACATATGTGCATTTTTTTTTAATTCCTAATTCGAGAAATTCAAGGATCACTTTATTGTAAGTGATGTATATTTCTGCATGAGTACATCATCCATCTAAAATACAAGAACGAAAAATCATGAATTAGGCATAGGTACCATTTTATAAAACTTAATAACAGAATATTATTAAGAAATTTCATTTTTTTCATACAATGAAACGAGATATCTAACTAAGCAATTTAAAAAACATGCAACCCTGTAAAATATTATTTTTGCAATTGCTAGCATATCAAGGAATTTCTGCGAGTTCCTTGTACATGATATATAAAACTTATACACACCTCGTAAAGCAATAAAAATATATAATTTAAAAAATTCATACATCAGTGGAAAATGAACATCTAATAATTGCCCCTCATATTCAATCCTATAACCGATTTCTTTTTTGAGTTTCCGCAACTGAACGATAAATGATGTGCGCTACATAATCGAAAGAAAATATGTTGTGGTGCACTTTAGAAATCCTTTATTATTTCATTATATTTGAAGTGTCGTAACATAATTAAAATTTACCTCAAACGGACTTTCTCCATGTATCATAATGTAATAGAATTATTTTGTAGGTCTCTGTAAATTAACTATAAATGCTACATATTATATACTCAGTACAAAACATCCTGTAGCCCACCTGAGGTACACATATGCATCTCATTTGGAAATACCATAACATTAATAAAATGATCTACAAATAATTTTTCCCCAAAGAAAATGAATAACGGAAATTCTTTGTATGTCCTTCTAAAAGAACTATGAATTCTATACTCGTTACTCTCAATGCTAAAATTTATATAGTAAATTTCAGTGACAATCCGAGTAACCCCAAGAATCCGAATATATTTAAAATTTTTAGAGCCCGGAAGGACAGACAGTCGGATAGACAGAAAAAGTGAATTTATAAACACTTTTCAACTATGTTGAAATCCCAACAGATTACCGATTTTAATTCTAAACATAATACTAAGTAACATAAAAGCACGTTGTGGCGATAATTTAAAGCTTTTTTATTTCATGTGAAATTTCGAAAATATATTCCTCGAAGTAAAAAAGATTCTCAAAAATTCTTTTTTTTTTAAATTACATTTATTATAAATTCTGTAAGTAATATTTTAATAAATCCCGAAGATAACATCACAAGAAACTTCTTCTTCACACAATAGTGAAAAAAATAATGAAATCGGGAAAGTGTTTTGTGAGTTATATCAAAAATTAAATAAGTTTAAAAAGTATTATTTTTAATTTGTTAGTACAAAATTTCAAAATTTTCTAAAACATTTTATCTGAAAAGTTCTCTTTATATGAAAATACACTTCATGAGAAAAATTCATAAAATGTTTATAAATAAAGTAAATTTATGACACCCGGATCCCCATAAGTTGGATTTTAATATGCGTCTTTTATATTTATGACCAACGTCATTCTTTGAGTTCTTATTTCATATATTTGCGATTTCCTAAAAATAATTTATCGGTGCTAATAAAATACATATATCAGACACTCACGTGTTAGGTTGGTAATCATTAAATGAAGAACGTATACCAGTGGGCTTTGGAAAAAGGAGCCTGTCTATAACGGAATTCTTTCATAAGCGTAAAGGTCTGAATTCCCCAACGGAATGAGAACGATACAAATTTATTTTCGAAGGCAGTCTCGTCTTGAACGCGTATTTTCCGTTCGGTAACGATCCCATTTTTACGGATTTGTTGTATTCCCTTAAGCAGAGTTTTTGCGTATATATTATTAATATTCACCTTTTTAACTATTTCTTTTAAAAGTTTAAACAAGATCAATATTATTACATTAGCAGTATTTCACATTATCTTTTGTACGAAGCTTTTTTTTTTTTTTTTTTTTTTTTTTTTTTACTGATTTTTATAATAAGTCCACATTCTATCATTGACTTAAAAAAACAAAACAACGAATATCTCTCTACTACTGTTGGCACCCTAAAACTGAAGATAAAATAATACTATGAATGCTAATTCATTGCTTTTGGACAAACAAAATTACAGCGTATATGTAAACGACCTATACCGAAATTGATATTTTAAGGGACTGGTATTTTAGATTCACAAATAGATCTAAATTTACTATTCCCATAAAGTATTAATTTAATTTCAGGAACTTCAGGAATGTAAAGAAGAGATCTTTTTTCATGTTTTTAATTTTAAGGTGCATTACAATGGCAAGAAAATATTGTAATAAAAAATAAAGTTTGCAATCACCGTGTAAAATAAAACCAAATGATGTGTAACTGTAACACCTGCCTATGTGGATTGTGTGGAACATTTGTGTTCATTTGTTTAAAAATATTACTTAAAGCCATGTAGATATAAAGGGTTGTTTTAATTAAAAAAGAAGTTTCCAAAAGTTTTTTATTTTTTATTTATTTTTGTTGCTGTTATTGTCGTTTTGTATATACAGTTTTCAAATAAATTGTACGGTACTTTGTAGAACTCTAACAAAAGAAATTAGAAACAATACGTTATAATTAAAATATAAATACATGAAATATTTTACGAAATATGAACATTTCCATAAAATAAAGTTTAACCAGGGAGTAGTCGTGTGTTGGTCCTTATTCTGAAAATCATAATTGATGGGCTCACAACTATTGTAGACCAAGTTCATTTTGTTAAGATACACATACATTTTAACGTCTGAATTAAAATCTTTAAAATATTTTCATACATTAGACAGACATGACTACACTTAAATAAAAAATATATGTAAAAACATTTAATTAAAAACTAAAAATACAAAAGACGTTTCGCTGTGCAAACGCACAGCCTCATCAGTACACAATCAGCTACAGCAGAATATCGAAACATGTCCTGTACACAGTCAAAATCAAAGTTAAAGTTAATCATTTTAAAAACAAAAAATATTCCGTCGGGATCGCACCGGATTCGTTAAGTGTATAAGGATACAATTTTGTAAACCAGCTCTCCATGAACAATCTGCCCAGCCTTCGAAAGTTCTTTAATTTTGAGGAGAGATTGCTACACTTATCATTACAGATTGTTCATGGAGAGCTGGTTTACAAAATTGTACCTTTATACACCCAACGAAACCGGTGCGATCCCGATGAAATATTTTTTGTTTTAAAATGATTAACTCTAACTTTGATTTTGACTGTGTCCAGGACATATTTCGATATTCTGCTGTAGCTGATTGTTTACTGATGAGGCTGTGCGTTTGCACAGCGAAACGTCTTTTGTATTCTTAGTTTTTAATTAAATGTTTTTATATATTTTTTAATTTAAGTGTAGTCAAGTCTGTGTAAGGTATGAAAATTAATTTTAAGTTCATTTTGAAAATAAAAATGAGATAGCTCATTTAGAAGGAGCATAAAATCTATTTTAACAACTCCTATAGTAAACCAAGTCTCCAGACATATGACACACGTTAAATAGCATGTGAAAACACACTTACTTCAATGTGGGAGAAGAAAAAACCGATTTTAAGCATCTTCTAAATGAACTATCTTTTTTATTTCAAAATGGACTTGGTCTACTATGGTTGTTAGCCCCTTAATTATCGTCCACATCTAAATACGGAATCTTGTAGTTGATATTAAATGTTTCTCTTTTACCATAGGAAAGGTACAGAACATTCTAGCATTTTTGTAAGTATATATTGACATGAAAAGAACAAAATTTTGAATAAGCAACGACATAATCTCTAGTGAAAGTTCAATTTCATGCTTTCCAAATAATTCACATATCTTGAAAAAACTGACTTATTTCAGTAAAGTTAACATTTATAAATTTATTAAAAGTAATAGTTGGATAATGATGAAACAGTTTGTTATTTGTCTTTTTCTACGAGCAACAAACGGTGGGAAAAAAGACTGAACATGACCAATTGCGTTATAAAAAAAAATACGCCACTTCTCTGGACTTAATTGCGGGTTAACTTTATACAGATGCTGATTTAAAAAAGATTAAATATATTTGCTAAGAAAAAGTACCAATAATTTTGTATTTAGTTCATCAAATAAACCTTCTAAACATCTCAACTGTACTTTTCCTTCATCCATATGTAGAATATAGCAAGTAATGCTAAACAAAAATGTATTTTTTTATTCTCAAATGGTTAAGAGAGCTGTATGCTGAAGACCTAAATGTAAATCCAAAAAAAACATATACGATTTTATGCGCGCACAATTCTGAGTTTCGGTAAAAACGTTTAGTAGGTCAAAACAAAAATATATATACAAGCGATATCCGTTACACAAAATCAAAAATCTTGGAATAAATCTGTTTGTATCAGATTTCCCTTGCTGTTGTTTATGTTAAAAAAATTTCACTGGATATATACATTTTTATTTTTATACAAACTTCGAAAAAATCATTACGAATTTCTGTAGTTATTGCTAATTCGATTTGACTGATTAATCATACACAAAATAAAACTTCTTGGTGTTCCATCTTGGAAAAAACACTTCATATCAGTTATAATGTATTCGGTAAATGTGGCACTATTGATGAATGAATTGTAAAGATTGCGACTAGATCTATTAAAATGCTGATGTAAAAATTATTTGACAGCGAACTGGAAGATCGAAAAGTTCATAAAAGAATCATTCGGATACGGTATTTAGATTTTATGAAAATAGAAAATAGATTTATAATTTTACATAATATAATTCTAATATAGGGTTCTTTTACAGAATTACCAATAACTTGACAACAAATCGTAAGTATCATTCTCTTATTAGGAGGAGGGAGTAGACCATAGGTTTGGAAAAAAAAACAAAATATTTAAATATATCAAGAATTAGACAGAACAAAAGAATATAAACTTATGTTTATTTTATAATTAATGTTTTTAAGTATTTTATTCAAAATATCAGAAACCACAGAATTCCTCTATTTCCTCTATAATTCCTGTGTTTTCATCAGCTTTATTACACTTTTCTCATGCTGTTTGTTAGAAATACACTCCTTTTTAATTACACATCCTCTTCTAATAATGCAGATTTTTACATTTAATTTTCTGGATACTGCCATACTCGTATGCAATTTTTTCGGTTTTCACGTAAGTATATTTTCCCAGTATGAATAAAAAATATGTTTCCATATTAAGGCTAGTCTTGTGTGGCAATTCCAAAATTTTTTTCTGTCTCATACATGTTACTAATTCAAAATTCGCAATCACAGTGTCAAAAGTAAATGGCAATCTGTGCATTTATTATGCAATCATGAGGATTCTAAAGATATGAAATTCCGTGCGTTAGTTCTTGAGATATGTCTATCGCTAAAATTAGTGTAAATACTGCAAAATGCATTGTAACAGCGCCACCTATATTGAGATTAACACCAAAACTTAATCAGCAACAACTTGTGCCAACGTCTAACTGAATCCTAAGTTAGATGAAAATTCGCGCCTACGTTTTTATGATAGAGTCATTGCGGGAATCAAGAAAAATACAGCACAGCAGTGCCACCTGTTGGGCAATATACGCAAAAACGTAAATATCAATAATTCTTATAAAGGACTAACTGAATCTGAAATTCAGTAAATTTCCGTGAATTAATTATTGAGATAGAGAGAGCTATTGAGGCAATCATGCAAAATGCTGCACAGCAGCGCCACCTATTAGGAGATGGGCATCAAAATGTAAGCAGAATCAAATCATGTCAAGGATTAACTTATTGTGAATTTTGAGGAAAATCCGTTCAGTAGTTATTGAGATAGAGCTATTACGGAGGTCGTTAAAAATGCAGCATAGCAGCACCCACTATTGGGCGATTTACACAAAAAACTAATCAGAACCAATTTATATCATTGACTAACTGAATATAATTTTTTATTAAATTCCGTGCATTAGTTCTTGAGATAGCGTGCCCACAAAATTTGTGTCAATGCAGACAGACGTACAGCGTGACAGACTCACAGACAGACATTTTGTATAAATATTTTTTTTTTGGAATCTCTGCCCCCTAAAACATGTAAATCTGTTGAAATCGAAAATTTATATGAATCCAATACTTTTCTCTTGCAAAGATAGAAGAAAGTAAAAATGGAACCAGACATTTCAGATTACACAATCGGTGGGTCCTGTGGCAAAATTTCACGCCTTCTCTGGCAGATGAGGCGGTTCTTCTAACGAAGCAGTTTAGAAAATAAATAAATTTAATTTTGAAATTGACCATTCAGCTCTCAAGCTTAGTTTTGCTGGTCTAACATAAGGATAAAATTTCCCCCATAATTGTAGTGTTTATTAAGTAGATTTGAACTATAGTATAAATTAGCATGAGTGTAACATGACATGTTCTCTAATTTTACGCTGAGAGTTTCGCTTAAACATTTTTTAATGGAATGGTTAAAGAATTTTATAAACACATTTCATATCAAAATTAGCGTTCACTGATTTTGATGCTCATTTGAAGAAAAATCTACGGTTTATACAAGTGACTGATATTTAACGTAGATTTCAGTAGTAGATAACATAAAAAATGACAATTGTACTCATTAAAGTAGTTACATACTTTAAGGTAAAATGTTCTAGTACTAATAGTTTATATTTTACGGTTATTGTGATGTTCAATAAAATTCAGTTGCTATAAAAAAAATTATTTTTCAGAATTGTTATATGCATGTCATATTGCAAATTTTCTTTGCTGCATGAGCTGCAGGCATAATTGCTTCAGGAATTTAGATCAGATATATTCATCTAGCTCATGTTGATCTATAACTAATGTTTAATCTACATTAGGTCATATTGTTAATAAGAGTAGTTTTGAAACATCATATGCCCATATTTTTAAATTACAGAGAATGAAGTAATTACCATCATATTTTGCAAATAATCACTAGTTTTCTTACATATACAGGTTTTTAATCCTGTTTCTAATATTCTTTAACTAGAGTTTTACTATTTCAATTCTTAAAAAAAGAAACAAATCTTACTTTGTTAAATACCAAAATATTTTTTATTGTTTCTTTATTTTAATTACCTTTTTAAACGTTTAGAAAAAATGTATAAATATCTCTGTATTTATTAAGAATATTAACGATAGCATTTTTCTCTTTACTTGAGGCAATAATTATATAAAGTCATTGACATACTTTTAAAAACAAAAATTGTTTCAAAATAAAAAAAGCTTTCTCAACCTTAAGAACAGAAATAAAAAGAAAACGGAAGCAAGTTCTATACGAACGGAAAAAGTTGTATTGCACTTTTCTTTTTACAGACTGCTCTATTCTTTAGAAAACAGCTAAAGTTTTTCAAACTTTATAACTCATTAGAAACAAATTGGCCGTAACCGTAAATTTCCTCTGAAAGAAAACAAGTTTCTCATTTGAGGAATTAAGCCTTGATTTTCAAATTGTAAATAATTCTAAATAGATGTTTTCAAACATACTTTATATTTATTTAGTTCTGAGTAATTCTGGTGTAATTTTCTTTTTGAATTAAATTTTCCCCTGTATATGTTTTAAACTTTCGTAGATACATTTATATATAAAAGTAATTAAAATAATTTTAAAATAACTAGAGAATGCCCCATATTGAAATCAGTATACAGTGCGGCGCAAAAGTTTATGCACACAACAAATATTTTGAGAAAATGAAAAATATACACCAGAATGTTTTTAAAGTTTCACAGTATCTAAAAAATTGTATTACAAATTTGTGTTTTGAATTCGGAAATAATTCACTGTACGGAAAATAATAAGTCATAAAGAAATCAAAATTGTGATGGCGCAAAATTTTATGCACAAAAACAAAATATTTACTTTTCACAAAGCCCAAAAGTTCTTTAGTAGTCTATGGTGTTTCCATTGCACCTGATGAGATCGAATACGCGATTTTCCATTGATAACACGGAAGTATGGGAGGTTTCGGGAGCGAGTCTGTACCAAGCTTTCTCGAAAGGCTAATTTCACCTCTTCCACTGAGTAATACTGCTTCCCATGCTTCTAAAAGTCATGCCCGGGGATTCTTAAGATGTTCTCTATCGGATTGAGATCTGGGCTGTGTGTTGGACAGTTCATCATACTGATATTCTGAGATCTAAATCATTATTTCGTGCAACGGGAAGTGTGCATCGATACGTTGTCTTGCTAAAATGTCCAGTTGGGATCACATAGGTGTTCAGCAAACGGCAAAAAATTCTCACTCATTTTCCCTGATAATATTGTGAATTTTATGGGCCATTTAGGAAGCTAAGAGACGTTTATTCATTGTAGATAAAAGCGCCCATACCATGAGCGAACTACAACTTTGTTGTTTGCTGAATATGATTTTCGGATCTTTCCTCAAGTCACCCCAGTAGAATGCGAACCCATCTGGACCATCCAGATTTCATTCTTTCATGAGAAAAAATAACCCTAATCCATTCGTCAAGATAATACATATGTTGTTTTGTCCATTGAAATCTTGCTTGTTTGTTACACCGTTTGAGAGAAGGCTTAACTCTTTGAATCCCAGAACTGAGAATTTTTTTGACCTGCTTAGAGTCCCAGCCAAACCCTCGAGATTTCATTCCCCCAAGAAAGAGTTTGCGGCTCGCTTTAGCTATTTGGATGAATATGCTATGGTTCAACCCCTTTGCTGTAGTATCTGTCCAAAGAAGAACCTATTGTATTACCCTTTGTTATCCAATTCCCCCTTATCCCCAATATAACCGCAAATCCCCAAGTTTTGCTTTCCCGTTACGTTCTGCTAAGCGAAGTGATAACTTATCATTAGACTTAAGAGTGTGTTTATGACATCTCTGCAGAATAAAAGATTTTTTTAGTTCTTTGTTTTATAAACCTAATTTTTACTTGTAAATTAATCATACATATTTGTAATAATATTTAAATGCTTTTTGTTTTACTAGTAGAAAAAATGGAATTACACTTTAAATTTTAAAATTTATGCTTGCTACATTTCTCGAAAAAATCAATATATTTAATGTATTTTTAAACCATTTATACAACATATTCTTACAGAATATCTATTTTTTTTCCAAATAAAGTTATGTGCTAAAAATGTTTAATAATGAAACATTTGTACATTAATTTAAATTATGCGATAAATTATTACATAAATATCCATATGTTTGAAAAAATTTTAAAACTTTACAAGATACAATTTTTTCTAGGTAACTTTTTCTATAATATATCAATGAATACAATAAATTTAATAAATAACTCGGTCAATTAAATTTAAAAAAGGCAATGTAAAAAAAAATAATTATTATTTTAAAATATTCGTCCACTTATAGTTTTTATTTATGAAGGTAACTGAAAAAGTCATTTTCCTGTTGGGAGCCGTTCAAGTATTATGTAAGCAGTATGGAAGTTGGTGTGTGTGTGTGTGTGTGGGGGGGGGGGGGGGGTGCAGGATCTACTTTTTTCCGAGAAGGGAGAGGGAGAGCTACGACAATTAATAATATAATTTATAGGTAATTGTTTTCTTCTTGGAAAAAGTGTTGATGTACAAAATAATATAAAATCTTATATAAGCAAAAACAAGGGGGGGGATGTCAAGCATTTGTTTATTTTTCTTTACAAGAGGGGGGAGCGGATACAAGATGACTAAAAATGACAATGATTAAAAATGCTTATGTAATACTTGAATAGCCCCTATGACTAATTCATGAATTTAATAATTTAGATAATTTGTAATTCAAAATATAATAAGATTTAATCATCAAAATATAAAACACTTAAAAAAGGTTCTCTAATGATTACAGATGGTGGTTTTAAAACAGATTAACAAAATTTCATACATCCATATCAAAACTTATGACTTAATCGCTGCATGTAATGAATTACCGTGAAAAAAGGGGGTATGCAAAAATTTAATTAATTAACTGTAAGAATTAGACTGTTTTTTTTTCACTTCTGAGATTTGATGTTATACATTGGCATGGTAATAAGATTTCATTAATAATTTTATATCTTATTACTTGAAGATAAAAAAAAAAATAAATAAAATAAAAATATATATATATATGTGAAAAATTATAAAAGAAGCGAAAATATTTATTAAAACTTTTTATTATTTAATTGGATTTTTCTACTGTAGACAAGCTATTATCTTTAGTTTAATTCTCTCTCTATTTAGAGGACGCTTTTCCGATATCCATATGTTTGTACATTTTTATCTGTCAATAGCGAACACCTCCGAATACCTATTGTTGAACTGCCCATAGTCCCATTGTGTTCCTATCTATTGTTCGTTAAGCGGATTAGGCAGTTACGCCCAATCCATGTTCCATCAGCTGCACTTTCCAAAAGAAGGGGGAGAAATGGACTAGGCCGTCGGCCGGGCGTAATGGAATCCTAGTACCTTGGGCGGTGTCGGGCGGATTGGGATCTAAAGGGTTACGTTAATTTCTGCTTAGTCCTGATTCGGTAAATCGTCTGCATATGGTGTCACGTGATATGTTTTATCCATAACAATTTTTTATCTGATTGAGAGAAAAATTGCAAGTTACAGCCATTTATTTAATTCTTCTGTCTTCACGAAATGTGGTTTTTCTCGGTGTTCCTGTGCGAAACGCATTTTTGAATTGTTTTTCACGATGCAAAACACAATAAATATCACGTTTACCGATTTTAAATATGTGAAATTTACAAAAGATTTTTACTTTCAGCTTTAGTTTCCAAACTTCCACAACTTCTTCTGGCGGAAATTCAAGAGTTTCGGCATTTCGATTACTCGTACAGCGATCACTATACTTCATACTCTAGGAAAAATGTATCGCCAATCCTCCATCTATAATGTTCAAAGAGATATTTCCACAAAATTTCGTTTGTACATATATTTTTGGGACGTCACAAAGAAAGTTTCTTTGAAATTCCCGATTTTCGTAACTATGTTTTTTTTTCTCCAAACTTTAGATATATATTTATGATCATAGTATTCACGTACAGTGGATATTTAAAAATATTCCGTTGTACAATTTTATTTTTATTAAAATATTTGCGTTGTGCTTAAACATTTGCGCCGCACCGTATAATGTATTTCTAGATCTTTTACATGGTAAAAAATGTAATTAAATCTATGGCCGTAATGTGTCCACTTTATAGGGCAGCTACTTGTACTGATTTCATTTTGCAGAAGATAATGCGTGGCTACATGGAGCGGAACTTGTTCAGAATATTTTTCAGGGTGACGATATTCATCGCATCAGTTTGACCATACGATCACTCAGGGTTAATTTATTTGAACATATTACGCATACTGTGGATAGAGTAGTGTAGAGAGTAAAGCTCACATGAGGATACTCTGCAAATAACTTAAGGATGTGTTTAGTAGCAAACATCCCCGTCAACCCATCTACTTACTCCATTGTCCCATTACCCATCACAGAAGGAAACTTCTAGGCGGCGTAGATAAATTTTATTTTAGATAAAATAAACGAATCAGATCTCAGATCTGATTCCCATTGAGCAATCTGGGACATAACAACGGTCAGTTAATAAGACATCATTTTGCCAGTGATAACGCCAGTTTCTTTTCGTACTTTTAATGAATATGATATTTTGCTACAAGCTGGTATCAACAAACTCATTCACATTATCAGTATTAAATGCAAGAAGTTTATAGCCATTTGTGCGTTTACACGCCTGTCGTAGGCTTCTGTCAGCCTTTTTTTTCATTTTGTCAACTTCTGTATTATCATTTGCATTTGAATATCAGTAATTTCTAAAATTATGCATTGCCTTATTTAATACCAGAAAAGTTTAGGCAAGGAATAATTTTAGAAATTATTATTAAGATGCTACTTGGCTCAGAATAATATAAATTTACAAACAACGTTAAAAAACGACAGAATATGCAAACTTTTAGAAAACTAGTTTCGGTAGTCTTTAGCGTACCGTGGTCCATGGCCCTGAGGACGGTACGCTAAAGGCTGCCGAAGCTAGTCTGCTCAAAGTTTGCATATTCTGGCGTTTTTAACGTTGTTTTTAAATTTATACTTTCATAAATTAATGCGATTGAAATAGAATTTTCTGTACAGAAGCTAAAAAAATCCACCTTCGTCTGTAGCTATTTATCTACCAGGTGTATTCTTGAGATGATATACTCTGAAACCATGACACACGGATTAACTACTAATAATTTTTATCAGCATCTCATTGCAATTGGTTTTATTTGGCACATTAGAATTGGTTGGTGGTACTACACATCTTGAAAATTCAAAATACCACCATGTAGTTCCTGGAGAGAGCGTTAAACAATGCGCTAAATAATCATTACTGAATAAAATGAATCGTTTCATATTGCAATCCGTTTCTAGATCGTTTCCGAATTCATACAAAAATCTGCTTGAATTTGCTTCATTTCAAATTCTCATATCATTTCCAATTTAAAATTTCTATAAAAAAATTTGGTAGAAAATTCAATAATTAAACCCACTAATAAATTTATACTATATTATAAAATCATTCTTTGACGCAGTTTTTATGTTTGTTTTATTTTCAAGCACAATTTATGGCTAGACACTGTGTCCTGATCTGTAAGAATTATTCACAAAATACATTATAACTTGCAATCTAGGTAGATATACAGGGTGATTCAAAAAAGATGGGAAACATTTTAAGAAGTGACAGTACACACCCAAACAAACATTTTGTATCAAAGAATGCATGGTCGAAAACTAAACGTAAAAAAGTTAGAGGGCGCCAAAAGTTATGTTCTTATACGAGGCAAAAACACACAATGAACGATTAAGTTAAGTTACGAAAACAAATTTAATGGCATTTGATTACAATAAGTGCTCAAAACGTTGACCGGCAGCTGTTATGCACGCAGTACAACGGCGAAGAGCAGATTGGCGAATTTTCTGAAACACACCAGTCACCACCGCGCTCGCCAGATCTTTCATGTCTCGATTTTTTTGTGGGGACAGCTAAAGGCTCTTGTGTATGAGACTCCCATTGAATCCACAGAAGAACTTGTCGCCAAGCTTTCGGCTGCTGTAGGGAAGTTCGTGATATGCCTGGTTGTGTTTCAGAAAATTCGCCAATCTGTTCTTCGCCGTTGTACTGCGTGCATAACAGTTGCCGGTCAACGTTTTGAGCACTTATTGTAATCAAATGCCATTAAATTTGTTTTCGTAACTTAACTTAATCGTTCATTGTGTGTTTTTGCCTCGTATAAGAACATAACTTTGTCCGCCCTCTAACTTTTTTACGTTTAGTTTTCGAATATGCATTCTTTCATACAAAATGTTTGTTTGGGTGTGTACTATCACCTCTTAAAAATTTTCCCATCTTTTTTGAATCACCCTGTATTTTAGTGTACAACAACGCTTTCGTTCCTATCAGTGATTATTTCCTTTGAAAAGAGGAACTGGGAGGAATTTTTCCCCTCACTTTTGAATGATATTTTTCTTTTAATTAATCGTTCTACTTTCAGCACAATTACATATATTAAACTTATCAACCTAACGTTGCACAATCAATACTTTTTGGTTATTTTGGTAAAATATTATTTTAGGTCTATTTTATAGACAATTCCAGTCAGTAAACAGTAGTAATGATTACTTTTTCTGATGTCAAACAGTTTTATCTCTTGAATAGACAGAAAAAAAATAATTAGTGAATGAGAATTATCCTAGTAAATAGCGGAACATTTTCTTCTTATCGGTGATTTACTCCTTTGGGAAGATGAACGCAGTCTAATATATTACTTTTTAGCAATAATATCATTTAATCTATTAACACCACATTTTTGTTTTTAAAAAAAATATCACAACCTAATATGTCATAATCAATCATTTTTAGTTGGTTTGCGACAATATTAATTTAGGTCAATTTTTTGTAGGCAAAATCTAATCTCTGCACTGTAACACTGATTTTTCTAATTCGTCGTTCCTACTGTCAAATAATTTCGTTCGTGAAAAGTACTGAGTAAAAGAATTAATGAATATAATCATATAAACTAACAAAAAATCACCACAAAAGCTTTTCCGAATATTGATTTAAAAACTATTTTATTATCCTTAACAAACAACTTGCAACAACTTGCATTTTATAAATAATGCATTCTTTTAAATGTAACCAAGATTAAATAAATGAATATTTAGTATTTTATGTGTATATACAAATAATATTTTATATATCTGTTAAATTTTTACTTAATTACGACTTTCGGTTTTCGATGGATTTAGACGTTTTAGAGGATCCCAAGGGAAAGGGAACACGATTTGATGGTTTTCTCTAAATGTCTGTCTGTGAGTTTGTCTGTATGTGACAAAAAATTTATGGGCGCTCTATCTTAAGAACTAATGTACTGTTCACAAAACTTTAGATTCACTTAGATGTTTATATAAACTGTTGCTGATTTTTTTTGGTGTAAATCGCACAACAGGTGGGCGAAATTATGCTGCATTTTTCACGATTCTTTCAATAGCTATATCTCAAGAACTAATGCACGGATTTTCCTAAAACTTCAGCTTCAATTAGTCCTTCATACAATTTTGTGCTGATCACTTTTTGGTGTAAATCGCCGAACGAATGGCGATGCTATGCTGAATTTTTCACGATTTCCGCAATAACTCTATCTCACGGAATAATGTACGAATTTTCATTTAACTTCAGATTCAGCTAGACGTTGTTGCAAGTTTCTGCTGATTAGGTTTTTGTGTCCATCACCCTAAAGGTGATGCTGCTATGCAGAATTTTTCCAGATTTTTGCAATACGTCTATCTCAGTAACTGATGCACGGATTTTCATCAAACTTCAGATTTCGTTAGACATTGCTGATTAGGTTTTGGTGTAAACCACCAACATGTGGCACTGCTATTCTATATTTTGAATTATTTACACGAATTCATCGATAGTGATACCTCAAAAACTAATGCACGGAGTTTCACATCTTTAGAATCATGATGATGGGCATAGATTAACATTCCATTTTGGGTCTGTGGTTGCGAATATTGCAGAATTAACATCTATAAGATAGATGAAAGTTTTGGGATTGGCGCATTCCTCTAGTTTTGATTAAAGCTAGTTAAAAAGCAATGTAAATTGTCATGATTTTTGTATTATAGTCTAATGCAATGTGTTCGGAATGAATTTAACACTTTCTAGTGAAAAACAAAATATAAAATATTCTAAGTCAAAAGAAATTTTACTAGTAAATGGATACTTCGCAAAAATATTTCAACAATGTACACACTGTAAAAAAAAATGGTGACGTTCCATGTAAAATCCAGGAACGTTTCGCCTTTTCTCAGGTTTTCAGAATAATTTAGCTCTTTCCTGTGAAATTCTGGTTTTCTTATCTGAAACGTTCCTGAACCAAAAGTTGGAAACAGCAAAACGCTGCGGCCGCCATTTATTATTTTTTTTTGCTATAATCCGTCGCGCGCGAGTGTCGAAAAAGAATTCCTTAAATGAATGTAAAAAAATCAATATGGAATGCAAATAAATCAATAGACGACATAATCCTTTACGTCTCTATTGTCAAGACAATTCAGATGAAAATACTGACATCCTCCTCCATACCTCCGTGACATCGCTAAGAGATTATATCTCGTACTTGTCTGTGGAATGTTTAAGGAGCAGACCGTGTAAAAAAAATACACCTATTATTTGGATCTCCATTAACCAGGGGACCATCAAACATGATTCTCACCGATTTTGATTAATTTAAAGTATGTTTTAGAGTTCTTATCTCTAATTATTCTTGTGAAAGAATTTCTTCAAATGGGACTTAGATTTTCAGAAATTAGATGCCGAGGTTTAGCATACGTTTCAAATACCCATTAGTTTGCAGCTCTCAACGTGTCTTTCGTGGAGTGGACGCAGAAAGCTCGCACGCCACCCATACGGCCCGAGTTCGATGCTACCTCTGGACTTTTTCTTTCTTTTTTAATTAATTTTATATTTTTACACTTTATTACAATTTGATTTAAATTTGATATATATTTGACACTTTGAATTGCTGCAAATTTGAATTTTTTTTTTTTTTTTTTCGGAAAAAATATACAATTACGTTTAGGTTTTTTTTTTTCATGAAAATTTATATGTATTTTATCTAACTTGTAAACTAACATAATTACTAACGAAAATCCAAAATATTTTATGTCTAGATTTTTTTCCTAATTATTATTTACATTTATATATTTTTATATTTTAAGCAAAGTTCAGAAACAATATATCATATATATATTTACTTTATTGAATTTTAACTGAAAATTTATTTTTTCGTGTAAATTATAAATAATAATTTTGATGTCAATTTCAAAATATTTTTTCATTCCAACAAATAATGATAATAAAGCGAAAATTGTCAACTGGAAATGTAAAAATCGTCTGCGGATCAATCATGCTGTGAAATGTCAGTAATGTTTTGCTGTCAACAGAAATATTCCTGGTATTTCGCAGGAAACTTACTGGCATTTCTGTAGAAAGTTTTTAACATATACAGTAAAGTTCCAGTCATTTTCAAGAAATGTTTCTTGGAAATAATGGGCAACTCAGCTGCCCATTTTTTCCCAGGAACGTTGCGGAATTTTTTTTTACAGTGCAGAGAAATATATGCCTTCTACAGAATTATTACAAACTAACAATCCATGATTTTTTGAAATTATAAACAGGAGTGGAAAAGAATGCAATAACATATTTCCGATAACGTTCCAAATACAGTGATTTGTGAGTGAGAGCAGTGATTTGCAATTCAGAAAAACCTTCTTCCTCCCCCACCTCCTTTCTGTTTTTCGCCATGTTAGAGGAATCGGCCCCAGAATCCCGTACGTACGGTTTAAAGCGAGGGTTTTGTATGGGATATATGGGCAAGTAGAGTTCGTAACAACAACTTAAATTTTAAATCCTGACGATAGCTAAGTATTTGCCGGAAGTACTCGATCTGTAACATCTTTTTAATTGTTTAAGTATATGTTTAGTAATGAATCATTTATCCCATTTTGTATTAAAATTAAATTTAGCACCCTCAACTAGCTTATTTTAGTTTACATAGGTTTCACCAAAAAAGCCACCAACAGTCGTAACTGCATCGATGCGGCTCAGGAATCTAACACATTTATCTAGAAAATTTGCGTAATTTGGTCGATCCGGTGGGTTTGCGTTATACTTCAGTGCGTTTGGTGACCTGTTGATTTAATCCGCACAAAATATTAAGGCATAGGTTTGGAAACAAGGGAGTACATATTGGGAACGAATTATTGATATCAGGAAATCAATTTCCCTTACAAGAGACACATAAAAAAACAAGCATTTTTTAAGTTTTTTTTCCATTTTATACTCTCTGTTGCACCTTATAATTACATTTCGTATTATTTTTAAGGTGTTTAATCAGTATTGCGCAGTTGGCTTCATTACAAAAATGGATTCTATTGGGAAGAATCAAGAGGAAAGCTAATGTTTTCCCACCCTCACACCTTTTTCCTTTATTTTTTGTATCATGGGATTATCTGAAACCAAGGAATATAAACATATATGGCATATGTCAAATTTTGAACGAAAACCATAATTTCATACAATTTACAAGCTGTCTATTAGATTGTGAATGCACCGAACGTTCAATTATTTGATGTGTAATGATGCTAAAAGCCAGGGAGCTGGTACAGTTGCAAACAGTTGTGTGCAGAATTTCATTAAACGTTTTGAAACATTTATCAAGTAACATAGTGTGCAAAATAAATAGTTTTTATTTATAAATAACTGTTTTTATATTTTGTGAAAAATTGTATATTAGTGACGGGTGAACTGCATTAAAACATAACAATTAAAAAAGTAACCATATTACATATTCAGATGATAAGTACGGTATAAACATATAGAAGTTGTTGTAACTTGCTTCATCTGGCAACTCCCTATCATGTACCCAACAACTACCAATTATATGCACATTGCGGAAATAAAACGGGCATTGTTTTGTAAGGGTATTGCACCCAGTAAAACGTTGATTTGTACTAATTTAATTGTTTTAGAGAAGTTCACCAATTTTGATAGTGGAAAATCAAAATAACTTACAATAATTATTAATCAATCACATTGAATATGAGTACATTACATTATAGGGAAAAAACTATAATTTTGTGTAAAAAGAAAATTATGCTTTGAAAAATTCTTAATAAGGAATGTTATTTTAAACGTAAACAAGGAACTATATTTTTAGAAAAAAAAAATATTTATATTAAACAATACATTACAAAGAAACACATTGAGTTATTTGAAGAGAAATTGCCTCTTCAGTTTCTTACAAAGAAATTTATTGAAAAGCAGAAAAATAAACTGGAAACAGAAGATAGTGATAGGAAAGATATTGTCTTTTAAATTGGAAAAAAATATTGATTGAGAAAAATTGAGATTTATGTGGTATGGGTACAAAGAGAAAGAGATTTTCTTTTCTGATATTGCCAGAGGATATTACTTTGCAATAATTGAACACAGTAGTTTTAGCAATTCAAACTAAATAAAACAATTTTTATACAAAATTATATTCGAATTAAATATTTTTATGGACACTTTTCTGGGTTTTATTGTTTGAACAAATTTACTTATATAAATATACAAAAAACAGAAAATTTACAACATATATATATTTTTTCATTTTTGATTTGTACTAATTTGTAATTAAGTATCTGAACTACATATGTTTTTTCATAATCATATAGTTAGGCATTAGTGCATTTTGGCTACGATTAATTATATTTTTATAATGTAAAAGAAAAATAAAGATAATGTCCTCCACATATATTTTTAATATATTTTGCAGAATTTTAATGATCAAGTGTGTCATTATTATTTTTTCTTGGAAATCCAGAGACACTTTCGTGAAGCAATAAAGAACACATTTAGCCAATGTCATACTCTTTATAAAGATCTACTTCTTATGCAAAATAAATAATACAATTCGGGTATTTTTACTCATGTTTTATCTCATTGTGTGCAAGGAAACAAAAACAATTTGTATCTAGTCACAGAATCTATCGTAGAACATACAGTATATTAAAACACAATGAAAAGTCAATTGCCGTATATTTTGTACTGTATGGTCTTATCATTTCTTTAACAGAGTGCCCATAATTTTTTTTATATATGAGTAACATTTGTGAGTTGATTTTTGTCTGAAGCCAACATCATATGTTTTACACTTTGTAATTCGGTATATAAGAACTATTTTTCTTGAAACTACAATAATGTAGAATATACAGCACATTTGCTATGGATTTGTAATTTGAAACTTCCGATTTATATTTAGAAAATACTCGTATTATGCCACACCGTCGGAAAAACTGAAAGTTCGTAGTGGTTTACCTTGCAAAAAAGGGCATATATTGATACCGTCGATATACTTTAATTAATTAAGAATACCAAAAAAATCCCAATTCATAAAATTCTATATATGTATATATACATACATATATATATATACATATACATACATTTTTAAAATTAATTTTTCAATTAATTTTCAGCAGGGAAATTACGCACGTACTTATTGAATATATAATACGTGATTTATCACATTGCTAACGAAGCGTAGCACCATCAATGTGTAAAATGTTCAAGCCGGGAAACGAACTCGGAAACCTTGGAATAGCGCCCCAAGTGCTATATCATTTAAGCTACGAGGACGATGCCCAGCCTAGCATTTCCCACATATCTTGGTAAGACTGTAACTGCAGCATAAAATGGAATAGACTTCATGAGCACACAATCCTGCGGCGAAACATGAGACACACACAAACCCAGCATCTGTTAACACATATATGATTTTCTTTTTAGTTTAAATTTTCAATTAATTTTCAACAGTGAAATTACGCTCGAAATTATGGAATATATAACACGTGATTTATCACATTGCTAATGAAGCGTAGAACCAACAATTTGAAAATGTCCAAGCCGGGAATCGAACCCGGAACCCTTGGAAAAGCACTCCAAGTGCCCTACCATTTAAGCTACGAGGACGATGCACAGCCTAGTATTTCCCACATATGTTGTTAAGTCTGTAACTGCAGCACAAGATGGAATAGTCTTCATGATCACACAATCCTGCGGTGAAACATGAGACACACACAAACCCAGCATCGACAAACACATACATAACTTTTTTTTTTTTTTTTTTTTAAATCAATTAATTTTCATCAGTAAATTTACGCTCGAAATTATTGAATATATAATACGTGATTTATCAAATTGCTAACAAAGTGTAGAACCAACAATGTGAAAGATGTCCAAGCCGAGAATCAAACCCGGAACATTTGGAATAGCCCTCCAAGTGCTCTACCATATAAGCTACCAGGACAATGTCCAGTTTAGCATTCCCCAAATATATTGGTAAGGCTGAAACTGCAGCACAAGGCGGAATAGTCTCCATGAGCACACAATCCTGCTGCGAAACATGAAACAAACACAAACCCAGCATCTGTGAACACACATATAATGCTTTTTAATTAATTTTTTTAATTAATTTTTAGCAGTGAAATTACGCTCGAAATAATTGAATAGATAATGTGTGATTTATTACATTGCTAACGAAGCGTCGATCCAAAAATGTGAAAAATGTCCAAGCCGCAAATCGAACTCAGAAGCCTTGGAAATGCACTCCAACTTCTCTACCACTTAAGCCACGTGGACGACGCCCAGCTTAGCATTTCCCACATATCTTGGTAAGGCTGCAACTGCAGCACCAGATCGAATGGTCTTTATGAGCAAAGAAGCCTGCGGCGAAACATGAGACACACAAACCCAGCATCGTCCTCGTAGCTTAAATGGTAGAGCACTTGGAGCACTGTTCCCAGGGTTACGGGTTCGATTCCCACTGTGGACATTTTTGACATTATTGTTTCTACGCTTCGTTAGCAATGTGATAAATCACGTATTATATATTCAATAATTCTAAGCGTAATTTCACTGCTGAAAATTAATTGAAAAATTAATTTTAAAAAAATTACATATGTGTTCATCGATGCTGGGCTTGTGTGTGTCTCATGTTTCGCTGCAGGATCGTGTACTCCTGATGACTATTCCATATTGTACTGCAGTTGACGCATTACCAACATATGTGGAAATTGCTAGACTGGGCATCGTCCTCGTAGCTTAAATGGTAGAACACTTGGATCGCTATTCCTAGGATTCCGGGTTCGATTCCCGGCTTGGACATTTTTCACATTGTTAGTACTACGCTTCCTTAGCAATGTGATAAATCACTTATTATATATTCATAAAATTGTATATCGATTCTAATTTACAAATTTATCTCAAATGTTACTGGGTACAGCATTCTTGAATGACCACAGAAATCACCATATTTGGCTGCTTTTGGTTAATTCGTACCGAAGTTCAGTGCAAAATTTTTGATTATTAAACGATCTGTTAATTCTGCTACTTCTTCAGATTAAAGGTATTTAACGAAACCATGTAGTGATTAAATAAGTTAAAAATTAACGGAAAATTTTCAAGTAATTTTAATTGTCACTAAATGTAAAGAAATTAAGACATTCTTAAAAAAACTACAGAAATTTAAAAATTTTGTTCAGTTTTAATATAAAATTCACAAAAAGTCGCTTTCATCTGAAGCTGTTTTGGAGTCGTTAGATCAAATGTGCGGGTTTCATTTTACTTATTGTACTGATTGATCTATTTGTTATGATATTTGACTATTTTTCAATCACACTTAAAAAAATTATGTAGCGTTACTGTATAAAATTGCTGGAACATGCTGCCTCCAATTTTATGAAGTAATTTAACTTATACAATGGCGTAATTTCAATTGACATAACTAGTACAATATTACACACTAATGTAAGGTAGCACCAGTTTTACTGGTTAAATTACTCAATAAAATGGAGGCAGCAAGGCTGCCACAAATTTTATAGGGGAACGTTTGCAGTACACTATGAAATTTCCATTATGTGACAGTAAGATTGTTCAATCAACATTTAAATATTTATATACCATCTCATTGTTAATGAGAACATACTTGACTGGAAAATTTTCTTTTCTCTATCAATCACTAAAAATGTCTAAAAAGTAGTTTTATACAAGATACCTATTATCCTGTCTGTCAGTAATTCATTGCTATGAAATTACAGCTATCAGAACCATTGAAAATATATTAAGAAATCATATTTTCCACTGCAATGTTGGAGGTTTTAAAATGATTAAACAAACGTGAAATCCTTTTGTCGGCGGCTAGGAATTGTAATATCAAAGTTGTATTTTTCTAAACCCTTGCTGAAAGGAGTAAATAAATAAATTTAAAAATAAATAAATAAA
The DNA here is from genome assembly GCA_963932465.1 of Maratus speciosus. Taxonomy (NCBI): domain Eukaryota; kingdom Metazoa; phylum Arthropoda; class Arachnida; order Araneae; family Salticidae; genus Maratus; species Maratus speciosus. The sequence goes on along the minus strand of OZ010791.1, from coordinate 532,737,414 downwards.
TAAATAAATATTTGTTGGAATGTTATTCCATACGGAAGGCATGAATAAGAAATTCCTCAATAGGTAAATGATAAAAAGTTAAAAGTTTTGCCTTTATGTTTTGATGCATTTAAATAGATATATATTCTTCTTAGGATGAACAAAAAAACATTTATTTGAAGATTAAATACACTAGAATAATATATATGCTACACACAATACTGATCACACTTCACAATAAAACAAAACAGATGAATAAGAATATTTACAAACACAAAGAAATACTTTGAACTATGGTTTGTTGCAGTTTTTTTAACAACGATGACAGCGATGACCACCTCGGGAACTCAGCTTTCGCTTTAGAGTGTTAGTGTATAATTCCTTCGGAATATTATTGGATTTTTAATCCACCAGCATTTTGCTGCCAACTGCTATAAGGGAAGGAGAAAAACTAACTGTTCTGAGTGTCTGTCACAGTAGATCAAAATAAAAAGGAGTGTCTGATGCTGCCATCTTGTTTAATGTTCTAGAAACAAAAGAGCATTTTCTAACATCTCTCCCGTTTTGTGATAGAATCTGACACCAGGTGGATGAGGTTTCTACAAAGTTCAAATTTGGACTTTGGCAGCGGCTTCTTCATTATATCTGCTATCATTTCATTTGTTGATAGATATTTGACATCTATAACATTTTTTGTTTTTAAATCTCGTGTGTAAAGATACTTTGTATCAATGTGCTTAGTGCGAGATTTAAATTTTTCACTTTCAATCAATGTAATTGTAGATTGGTTATCCTCAAAAATTCTAATAGTAAAATGTTGTTGTAAGTTGAGATCTTTACATAATTTTAAGATCCATAGCACCTCTTGAGTTCCTTGTGACAGTGCCACATATTCAGCTTCTGCTGACGATAATGTCACACATGATTGTTTTCGTGAAAACCAAGAAATGCAGCTATTGTTTAAGAAGATTACATTTCCTGAGGTGGATTTTCTGTCTGTATCATCTTGACCACAGTCTGCATCTGAGTATGCAACTATATTAGGATATTCTTTTGAAGAAATGTGGAGATCAAGGTCTTTCGTTGTTTTTAAGTACCTTATTACCCTCTTAAGGGGTCTTGTACCTTTTAAACGCGTCGAAAATTAACGAAAAACTTCAAAGTTTGAATTAGTCTATCTTCAAAGCCTTCTTATGTATCAACATGAAATTTTGGTTATTGATTATACAGATTATGCTTTGTAATATGCTACCATTAGAAATATATTAACCCTTTACAGAATTTGTGTATTGTTGAAATCAAAATAGCTCTTTTTTTAACCCCATAAGTCATTGCGCGCATGATATCTTGAGAAAGTATGTATGGATTGGCATAAAATTCGGTAAAGATACTAAACATATATGTGTGTTTAAAATGATCTACTCTTAGGCTAAAATTATTTCATTAACTATATAAAAAAAAATATTTTCGTAAAAAAAAATAAAAATTTTGTATTTTTAATGAATAAAAATAGTCATAACTAAAAATATTACCGTTGTAAATACTTAAAAGTAGATCATTTTAAACACACATATTTGTTTAGTATATTTACCAAATTTAATGAAAATCCATACATACTTTCTCAAGATATCATGCGCGCAGTGACTTGTGGGGTAAAGAAAAGAGCTATTTTGATTTCAACAATACACAAATTCTGTAAAGGGTTATTAAATTTCTGTTGGCAGTATATTACAAAGCACAATCTGTTTAATCAATATCCAAAATTTCATGTTTATACATAAAAAGGTTTTGAAGGTAGACTAATTCAAACTTTGAAGTTTTTCGTTAATTTTCGACGCGTTTAAAAGGTACAAGACCCCTTAAGAGATTCCAGTCCTTTTGTCTTGGATTATTGCATCTTCGACTTAGTATGTGTGTAGGAGTGGTAATACTAGGTCTTGTGCATGAGGAAATATATAAAAGACTTTTTATAGCTTGTCTCTAATTATCATTTTATGATGAAAGATTTACTTCTTTATCTAAACTATAATAGTTAGTTTACATTGGGGTATAAGTTGGTTTGGCTTCTTCAAGCTGAAAATCCTTAACTAATTGATTTATTTTACTTCTTTGTGAAAGTAAATAACTTCCATTTTCTTTTCTGTAAATTTCTCTACCTAAGAAGTATTTTGCTTCTCCTAGTGATGTTATGGGATAAGATTTCTTTAAGTAATTTATTACTTCATTAACTTCATTTTCATCTTCTGAGCTCATCAGCATATCATCTACATACAGTATGAGATGAATTGTCTTCTTTGGTTTTTCTTTTATGAACAAACATGGATCAGCTTCACTTTGTTTAAATCCATATGCCTTTACAGTATTCTCTATTTCTTCATTCCAGCACTTGGCGGCTTGTTTAAGACCACATATAGCCTTTTTAATTTATAGACTTTGTCTTTATTTCCTTCATCATGAAAGCCTTCTGGTTGATGCATGTATAATTCTTTATTATCTAGTTTACCATGTAGAAAGGCTGTTTTAACATCCACTTGGAATACTCTGGCTTTATGATAAGCTGCCCAGGTCAGAAAAGCTCTAATAGTTGTATGTTTGACGACAGGAGAGAAGGTTTCATCATAATCAGTGCCTAATTTTTGATCGAAACCTTTGGAAAACTTATCGTGCATTGCATTTTATTTCTTCTCCAGTTTCCTTATGTTTTGTTTTGTAAACCCATTTACAGCCAATGGGGTGCTTGCCTTTGGGTAAAGTAACAAGCTCAAATACTTCATTTTCCTTTAAAGTTTTAAATTCTTCCTTAAAAGCTTGAAACCATTTCTGTTGATCTTTTACTGGTAATTGTAAAACATCTTTAAAAGTATCAGGATCTTTATTTTTGGAACAACTGTCTTCATTTTTGTAAGAATATCTTTCTGGTGGAAATCCTTTAGTCTCTCTGTTAGATATTCTTCTTTGGAAATTATCTTCACTTTCTTCAGTTGTTATGCTATCTACTGATTTTTCATCCATTTTTATTACTTCTGTAGTATTTTCTATTCGGATAGCTTCACTATCATTTTCAAAATTTTCTTCTGAAAAATTGAAATGCATTAAATCTGAGATTCGCTCTTCAGGATTTTCTTTAAAGACATTTTCACAGTTCATATTTTCAAAAAACTTCATTGTTCTGCTTATCACTATTTTTCTACCGCCTATATAAATTCGGTATCCTTTGCTTCTTAAATTGTAACCAACAAAGACTCCTTCAGTGGCTTTTTCGTCAAATTTTTGTCTCTTCTGTTTATGAACATACACATATGCTTTGCATCCAAATACTTTAAGGTGACTCACATTTGGCTTATACCCATTCCACCGTTCATATGGTGTCTTTTCAGTTGATTTTGTAGGTAATCTATTTTGTAAGTAGGCTGCTGTAGCTATGGCTTCTGCCCAGAATGTTTTTGGCAGTTTAGCATTTATAAGCATGGCTTTACTCATTTCAATAAGCGAGCGATTCTTTATTTCTGCGACTCCATTTTGGGACGGTGAATATGGCGTCGTTGTTTCATGATTTATTCCTAAGCTTTTAAGGTAGTCTTTGACAGATTCGTTGCAATATTCTGTTCCATTGTCACTACGCAAGGATTTAATCTTCAATCTAAATTTATTTGTTGTTGATGCAACATACTCTTTTAATTTATCAAATAATTCATCTTTAGAAGAAATAAAATATACTTGTGTATAACGAGAGTAATCATCAATAAATGTAACGAAATATCTTTTTGATCCCATACTTTTTGTTTCTGCAGGACCGCATACATCGCTGTATATCATATCAAGTGGTTTTTTACTTCTGCGTTGTGTTTCTTTTGGAAACGATTTTTCTGTTACCTTAGCTTTTATGCAACTTGAACATTCAGTATTATGAGAACAATTATTCACAGTAATACCTAAAGCTAAATCATCCTTTTGAATTTTTTTTATGGATTCCAAATTTCTATGGCCCAGCCTTTGGTGCCATTTAAGAATGCAGTTAACATTAGAACAAACGGGTAATATTTCTGAAGCACTATATACCTTTTCATTTGTAGGCATTATTTTTAATCTGTATAACCCCTTATCAGCTTTTGCATCTGCAACTGAGAAGTTGCCCTTTTTAATTAAACATATATCATCTTTAAATGTTACAACAAAACCTTTCTCAGTACAAGACTGGACAGATAATAAATTACTATCCAACTCGGGAACATAAAGCACATGATCTAATGTAACTCTATTTGTTTGACCATTAAGTGTTTCAATATTAAAAGTACATTTAACCTTTCCCTTTGCAGTTAATTTAGTTCCATTTGCAATTGTAATTGTATCTTTATTCGAATTTTTTAATTGTGAGAACAGTTCCAAGGAATTAGCTAAATGAACAGACGCACCTGAATCAATAACAAAAGACAAATTTTTGTTTTTATTTCCATTTTGTTGAGATTTCATAACAAAACTCGAAGAATTTGATTCTTCCATTAATTCATGATAGTTTTGAGAATCTGATAGATTTTCATTTTGACTAGCAGTAGAAGCAGATAAATTGTTTGGTTTTTTAAACTGTTGACGTGATCTATCTTGGGTGAAATTTGGTTTTGTTTTGTTAGTATTATTACTCTTTAAGTGAAAACAATCTTCACGGTTGTGATTATTCTTTTTGCAATGAGAACAAAATTTTTGCTTATTCAAATGCTTTGGATTATTCCTATTACCCTTTAAAGCAATAGATTCAAATTTTGTTGAAATTTGTTTAGTTTCAACTCTTCTAAGATAACAATCAATTAATTTGTTTTGAACATATTTTAATGATAAATCTGTTTCATATTTACTTTCAATAGCAGTTATAAAGGTACTATAAGAATTTGGTAAGGAACAGAGAAAATAGCTATTAAATTATCATCTTGTATTACTTCACCTATACTTCTTAATTTTTCTGCTAATTCTAAGACAGAATTAATATGTTCCTGCATTTTTACACTTTCATTATATTTAATGGAATGCAGCTTCCTAAGAAGATAAAGTTTATTTGTTAAATTTACTCTTTCATGAACAGATTTCAATTGATCATTTGTTTCTTTAGCACTTTTAGCATGTCTGACATGAACAATTTGTGAATCTGAGATATTTAAACAAATCAATGTCCTAGCATTTCTATCATTTTTTACCCAATTATCATCATTTTCCTTTTTAGGTTCAAATACAACATCATACAGACCTTCTTTATTTAACAATTGTTCTATTTTAACTTCCAAACTGAATAGTTTTCATCAGTTAATTTATCAACATAATGAGATTCTTTAATACTAATATAATAATATTTGCTTATTTCACAGAAATTAAAACTTTTTATCTTATTAATACATAAAAAAACAGTTATAAACTCACATATAACGCTAATAATGAAATAAGAACAAAATAAAATTCTTGAGAACAATTTTTGAAGTTACTTTTGATTTCAGAAAAACTGTTCTTAAATGTTCAATTGTTTAAAACATAAATTTACATTTTCAACTTGTATAATAAAATTTCAATAAGAAATTGGGAAAATAAAATTCAAAATAATTTCTTTTTTATCAATACACAATACTTTTGATTTCAAAATAAGAACAATTCTTTGAATTTTCTTTGATATCATTCACTTGTGAAAAAATACAACATTCAGAAAATAATTATTTCTTTGAATTTAATTATATTATATTTTCTTTTTTCATATTATTATATTTAAAATTGAGATAACTTCAGTCTCATAATCGACTGTTGGAATGTTATTCCATATGGAAGGCATGAATACGAAATTCCTCAATAGGTAAACAATAAAAAGTTAAAAGTTTTACCTTTATGTTTTGATGCATTTCAATAGATATATATTCTGCTTAGGATGAACAAAAAAACATTTATTTCAAGATTAAATACACTAGAATAATATATATGCTGGAACAATACTGATCACACTTCACAATAAAACAAAACAGATGAATAAGGCTATTTACAAACACAAAGAAATACTTTGAACAATGGTTTGTTGCAGTTTTTTTTTACATATCATTCCTTTGGAATATTATTGGATTTTTAATCCACCAGCATTTTGCTGCCAACTGCCATAAGGGAAGGAGAAAAACTAACTGTTCTGAGTGTCTGTCACAGCTGATCAAAATAAAAAGGATTGTCAGATGCTGCCATCTGGTGGAATGTTCTTGAAACAAAAGAGCATTTTCTAACAATATTTAATGCATCAAGTTGCACTTAAATATTTTCATTTAATTTTTTTTATTTGTTCCTTTTTTTCACATGAAAAATACAATTTTCGTAATTTTGTAAAGCGAAATTGTATATCTTATTTTCATACACAAAATTTCATCTTATTTGAATCAACAAAATGTAGTTTTTCCAAATAGGAATGCTTCAGAATAAAATATCGAGAAGTTGTTGCAATGAAATTTAGAAATATCCAAAATATAATGTATCTGCTTAATAATCTTTATCAAGAACCGAAATATTTACGCAAAAAATGTTATTGATCATGACAATATTACACATTCTGAAATTACTCATTTATTTGTTATCCTCAATGATAAAACTTTCTATAAATATACAGAAAGGAAGTACGGAATCTTTGTAAATCACGTTAGTTCTCTATTAAATTTATATCAATAGTCTAGATTTTGCGCTTTCATCCTGCTTACAGATTTGGCGAAAGAAATTGTGCTTACAACGGGATGAATGAACTGAATTGCACATAGCAAAGGATTTCGATGCATATTTGTAATGTTCAGAATATAATAGAACAAAAAATACAAATATAAATGAGTGCGAGTAGTAAGTCATATCACAATATTAAAATATTTATTTGCTTACAAGATGTTATAAAAACACATTAAAAGTAAATTAAAATCTATATTTACATGTTTCAACTGATTTTCTGAGTCGTCATCAGAATGTATAACATAAAATATATGTTATGCATATATAACGATATGAATGTATAAAGATGCTTTTGAATACTAAAATTGATCCTATTAATAGAGATCACCTCTCAGGAGTTTATATGACTCCATTTATTAGGAAGGGAGGAATCAAAAACGATTACTATATAAGTATAGCCAACGAAAATTCAATATCAGATGTAAAGAACATATACCGGACATAAAATATATTAGATGCAATATCTGTGTTGCACGGTATTTTCTAGCCTTATTACAGATGGAAACAACTAGTATATCAAACAAAAACAAACACGTTTTAAGTAGATTATAGTCAGGAGTCAGTCAAAATTATTATGACATCAAAGGGACTCTATGAATCACAAAGAATAACTATCGCTCATATAGATTTTATGGGGTAGTTGTCTGTATTCACTTTCTCGTCTGCTGGTAGAACAGGTCGAAAAATTGTATAGGGTAACTCCGGGAGAGTCGCCGCATACGGCATAGATGCCGCACCCCTTGTATTTCTTGTAATTATCGATAAATGGTCGTCAAACGTACAGTATAGGTTCGCAATGAGATTACTTTAACCGGTGCATAGCGTGACTCCCATTTCGATGTTTACTTGTAGAAGTACAATCCTTAATTTGACGTAAGTGCATGATTTCACTGTCCAAACTTTTAAACACGTTATGTTTAAATGCTTTTCATACACTAATTACTAAATGCAGGCATGATTTCGAAGTCAAAACTAAGTGTGGTGTTTGTATAGAGTACTGTGTGTATGTTTACGACATTCCTCTTAGCGATGGTAGGTAATTGTGATGGCCGACGTCTGCACCATGCAAAATGAGATGCCGCACTGCTATTCCGGTGTACATGCCGCAGATTCTTTTGTACGGGATGATTAAGTGTTATTAACTTTTCTTTTTCTTTTTGCACGTACTAACCATATTAGGCATGTTATCAAGTTTACTAAAACCCAAGGAGAAAAGGGGGAAAATAAAAAGTAAAAAGGGCAAGAAAAATGCAAGTCAAGATGATAATAATGAAAATTTGCATTACGCGTAACGCAAACGTTCTTTGCAAACTACTCCAAAAAAGAGGAAGTGTAATTGTTTTCGTTGCCTCATGTATTTAAATGTAGTCACATAAAGACTGTGCTTTTTCTACACTTTTTCTGTAGATTGTAGTCGAAAAAACAGGTATCTTAACCCATTCGGGCCATAGGTGCATATAAGCACCTTCATAAAGAGCTTACAAAATTTGTTTCTGGCTCCAGTAAAAAAGAAAAGTAATATTTGCTTTGTTTAATTAGAGCATTTTCATGATTATTTAAGTAAAGGTAACTTCTTTTTAAAAAGTGTTACCAACCGAATAAAATTTGCGCAAAAACCACCGGTTTCGAAAGGGCTAACAAAAAAATTATGTAAAAACAATTTTACTTTTTTCTTTTCCCTTTCTAATACATTGATGTTACGTTGTTGCTGACATAATAATTAAAATTTAATGTAAAAATATAAGTCGATAAATTTAATAGTGAAAGTAGGCAACAATTATTAATTTGAATATACTAATACGTTTCATTGCACTCATTTAGTTTCATTTTGTTATTACATCGTTAATTATAGTCCAGATATCAATATTTTTTTTAATATTTTTATTTATAATTTCATTCTGTTCTTATTAGAAACGCGGCATAACTACCGCACAAGTGCGACGTCTCAGACTGAATGTACGGGTGACGCGCCGCAGTGTAATGTTTTAGAAAAAAATTGTTAAAAAATATTAATAATTTGTTTTGAATTTTTTGTCGCACTACACGCGTTGTACATTTAACATTAAATAGCACAGCATGATTTTTTTTTTATGTCCACGATGGGACTTTATACAAAAATTCAAAAAAAAGTGCGGCATGAATCCCGGTATTACCCTAATATACGACAACTGGTGATCATTCACAAAATTTGGGGAAGAACTGCGTTTTGGCGCAAGAGATGAAGATTCGTTGAGTCCCCATGATATAAAGTTGTTTACCGTGGTTTTTTTTGGTTTTTTGGGGGGTGGGGGTGGGGTGGGGGGGTGGGGGGGGATTCAACGAGTCGATACTCTAATTTCTTTACAAAGTTACGGAAGGTTTTATGAATACAAAGTCAGGATTGGTTTTGAATGTATGGGTGGATAATTTGACGAATTTGAAGAAGTCTCAGATGACTCTAATTTTAATTATTGTTATTTTGAGAATATTTAACCCTCTGACTGCCTATTTTTTTTCAAAATCCTTTCGACCAATATGTAATGGACGAACATGTCCTCTATTATTACATTTTCAAATCATCATGTATTGTAAATGTGTAGTACATTTATTATTCGCATTCTTAACCTTTGACTGTAGAATTTTAAAAACAAAATTGCTCATATATTATGTATTGTATAATTTTTTCTACAAATGTCTTGCCCGTGGAAATCGCGGTATAATCCGTCAGAGGGTCTAATAAGTTGGAATTTTTTTAATATTAAATAAAGAACATGTTTTGAAAGTAAAATAATTGTAACATAGCTGAGCTCGCTCAGTAATGTACCCTATATATATATATACATAAAATCCTACTGAAACGAATTTATGAAACGACTTTATGAAACGATTTTATGAAACAATTTATTAAACAGCTGATTATGTTTCACGGCTATTTCTCATAAAATATAGAATATTACGCGGTGAAATTAACACCAAAAATCCGTATTGTTCAACAGGTTTCAAAAATGGCATCAGAATTTTGAAATTTGAATAAGTTTTCGAACTATTAATTTTTTTGCTTACTTTAATTACATTTTTGTAGCCAAAATCAATAATAGAAACAAACTTACTCCATTTTTTTTCAAGGGAAGAACAGGGAAAAACTATAGGTATTATTAGATTTCTCCTTTTTCATGAATTTCAGATTGATAATTTAAATTATATATTTTGTTTGAACTGATAGTGAAACAATATTGAGATTAAATTATGTTTTTCAGGGGACAAAAATCACATTTCGATCATACGCCATCAGTTTATTAAAGAAAACAAAATCGTCTGTCAATTTCAAATTCCATAGATGGAAAAAAGGTTTCCTTTTGAATTTTAAAGAGAAAATGACATTAGTAATCATAAAAACAGAAAGAAAATTTTAAAATAAGAACTTAATCATCACATGTTAAAAGCAGAAAATAAGGAAAGTTACGTCAAAATCTTTACACATAAATCTTAAAAACAGAAAGAATTTTTTTAAAAATAAGAATTTAATCATCACATGTTAGAAGAAGAAAATAGGGAATATTAAAAAAGTACGAAAACTTTAAAATAATAAAATTATCACACGCGAAACGCATTTAAAGATAATAATTACGTCATTTGTAAAAAGACCAAACATTAAATATCGTAAGATTAAAGTGCCTAAAATAATTAAATTGTTACTCGTGAAAAGCTTTTAATTGTGAATATAAGATCATTATATTTAAAAAGCCCAAATAATATTTCCAAATGCTTTTAAGTTAAATAATATATGTACCCGTGAATCTTAAAACAGAAAAAAAATAAATAAATTATCATATGCATGAGACATGCATTTAATAGGGAAAATTACGCCATATATTAAAACGATTTTTATTCCAGAGTCTTTTAATCAAACGTCACATCGTACAAAATTAGCGTGGGAAGCAAATTTGTTTATATATTATATCACTGGATGCAGCATAAATACAGGAAAATGTATGCGCAAAATAATTTCGATTTATTTTGTATGAATAACTGTTTAATAAATACATATTAGAAAATTCGGATATTCTTATTAATTAATACAAACGGTACTGCTTGATAGTCCCGTGGACCAATTTGCCAAATTATACAAACTTACATAATTTTTCTTCTAAATAAGTATAAATACAAAAAAAGATTTTTTTTTAAATATGCTTTCATTAAAATTCACAAAAATGTATATTTTTTCTTAATGCGCTAAAAAGTAGAATTTGGAATTTCACCAAATTAGCTAGCTATCGCCAAGTTGGCTGCATATATGGCAATTTGTTTTTGTCGCCAAATTTGACGATATTGCGCCAAGTGCGTAAAAATTTGGTGCTATTCTGGCAACCCTGCCATTAGCAATTTTCAACAATTATTCATTGTTGAAGGTGATTTCTCCATAGGAAATCAACCATTGCCCCCTCTCCGTTGAACCCCATATGGATCGAATTAAAAAAAATCAAGATCAATTCATGTATATTTCTCAGGAGTACATATAAATTCTAAATTTCAAAGCTCTATGTCAACAAGAAGTGGATGAAAAATGAGTCACAAGATTTGACTACCACACACAAACATAATTTTAACCCTCCGAGCGTATTGCAAAAGGATAAAATTGTAATGTTGTTTTCTTTGCATTTTGTTTTAAATGCTAAGAAAATATGATTCTTTCAACATTATAACATTATAAAAGAAAAAAAAAAACTCAATTACAAATATTAATGTAATCCTTGAGAGTATTAATCATTCTTCAGTGTATTTAAAATTCATTAAATCTATAGAATTATATTATCTTAAATATTGCTTGTATTGCTGTGAAACATGGAGCTTAGTGAACGGAATATTACGCGCCAAACACTTAGAAGGTTAAGTTAAAAGAAAACATGTAATAATAACAAAAGAACAAATAAATTAGCAAAACATTAATAAAAATACAAATGAAAAGTCGAATTAAAAATCACTTGATGACGTAATAAACACGTGTATCGTGTTTAACGTCAAGCGAATGCGATATTTTCTATCATCCATTATTGGAATATAACCTGAAACATTGGCGATAATTTTTTGGTCGATGAGATAATCAAGTGTAGTACCATACAAACAACATAAATTATTAAGTTAACTTAAAAATATTCATGATGGCGTATTAAAATAGAGAAACAAAATCATTAATAAAAGCTATATCTGTTCTTGGAATATTTTAAACTCGATCAAGACATATAATACAAGCGTAAAATTTCAAAACTCAATACTTTTCAATACATTGATCTGAAAGCTATTCTCAAGCAGATGGAGTTTTTTAACATCAAACCTGAAGCAAGAAGATTGTCCATAGCGTCGTTGTAAAACTCAAAAAGACAGCATCATTTTTAACTTAATCATTTTATACAAGCTCATTTTGAAATGGGTAATTGATCTTACTTATCAATCCGAAAACAAACGCCATTCATTACGACAGCGATAAATGAGGTTATGGCAACTGAAAAAAAGACCATTCACAGAAAAGCATGGCAACGCAATTGCAGAAGATACCCACTGTTATACTGAAAGTACCATTCAATCCTTGGTTATCTGAATATAATTTTTTAACAGGGTACGTTCGTACATTTTTAAAGGCTGCGAAGCCTGAACGGGGGTAGGCGGGAGTAGCTCGTAGGGTTCTGAATCCCCTAGTAAAGTATAATTTTCGACTTTGTATTCATAAAACCTACCCTAAATTTTTAACGAATGAACCTTTCGACTTAGGACAGTTTCATTTCATACATAATTAAGAAAGTCATAATAAACGATAACCCTCTCGATCTATTTTAAAAAGTTGAGTTCTCCCCCTGAGTTAAATGTCTCGCTTCTGCCCAAACACAAAATATTATAAAACAACTTTATTTTTAGGGACTTATCGAAACTTCATTTCTTGTGTTCATGAAGTACTTCCCAACTTTTTGTGAATAGTCTTTAGTTGCTGCTGTAAAAACACATTTTCCATGCAAAAAATATAATTTTCAACTTTGTATCCATAAAATGTAACTTTCTAACAAATGTCCGTATGCACTACGGATGTCGTCGTTCGATTCAGAATTTTAAAATACATAATAAATGATACGCCCCTTAATTATTTTTAAAAGTTGAGTTCTCACACCCGAATTAAAGTCCCCCTTTTACCTACTCTCAAAATGCTGTAAACAATTTTCTTTTCTAGAGACTCATCGGAACTTCACTTTTTGTTCCAAAAAGAAGCTGTTCCAAAATTTCCGTGAATGGTCATTAGTTGCAGCTGTAGAAACCTATCTACATGTCTAAAGTATAATTTTCGACTTTGTATTCATAAAATGTAACTTTGTAACAAAGATTCATATACACTTACGAGGATGTTAACATTCAACTCAGAATTTTAAAGAAATATATAATAATCTATACACACCTTGACCCACAAAAAAAAAGTTTGAGTTCCCCCCCCCCCCCCGTCTGAGTTAAAATGAGTCTTTTTTACCCCAAAACATGACAAAAACTTTATTTTTGAGGGGGCCAAACGGATTTTCATTTCTAGTCCTAAAGTAAAGTTCTTCCAAAATTCTGGTGAAAAGACATCAATTGTCTCTAAAAAAACTTACTTTACCTGTGTCTAGATGCCAAAGAAATTAGGGCGGTGTCTATACAATGCATGAAGTTGCTAAAAAAATGGTACTAGTTGATTCATAACTCTGGTTCGTTATTTAAAAAATATGTCTGAAAATTTCCTACTTTTTTTCTTAATGAAATCTTTTACGTCTATATTCGGGAACGAAACAACGTACAGAAACTATTGAATATTTTTTTATAAATAGTTTATATTTAATTTAGTTTCTATTTAATTAGTAAACATTTTATTTAATTTTTGCTAATTTTTCTCTTAATGAAATCTTTTAAGTCTATATTTGGGGACTGGACAACGTACGAGATTTATTGAATATTTTTTTTATAAATAGTTTATATTAACATTTATATATTATAAGAACTTTTTATTTAATTTCCGAAAGAATGATAGATTGCAGACGTTGCATAATTTTCTTAAAAACGTATCATATGACAGAGATGAAACTTTATAATGTTAGAAAGGTGTAATAAAAAAAAGCAACAGCCCAGTGCATCAGGCGCAACGCAGCTCTTGTATATACTAAGTAAATATAGCTCTATGAAATGTATGCAAATTATGAAATTTATGAAAAAGAAGGTGCGAAACGCAACAATAAAACTAATGCACATTTGCAACAACAAACAATAAACAAACAACTCCTTGCTCGTCGGAGGATGGTAGGAGTAAAAATACAGGTACCAAATAAAAATTGAAAGTGAATCCTCAAAGGTTTCGCATGATCAACTCCCATACTCCAATAGTATAGCACCTAGAATATATAGTGTGGAAAACGGCTATCCCTGTAATACTTAAAAAAGCGCTAAAATATTGTATCCCTTAAATGTGTAATAATACTGCTGCAATATGCTGATCGCTGCGACATCTGCAGGATATTTTCTACAACTGCAAGAAATTGCTAGTCTATACAATGTAATACTAGTAATACGAAAATCCGGCAGATATCGCTGCGATCGCCACTTCAAATTTTAACAGTATCGTCGCACATTTAAGGGATACAAATTTTTAGCACTGCTTGGATAGCACATTTCCACACTAGGTATTCTAGGCGCTGTATCAATAGTGTAAAAAATTAAATAGAGAAACTTACACTTCTAAAAAACTTAACAAAACCAAACCGCTGTCAAAGAATAACCAACCAACCAATATAAAATCGGTGGAACTAAATTTAACTTATAAAACATAATCAAATAAAAAATGTTTAAACTAAATCATTAACAAACTTAAAATATTGAACATGTGAGAAGGCCATACCCCCACCTTGACCTGCGAAGACTTGAAAAACTTTTTGATACCTTTAAAACATCCACTATACTCCACATCATCCATCTAACAGCAAGAGTTGCAAGGCCAAAATTCCAGCTATCCCAGCATCGATGAGACTTGTCTTTCCGTCATCCATATTCATCAATGCCATTCCAGTTTAGTTGAGGTTCAACATGATATTCATGAAAATGCAGACGTTCTAAAAAGACTTCAGTCTACACTCTTCATATACTAAAGCTGTTGTTTCGGCTTCCATCACGGTGTTTTTCAGGTTAAGCTTTTTGATAAACGGAATTTTTTAAATTTTGATACTCAGTCAATGCCGTACTGGTTTTCAAATTTAGGTAAAAGGGTTTTCATCAACATTACTTTGGGGCAAGTTTACAGATTTTATAGAATTTGTAGCAGTAAATAATTTTTTGAGTTCGCAGATAGTTAAAGTTACTGTTAATCTCTTTTACAATAATTTATTTCTGTATAAATTTATTTTTCATTATGTAAATCAGCTTAAAAAAGTTTTCTGAAGTAGCAACAGCTAAGCGGCGAAACACCGTGATGGAAACCGGAGCGACAGCTATAGTATATGAAGAGTGTAGACTAAAGTCTTTTTATAATGTCTGCATTTTAATGAATATCTAGTTGAACCTGAAGTAAACTGGAATAGAATTGATGAATAGGGGAGATGGGGGCACATGTGAACAGTTCGCATAAATACAGCTTTTTCTCATAACTGGATTAATTTCTATAAACAAAAACTACGTAATATAGTAAACAGAACTTTCTTTTAGACATGGTAATTTTTTAAAAATCACCTGTAGGGGAGATGGGGGCACATGTGAACACGGGACACATGTAAACATCGCAGTTTTTCGATAGTTATTATAAGCTTTTTTATTTGAAAAAAATTACTAAAGATGATAGCACCTGTTGACATATGGTAAAAATTTTTTGAAGCTCTATGACATTTTGTTTGTCCTCTGTAGCCAAAACACTGTTTTTAGATCTCAAAAGTAAAATCATTGCTCCATGTTCATAAGAGAATAACTTTATTTATTTATTCATTTATTTGAATTTGAGTGTTTTGCCATATACTATGAATACTAATAAACATTTTTGATAAAATTCTTTTTGTTCTAAAATTGAGAAATGTTACTGATTCACCAATTTAACAGAAGCAGCAATGTGGGGCACTTGTGAACAGGCTAGTTGGGGCAGATATGAACAGTTCACAAGTACCCCAATAATCATTCTGTGATTCTGTTTCTTTCAGTTAACTTAATGAGAGATAATGTCAGTTCCATTATCTACAATTTTCCTGAAATAGAAGATATTTTCCTCATACAAAGTTGATTTTGTATTGAAACTTCCACAAACACATCTTTCAGCAAATACATAAAGAACAACAGGCTCGTTTACGTTCAATTGTACTTTAAATAAATTTAATGTTTTCTAAAATGCAATAAGTGTTATATATTATTTTACTAAACGGCTTACAGCAATATTTTTTATGCATTGTTAATACAAAAGTATTACTTTGAACAACTTTGCAAATTTTTCTTTTACATTTGTTCTAACCTTGCAATGATGGTTTACTTCCATCTCTAAAACAGTTATGTATATGATGCTTTGAATGGAGATATATACCAGTTATATTTTAAGAAAGTAAAATTTTTAAACTGATAACTACCGTAAAATCCTGATTGTATCCCCCCCCCCTCTTTCAAAAGCAAAAGAAGTTGGGGGGGGGGGGGGGGGAGAGTATAATCGAGATTTTTTTTAATCATTAAAAAACCCTTCTTTATCTATAATTTACAAGGAAATAAGGTAAATACAGGAGTGAGAACCTTTCGTATTTCGGCAGATTTCCGATAAATAGTATGTAAATGCCCCCTCCCTAAAATTTCCCCCAGGCAAAAGCCCTTAAGCAAAATTTAAATGTTTTAATTTCATTTTTTAAATTGCTTCTTTATTTTTTTATTTTATTGCAACAATACTTAATGAATCATCTAAGCCTCTCCCCACCAAATCTACTTATTTTCATTTTATAATCTTTTGCTTAAACATATCACTCAGAAACTAGAGAAATATGTATATATTTTTTTCTTTATGGTGAATTTAAAAAGAAATATAACTAATGATTACTATGACAAATGAATAAAAAAATAAAAAGCACGTTAACGGATATTTTTTCCTTGTGTTCACATGTGCCCCACATGTGTTCACAACTACCCCGCTGATGGGGCACATGTGAACAATTTTTTGATTTTATAAAACTATTAAAAAATCTAAGAAGAACTATACAGGTGATTTAAAAAAAATTACCATGTGTAAAAGAAAGTTCTGTTTACTATATTAAGTAGTTTTTGTTTATCGAAATTAATCCAGTTATGAGAAAATGCTATATTTATGCGAACTGTTCACATGTGCCCCCATCTCCCCTATAGTTTTTCTTACATTTTAAATAGTTTTATAAATTCAAAAAATTGTTCACATCTGCCCCATCAGCGGGGTAGTTGTGAACACACATGGGGCACATGTGAACACAAAGAAAAAATATCCTTTAACATGCTTTTTATTCTGTTATTCATTTGTCATAGTAATCATTAGTTATATTACCCTTTAAATTCACCATAAAGAAATATATATATATATATTTCTCTAGTTTCTGGGTAATGTGTTTAAGCAAAAGATTATAAAATGAAAATAAGTAGATTTGGAGGGGAGAGGCTTAGATGATTCATTAAATATTGTTGCAATAAAATAAAAAAAGAAAGAGGCAATTTTAAAAAAGAAATTAAAACTTTTAAATTTTGCTTAGGGGTTTTTGTTTGGGGGAAATTTTAGGGAGGGGCCCTTTATATACTATTTATCGGAAATCTGCCAAAATACGAAAGATTCTCACCCCTTTATTTACCTTATTTACTTGTAAATTATAGATAAAGAAGGGTTTTTTAATGATTAAAAAAATCTCGATTATAACACACACCACCCCCCCCCCCCCAGCTTCTTTTGCTTTTGAAAGAGGGGGGATGCTACAGTCGGGATTTTACGGTTGTTATCAGTTTAAAAATTTTACTTTCTTAAAATATTACTGGTATTTGGATATGGTATTTTGAATGGATAGCTCCATTCAAAGCATCATATACATAACTGTTTTAGAGATGGAAGTGAGCTATCATTGCACGGTTAGAACAAATGTAACAGAAAAAATTGCAAAGTTGTTCAAGGTAATACTTTTGTATTAACAATGCATAAAAAATATTGTTGTAAACCGTTCAGTAAAATAATATATAACACTTATTGCATTTTAGAAAACATTAAATTTATTTAAAGTACAATTGAACGTAAGCGAGCTTGTTGCTCTTTATGTATTTGCTGAAAGATGTGTTTGTGGAAGTTTCAATACAAAATAAACTTTCTGTGATGAAAATATCTCCTATTTCAGGAAAAGTTTAGATAATGGAACTTACATTGTTTCTCATTAAGTTAACTGAAAGAAACAGAATCACAGAATGAGTATTGGGTCACTTATGAACTGTTCATATCTGCCCCAACTAGTATGTTCACAAGTGCCCCACATTGCTGCTTTTGTTAAATTGATAAATCATTAACATTTCTCAATTTTAGAAGAAAAATAACTGCATCAAAAATGCTTATTAGTATTCATACTATATGCTAAAACACTCAAATTCAAATAAATGAATAAATAAATAAAGTTATTCGCTTATCAACTTGGAACAAATATTTTACTTTTGAGATCTAAAAACAGTGTCTTGGCTACAGAGGGCAAACAAAATGCCATAGAGCTTCAAAAATTTTTTACCATATGTCTGCGGGTGATATCATCTTTAGTAATTTTTTTCAAATAAAAAAACTTATAATAACTATCGAAAAAGTGCGATGTTCACATGTGCCCCGTGTTCACATGTGCCCCCATCTCCCCTATAGATAACGTAAAGACAAGTCTCATCGATGCTGGCTTAGCTGGAATTTTGGCCTTGCAACTCCTGCTGTTAGATAGATAATGTGGAGTATAGTGGATGTTTTAAAGGTATCAAAAAGTTTTTCGAGTCTTCGCAGGTCAACGTGGGGATATGGCCTCCTCATATGTTCAATATTTTAAGTTAATGATTTTTATTTGATTATGTTTTATAAGTTAAATTCAGTTCTACGGATTTTAAATTGGTTGGTTGGTTTTGTTTTTATAGCAGTTTGGTTTTCTTAAGATTTTTAGAAGTTTAAGTTTCTCTATTTGATTTTTTACACTATTGGAAGATGGTGGTTGGTCATATCTTGTAAAACCTGTCGGGATTCAATTTCAATTTTTATTTGGTACCTGTTTTGTTTTTTTTACTCCTCTCACCCTCCGACGAGCAAGGAGTTGTTTGTTTATTGTTTCTTGTTGCAAATGTTCATTAGTTTTATTGTTGCGTTTTGCACCCTCTTCTTCGTAAATTTCATAATTTGCATGCTTTTCATAGAGCTATATATATATATATATATATATATATATATAGTTATATGTATATATGTACATATAATCGGAAAATGTTAATTATGCAGTATCTGTAAGATATTCATATTGAGTGCCTTATTTTATTTTAACTGTAAATTGCTTATCACTAAACAAGTGGTATTGATTTGCTTGTTTAAGGCATTATTTCCGAATTTTTAAAGATAAATAAAGAAAATAGAAATATTTGCATCTTTGAGGCAGAACACTTTCGTTAATGAAGGGAATAAAACAAGAAGACTTTGTAATTTCTAAACGGAAAAATGTTTTACTCAAATAGTCTTCTTTTTATTTTTTGTATTTTTTATTTACGGAAATTGCCAAAGATTTTCAGTGTTTAGATCTCGTTAGTTACAAATTAATTTGAAATAAAAGTATCCATTCAATGAAAACTAATTTATTTGTTTCAGAAAAATTATATATTTGTGTAAATGTAATATTTTTATGTAAACGCGGGATGCGATTAACATTTTTAGTAAGTGTAAGATAGGTATAATATATATTTCATTAATAAAGATATTAAAATGCATTCAGAATCTAATCGTTCTTGAATACAGAGAAATTCAGACTTCAAATAAAACACTAATTTACTTACATTTTTAAAAATTAATTTTCTTTCAAACTTCAAATTACTAAATATAAATTATATTAACTAGCTTTTTAAACATTGATCAAGATTTTTTGCAATTGATTTGTATGAACCAACAGATAGATTGAGATTTTATTGTGTTACTTTTAAAACGTTAGCATGAAAAAATAATACAAAAGTTAAATAATTATAATTAATTAGTTTTTTTAGTACCACGAAATTGTTCAATGACAAAAACAATCAAATAAAAAAAAAAGTTTTATTTTCAGATAAAATATTTTAGGATATAAAATGTTAATAAAAGTGAATTCCTTTAATATGATATACTGCGGCTAAAACCCAATGAAATAAAGCGCTTTAATAAATTTGCACTTTTACCATTTGTTTTAATGATAATTTTAATTTCAATGACATTAGATATGCATACGTTCTATGCATGTCATACATTCTATGTAAAAAATTTAATCAATTTCTTAAAATTTAATTTCTAAACTTCCGACTTTTCCTCTCGAGAATACGGAGGATGTTTGCATTCTTTATAGACGATTTTATTTTGCTGTAAGCAAAATATCCTCTGCATAAATAAATTATTTTTCACAAATAATGTAATTTTCGAAGCATAAATTTTCCTCTGCCAACTGATTTTTTTACATGCCAAATGCCGCTTTTAAAGAACCTATGGATGGAAGGCTATATTTCTGCACTTTTCAAGGAGAATTATCCCTATATTCGATTATTGAAAAACGATGCGAAATGCATAGTTTTTCTATATCTATAGCCACAATAGGCAACACTCTTAATAAGGTAGGAAAAAACCTGAATATCTGGCTTTTGTTTCAAACAAGTAACCAATAACAGAAAGGAATTCTTCGAATATTGCAATGTTAAGATCTTTTATGATAAAAGAAAATCATCCAAGTCAAATTAGCGTTGCTAAATCGTTAAAATGCTCAGTGTGAACTGTTGATAAAATCATCAACTCTGATTTGAAATTTCAAAAAGCCAAAAATCACAATGCCCATCGTCTTTCCATTCATTACATATCGCCTAACGTTCAATACCAAGCAGAAATCTGTATGAGAAAAATTTAGCCAGAGAAAAATGAAAAGTGTTGTTACAACAGATGAAGCTTGTGTCTATTTAAACGGATGTAATAAAACGAGATCAATTTATTATCACCAAAGAGGAGTGCAAAATCTTAAAGTATAGTTAATGTATCTAAAATAAGTTTTGCAAATCATGTGTTTTTGCAAAAGTTGTTGCTGGCTTCGCATATAACGGCGAATTAAAAATAAAAAGAGTATAGAAAAAGGTTAAAATAAACTTTACATATATCAGAAATATTTTACTACCAATCATCAAGCATGAAATACTATCTTTATACCCACAGCGCTATTAGTCTGTTGAACTGCATCAAGATAAAGCAAGCAGCCACCCATCACAGTCAACTGCTCATTTACAGGTATAATAGGGACGAGTAACATATATCAGGGTTATACTCTTCACTGATATACCTGTTAAATTTCCTGATGTTTCCCCCATGGATTTTTATGCTTTCGGACTTTTAACAATCGCGATATCCAAACGTCGACATACAACACTTCGCGGTCTTTTGAAAGCTGTTCCAGGCGAATGGGCCAAAATATCTTTTTGAAAACTACAAAAGGCATTATTGTTAAGGAAATTCTTGCTTGGCAATGGGCTAATTCCATGAAAACTT